>CM050410.1:19407505-20607505 GCA_027580255.1 Therioaphis trifolii | reverse complement strand
TTGCATAATAAACATTAAACATATACACTATACATTAAATTATACAAAAATATTTATATTTATTTTTCATCTATTTAAAAATATTTAAGTTATAGTACTTCAAAAATTGTTTTTAATGTCTGTGCACTCAGTACATAGTTTGCATCAAAATTTGCAATTAAAAAAAACTAAAAACTACATTTTTTTTTGTATATAATATTTTAATCTATTTCTGTGCTAAAGGGAAATCAGTGTGATATCGATGTATCGATATATCGATATTAAATTTGGTTTTTCGATATCGTGATAAAATATCGGAAATATCACTTCGATATCGATATTTATAAATATATCATTTGAGACCTCTACTATTTATTTTTCGTCCGTACATGGAAATCTATCGTGTGAATTGTTTGTATACGGATCCGATCCGAATGATTCCAAGAATAGACCCCCAAATACAGAATCGTAAATGTCACGCGGGGAATAGGAATAATAACTGTAAATCGTATCTGTATATTATTGATATTTCGGGACGGAAACCTTTTTCAGAGAGAAGCACTCGTACGTTTATCACAATAATACGTCTACGTCTTTGTCTTGATCCCGATAAAAACGCTAAAGATCAATTATTATTATACACCCGTGTATGATTCGCATCAACCTTCAAAATATACATACAGGTATGGATACAATATTAATTATGTTTGCACTGGCGTGTTTTCGGATTTTTCATTCTTTAATATCAATAGTTTGCGAAACAATCAATTTAAAATACTCGAAAGGCAAACAATGACGATTCAATGATAGTGTCGTCGTCTTGACTATACGCTTCTATACCTATAAAAAGCGAGTTCAAACTATCGATCATGATTTTAAATTCCTAGTAATAAATATTGTAAATCGTATTTGATTTTAATCATACTTTTAATTGAATTTACAACTAGAGCGTTAAACGAGCATTATTATTATTATTTTTTTTTTTGTTTTTTTCCGTTAGTACCCGTCGGTTGTTTGAGTTGTAAATAATTAAATATAACTTCGAAATGCTCTTTTTCAACATTTTCACCACGTTTTTTAGAAAAAGTATTATGATAATAAATTGCTTTAGCCCGGTGCTACCGTCTATGTCATTTATCTGAATTGAAAAGATCGGAATATGTTTATGAGCTACATGTAACAGATGTTCTTCACATAATAATATACACCTCTCGCTCTGTACAGAATTAAAAATATTTTTTAGCGTTAGCGTTGTATTTTTTATTTTTTATTTATTTTTTTTGATAAACGCTTCACTTGATTTTTAGAAAACCGCACAACATCATTGTCTAAGATCTCGGTCATTATTATTCGCGATTTGTGCGCGAAACCATTAATACGTTGGTCCGAAATAATACAACAAGATAATTGGAAAGATAATGTCAAGAGAAAAATATACGGCGATACGCGTTGAATAAATAATGCGTTATGTTATTCCGAGCGTACGTCATTACGCCAAATAAGGAACGGAGGACTGGCGAATTATATGGTTTTTTCGACACATACTATCAAATCCCAAACAACCGGAAGTCTAATGTCGGTCTGAAGGGGAAAACGCACACGTTTCACTTTGCCTTTTGGCTTTTTTTTTGTCGATTTAGTGCGTAATGTATGTAAAATGTGCGTGCAGATGTGATTTTCACAGAAAACCGAAAATCCTTTTAACCGTCACGCGATTCGCGTCGCCGAATGCGACATGAACGCGTGTTGTCCGTGTAGGACGTAATATTCTGCAAACGCATCGAAAATCGTACCGATCGAAATAATGCTTAAGGAGAAAAACTAATCGTTGAAAGACTGTTATTAAAATATCGGACGCGGACGGTTTATGAACCTTAACCCCCAAGGTTATGTCCAAAAAGGGGTCCGTGCGTGTGTACGACCGTCGGAAATCCTTATAATTGATGCCGAAACAAGGTAATAAAGAGCTAGGGTAATAATATTATGAAAACCAAAAATTATAAAACGGATTTGACCTCATTTGAATTTAGTGTGTTTTTTCTCTCTCATTTTCAGCTTATGGTTACTTATCTAAATTAACATAAACTGAATATTTTTTAAATGGAATTAAAAAAACAAACAAAAAATACATTATACGAAAGTAGTATGATTTAAAAAATGAAAAAAAAAAGTCTATTGAAAATACCGACTATTATGCTATTAAATTTTAAGTCGAAGAAAAATTTCACGATAAAGATTTTCTAATGGAAAACATCGTGATTTCAGTACATACACAACGTATTTGTCGTTCGTAATTTATTCAATGCAATTATAGTATGAAAAGTTCGACCGCAAATTCAGCTAGTGCGTATATTATGTGCTTTTGTTCGACAATAACGAAATTCTCAACCGGTAAACCTATTATTAATTAAGACCAAACGTCACGTGTATTTCAATATGCGTGTAAAAAAAACCACCGCAATAGTTTCTATTTTTTATTTATTTGATACGTACGATCTTATACCCGATAGGCACAATATGTGTGTGTTAAAGGTGGACACGCCATACGAGTAATTATTATAAAATTAAATCCTATTAATGAGCATATTATAGTAAATGAAAATAGGTTTTACTAGATAGGAAATAATAATTTTTGGTTTATTGACTGCAATCAGTAATAATTTATAATAAATTGATCGTAACTTTTCTCGGAATGTTTCCGCGAGTTTTATTTATTATTATTGTTTTTTTTTTTTTTCAATAATATTTACAACTGCGAATCCACAGCGAATAATGAAGACATAAAATCTTATCTCTTATTTATGATAATTTTTTAATGATGCACGTTAGTGCTTCTCTTGAGAGCGGATAATATTCGTTCGATCGAGTGTACACAATCGAGCTTATTCGCTAATAACAATTAATACAGCTAGTTCGTTATAGTGATTGTTTGAATTTGCATGCAGCACGCTATACGCGTCGAATAATGTAGTGCGATTATTGAAAAAAAAAAAAAAACAAGAAAAGAAAAAGTAATGAAAATAATTTGCGATTTATTTATCCCGTACTCGAAGGCGAAATTACCATTTATAATTATGACGCATTAGACGTGTTGGTTATAGTTTTAGAAGAAAATCAAACAGCCACGGGCAGTGTTCTTGCGTTCCCGCGGCGGCCGTTTCGAATCCATCCGCCCCGAATGTCAATCACGTGGACATATAAGTATACCGCGATATTACAGTGTATATTACGTATAATAATATAATGATGATGAATACCACACGGAGTTTAAAAGAATCCAGCAGACGCCTCGTGTAAAATATGTATTATACTTGTATACTCACACACACACACACACACACACACACACACACACACACACACACACACACACACACACACACACTGTACCCCGTACCCGTGTGAACAAAAAAAAAAAAAAAAAAAACAAAAATTTAAACGCAATAAAATATTATTTATCAATTATAATATTATTATGTCGGACGTTTGTGTAATAATGGTCGACGTGTTTGTTCGAATGAATATTAATTGTAACATATTTTATAACGTGGGGATATCACGGAGGTTTGACGATTTCACAATGAAATTACTGCGTGTAAACGTGTCAAACCTTCGGGATACTGCAGCATCACGGCCGCCGATGACGTACGCACGCACACACATGACAGCGTATAAAATCATCATAATAATAATAATAACAATAATAATAATAATAATAATAACGATAATAATATATCGTACAAAGAAAATATATATATTCTCCGCGCCGCCGCGGTAATTTATGTGGGTGCATTGTTTTGGATTTAAAAAGGTTGAATTTATTAAAAACACACGTCGCCGAGTGAATATATTACCCGCGATATTGTCATGACTTATGAGGGTACCCCAGATCACAAACAATGCACAAATTATTATAGGTTTCGGGACATGACGAGTCCGCGGGGGGAGGGCGCCGCGATCCACGTTAATACCTGTCCGGAATTTCGTACGAGAGCCATACGAGAGGATAGGTAGTTATACGCGCCGGAGATATCGTCCGGCCAAACGAGTACGACTCTGTGTGTGCACCGCTGTGCGGTTCGTACATAATTTCCCGTCGTCGTCGTCGTCGAGACCCGTGCGTTTATTGTTGTCCACACTCGACTGAGCAGAGGTGTTTTTAATTAAATTCTCCGGGCACGTGCGAGAAAGACATTCCGCAAATGAGAATTTTCCGTTTCCGACGGAAACGCAATCGTTTTCGTTCCCTATCGCGTCGACGGCCGTTTGGACCGGAACCGTTTGACTAGGCGGAAACGCGACTGCGTGAATGATAATTATTTGAAAAATTAATTTTTCTCGGTTTCGCCAGTCCAAAAATACACCGGACACCTGTCGGCGGATAAATTCGTATGTCTGTATGCGATTTTGTTTCGTAGCTATTTTCTGTTACACTCTAAAAATGCGACCTTTGTCTACCGACTATAAGATTATTATAACTACACAACTACACGATCACGACTAATAAGTATACTCTTAAGAAAAAAGTTAGTACTTTAAAATATTAACTATCAAATATTCTCATCGCGGCCATGGAATAGTAGTTTAAGCCATATAGTTTTACCACGCCGATGAAAATAAATTTTATTAAACTGTAATATACTGCAGTTTATAATTTAACACTGTATAATATACAAAACAACTTTGCCGTTGTTGACTCACCGATCGAATATCATTTGTTTTTGGATTAATTTAAACATGAATTATATGTGAATGAAAAATAAAAATATCCCTCACTCGTTTAATACGCTATCCACGATAAAAATATTATTTCATCTACCAAAATTTTATATTGGTTCATTATGTACACTACCTACAAATAAAAATATTATTAACCGTACCTATTTCTTAAAGCCCCCAGGAATGATTCGAACAAATTTTCTGTAGGTTACTGTCCGAGTGTTACCAACTTTTTCTGGAGTTGGTATTCTAATATGTCAGCGATTCCGTGTGTCCAAATGTTGCACATTTGTTTTGGACGTGTCTCCAAAATGTTTGTATTGTTTGTGTTTTGTCACCAGTGGCTGGGTCGATAAAATTTTCCGAATTATTAATCGTCTTGTTTATAAATTCGTGTTCGTTTAAAGCTGATGTGCTCGCCAATTATCGGGAGATATATAATAGTATAATTGGTAGTAACTAGTAAGATATTTCGATCTCGCATTTTTATATTGAAAAAAACGACTTTCTAAAATACCATCGTATCTACAATACACACCGAAAATCGATGGCCCTTGAATTTTGCTGTCCATAATTTTGATAAATCTCAATTACGAAATGTTTTTAGTGCATACAAGTACTTGTATTTAGTATATATGTTACGGGCAATATGTACAATTTGGGCATTATATACAATGCCCGGGCATTATAGAAAATGCCCGGGCACTATAGAAAATGCCCGTCGAATATTGGGCAATATAGACAATGATATATAAAAAGATAATATGTACGAAATAGGGACTAAAGAAGGCCGTCTGTCAATTTTTTACAGCAGAAATCAGTTCGTAATTTGCAAAGAAAAATTTTTGGAAGTTAATGATGTGCCACAAACAAAAATTTCACTCCGAGAGGCCGCACGGAAATTATCTATTTTGGGTGGTCAGGGATACGAACGATGTACTTGTTCATAAAAGTGCAAAACAAGGAAGTGCAAATGCAAAGCAGCGGATCGACTTTGCACATCAAACTGCCACGGAAGCAATACATGCGACAATAAATGAAAAACAATAATTTACACTAATATAAATTTATAGTACAAATATATTATAATATAGATATTTTATTATTAGATAATAATTATCCAATAATAAAATCTTATAAGTATCTAATTAGTACTCTAATTATTTATGAATTAATTAAATTACTGTATAGTAAAATAATAAAATCTAATAAAACATTATATTATAATATATCATTGTCTATATTGCCCAATATACGACGGGCATTTTCTATAGTGCCCGGGCATTTTCTATAATGCCCGGGCATTGTATATAATGCCCAAATTGTACATATTGCCCGTAACATATACACTATATAGCACACTAAACCGCCTAAGCGTGCAGTAGATAGTATATTGAACGTGTACCGAATATTTGACGTACGAGTTGAAATATTTATTATTTTTGAACGGATCTAAATCGACTATTAACCAAGTATAAATGCTGATGGTAATAATTGTGTGGCCACTTCGATAGAACACAAGTTTTTTTCGCAAATCGTGTGACAAAATTAAACGTTTTTAAAGCTACTTACTGAAAATTCATTGAAAAAACCAAATCTTACGTCAGTTTTGAGTCGTGATAAAAACTTAATGACATTTTCCTCGAGTAAACGACTTACCTGAAAAAGAAAAAAAAACAAAATTTAAAGTGTGTTCGAATAAACACGTAAAAATCGATGAATATTTTTCACGACATAGATAAGTACAAATCGTTAAGTCTTAAATTATACACTTCGAGTTCACGAAGAATAATAATAAAATAATAATAATAAAAAAAAAAAAAAAAAAAACATTAAAACGTACACCGACATGATATTTTAAACGTTATATCATATTATTTTGTTGGCGGTTAACTATACGGTATTAATAAAATACAAATAAATCCTGCGCGGAGTATAATAATATCACGAGCGTGTGTTCATTCGACCATATACGGTATAATATGTTTCAACGTTTCTGTGCCGCGTTGATTTGTTGGTCCGTTTTTGGTTTTGGCACCGAAGAAGTTTTGCTAAAAACTAACGACACTCAACTCTCTCCTGTCGGGCCTGGCGGCTCGTCTGCGATACATAATATTATATATACATAATATACACTTATAAGCTACACGGTTATTATTCAATCAGACGCTTTGATTTTGGACACACACACACACCACGTGGATGTCGAAGAAAAAAAAATACACGTGACGAACAAAAATCGTTTGCATACAAAATTATGTAGCCCCTAATTTTGTTTTTTTTTTTTTTTTTTTTTTTTGTACCAAAAAGTCGTCGAGGGCACGTTGTTTCAGAATACGTCTCTCTCGGTCTCGATTTCGCATTTAGTTACACGTTTGCTCGGTGCGAAATAATGACAACTATACCTATACAGTTTATACACAGTATATTATTCTCTAATAAAACCTCCCGTCTCGCGTGTTTTGTATTATCATTATAGACGCACAAAACGAAGGCGGTTTTATTTATTCACGGTTTTTTTTTTTGTTTTGTTTTTTCTTATTCGGTTATTATTTATACCCGCCGTGGCGCCAATAAGCCTATAATGCGATAGCGTTACAATCTCTTCTGTAAGTATTATATCATTATTCGGGGACGTTACAACATAATGCTTATATACCGCCGCCGCCGCATCACTTGCCTATTAACAAGATTACAACCCGACAACGCCGAAAACAACATATTTGTTGTGTTATTTCTCACGGCGTAAACGCGTTGATAAATATCGGGTTGCTTGTGACAAAGCGTATTTATTTCACGAAGCAACGCGAAAAGGGCGAATAAATTACCGCTGTACAAACGGACTAGACCAAGTCACGTACGCACGAATAGGTTTTTCCGATTTATTTCCTCGACGCACCGGAAACTTTACGATTATCATTGGAAAATCACGTTTTTTCAAATATGGGCTAAATGATATTATAAATATTTGTAGTTACCTACACTTTGTCGTGTCGAAACGAACATAATTTTAAAAAACTGTTGCGGAAAGAATCGGTTAAAAACGAGTGAGGCAAAAAAGAAATTACCGCTCTTCGTCCGAACAGTTCGTTGCTCGGTTTTAGAAATTTCAATCGCTTTCAATCGATTACGGTTTTTTAACGTCGGGAGTTCACATCTGTTTGAATCGAATGTATTCGCGATACACACGATTTTCCTGTACCGTATACCATTCGTCGTACTCGTCGGCAATCTAGTCGGAATTTATCGAACACATATTATTGTCGGCGGCGAACAACGAATTCAGTAGTGTAAAAACGTAAAACCGTTTGATTTATTTCCACCGAATAAATCAATCGTTTAATTTAAATATTTATTTTCCGGGTAGAAACGCGTAAATCAATTAAACTCCAATTAAAACATATGGTCGCCAGTCACGAATCGCCAATGAACAACAACCGCCTCTGATTAATAATCGTATAATATACGACCGACGTTCAGAGCGTTTTAAGTGTAATACCGGTTCAACGGGATAACGTCCGACCGATCCGTTTCGCGTACACAATGTTAACGACACCACGGGTAGGGACGAGGGGCAGAAGAATCGGCGGCTCGATACGCGTCGACCGAGTTGGAATATTGATGTCTAGATTTATTCGGCGAGAGCTCGCACGGTCGTTTTCGTCTTTGTCAATATCGCATCACGTCAACACGTTTGCTCGCGGGATCACAAAACGTATTACGTTCGCCAATGTATTCGTCGCTGCATATACAATGCGCTATCATCACAATGAAACGCCGTTCGGAATTCGCGACAGCTCCGCGAGCGCGGTAAATCCTCCTGCGGCGCAATAATTTCCTCGTCGGTCGTGTAATCGCTTTTTTTTTTTCTAGAAATTCGGACTTAATTTATTGCTGCCGCTAACGACGGACGTAATTTTTACGAATTCCCCGCGATAAATTATCGTCGTCCCGTCCCGGATCGGAAAAGTAAACAAGTGCGATGACCCGTCACTTTTTAACGCTAATTCATTCGCCGGTAAGTTACAGTGTCTTTATTAAGACCGGAGCCTATATTAATGGAGATAATTTATTCACGGCGCTAAATGGCCGCCGCGCCGGGAGAAACGCAGGTCGGCGGACCTCGTGGTGTCGTTTTATTCGCGCCGACATTAGAAGCTAGGATGGAAAAAAAACAAAACAAAATTAAAAAAAAAACCCCTTTATAATATTCTAATGTGTGCGCGCGCACGCGTGTGTACACCCGTTCGCGACGAAAAGTAATTCACAGTTGATCATTAGGACGAAAAGAGATCCGCGGCGATGGTCGATTAATGCGCGGTTCTAAAAATACGAGGTCACTGTTTCCAGTGTAAACCTATTAATATGAAAACGCTAAAATGAAAAATACGTTTCGAGAAAGAACACGACACTTAGCTAGATTTATGACAACCCGCGGTGTATGTTTACGGCGGCGGTACGGAAAATTATTCAAATTGTTCCGCTGCGAAACGCTGACGTTTGGCCAACAAATCAACTGTACCCTAAATAACGTTTTTTAAAAACATGTTTATATTTAAGTTAAAGTTTAGTAAAAATAATAAATAAGTAGAAATATCTCTATGTCTTTAAACTATAAAATTAAAAATTAAAATTATGAGCGATGCCTTTTAAATAATTTAGCAAATTGGTATAATCATAATTTTGTACAACATTTTTTAAACGTTTGTCAAGGTCCTTATATTTACGTTTTTTAGTTGGATTAATCTCACCTAAATTAATTTTCTCGATTTTCGCCTCTTGCAGCCCTTGTTCTTTCTTCAAGAAGTTGATAAATTTCCATATCGTGGTATGGTGAGATCCCAAACTTGTATTAAAAGCATGATGCCAACCCTCAACAGCGTTAGTAGTCCGAGGGAAATCCATAACTACATCATTGTAACAGTTCCATATTTTTAAGGGGAACATTGGATTTTTTCTCCTTCTACGAACTGTACGCCCAATCCATGTTTCTTCGAAATAATCTATTATTGGTTGAAGAACTTCTTCATTATCAACAAAATATTGGGAATTCAAAAGTTCTTCAAAAGCATTTACTACATCTTGAACCGGAATAAAAGCCAAAGCACACAAGTGTTTTATTTGGAGCGCAAATAAAGAATCTTCTCCATATTTTTTTTGTAGACCATTAGTCTGTATTTTACGCCAAACACATTGTCCAAAATGGAAAAAACATCCTTTTATTACTGCATTAGGAAATATTTCGCCAAATGCAGAAATAAATGGTTGCTCAAAGTCTATGCGGATCGATAATGGGTTAAGTTGTTGATTTAATATTAACAACTGTCTTAGAACTTCAATGTAACTATTTTTTGTACGGTTAGTCATCAAGATATAAACTAATGGAACAACACAATCACCTTTATAACTATGTATAGTATATAACTGCGAAAATATTGACGGAACTGTTTTGAAAGTTCCGTCACCTAACCAATTATCCGATTCTTGAAGCAAGTTTAAATTAGATTTAGTTGTAAAAATTAAAATTCTATTTTCATTATTTCCACTATCGTATGATAGGAAAAGTTCATTTTTGTTTGTAAATTTATATATTTCTGGAATTAGAAGATCATTAGCGTTACTAGGATTTACTGGAGGATTTTCTTTAGTTATTCTAGTCCGTTGAATTGTTCTCGACATCGATTTAATGGTAGGAAGTTGGCCAATTACTGAAGCAGAAGCTTCACCTAACTTAGTTGAGATGATGTTTCTAGTTGAAAATTGTCCATTTTCAGCACTTTTCTTTATTTCATTAACTAGTTCCTTAGCCTCAGATTTTGCTACATTTGGAGCATGTGAATGGTCAGTGTGTTTTAGAATCTCGCCTATGAATAGAGTGAATAAACAAATAGTTTTTTACTAAATAGTCTTTTTAACTAATAAGTATTAAAAAAAAACTGTATTTAATAAAAATTTCAAGAAAATTATTTTCAAGCAAATTGGAGCATTTTTATTTTAATACCTTAATTTTTGATTTTAATTACCTGGTTCATCTTCTGAAGTAGTGTGACATCGGCTTTTGCATGCAAATTTTTTATAATCAGAGCAACGCCATACAATTTTATTTTCGTACAATTTATGCTTGCTGTACAGAAAACCGTTATACACCAACATATTTTTGCCTTTTTGGCTTTTAATAAATTTTAGTGGCATCATTCAAACTAATAAAAACCACGCGCAAATAAATTTGTATCGTGTGGCCATCCACAATAAACACTAAGAAAAATTCCAGTATACTGTACAAAATTATGAGGACTATTATCGAATAGACGTACCTATACAGATTACAGATTACACACTAAATATGATAAGATTATTCACATGGGTACATAAACTATAATTGACGAAAGTAGTACAGATAAGATTGATCGATATTTGTTATGTCTGTACTATTACGGTAATTTTACGTATCCAGTTTCATCTATAGCAACTTTTCCATCACCGAAATTGATAATTTAATTATTATTGATAAAATAGGAATGATTAAAATTTAATATATTATAAAAATACTCGAAAAAAGTTAATTTATTGTCCGGTCTATTAATACACGGGTGTATATGTCCGTGTGCATATTATTATTATTATTATTATTATTAATGCAATAATTGCCCGTGGTCGATGACGAAAACGCGTATTATAAAAAAAAAAAAAAATATTTAGCTTAAATAGTTGTTATATTGCCCCCGTATAATCCCGAGCCGGCGGTATAACGATCACGACGGATTAACAGCGATATCGCATCGTTAATATTGTAGAAAATATGCACGAGTAGTTAATTAAACATCTAATCGTTAAAAAATAAATCGATTTCGGCGATAAGGTCAAGCTATAAAGCATGAATAGTAGTTGAACAACAATTTGGTTGATTAAAAAAATACACGAAATTAACGTGTTTTACAACGAATTCGACGTGGTATTTAAAAACACTTTAATTTTACATTGAGACGTTGTTAAGACGCACGAATACATTATTTTTCAGCAATTTATTCGACAAAACGGCCATTATTTTTTTTTTCCTGCAACTATGGATGAGTTAAGAGATAGGTTTTCGGTGGATCTTAAATCGGTGTAAGTTCGAGCGTCGTATTCTCAACATGTTTTATGATTTCGCTGAAAAGAAAAAATCAAATGCGCACGTCCTTTAGTATCTTGTCAACCCAATTAATGATTATAAATATTTATAAAACATTGCAGGTTAAATAAAAATAATCAATAATAAATGAGAAATAGCTAATGCGAATTATTTTAGAACTGTCGTTTTTGTTTGCAGTTCAATTTAGAAAATACTGTTACTGTATTTTAAAACGCTGAACGAAACGTGCGACGTTTGATATATGGTGCTCGTATTGGTTTCTTTTTTCCGTTAATTTTGTAAGTAATCATTTGTTTCTCCGGTTCGGTTCGAAAAGCTGTCCATTGTGTAGACTTACAACCATCGATTGTAAAACTTAATCTGGTCGGTGCTTCAGAGAAGTCGTTTTTCAATTTTCGTCGCAGTTTCATCCTGAGCGTAAAAATTGCGAAAAACCGGTGAAATTTACTCGGCACACGCGTTTTCAACGAAATCGGTTTGAACAATTTGTCATAGTTGAGAAACTAACAATCCATTGAAACGTAATGCACAGAGATACAATGCAGGGCTGTCACGAACGGTTTTCTCTGGTATAATATTGTAAGAACGTGACGTAATTTTTGATACACGCTTACTGGTCGGACGTAAAAGTGGAAAAATGTACTGTTATACATTCATAGGGTTCGCATTTTTAATTTCTACGTGCCGGCTGAAATCAACGTTCAACGTGCATACAATCCGATTTGAATGAATTTCAGTTTCAAACCAACACTTGACATTAACATACCTCTAACGGCGGAAATGTATCGCGTGTATTCTCAATATGTACGCCTTTGAAATCTCGTAAATATTACTCCTGTGATAGCTGAAAATTCTAAAACGTCCGTAAAAACCTACAAAACTCTCAAATCTTCTGAGGATCGTACGTGATGATTTATCATTACGATACGAAAACCGTTTGCCGCTCGTATTTTGTTCAATATAATATATAATATATTATTGCCATGCATTCGGGGATTTTATTAAGACACCGAGTGAAATCCTCGTGGCGAGCGGTTGAACGTGGAAACGTTTTACTGCAAATAAAAAAAAAAAAAAAAAAAAAAAAACGGAAAACAGATACGCAATAATAAATTTGTACACAGGGAGATCGAGTTGTCAGAGAGAAAAAATTTTTAAAAAAACCTAACAATCGTATTAATATTAAAAATTAAATACAATTGAACGTCTAGGTTTTTTTTTTTGGAAACTTGGACGGACGCCAAAAAAAAAAAGACAAATTAACATAGTTTGTTATATTGCGGAAACAATAACTTTCAGAAACACTCTGTGTACGTTTTTTTTCTCTCTCTCGTTTCATTGTTGTCCGTTCGCAAAACGCACAACGCGCGTGTGGAACTTTCCGTTAAAAGCGTTTTTTTTTCCTCGGCGAAGCGCATACGAAACGAGAAAAAATTTCGCCGTCAAAAAGCAAAGTACCTAAGAAAGTATATATATCTCGTGTTTTATCATCCGCTCCCGATACGAATGGATACGACGAGAATCCGGCGAAATCCCCGCGAATCGCCGACTACACTAACTTCACGGCGCGGCGGTAGGTTAACCGCGGCGGGGTTCGCTCGTGTGCCGAATCCCAAAACGGCCGTATCGCCGCCGGTAGGCCGCGTTATCGCAGACACGACCCGTCGAGTCGTAAATAATTATTAACTCTCGTCCACGATCGCAAATCACTGCAGTTGGCGTGCGTCGTCGATCGTATATTGTTCCGGACTAATCGATTTTAACGTTTTACAACGATCACACGTCGATACAATGGGTATTCTGCCCACGCGCGTCGACATATTTTGTCCTTTATGATTATTCATGTTGTACTCGACGAGTCACTTTCGATTTTCACCGAACAACTGTGCAACACGCACACGCGGACAGACGCCAAACACCGACGCCAAACGACGACGACGTCGCGCATATACAACGAATTCGTATTCTCGACGTAATAATTAAAACGAGATCATTGGAATGAACACGTAGAACGAATACGCCGGACGATTGAAAAAAAAAAAAAAAAAATCTTATTTTCCGCTAATTGTTATCCCGCTATATTTTATGACGTTTATCATTAAGCAAAGCGTAATAACATTTATTGCTGAAAATTATAGTTATCGGTTTTTTTTTTTCGTTCGGACTAGACGCTAGGATCAGATAAGATAAAAACTACTGTATAAAGTTTAAAATATCTGGTTCAAAGATCATAAAACTTAATAGGTCCACTGGACATAAAATAATAAATATTAATATACGAGCGTAAAAATTGATTGATTAACTTTTTCAACAAAATGCGTGTACACATAAACTTGGAAATCAAACACGAATTTTACAAGATGCGCGTCTCTGTATTATGCTCGTGTGGTCGTACCGCGTGACGTGTATCGACCAAACGTTCTAGAGATCAGGAAATAAAAGCGTGGATCTTGATGAAATGATCGATTTTAAGTCCGATTAATTACATACACGTTATATAGTACCTATCTTGTTTTTTTTTTTTTTTTATTTAATTAAACTTTAATCTACTTTTATATAATTGTCGAGCTGTATTAGTAGTGACTTAAAGCTATCAATAAAAAAATAAAATAAAAAAATAAAAAAATAAATTACATACCCACCACTATGTTTGGAAATAAGCAGGGACTTTATAAAGCGATAAAAACGTAGTTTTATAGCCCACACGATATTATGATAACGTATACCTAGGTATTTCGTAATTCGACAAGTTTAAAATTTCACATTCGAGCAGAGTTCCGACTTTCGAACGATTCTCTTCGTTAATGTACGCGACACGAAACTTTGAATTTCTTCTGGAACGCATTTGTACACTCCATGAGGAACAGCCGACACATAAAAATAAATAATCCACTCTTTACTAGCTATTGGTACCCGTACATCGTATAAAAAGTAATATCGAACAAAGTTTTCCACTTCGTCACACACGTCGTATTGATTCTGATTATCGGTCACTTGCGACCGTTTTATAATAGTTCCAACACATGTCGTGTACCTTTTGGTCATATACGACTACCGTACCGGACGGGAACTGAGAACCAAAATCCCCAACGCACGCTTAGGGACCCCTTCCGGACAGATTACAAGTTGTCGAATTCAAATGAATTAAATAATACAAATTTGAAAAAATGTACAAACAAGAACCTACTCAACACCGCTATTGTGTTTTATAGGTAAACAATATTAGTTGTAATACGTTGATTTTTTCATAATAACATAAATGAATTTTCGCATAATATTACGGAGTCAGTTATACATAATATATATAAGTCGTAAACGGGGTTTTCCAAAACGTCATGTGAAACAGAAATGAACGAACGTTCAACGATTATTATTTTATTAATTTAATCAGTATGGAAATTACGTCGCGGCCGGCAAACACCGGCGGCGGATCGGGCCACTGATAAAACTCCGGGTGGGTCAGTCGTCATAGTGAACAAACATTATGCCGACGCAATCTGACTCGGGTCGTACTGGCATTTATTTTTATATTTTTGAAAAAATAAAAACTTGCTTGCTATATACTTGCTATATACATATATATGTATATAGATCGGGAATTTATTTGTAGAGACTTTTTTTTCACCCGTGATTTTTTTTTCTCGGCCATTATTATTCCAATAACCGTACGCAGGCGAGCGTGATATTATATTGAAAAATGACTGTATTCGTTCCGTTTTCCGAATTTCCGGAGTATTTACACGCGACCGAAACGAAATGATATTTATATCTTCGAAGATGCGTACGTATTATACCTATAGGTACACACGGTCGTGCGAAGAAATTTCATCGCGAAATCGTTATCGGATCGAACACACGACGTAACAAGCTATTTTTATGACCGTGAACGTCCTCGATCACTTATGCGACGCGCGCGACATCGTTAATGTGTCGGATCCGAAAAAACAACCGTTTGAAAATATATATCATTGCGATATCGAAATACGGTCCGGAACGGGACTATAACGTTCGATCGTTGGCAACGCGTGTTATACGAGCTACGGTGTGGCGACGGCGAGCTCGTATTTTATCTCGTCCCGAAAAGCGTTTTCCGAAAGAGAAAAAATGGCACGGAGAACTCGACGCTCCGCTGGAAACATAAAACATTCGATTAATCGTCGTTGTTGTTGCTGCTGCTGCTGCTGCTGCTCGAATCGCACGACGGACCTGGTCGGTACGTTTAATTCTCGGCCATTAATCGGTGTAGAGATGGAATAAAATTTAAAAAACAAAAGGCAATCGCGAAGCTAATTGGAAATATTTCAAGGCGGACGTAATCGAAACAGAGTGAAAACTCCAGACCGGACGGTTTTCGCGGTCGAGGGCGAGTCGATGATATACATAACGGCGGCGTTTCGGAAGGTTTCCGAGACGTCATTTACTCACTGACTGTAGAGCGGACCACTCGTTTTTCGCCGTGGCCTTTGGGGTCGAAACGGTTTTTTTATGCGTTTTACGGAGGGGGGAGGGGGAATAAAACAGTGACAACAAAATAAAGTACGCCTGACGGATGTGGCATAAAGCATGATTCACACTAGTCGGACACGTTCCGTACCACCGTTCAAATATACTACACCGACCATTATTGTTCCTATACCCACATTTGTTTTATAATATGCATTTTAAGTTCGAATTTCGACAAAATACGTAAAAATCACGAAAATGTGCGAAACGTATTATTTATTTTAATTAATACTACCAGGTATGCCTATAGAACAGTGGTATTCAAACTAGTGTGCCGCAAGCATTCACTAGGCGTGCCGCAAGCATTCACTAGGTGTGCCGCGGTGTTTTGAACATTTTTTTTTATTCATAAATGACTAATCGAATTGAATAATAAATTATGATGCACGAAAATAGATGCGTTCGACCGTTGCGAATCTGCAATGTTTAAGTGTATATTGATAAATCGAAGGTTCGCAGTGAGAAAGCGACTAAGATAAGGTATGTTAGATAATAATTGCACCCTAACAAAATGTATCGGTAATGTAATTTTTTAGAATACAGCGAAACCGCCCTCGACAGACACCTCCAATTAGTGAACGTTTTTACGGCGACACGAATACATATATTCTCCTATTTTATTTTTCCCTCTGAATAGCGGACACCTCAAAATAACTATATTTCTACATTTCGACTATATTTCGGCTACCGAGAGTGTCCGGTATTCAGAGGTTTCACTGTATTAAAACTAGAGGTCATAGTGTGCCGTGGAAATTTCGTGAAGAGCGCGAAGTGTGCCGCGGTCAAAAAAAGTTTCAAAACCACTGCTACGGAAGTTCCGTTTCGTTCCGTCGAAACATTCTCGCGCGGACTCTAGCTGTCGGTTCACCACGTGTATGAACGGAACGGAAACGTTTAAAATATGCGAATTGCTGTATTTAAACGAATATAAAAATATTTTATCGAACGGTACGATTCGGTGTCTGCCGGTACGTTTACTGACTAGTGTGAATCATGCTTAAAACGTATTTGCGTGATACGCGCGTCCGTTTTCGAGCGTGTGAATTATTGTATCGCTGAAAAGTCAACGCGTCCCGAGTCCAATTTTTTTTGGACACTGCAGTGTTGCACTCGTTTTTGAACGGTTGAAATGCGCAATACCCGCCGTCCCACGTCGCGCCGCAGCCTGTTTCAGTCCGGTGTGCAGCGTGAAAGGAATGCACGTACCCAACACTCGTGTGACGGACAACGACGTGGAGTGTCCCACGCGGATACTCACGACCGTCGACGATAGCCGAATCGCGACCGCGGTTAATATCGGTGACAGGGGTGTGGGTAGAGGTTAAGGGTTTCGATTGAAAATTTAAAAGTCGGGGACGACGAACCAGAACTCGTGAACCCGGGAGACGTGCGAGGGACTTTCCGGCGGTCTTGTGGTGCCGACCGTCGTTGTAGGTACGCGAAAAAAACCTCGCTTGTACAAGGAAGAGGGTCTCGATCTGAATATCAGTCGCGCGTTCGCATTTTGAACGAGTACGGTGGAAACGCCGTTACAGGCGTGTATTCTACACGTCGAATAATTTCCATCGGTCTGTTATTGTATCTATAGTGAAGGAGAGCATGAGTGAACGGCGAACGGATAGACGACGCAAATCGACAGAACGAATACGTTTAAAAAACTAAAATAATAGTCTAATGATAAGCTCGAGACGTGTCTCGTGTTATGATTAAACATTAATGTGTTTTTTTTTTTTTTTGATTTCAACAACTTCAGACACTATTTCGTTAAGTCTCTTAAGAGTTGTGACTAAGTCCCGGATGTAAAAAATGACGTTGCATTTTTTTTTTCGAAACATTATGGACGATGCTTTCCAAGCTCAAAATTGTTTCAAATGTTTCATTTTTTCAATGTAACAAATATTTACTATGGTTTACTAATTATTGGTTTTTGGTTATTTTTGTTACTTAGTAGGTCTTTTTTTTAAAAATATTTTGATATCATCTACTATTTGTCATCAACTGAGAAAAAATCGTGAGTTCAAAAAGTTAAGAAAAGACAGAAACAAAAATATTTCAAAGCAAAATCGTTTTCTAGAATAAAACCAGTTTTTAAATTCAAACTTAAATCATAATACATTTTTAATAAATATTGTGATTATTAATTTGAAAATCAATAAATAATTTCTTTTACCAATCGAACGTTTTTATGGGTGTTTTTTATGCCTTTAGGTCAGTGGTTCTCAACCTTTTTTGATTTGTGTCACCATCATCCACGAGAACCCAATACTAGGTCTCCCTAACACCAAAATAATAATAATAATAATAATATGAAATACAAGTGCTATAAAAAAAAAAAACGAATTGGACACTGATGATTTTTACATAGTTCTAGAATTCGAGGGTTGATGGTTGAAAGAGCGATTCTTATATCGTCTTCTAGTGTTGTTTTTGTGAGACGTTGGCGTTTTTTCATGTTCACATAGCCTGGACGTTTAAAATTGAAGTAGCACTTCCATATCTTTCGCCAATAGTCGAGGGTATTCAATGTGGACACAATGTGTTGTTTGACAGTAGTCACTATCACATAACGGCCGTTATAATAATATGTTTTTTTCGAATAAATGTCCATATTTTTAAACTTTTCCCCGACGTTTTTTGTCACCCCAACACTGGATACATGTCACCCAATGGTGACACGTCACCGCGGTTGAGAACCACTGCTTTAGGTTGTTAGCAAATATTGTTTTAGAGTATGTTTTGTATGTTTTCTGGGTATTCTTCGTGTTATTTCCGTCATGAGTGCATATCTTTAGGGCATCACCAACATCCGACCCAACATTGTCGTAAATGCGAAGGACACGCGTAACTTTGGCGGCGGACGACGAATGACATCTCGGTGCAGGCCGTGACGTAAACGTCGTGCGTTCGGTTTAGTTTAGACTGTCATGACTAGAAAAGAAAAAGTTCTACCTACCACGTGGCACGTGCTCTTCCGCGCGTCACGACTGTCGAGTAGACGACGCGACGCGATGATATTATTATAATGTTGTCACACTCTCGCGACTCGCCTCGTACGTCTCTTTTTCCGTTTGTTGGTAAAATGTTGATAATTCCTCTCTCTTTATCTCTCTCTCTCTCTCTCTCTTTATCTCTTCCTCTCTCTTTCTATCTTCCTCTCTCATCACTAGCCAAAAGTCTCTCACGTGCCCCATGCGGCTGCAGACGACGATTATTATGACGATAACGATACAACCACAACGCGAACGCGTCGCCTCCCTCCACGAGCGACTCGTTCTTCCGTCACGCAGTTATAAACGATCGTCGGGTGGTCGGGGAGGAGGTGGAAGGTCGTTGGGGAGGCACGTCCTCGGGGGTCCCATTAATCCAATCCGTTATTATTATGAACCCTATCCGTCACACGCCGCCGGTATAAGCGATATAACGTACGTATAGTACACACATGCGTAACTGCACACACACACACACACACACACACACACACACACACACATTACCGTCGGCATCCCACTTTTACTCCACCCTTCTCCGTCCCCCTGAAAAATATCTTGCTTCACAGTGACTTCGGTCCGCCACCGCTCGTTTGGTTACACTCTTCCGCTCCACAAAGCGTACACCGGATCGAGTGCACTGCGAATGTTTGTGTGTGTGTGTTTGTGTGTGTGTGTGTGTGTGTGTGTGTGTGTGTGTGTGTGTGTGTGTGTGTGTGTGTGTGTGTGTGTCACGTGTGTGTTCCCGGCGGATTTATTGGCCACTCGCGCGAAATACACCCCGTGTATATAAAACGTGAAAAATCACCATGCTTTTTAACGGCGGACGGCACAGAGGAGGTCGGTAGAAAAGTCCAAAACAAAAACAAAACGTATAAACGGGAACCGATTCGGCATACCTAAAAAAAGTACCATTTTCAAACGGGAACCGATTCGGCACATGGACCCGGGAACCAATTCGGTATCAGCCAATTATATTATTTAGAGATTTAGGGCACAAATTAACACGGCGTGTTCTCAATTGATAATTTTCGTTAATGATTTTTGGGATTACATAAATAAATATTTTTTTTTTTTATGATGCATTTGTTTTACATAAAATCAAATAAGTATAAGGTATTGGTTAATTTTTTCAAACACCACGTTCACCGACCGAGTGATATCAATTACACGGCTAACATGACGTTTTAACGGACACCGAACAGATAACTGTATAATATAGTTGTGTCTCTCGTATTATTACTATGAGCGTTGGTCCATTCGACATTTCCTTTTGGTGTATTCGTTATTTTTGAGTTGAAAACGACGACTATCAAATACCCTGAAAACCAGCGGCGCGGCGCCGTTGCCATTTTAAAATTTTATTACAGATACCCATTTCCAAAGCTACATTTGCTTCATGGGGACCACCATAAATTCCTAACATAGCGATTGTTCCGCACGAGCATATTATATAGTTTGGCGCCACTGCCACTTATTTTCAAACGGTTTTTAAGTACCTATATTTTTCTTTTTCTCAAAAATATCAAGCGCTATTGACTTTGTAAAATATTATAAGACCAATGTTAGAATAGTACGTTTTATTTTGTACGTTGAACTGCCTTTGAAAAACATCAATGTCCACTAAATTAATGGAACGATCAAACGAAATGATGAAACGTTTAGCTGAAAAAAAATACAAATAAAATAAAAGCGAATAATATTTTTCCCAGCTATTCTTATGGTTTTTAAAATGCATCTCCAGAATCAATTATTTATGGAAAATTTTTCATAAATACGTTTAAAACCATAAAATTGATATTGAATATTTAAATTTACACATTTATAATGCTGGTGATTCGATGTATTTTTCTGAATCGCAGAATGTGTAACTTTTATACAATCGGAATTTATTTGTCTTAATTTTGTAACGGTGAAACATTTTGCAGAAAAAACAACGTAATTGCAATTCAATTATACGAGTACATTTAGTATTCTCGACGTTTTCGCGTACAAGGTACACAATATTTAATTAAGAGTTGTCCGTTACCGGGTGAATTAATAATTAGGAATATAAAAAAATATAATGAAATCCAAAGACAGTGGCTGGAGTAAATTGTATTCTATCATTGTGCTGTCCGGCGCGAGTGACGCGAACTCGTTTGTATTAATGCCGCTGCGCGGAGAATCGAAAGCGGAATTCCCCTAGACGTCAAAATGAAAATTGAATCGAGCGCTGTGAAAAATTAATAATATAAAAAAAAAAAAAATTCTCCTGTGAAACGGAATCCGACTCGGTTTACGTATACATCATAATAATATTGTACTTTATTAAATTTTATCGCGTCCCGTATTTCCGAGACGTCTGCGTGCTGCGAACGCGACGCTGTTCGGTCGTAATACTATTTTTTATAACTGTATAAATCATTTGTCAAACAAAACGTTTTTGTCTCGGACGATTTACCGACCGAACAGATGTCGAACGGAATCGAATTCGAATCTGACAAACATTATTTTAAACGGCAGCATAACGACTGTCGGTGTGCGATGTTTTATTTCCGGTCGCGGTTTTCACGCAGAACTATTATTGTAATTATTCGTTATTATTGTAAATCGCGGAATTCACGAGTACATTACAAGTACATTTACAAGTACCACGCATCCGCTCGAACCCGAGTTACGATCTTCGACCGTTTTACAATGATATTATATAAAATACGAGTACATAAAGTCGTCTTCACCCTAATTGGTCGGTGTATTGTCGAATTGGCTCACACTTTGATTTACGATCAATCAGATAAATCATAATGTTATGTAGGTATACAAGCAGAGTGAGTCAGATCTATAATATGACAAATACACGGTATTAAAATATCTTATTAAAATGTGTTCCTTAATTTATCATGATTTTCGATTAACAATTTATTGTATGGATTATCGTACATTCTATTAAAATCAAGTCAGTGAATTCGATAAATCTATACATGAATCATACGATTTAAAAATATTATTCTGTGCATAATATGAAGATATTGATGTGATAATATTCCATCATTCAATCAATATAAATTTTTAATGTTACGTATGATAACAAAAATATCGGTGTAAATTAAATTTCGATCAGTCAATTCATTAATATTATGGAATAATATAGTGATATGTGTTTTGGCATAGTTTCTCACTGGAAGTTTATAAAACAAAAAAAATAAATAAATAAATAAATAATAATAATAATAGTATGTGATAAAATTATATAAAACACAATAATACAGTTAACATTTTCACAGACTTAAAAATATCGTAGAAAATTAACGAATAAACCTTTATTAGAAATTTGTTTTAAGCCTTTATTACAAACATTTTTCTAAAAATTCTGTTTCACAAAATGGCTATTTTAAATTTTTATCAAACAGTGCAAGTTAAGATTGTCAAATTTGAAAAAAATAATCTATAAATGCAATTTTTTTTGTATCGCATGCCTCAAGTATTTATTTAAGAAATACGAATAGAAAAAAAGTTATTGCATTTGTCGAATAGATCCGACTTGTGTATATAATACATATGTATATTTATATATAATAGAGCGCACCGAATACGAATCACGACTGAATTGTTTGTGTGTGACCGTGCAGATAAAAATCGTTTCGGATTTGCAACTTTGTGTGCGAGTCGTTAGCATTCCGCGCACGGTTTCAGCTCAAGCCTAACGGTTTTTCTTCGTTTTGGTTTTTCCTCCCAGTTTTTTGTTGCAGTTCTCACGACGTCCTGCACGCAGTATAACCTGCACGAATACGTTCATCACAACGGATTACGAGGATAGATCCGTTGAATGAAATTTTATTTACAATTATTATTGTAGACAAAATTGCAATGAGTAGGGTACATAAAATATGGTTTGGTTTTGTCATAGTAATTATTATAACAGCCAATGGACAGTAATAATGAATAAGGACTGCAGTTTGTTTAGTTTTGTTTTATTTCGGAGAATATCCTTTCACGTACCGTTGTTCTACAATTTTTTTATAACCACCCCTAAAAAAAAAAAAAAAAATTTAGGTATTTATGCTACTGCGGGACCGGTGACGGGTTGCGGCACGCTGTACGCCGCAACAAACGGACAGTGGTCAGTTTTTTTTTTGTTTTTGATTTTTTTTTTTTTTCAATATTCTCTACGGCATCCCTTTTTTCCCCTATAGTAGTTGATACCAGTAAACAAATACGAATAGTCAAACGTACTGGAGGCGTTTACGACGAACCTAACCATGCGGCCCACCATAAATTTTGACGCGGCCCTTACTTCGAATTTTTTTTCTCGTAGTTATAAACAAAATGTAGTAGCTCGTAAAAAGATTTTTACTCATTAACTGTTTCGGTAAAATCACAAAGAAAATGTATTATTATTAAAATGTAGGAATGTGGCCCAGAACGATTTCTGGTCACATGATGTGGCCCGATTTTCACAAAATGTTGGACACCCCTACATCGTAGACCGAATTCGTTATCACGTAAAAACCAACAGCAACGGATAACAACGTAAATTTCGGACAACAATAACAACAATTCATTAATCACGTTCGTATGAACGAACGAAAAGACAAAAGTTTTTTATTTTTTTTTTAATTTTTGACCGCGATATACCGTATATTCCGCTAATATTGTGTCTGTTAGCATTTTTACGTCAGATCGGTGATAGAACTCGACGTATAACAGAAATTATTCCCCGAACGGGTGAGTGCGGTGACAAGAGAACCGTCATTCGACAAGACTTTTAAACGATCGAGGCCCCGGTTGTGAATGTGATTATTCGTTTCATTGAAACGTGAAATAAGCATTTGCCAGAATTCGAATACATTTAAGGAGGAAAAAAAATACTATGCAAATGTATGTTTTGTATTTCATACTTGATATTAAAAAACGGATAAGTTAAAACGGGAATGAAAAATCGCCGCACCTTGTCTCTCAAAACCCGTAGTAACTTAGTGAATTCCATTAAATGAAAATGTTTTCAAATAATAATTCCATAGCGTTGGTACATTTCGGTCGAATAAAAATAAATGTTAATATTGTGTTATGAATCGTCGAGGGAATCTCAACCCTTTTTTTTTCGTAGCACTAACGGCGAATCGAGTGAAAATTATTTTTCACGAGAAAACCACGATTGTTTCACGAACAGATAACCGTACACGACCTTAAAAACCGATATAAGTATGAATTGAGAATTGTTACAAGAGTTGAGAGTTGAATTGGTGATTCAACTCATTTAAGTGAATTGAATTGTAGGAGTTGAATCTTATAAAAGAGTTGAAATTCCCGATACTATTTGATAACGATTTTGATTAATTTTTTTTACAAAACTAACGTGTAATATGGTATCGCATCCGTTATCCCGTATGAGAAAAAAATAACATACATTTTTTTTTATGATGCATATAACGATGAAACGAGCAAAAAACTCTTGTTTTCTTAGATTTTGTGGGGGGGGCGGTAGATTGAGTCCGGGAGGGCATAGCTGCCCCCGGAGACATGCCTGAAATAAACATTGAATACTGTTAATATTATGAACAAAGAGCGGATCTTTAGGTTTTTACATATTTTTATTGATTTTATGCAACTTTACGAAGGAAAAAAATGTGGACGATTTATCTATCATAGAGTTCATAGAAAAAAATTAATTTTGCATATTAAAGCATATTTTGGACATTGTAGAATATTTCGCCTATTTTTCATATTTTGGAATATATTCTATTATTCTTCATACAAATTCGTATATTTTGTTAATTTCTCGAAATGTGATTTTGTCAGGAATAATTTTTTCTAGGAAAAAAATAATTTGATTAAAGAGTGATAAAAATTCAAAATCATTTAATTATCTACTTGTCTATAATCGAATTGATTATGTTCCAAATGAATGGTGCAAAGTTATCTATTATTTTTTACTAAACTATTACTTATGTTTTTTTTTTATTATTATATTTTATCTCATTTACGTAACTATTTATCACCCGATTAACATATTTTGTAATTCAATAATTTACCTGTTACCAAAGGAATGGTGCAAATTATCTATTATTTATAATTAAACACTTATGTTTTTTTTAATTATATTTTATTTGATTTATATAACTATGTATCAACTGATTTACATTTTTAATTATTCAATAATTTGCCTGTTACCGAGAGAATGGCGCTTTACAGTTATTTATTGTTTTTATTGAACTGTTTTAGAAAAAAATCATATTTGCATATTTACGAATTTAAAGAATATTTAGAGAATATTTTCAGGTTTTTTTTCGAAGCATATTAGCATCGTATTTTAAGGTTTTAAGAACCTAAAAATCCGCTCTTTAATTATGAATATCGTTCACAACGGCGCGAGGTGACACTGGTCGGGCGGGCGCGCGTTCGTGTAACCATGTCGTTGTTATTACAACCGCGCTCTCTGTAGGCACACGTTTACGTCGCCGCGCCGTCACGACGGCGATCTAGCGGCAGCGTCTCGCGTCGGCGGTGTTTTGTACTCGGCTAAACCGAGGAAACGTTTATACGGCGAAAGCGACAAAAATATAAGTTGAGCCAGTCAGTGACGGTTGGAAGGGGGGCGATAGGTGGACCCCCCCCATGGGCCGTTTTTTGTAAATTAATTTATTCAGTACCTATAAATCATGATACAATCTTACACAAAAGGTGTAAGATTTCCAAAGATTTCCAAAGGAAAAAACATGTACCTATTTTTAGTTTTTATCGTACTGCAATTCGTTAAGATGTCTGTGCGCTTAGTTTATTTTTGTTCTTATAGGTACCGTGTGTACCTACGCGTATTATCAGCTTTTTTGCTTAGCTTAAAGGTGTTTACTTATTTCTATCTAACTGTTAGGCTATTCTCTAATTAACTTGTATTTCTATGGCTTTTACATTATAAAATGCATGTGTGGTGTGCTTTTTTTATTTGCGTAGATTGAAAACATGGTTAAGGTCCAAGGGCGTCCCTGACCCTATTTTCATGGTGTGGGGGCGACTTTTAGACTTGTAATGTTGAGGAATAAAAAATAAACAAAAATAATTTAACTATAATATTTAGGATTAAAAATAAAAAAATTCTTTTAAATGAAGCGCAAACTAATTAAAATTATTATTCTATGAAACGAATTCTTTGAATCGTTTGTGTTCTGCAAATCTATCTATTGTTTTGCAGGCATCTAGTGTACTACGTGAACTGTGAAGACGTATTCGTGTATTACAATAAAATAATTACTATTTCGTGTTTAACAAAAAAAAAAAAAATTATCGAACGTTCAGTATCAGATAACGTGTATCTAAAAGTATCTATCGTTTTAAAATCTATACGATACGAGCTGGGTAAATTCCGAGCGCTTCTATCAATATATTACACACCTATATCATAATCTATGACTAAATAATTTCGTAAATTTTTTCTAATGATTATTATAATATAATACAGATAATGTAAAAAAAGTAAAAAAAATAAAAATTAAAAATGCCCAGGGGGAGGGGCGATCACCCCATCGCTCCCCCAGAAATACGCCCTTGTTAAGGTCAACAATTGGCGAAGAAATGTTGAATGGGCTAGCATTACTCCACATTCATAATGATATTTTTATAGATATGGAAAATATTTGTACACGCTTTGCTAAACAAAAGAATAGGTACATGCTTTTAATGTAGTTTTTTTTTCAATGATATATTTTGATGTAATATGACTAATAAAAAAATATTTATGCTATATGAAGTGTTTATTTTATTTCAAAATATTGAGGAAAGGTCTATCCAACATTGTCGACCAAACGATTTTTTTTTTATTTTCGCCCTCCCCCCCCCCTTAAAAGTCAATTATAACCGCCACTGGAGCCAGCCAACACGTTTAGTCTGATATTACGGTTATTTCAAACAATACTCGTAAAATGATCGACTGTCACGAGTTTTGCATTGATAAATAGCAGGTTAAGCGTTTCTCATGGTCAGTGGCGGATTTAAAGGGGGGAGGAGAGGGGTCCGGGCACCCCATTGGCTCATAAGATGTATACGAATATAACTATACCATTATACTTATATGAGTGTTTTAATAAAAATATGTACTGATGTAAAAAATATTGGGCCCCCTCCAAAACAAAATCCTAGGTCCGCCACTGCTCATGGGGTTAGTGTCATTTTGAGGATTAATATGTTTGTATAATCGTGTTTAATATTTAGGAACATTATGATGAATCGATGACCAATAATGACAATTAGAATATTGAAATATTGTTATTACACAGTTAGGTACTTGTCGGTTATCGTGACTACCGCAATAATTATAAAAAGACGATTATAAAAACACAATTGATCCTACGCCACGACATGGGATAAATGAAAACAATTCAATTTCTTGAATATTAAATCACATTGCCGTCGTCTAAACAAAAAGTCTAAGGGTACGATACGAATAAAATATTGAACGTCGCAAAACTCCCCTTCGATACATCCCTCGATTTGCAGTGTAAAACCACGTTGGTAGACAATAGGTTCTTGACATAATGGCCATAAATGGCAATAAATTAAATACGTGAAAACACGGAAAAAAAAGAAACAAATCAATATCAAACTCAAGTAATCGATACGCATATTCGGCATTATCTCAAAAAGTATTAATCCCACAGTTCTACTAATTTTGTCTGCTAATATTACGCAAAAAATACAAATAAATATCCCAATACTCATGGAATAGTGGCATAGTGCACAAGCGATAAATTAATGACGACAATGTCGACACGAGCTTGTGGATCAAGTTTTTATAATTAATGAAACGTATTTCGCTTCTTAAAAAATTTATAATTAAATTTCGAGCAATATAATATGTGTCATGATTTTTGTTGTATGGGTAAAAAAAATGCTCTCGAACCGAAAAACAACTCAAAACATTATTATTGGTTTAAGGCGTAGTTACAATAATTTCTATGTGCAAACAAAAAATCAACGAATGAAAAAATAATTTATATTTTCAACCTGTAATGTCTGGCATACTGGCAGGTATAGTGTAGGTGAGTTTGACATTAAACTAAAACATACATTTTGATTGATGACAATAATAAATACAAGAAAAATGACAGTCACATTTTGGAAATAAAAAAAAAAAAAAATAATAATAATAACATCGCTGCATAATGTAAGTACAATATTACACGCATAAATATATCGTCGAAACTTATTTGGTATGACTAAGAATTTCCAGGACATACGGAGGACGTTCGAACAATGGCGTGACCCTTAGTGAAACATATTTTATGCTCAAATGTCGACAGACGTGTAATAATATTTTTACGAAGATTCGTCCAAAAAGCTTGTGATTGTATTCAAATATATTTTCTAACGCGTACATCAAATATGATTTTATTACGAAAAATATCGTTTTTAATAATTATCGTATGTAGTGAAACTAAAAATTCATGGTATTTAGTAATAATTGGAAAAGTGTTGTCAATCTATTATTTTCTTATAATCTTATTATATGAAAATACATAATTTTAATACGTTAAGTTCACAGGAAAATATACTATTTTATCATTATTTGTTTACTCTTTAGCTTGAAAAACACGCATAAGAAAATCTGTGTACCTACTGACTTCTGTTTATTAAAAATGTCGAAAAGTTCAAAAGTTACTGATTTGAGTAAGCGTCGATCTCGTAAAAGTGATCAAAATTTTAAATAGCAAATTAATTATACTTATTAGTATTCTGCTCAAAATTATCTTTTAATGTATCTCAAATGTAGTATTTTATTATTATATAAATTATGTCATAAATTATTGTACATTGTACAGTATATATTAATAGTATAGGCAATTTAATAACGTTTATTTAATTGTATCCACGACTTTGTCAGGCGTTGTTAATTTATACCATTCAACGAATAATAGTAATAATTACACAAAACAAAATAAATTATGCATTAAGCAGCTATTTTGGATAATTTATTCCGTCTGAATGAGATCAATCACGAACCGTAATCCTCTGCAAAAACAATTAATAAACATAATTTAAGCAGTTTAAATTTAATGAGTTCTATCGGCTTTAAACATTACTAATATTCCACTTTCGATTTTTTTGAAATTAAAATATTTTTATAACAAGTCTTCGAAGAATAGTCGTTAACAAACCCAAAGCAAATATTTGAAGTTCGAGCGTGAAATACGACAGCAAAAGGCAACTTATTTATTAAGTAAATTGAATCGGTAACTTAAATTCGAGAATTAATTATAAAATAACTTCGGAACTTAAAACTTGAAACAGATATGACGCGATCGTCAGACGTATAGAAAATATGAATTGGACAAAAAAAAAATACCAAAAATTAGAATTTTAATTGACACGGTTTTAAACGTATTACCAGTATTACGGGTATGGTTATAAATTACAATACAGTGAACCAGTGGTTCTTAACCTTTTTAGAACCACGGAACACTTATAATTTTATACGATTTTCGCGGAGCACTAGGTCGTAAAATAAAACAATAATTTACATTTTTTTTTTTTTTTTTTTTTTTTTTTTTAATAAAATGACATACATAATGGTACTCGTATTTAGTCAATGTTAATAATAAAATAATAAAATTAGTAAATTATATAATATTTTTGAAAACGATGAAACCAAAAATTAAATTATCCCAGTAATTTTAATTAACGCTAATTTTTTAATTTTTTTCGCCAATTTTAAAATTTTGGCGGAACACTTTAGCCAAGTTCACGGAGCACCACAGTTCCGCGGAACACCGGTCGAGAATCACTGCACTAAACCAACGGGGTGGATTGATTTTTTACATTTTCAACAATTGGCAAAATACGGACGCCGGGCAAAGAACATTGTCACGCCGAGTAAATTTCGAAATCGAGTAAATTGTGCGTCGCGTTAAATCATGCGATAAACCCGCCGTTTGAACGCGTATTATAATACGATTTGCCTGCCGCCCGGCCGATGTGACGTACCGGTGTCACGTCCGAGTGAACGACGGCACCGTACTTATATTCACATTCACCCGACGCGACGCCCGAGCGATTCGCCGTCGTCGGTTTACAATACATTTTTTTGTGGTGCGCCCGTGTTTCCGATCTGGAGAATCACTGTCCCGCGCGTAAATTACGCCGAACGACGTGTGTTTCTTGTACCGATACGCCACACAGTCAAATGTCACAAAAGCCCGAAAAACGTGACCTTAACGGTTAAGAAAACTTCATTGTAGTCTTCGTTCCGTTTTATGTCGGTCGAACGTGATAAAAACACCAAAAAAAAAAAAAAAGGGTTTTCATTCGTACTACCATAATAACGAATCACATCATCGTCGGATTTAAATATTTACGTATGATTTAAATAAGACCTTTACTCAACGAACGCCTGTGGGGGAACGTAATTTTCCAATGAGAATAAAAAATAATAGATACGTGTAAGTGTTTTCTCAATAGGACGTAAAAAAAAAAAACGTGTCAGGTATCCGCTAAAGTGATCAAGTGTCACAGCATTAACTGTAAAGAGTAATGAACAGGGTTCGGATTTTTCGTATAGCACCAAAAAGTACTGAAATATGCGCTTTAATTTGACCAAAAGATCCTTAAAATATGCGCTATAATATGCCCTAAAAATATCAAAAATAACAACAAAAAAAACGAATTTTTTTGAAATTATCATCTTTTACTGGTGGTTTAAATTTTCATCTTTTGAATTAATACGTATTAATGAAAGAAAATTGTAAAATCTAAACAATAATGAAATATATATATATATAAATAAAACAGATTAGAGGGCATAAAATGTATAATATTCGATATTTCCGAGCTTCTTAAAAATAGACTAACATGTTTAATATTGTATACCTACAACTATAATATTATTAATAAATTCATTTCGAAACAAAAATGTGGTAATTTTTCTTATGAATTCACATAAATGAATAGTAATTTTTTCTCGATATAAACGATATTTATGAAAACAACTAAATAAAGCATTATATATATAAAAAATAAAAGAAAGTACCAACACTTTAAAAATAGCACTAAAAAAAATCTAAAATGCAGCACACGGATTTCAAATATACCTTGAGATATTATCGTATGCGAACGTATATTAACGGGAAAATGTAATTATTATATTATTTATTTTCACAACAATATTTTTTTGGTATCGATTAAAACGAACTTAAAGCTACACCTTGAATATCGAGTCGTGATATACAGTTTCAATTGATATTGTTTAAACTTTAAACTCGATAATCCCGTTATTTAGTATCAACGTTTCAAAATAAACAATCATACTGATCGGTCTTAAATTCGAAACAATTAAATCTAGTGGATAAAAACCCCTCGTCGAGACAGGCGAGGCGATCAAACGAATCTCGCGCCATCAACTCTTATGCCGTCATTACGGATGTTTCAATGCCTATAAGTTATGAAAAGTTATGAAACGTCTTTTGTTCAGTTGATAACTTATAGTGTTTCCTTTTTTCCCCCTTGTAATTTTATCTATACAGCTCTGACGAGGTCGATACATCGATTATAAGTTTTAATGTGAAATGATGATTTCGTGTTTTAATTCTGATCGGTGGTCATTCGAAATCGTCACTAATAATATTGAAGACTTATCGACGAGATGAGAGTATGTTTCGATATATTCAAAAATCGTTTTATTCAGTGAATATTGATGGAAATCAGAAAATTCCGTGGGGAATAATAACCGGCCATTGCTCTCAGAGCACATATTATGTTATTAAAATCATAATATAAATATTTTGTAATGTATAGTAGCATGATTTATGTACACCATATCTGGAGTGTGTTGCTTTATGTGATAATCAAAATTCGTACGTGATAAATACGGTGACCTCCGCGAGGTAAAAAATACGATTTGGTTTCGTTGGTGTTTTTCTATACCTATACCACCACGACGGACCACCAACAGTCTCCCGGTGCACCGCGTCACAGGTACGGAGTGGTAAATTATAGATTTAGCAGACACGCGAGTTTATAATAGAACTCATAAAGCATAGACGTACGTGTATTCGATAATATTGTATACAGTGTGTTCGGGATATCCGAAAAATAATTAACGTTTGGGTACTGTGACTCGACTTACGATGACTCGACCATCGTCGGTGACGTTGCGTTGTTAATATTCTACGTGAACCGTTTATGAGACCATATAACAGCGATAAATACGGCCAAAAGTACACGTCAACTTGGTGGATAAAAAAATGTTCAAAGGCGATATAAGTATTGTGAAACTTTTTGACGAGTATTGTTGATCGTATTGTTCGATTTCGAGAGCAGTGGGGCGGAAAAATATTTTTTTACTAGCCTTTGCAAGACGATAACAGACCAGTCTCGGAACATTTTATATGTTATTGTACATAAATTAGTGATATAAAAATATTTATTCGAGTTGGTCTGCTGCGTGAGCGTTTTTATACATTATTTACAGTAATTCTTCGTATCGGAGATTTCGTATAAAAAAGTCGCGTCTACAGTGTGTCAGACGCAAAAAGATAGAAAAGTTAATATATAATATATATATATATGAACGAAAACAAAAAAGAACTGTACGAATTGATGAAAAAAAAAAAAAAAAAAATACTTTTCCATAAACTTCGGTCCAGATAGTGAGCACGACAAAATATTCGAACTAAGCGGTAGACCGTGAAGAAACTTAAATAAACGGTTTCAAACCATAAAAATATCGCAAGCAATAATAATAATATATGTTTGCGACTAAACATGTAGTGCTCGAATGTAATATTATGCGGTGACGGTGATCGACTGAAATGAATTATATTTTTAAACGCCGTTAATGGAAATAATAATAATAATAACTGGCATTTATTTATCAATACGATGAGAGGATGCGCTTGGTGCTACTCGTCTTACAAACAGTACAAATAACTAATTTCGAAAACAACAAGGGGAAGCGCGTCGTAACAATTATTTACTTCGGTGAATCCGAAAACAAATTACGCGACTTCGGAGGGGGAAGTTATAAAAATAAGGTTCCGTTTTGAGTCACAAATCAGAAACGTTATTACGTAAGTATAATTCGCGAAATATTATAAAACGCTCGTGCCGAGTTGCGCGGATAAACGCACCCGAAGTAAATTCACGTCGAATGACATATCCCTTATTTATGGTTGATTGCTGTAATACGTGTGTACTTTGTACACTACGCCAAGGAACAAATATGAATTCGCATTTTGGACTGTCGTACAAGCCGTGTGCACGTTATAATACACAAATGCGACGGCGTATTTGTTTATTTATTATTTATTTATTTTTTTTTATAAATAGCGAAAAGTTCAAACATTAACAACAACAACACCGATAAAAATCATCTGCCCGCTTTACTCATGACGTTGTGAGTATTAACGGAAACACAAAAAAAGTTCGATAAACTTTTACTTTCGTTTAGATTTTCCGTCCGTGTCCGACGCAGTGCAATTACCTTAATACATACAAATATGACGTCATGAATTTACAGAACGTAAGTATCCTCGCATCAGCTGCGAGATTTTCGAGCAAGACCCGTTTGCAAGTGGTTTTAATGTATTCCGTTAACCGACGGCGTCAAGGATGCGTAATATATTTTTTAATTGGTCCCCGAGAACTTTATATTTTGGCTTTATACTGTAGAACTTTTCACGCGATGTTACCCACACGTGTCGGCACACCTAAAGTTCAAAACTCTGCTTTCGGTTAATTAGGTTTTCGCGCGTCTAAAACGTTTGACGTCATATCACGCGCGTCCTGAAGGCTATTTTTAACAATCGTTTAAAATTTCGAAATTTCGATGCATGGCCATACTGACCGTCCGTGCTAGTTATTTAAAACAATCGTTAGAGCCGATTGATACTCTTTTTCAAATTTCGATTTTTCGAATCGACAAATCGTTTAGAAACATGTAAAAAGTCAGATCACTCGTGTACATAAAGTTTGGATTTAAGGTTTGTGCGAACGGTGTATGAAATAAATAATAATATCTATCGATTTTGGTCGCAGTTTACAACAATTAACAATTTACCGAAATTCGAATTCGTACTAACCTGCAAATAAATACCGATAAACTTACAGAAATCAATTCTGAGACGAATTCGTCTTAAATCTTCAACTATTTATCAATGATTTGTTCCTCATACCCATCACTTTAGATTTCCTTTTTTTACCGCTTCTATTCACACGTCATATTTCAACTAACTTCTGAATGATTTCATGGATTTTTCTTTCCTCAACACGTTCACATCGTCTAAATGTATTTATTTTTAATTTTTCCTTCTGTGCTCAATATTTAGATACGTATTATTTATTAATTTATAATCCTATCTATTACCTAGACACACCGCACATCCATCTTGATATTCTCATTTCTGGTATTTCTATTTCTATTCATATTCTCAGATATAATGTATAAAATATATACTATATACATTTAGGTATCGACTATTGATACACGTCTACGACGGCTGTTATACACGTCGACGAAAGTTCTGTAACTGATAATAAATGACATTTGTATAACATGACGAAATTAAATTACCTACATTTTGATGGCAGTGAAGCAGTAGAATTGCCTACACAATGCTCCGTGTAAACTGGTATAGTCATAAAAATATAATATATTACACAAACGTGTTCGTAACACGTGTTGAAATATCATAATTTACATATAATTTTAGTCACCTGTACTAATTAGTTAACTGTTTTACGACTATGTCTAAATTGTTACTGAGAAGTTGATTTAATATTTCTGTTTTCCTTTATTCGCGGGAATAACGACGCCGTTATTGATAACACGTACGATATTGTTCTCTAATATTTAAATAATTGTCATATGATATAATGAATAGGAATAGCAACAAAATTAATTTACTTTTGTCCAGTAATCAAACATAAATACATGGTTAGAGAAGATCTCGAAAAACGGTTTTGTTTCTTCGTCATCAAAAAAGGTTCGGTCAAGTGTACACTTAAAACAAAATGAAGGTTTTTTTCGTTATAATTAAATGATTGTTTGATTCTGTCTTTATGAAACCTCCTTAATGAAACTCAATTGTTTGAAAATTATAAATTGTCGTGAATAATTGAGCACATTTAAAAATTTCATTTGTATTGTTATTATTTTAAATATTATTATTTGAGAACTGGTACTCAAACGTTATAAACATATGAAAAAAAAAAATGGTCAATAAATACGCCACAGATGTAAACGCCTCTTCAAACGTAAGTCTCGAGACTTTATTTATTCTTGAGAATTTGAAAGTTTGTTACTGGCGTATAGTAGTTTATGACGGACACACAGCGTTATTATGACGGAAATCTAGAGTTGGTCGGTTTGTTTGTTGCAGACGATAAGTTTACGTTGCAAGTTTGTCAAGTGCCTAAACTAGAGATTAAACCAAGGTATTCGAATTCTGTTTCAGCAGTGTAATGTTTCGAGAGAACGAACAGAAAAATCCGAGTTTCAACGTAAATAAAATGTTTGACCTAATGTAGTATTTATTTTATTCATTTCCAACCTTTGGCGGTTGGACAGTGATTTAAACGCGTGTATTTAAAACCAGTTTGATAATTAACGTAGAAAGAGGTGTGAAGATGAGTAGTGAGTAGTTTCTTCTCTGTTTTTTGTAACGTTCACCAGATCAATTCAGAAGTACGAGAGCAATCGTTATTGCTGTATAATGTCATAGGCATATATAAGCATCGGATTCGAGTGACGTGCAAAACGATGTGGATAATATTCACGAGCGAAAAGAGAGAAGAGTTTTAGTCGAAATATTGAGTCATTAAAAGAAACCCACGGTCACTAAATAACCATCACGAATATTGTAGTTTACGCGTGAACGGAATAAATATTGTTTTCGTCGGCATAAAAATGTTTAAGTTTTTACGCCTAGATAAACCGATAACGAAAGACGGTGAGAAGTCGAGAAGCATGGGCTTGGAATAAAAGGCCCTTCGACACGTCACATTAGGTGAACGCCTGCACCCAGATCCGAGAAAACTACAGGTGGCTACGGTATTCGATGTTAGCACGTGAAACAGGGGCGTCCCTAGACAGTTTTCAAGAGAAGGGGGAACCTATTTTTGAAATCGATTTATTAATTGTACAATTAAATATTATTATTATTTTATATATATTAATAATATTAATAATAAATAAGTACAGTTATACAATAAAATCTATTTTTTGTTTGTTTTTTGATTAGCGGTCAATTATATCATTTATATCAATCTGGTTTGCCCCAGTTTGGGTCATTAACCAAGTTTCTAATCTAAAAATCATGAAATAAATAGCAAGCAATTGGGTGAAAATAAACAACTAATGTCTAATCAGTAGTTATCATCTTTTAATTTATTATCTTTGTGGAGATTTAGTTTTTTCTATTTAGGTATAACAAAAAAATTACAATTTTGATCATTAAAATTTTGTTGATATAATAGTCATTACATACATTCAAAATTGTCATGGGGGAGCGAACGACCCTTCCCCCCCCTTGGGGACGCGCCTGGCGTGAAAATCCAATTAACCCATGGTTGAGTTGCTGCAGAATGGCGCAGAGTGCACGGATACGAATCCCGATCTATGAATGTGAATAATTTTCGACGGTTAACCGAACGCGAGTTTTTCGGCATGACGTTTACGAATGTTTTATGGGAATTTTCGAGAAATTATTCCAATTTATAGTTGTAAAAAAAAAAAAAAAACAATAATAACGCGATTATTTGATTATTTCGAACAAGTTTTGAACGATTAAAAAAAAAATGAAAAAAAAATCAGGTTATATTTACGAATAAGAATAAAATCGAGTGTATACTTTGAAAACAAAAATCACAGATAAAAAACATCAATTTCTCATTTTCTGGCCAGCAGCGCATGTGCTTATATCACGTTACACTCCCAGAGGAACTGACATAATTTTTCAATTTGACACTTCTCTTCGTCATTAATATCCCCTGTCCTACATTAAATCTTAAGATAATTTTTTTTCGAATTTTATTTTAAAACTAAATCAAAACTTACTGGTCGAAAAACACAAAACCTATGCGAACAATTATTTTTCAATTAGATTTTAACTCTCTGGTACCGTCAGTGCGCTTACACTGTGCTTATACGATTTAATTGATAATAAATCTATAACAATTCATCGCGACGTGAACGATGTTTTATGAATTATTTAACAAATATATCATAAAATATTGATCATCGGATGTTGGTGTGATCAAGGTGAAAAGTGGAAAATCAAGATCTCTGATCTAAACTACTTTAACATAATATACTCTGTCCTCATATATTTCTTAAATACCGTATTGAGCCAAGTACTATATGTTTTATTTTTATTTTGGATGCTGGCCAAGTTTTCTTCGTAAACGATGGGACCAACAAAATTGCCTTTGATAATCATTTTCGATTTAAAACGCTCTCGGAGTTTCGATCGAGACGACCAGGTGTTTATTGATATTTGAAAGAAATGTCTTATTTTGGTTCAGGCTGCAATGCGATGCAATACCTACCCCATTTATCTGAAGAAATCGCATTATTATAAATTGATAACACTGGGAAGGTAAACGGCGTGTATTGAATATTTTCAATCGCAAAAAGTGAAAACAGGTAGATACGTTTATAAAAAATGGCAATATTATTTTTAGAAAAATGCGTCAAAATAAAATAATGACGAGTATTCATTTATAGTTGTGATAATAATATTTTTTTCGATACAGAATCTTTCGAATACACACAAACACGAACACATATCCATCGAGCGTTAAAGTTATTGTTTTATGAAAAACATAATACATAAATCTTTTTTTTTCATGAAATAAACATAAAAAAAAATATATTTTATTTGTTTATTGTATTTTGTTATTTGTATTTCATTCAAACAATGGATTTTATTCGTGCAATTATTGTACGTAGTGTACTTTTATGTTTTTTCTAATTTTTATATATTTTTTTTTTGGTTTTTATTTCCAAAACGAGGGTGAAAAAATAAAAAAAAATAAGATAAGAAGACTATCCATTTAAAATAAAAATTCTGAATGGTAAATCTTCACAGTGAGTATGCATAATGCATATAGGACGACGGTGGTGTGGCGGCGGGACGGGGGACGACAAGTTTTTCTGACACCGTAGGATTCCCTGCCGAAAGACCGGCGGCGACACGGGGTTGCCGCGCAAAAAGCGAGTGATTAATTACTATTTATTGACGCGGAGCTTACGTTATTGATTTGCAATTTGTCATACATTTCAAAACTTTCGACGGGCGACGAGAAGACGACGGAATCTAGTCCCCCCCACTCCGATCTTTTAGACGTTAAACGTATGATATAAATGTAATGTGTACACATCGAGTATTAATTATAAAAATAATATCAATTAATGTACACGTACTGTATAAAATATTAATTCACCGTACAATATTAATGTGCCGCGACACAATAATAATATAAAGATTCGATCAGCGTTTGGAAAATACATTCAAATAATACAAACATTACAAACAGCTACAGACTGTGTTAAATCAACCTATAAAATAACACAACGAATACATTCTACCGCGGTAAAAATTACCATAAAGAGCGTATAAATTAAGTAAAAAAAAAAAAAAAAAACATTCCAACTATAATTATAGTGTAATATATTATAATACGTACACAATACCCAGATGATTTAGAGTTTAAGCGTAAATATCACGCGTTTATTACATTGTTTTCTTCGTAGAAAAAAAAAAGCAAACGTTTCGATTGTTCCGTTCAATCAATTGTTATTCCTGTTCGTATCATAATCATGCTCGTATAACGATTTGACAAAATAATTTTAGCAAATTAAATTACGTACCCACCCACCTAATTGTGTGTTGATGTAGTATAAATATTATTACTGAACTAAAATGTTAAAACCGTGTGGAAAAACCAACATGAAAATTTACTTTTTAAAATCTTACCGAATAAATGTCGTTTTTGAAATTTAATTTTTAAACTTGACAGATTAGGGTTTCTACGCTGGTGTGCACCTCCTTTTATCGTATATTTTTTTCACGTTTGTTTTTCTATACGTCAAATATTTTCGAATTTATTTATTGCAAAAAAAAAAAAATTACATATTGCAAATACTCTACATTGAAAATAAATAAAATAACACTTAACATTCAATTTTCAACAATAAAATGTGAGTTATGTACTTTTTTTGGGGGGTCATGTATTTGTAATACGTCAAATTTTATAAATGTATTATTCTAGTTTGAGCATCGAACGTATGTATGTTACACAAAAATATATATTTACACTTTCAACCGTGTCGTATAATGTATACACGGTTCAGGTCAATTAACTGCATACGTTATAATATTATTGTGTTACATATTGTATACATTTTACGTAAAAGTTGTATTTTTTTTTTTTTTTTTTTTTTTTTTTTTTATGTATAATTTATAAGTTATTTTCACAATAATATGAATTCACCTTCTGTATTATTCAAGCATATATAATATTGTATAAAATATCAACGAGTCAATCGCATTCATTCAATGTTATCAAAAAGAAACTCTGTAAGTTATGAGTTCATAAATAATGAAATCCAATTTTTTAATTTTCTTAAGATATTTTTAGACACCAGCCTCAAATGAATAAACGCAGATAAGTATTTGAACTTCGATTTAAATTTAATATTCGTTTGGTTTACTCGAAGAATTATTTCAATCAATAATTTTCTTGATGAACAGCAGATCGAAATACACGTATAACGCTCGTACTTATTGCAGTTGTTTTTAAACTCAAATATTTGGTGTCAAATTTATGTACATTTAAACCACTATTATACTAGTATGCCTGCTTGTTTTTTTTTAAAATTAATTTCGTGAAAAATGATGTAAATTTGTTTTCGTAAATTTAATTTAAAAATCTTCATGACCAAAAATTATACGATCGTTGGAAATCATCGTTTGCGATCTTTTAAAACTTGTGCGAAAAACAGCGATATCGAACGCTGAGCGTGCAAACATTTCCAGTATTTTTTATCTAGCACGAAATTGTCAAAAACTATTATTGGAGTTCTCGGACATTTTGTTAATTTGTTTCAAATGTCGTAACGTTTTGCACACTCAATTACTGCGCGCTTTGTAATTTTAACACGAGCGCTTCAGATTTAAAAACAAAAATAACAATTAACCAGGTACGTATATCGTGTAGTTTATGAATAGTTTCGTCGTTGTGTCGTGTATAATATGCGAAACGGCGACTCGCGTTACGTCGGTCACACGTGTCGCGCGAACACGGTCATAATAAAAACATACAATAATGATAATATCATGTGCGCGTCTGCGATATATTATCAAAACTATTATTATTATTGTTATTATCAATATTATTATTATTATTATTATGTCAACATCGTATGGAAACACGCCACTGTGCGGGACGAGAGACGGAGAGTAAATCTCGCAATGAACACAGACAAACAAATTGCGCGCGTGTGTGTTTTATTACGCGTTTAAAGCGCCGACACCCGACCGGTCGGCCGCCGTCCGGACGCGACGAAGAGTAATAATGATTACTATTAACATCCTATATTACAGTGGTTCCCAAACTATTTTGATTCACGCATCCCTAAAAATAAAAATAATCAATCGCGCCTCCCACGAATAAATAAACCCAGCAACGCAATAAATCGGAAATTCGATTTTGATGGTACTTTGTGGGTTCATGAAGCTCTTGTCTCAATAGTTTTTCCAGGTTCGTCATTACTCTAAAAGTAATGTTGCTAGGAACTTGAAATTTCCATCATATATTATTGTCGTATTACTACTTACTATAACAAAATTCAAACACATTTGATAATTTTTGGGCTAAACTTACCTTGTTCTTTTACATGTTATCCTTTATGGATCCTACGCGCCTCCCCTGCTAAATGCTTGCGGCTCCCAAGGGAGGCGCGCCTCACAGTTTGGGAACCGCTGCTTAAAGATAGCTTGAATGGGAAAAGTTTATCGATAAGACTGATAGTATACCTACGTACTTTATATGTTGGAAATTAGTATCATTAAAGTCTAAAAATACTAATCTAGCTAGCATTATTGACGATAATAAATGTAACTCCAAATCGCTCTGACTTGCTAACATAAAATGTAAATAAATAACAATATAATATAATTATAGTATGTGTGTTGTGAATATAGTTTATATATACTAATTACTAATGTATGTACAAGTCTAATATTTTAAGTTGTATATAGCTATGCTTTTACACGAATATTTAATAGTGTGCCCTAAATCAGTTAGGGAACGTAGTGAAGACACTCACTACGGAGTCTAACCGGATTCGGGCACTAGTGCCCCAGTTCAGTTAGGGTTCGGAAATACGCGTCCGGACGCGACGAAGAGTAATAATGATTACTATTATCATCTTATATTATATTATTAAAACAATTTATGAAAACGGCCGATTCCCTTCATTTTATTTTTAATTTTTAAATGAAAGGTATTTAGACACAGATAATAGATATCCGTTATTTTTTAAATTTTTCATGTAATTCCAATTTTAAATATTGCCTTGTGTTAATGGCTCATTTTTGATTTTTGAAATTCCAGGGGGGATTTCCCATATTGCCCCCCTCTTCGGGCGCCTATGCGTACATTTTTTACATTTATTTTTACATTGTTATTACGATACGTCAGGGCCGTATGAATACACGTTGAACTTTGTCGTAATAATTCAGTTTATTTGATCGAATAGAAAGTCTGATGTGTTTGTTAATGATATTCGAAAGAGCTCCCGTAAGTTACGTTTATTATGTCTTTACAAACGGTTCAACATTTATTAAAGTAGTTATTATCGTTATCAATTTATGCTTTTGATTTGTTCGCGGAAATTAATTTAATACAATAAAAATTATTCACCGGTGAATCATTCAGTTTTAGATATTGTTCATCTGGTACTTAGGGCATAACTCGTATGCGATTTAAAAAGGACTTTTATTTTCCCCCGGCCTCGATCCGAGTGCACCGTCCGGTATTGACACATCGCGACGTGTGATGACCACATGCGGTGACGTGCGGCACGACGAGTAGTCGGCGGGTACGTGAAAACCGAACTGTGTCGTAAACCGAAAGTAATATTTCATAACGTCCGTCTTTCGATTTGGCGCGAGACGCACGCGGCGATACGGCGACGTTCGAACGACGGATCGACGAATCCCAGACGATGATATCATTGCTATGTGTGTTCACTATAAGCGATTTTTTTTGTTTTTCGTTTGACCGCTGTCCGGGTTCGGGTGCATACTTAAATAAGCCGCGCAAACGTTTGGTGTCAGCGGTTCTCAAACTGTGCTCCGTAGAGCTCTGGGGTCCGGCGAGAGCAATTTAAGAGGAACTCCGCGGACACGTCCGAAAGAAACGCAATTAATATTCGACACCGGCAATATTATCCGGACTACATAATATCGTCTCTAAATATAACTTGTTTTATGTGTATCGTTGATATAACAGACCCGCCGCGTTTTCGTGTCAAAGTCGAAAACGATATTAGACGGGTGTTCCTGATTTTCAAGGCTACGAAGTTTGAGAATCACTGGTTCATATTCGATTGATTGAATTATCGTTTTTTTCTCCCGTGAATCTGAATGCGACTCGGTCGATGATATCGGTCGTAAAAGGTACCTAAATCGTAGGTCTGTAATTTCGTAGGTGAAATACCGTTGGGACGCCCGAAATCGCGGCGGATGACTTTGCGGCGGTCTGAACACGAGGTAGAAAACGAATTCGCATTGTGGCGCAGCTTGTCGATGACGCGTTGTGTGTTGAAAAAACGAGGTTTCGTTATTTTACGCCTCCGCCGATGCGTTTATAGCCGACGTATGATGCTGTGGCATCGTGCCACGTGGCACGTCACAAAATAATAATTATATCACAACGTTCTCTGTTCGCTTCTCGTTGTGATTTTCGAGCGGATACGTCGCACACGAATATGAACTAACGTTTTCACGCCTTAGAAGAGAGAACGTATGTGTGTGCGTGTGTGTGTGCGCGCGCGCGTTTTATAGAACGTACTGACAGGTGGAGCCATAATATGCATGCCGTGTATAAATTATCACTGTGAACGCATACGCTTTTGTTCGGATCGTCATTATTAGCGCCCGTCAGTACGTGCAGTTCCCTTCCTGAGCACTTGTTAATGCAACGTAACGATAATAATAATTATCTCGGTGCCGCCGCCTGTATGTAAAGATCCAGAGCGATAATAGAAAATCACGTCCGTCGTCGCATCGGCGTGCCATGGCACGGGCAGAAGTTGAATCTCTCTTCGCGTACACTGGCGCATTCGTATGGTACAATAACACGCGCGTGCGAAAGTAGAAACGTAAAAAAAAAATAATAATAATAATAATAATAGTAATAATAATAAAAATAAATAAATAAAATTACGATTTTTACGATTACAATCGCCTCGGTTGTGTGGTGCGGACGTCTTGTCACACGCACGGAAATCGGTCAAGTCGACAATAAAAACGGCCGCGAAAACGCAAACATGTCCGCAGAGACTATACGCGTCAAAAACTTGACGACCATACCTCGTTCTCTCCTCCCCCCTCTTCCATGGCTCAAGTCTCTCCCCTACGCCGCTCACCACCACCGCGAGAATTCATTTTACGATTTACACAAGTATCCTCTCTCTTTCTTTCTCTATCTCTCTCTCTCTATCTCTCTTCCTCTTTTTTGCTCACTCTCTCTTTCTCACAAATTCGACAACGCGTATGTACGAAACACAATAACAATACTATTGTTACCGTTTCTCGTTATTGCGTTTCGGTGTGCGCCCAAAGCGTGCCTGGTCCTCTCATACGCGTGCGTCCGTCACCCCGAAGTCGTGTCCGGTGCACAGAAGCGCTCGCGGAACGTTACACGACGGCGTGTTCATACGTGGAGAAGGCGTCTAGGTCTGTTTATTCTACGGTGACGTCTCGGTTTCGGATTAGTGCGCGGGTCCGTCGCAAATTTTCGGAAAAACGTTCACATGCAGTCGCCAAATGAGTACCGACACAACGTTATTACTACAGTACACACGTTTTGATTTACGTCGATTTTTCCAGCAACAGGTCAATTGTTCGGAATAAAACAGATGTAACATATTTTCACCATTTTCGTTCCTTTTTTATTTTTATTATTATTATTATTTTGTTAATTTCCCTTTATTAGGAATATTACAGCAATATAATAACGAATACAGTCAGTTATTTAGTCAGATTCGTACAAAGAAATAGATATGAACAGTTTTTTTTTTTTTTACAGCAGTAAGGATGAAGTTGAGAATAAAAAGGATAATAGAAATTGAACGAGAACTGAAAAAGAGGTTGGACTCGGGTGTAATGTAGCCTAGTGAAAAAAAGAGTGATCAAGTGAAAAGATCGCACAATCCTTTATTCAATTTTTTCTACTTAATAAAAGCTGGATTGTATTTTATTTTTTTTATTTTTTTTTTATTTTCGAGGTTCATAGAAATTCGCGAACGAGGCCAAGTGGTCGAAAACTTGTTACTAATTTTGCTTTGTTTGGATTAATTCGTTCCGCATTCGTGCACCCGTAAACAGGTCATTATCGATTTTCCTTTCAATCCTCGAGTACGACGTTATACAGCCGGAAAAATGAACCGACAATACAACTACGTTTCGCGAACGTCGATCGTTAATGTCACTGCCGGCCCTGTATTGAAAAATAGTACTCGGAAGTTATTCGAATCGATTCATTATTCAAACGCTCAGAGACAGACAATTATATCACGTACACGTTTTTTTGTCAAATTAATATTCTTTCAATAGTTTCCGTGCGCGCGTGTCATACCGCGGAAATTCAGCTGAGATTTTCCTCGTCGTTACTCGGTGGCACCGTAGATCTTAAATAATGATTTACAAAACGGTAGTGTGCCGATTTATAAACTACAACGTACATCCGCACAACACGTTATATAATAGGCGTTTGTACAAGCCGCCGACGCGCCGGCGACGGTACTTGAATTAATTTAAATCGTTTGAAAGTGTAAACCTACGTAATATAATAATATTTAGAGTAAACATTACACGAAACCTCTCGGCCATTGCCGTTACAGCCCTCCAGGGGGGATGATTTCTTAGCAAGGAAGTCGACGATAAATATTTCATAAGAGAATCCGTGTGATTTCGTGTAAGCGTTTGAATTATCGTATCGCGTTAGAATATAATATTAATGCGAAACCGTCGAAAACGTAGATTTACAGACAATATTTTCGTGAATACGCGACGACGCCCAGGAGGTAATGGTGTATCGCGTGCTATACGCGACCCTTTAACGACGACGACACCATTTTTAATCCCGCACCGCCGCCCGCCGTCGTCAACCTGTTTATACGGCTGTTTTGAAACTGAGAAACTGCAGTCACTAATGCTCGGAGATAACGACGGCCGTGGCGGTGGTTTATTCCTTTAAACGGCTGTACGACATTTGCCTCGACAAAAAAAATAATTACAAATAATATATATTTTGCTTCGTGAACCGATCACGTGAGTCTCTGGAGGAACTGCAGACGACCGGTATAGCGTTAACGTCGTCGGCCGTGTGACTGCAGGCCGTTTCGAAAACAATACGAGTAAGTGCATCGTTGTGTTGCGTATCACGCGGACGTTCGCGGATCGTCCGCGACGGATGACGTACGTACACGAAATCGCGTTTTGAAAACCGTTACGACATGATTTATTTAGTCTAGCACATTTCGGTTCTGGGCGGTTACGTGTATTATTTTCTTATTTTCGAAAACAAGTGTTTCAGTCGCGTGGGTGTCAACGACAGAAAAACTATTTTCCTGTTCTACTCGTTGACAATCGGAGATTTCTGATAAGCCGACGCAATAATTTCATACGCTAATAGCGTACTTACGAACTCGTAATGATCGCGTTCTAAAATAAATTTGCATGGAAAAAAAATGTGCACAAAATCGTAATGAGTTGGGCTGGAGAAAGGTACGTGCATAGCAATTGCAAATTTTACACGATACAACGGCCGGATATTTATCTCGTCGACAAGTAACATAACCGTAGGGCAGTGTGAAATAGCTTTCCGACGCTGTGCACAAAAAACCAATTTTTGTGAATAAAAGGCTTTTTGAATTTTGGCAGAAACAAAAATATTGCTTTTGGCGAAAAAAACACGAATCGGCGTGGCCTCGGGCGATTCCTTTAAAACACCCCATTATCGTTATCGTTTAAAGCACGCCTACAACGTATATTATACACCTATAACGCCGCATAAATCGTATGAAATATAATCGATAATAAAATCAGTGTTGTGTCTTTTTCACCTTCGTTCGAATCTCTCACCCCGCGTAACAACCGGCTATTATAAGGCGATTTTCCAACGTGTTCGGTGAGTTTTTTTTCGAAGCTCAGTGGCGAAAACGTTTTTCTCTCTTCTCGATCGGAGTAGTATCTCGCACAGTAACACGCCACGTTTACGTGTTGACGTCGAGCGGCGGCGTATAAAAACACCTTTGCTCGACTAACACAATTCCCTTTCGTAACTTGTGATGATTTTCAAACTAAACGTAATGTGAACATGGCATTTTCATCAGGCGTCTCTTCTTCAGCAAGACACGTGTGTCGAAGTCGCAGTGGCGGATCCAAAAATCAATTTTTTTTGGGGGGGAGGTCAAAAGCAACAGTACGATATAATTTGACTGAATGTATGTGTTAATTATTACCAATAAAATAACTAACTAAATTTTTCAATTTAATTATTTAAATAAAAATATAATCTTCTTTAAATACGTTATTAAAATTTTTTTCTGGTTTTAATGTTAAACATTTTACCAATTATACCAACATAAAAATCTTATTAAATTAAAGAATACAACTTACGCATGTCCAATATTTAAACCATCGATAATAATAGGCCTTAGCTTTCTATTAGTTAGTAAATTTGAACTAAATGAAGCTTTTTGTGGTTGAGGAAATGTGGCTGTTTTGAATTCAAATTTATTTGTACATTGAGAATGGTGAGAAATTCTTTGTTTATCAATAAAAAAAGCGCCCAAGTTATAAGATTTCTTGCTTATTAATAGCTTCATCTTTTGATATTTTTTTACAATTTCGTTAAGGACTATTATATGAGAGATAGATAGATAGAGAGAGAGAGAGAGAGAGAGAGAGAGAGAGAGAGAGAGAGAGAGAGAGAGAGGGCAATGAGCCTAACCAATGAACGCTACGAATAGCGACCACACTCCAACAATATAGTATGATAAGTGAAAACATTTATCAATATTCTATTAGTAAAATTAGGTATTTTGGGTGTTAGTGTATAACTATGGGTAGCTGGGAAGGAAAATGTCGCATACGACCACCCATCCTTGGATTCGCCACTTCGATGTCGCTGAAGTAGAACGAGGACAAAAAAAAGGTTACTCATCAATCGCGCCGGTAAAATTTTATTCGTCTCAATAGATATACATCAATTTTGCCGACCCGACCGATTTATCATACATTTTCATCCAAAGAACTCACTAAAAAAGGACGCGAATGGCGGTGTACTTTTAAGAACTGCAACGCCAAATTATATGTCAGCGAGGATAACACTACAATCTTAAAAGAAGAAATCAATCACAATCATCTACCTCCGAAAAACCTTGGCCACCAAATTATATCGAATCAAGTAAAAAGAAAAGCCACAGACAATTTAACAGAAAAACCACTGGAAATAATTAGCAAACAAATATCAATAGAGGAATCGACGAATAGTTTAAAAACTGATGATGTATCAAATATACGACAAAATTTATATGGAGCAAGACGGAAATGTTATTGTTTTTAGATTTTTTCTCCTTTTGGCGTTAAGATAACTTGAACGCTCCGGCGCAAAAAAATGTACACATTTCAGGTAGTCTTAAAAAATCGGCGCAATCGACAAACTCCGACGAGTTTACCAATCAAACAGTCGGCCCGTGCATTGTTGCCATTCGAGAATATAATATGAAAGTGAGACGTAATAACGAGAACGGATGATCGATTATTGCATTTGTATTATTCCGTGTACGCGCTTCGTGTGTACCGTGGTCGACCTTGATCTCTGGTACCCTGGGCAGGTACCACACCGTGGCGGCCGCGAGTACGTTGATGAGTGATGACCGTTAATACCGCGCGGACCGAAATTCGTTTACGTCTCGACGTTATACGTACGTTTGTCCACGCGAGTGTGCGAGTGTGTGCACGAATGCCGACGGACGGAGCGGCGCGGTGCGGTGAACGACGACGGCGGTTCGGAGAATATTACAATACGGTAAGTTTTCGTTTGCGTGCGAGGAAAACGACGCGAGTCCCCGTGGTCTATCGTCGGGGGGGCGTGTGTGTATTTTTTTTTTTATCAAATATCACGATACGGATTGCAACGTGCAAAAAGTCAAAACGTAAAACGAAAAAAAAAAAAATGATTTCGACAACAGCGCATCTTTAACACGTAAAACTAACGCGAAAAATATCATGTCCACGGGCCACGGCACAATATAACAGTCACCGCAGTACAGTGTTGTTTGTTTGATGTGCGCGCGATCGGAAACAGGTGCTTATTAATTGATCACGCGGAGAAAATCCGAACGCGGATCAGTCGAGTTTCACGGATTCGGACGTAGACGGTTTTAAATCGATTGACGCCGTAGAGTCGTCGAGCACGCGTTCAAAGCAGCCGTATTGACACGACGCTCGCACCCAGCTACTGTTATAGGCATGGCCGGTTTAAGGGGGGGGTCTAGCAGAGGTGGCAGCCCCGGGGCCTTTCACTGTTACTAAAATAATAGGGCCTCATAACATTTTGAGCTGATTCTAAACATTTTGTGATTGCATAACAATTTCGTTAGAATAAATGAGGCTTTGTCTACCTTCTTTTTTTTTTTTTTTTTTTTTTTATTCAAACAACATAATTAAATTATTTGATTTTTTTGTAAATCGGTCGCTAGAGGAAGTATTCTCTTGTATATTCACATATTTGAACATATATTCGACGATCTTGGTTCCTAATAGTTCGGCTGAGAGAGCCTTCTCGAAATTGACTAGAGTAAAAAACAAATATTGGACTGCTCAAAACCCAAGAAAACTTAGACATACAAATGGTCCTTTATTCTAAAAAAGATCTATTAAAATCTCTAGATTTAAATCGAATGCTAAGAGAGTTAGCTTCTGATAAAGCAAGAAAAAAAAGATTGAGAACATATTTGTTTTATGTTATTTATTTATAGTTTACAATTTTATTAGTTATTTATTGTAAATGTATTTTAAATAATGCAAATGAAACACTGTTTGGTTACTATTAACTTCTATATTTACTCAAGTCATGAATGGTATTTTCCTACGATTAGTAGTTTTGTAGATGTTATGTAGGACAAATATTTTAAATCTTCATTTATTTAATTATTTTAAAATAAAATGTATGAAATAGATAGAAAATATATTTGACTGCGAGTGACACGAGCGGCTTAGTAAAGTGTCTTAATACGTTTTGTTAAAAAGGCCCACATGAAACTACAGCCCTGGGGCCCAATAAGTTCTTAATCCGGCCTTGCTTATGGGTAAATGTGCGACGATATTGCTTAACGCGTATAGTGTCCGGTACCGGAGACGAAGGATTAAAAAACGAAAACATATGATCGGACTAAAAAAAGAAAAAAAAGCATTTATTACGTTTTATTCGTAAGATTTACGTGTTTATAGTGGTTTTACGTTTCAGAGTCAAATTTAAATATTCTTAAAAATTACATGTGATAAAAAAAAAATATTCACATAAACAGAGGCATAAATTCCAGTTGCGATTCAAAGAGTCACTGTCGACTTGAATGAAAATAAATCGATCGAATAATCCGTGCCAAATATAATTAATGAGATTCACTATTATTTAAATTAATTAATCTGAAGCATGAACGTCTGAATGGCAAAAACAACGAATTTCGCGCGCAAATCGTTTCGCTTTTATTAATACGGTTTTCTCAGCTTGTAGTGTCGTGCACGTTATGTAACTTGCGTGCAGTCATGCATGTGTGTGTGTGTGTGTGTGTGTGTGTGTGTGTGTGTGTGTGTGTGTGTGTGTGTATGTCTAGAATAACTTTTGATTGAACATGAAAGTGTACTGAATCTAGATATGGACAGGAGTCGTAAACAAACGAGTATACACCTGTTAACTGTAGCTGTTAAACCAGTCGACCCATTATATATATAATATATTATACATACAAAGAGATGACTAATACATTTAAATAATTACGTAGGAATTAATATTTGTTCGCACGCTCGCGTTTTCAACTCATTCGAACCAGTATGGATTCATAACGACCCAGCAAACTACAAATTTGAGTCGACCTAGTTACCAGAACAAATAATAATAATAATAATAATAATAATAATAAATAAATAAATGAATAACGATAATAATAATTCGGCCGATTTCGTCCAAACGACTAATCGTCGCATTTTCGTAGTGATTTTTCAAACATTTAAATAATTTAAATAACATGCACGAACGTAATAAACTAAAAGTCGTTACGTCATGCAGGCGTCGTGAAAAACATCACACGACGACATTATAACATTATTAATTAATGTAAATTGCAAACCGGCATTACGGTATAGGAGAAATACGCCTAGGTGTGTTTTATTTTACACACACACACACACTTTCATGTACATATATTAAACTCACACACGCACACACACACACACACACACACACACACACACACACACACACACACACACACACACAAACACACATAAAGATCCGATATAGTAATTCAAACACTACGGCCATGTACCGTCTTTCAAGCGTCTCCTTTCATAAACATAATAATATATGATACGATAATTAACATGAACGTATCGCCGTGCGAGTGGCGAATACGTGTATTATAGCCGCGTGTATGCGATGTGCATAATTATTATGTTATTTTATTTTATAGCTCAATTCGATAACGATTATCACGTTCGATCGGTATGCTGGTCAAATATATATAGATAAGTTTTAAATACGAAATGCTATACGCGTATAGTAGTGTGAGAAAACATCTGGACGAACGAATCGTACTGGAAAACGTATATTGCCGTATACCACTGAATAGTGTGTGTAGCGCGTGTAGAAAATTCGAGTTTTAATAATCACAACTGGTACCTAATTAATTAGATTCGTATTTTTTTTTCTGTTTAGAATAGTTGTCGTGCACGACAAATAGGTACAAGTGTCAAATGATTTAAATAATTAATTCGAGTCTAATTATTAAGACGTGCATTTTTTAACCTTAAAAAGTTACCGTCTAATAGTAATGGCTTCCTTTTATAAATACGACAAAAAAATGTATTCATTAGCATAGGAGAATACTTTTGCTTTCGTTTAATTATGTTTACGTTTCCTTCTATTGTTCAATTAGACAGTTTCCTTGGTCTATTAATGTTCTTTCATACAATACGCATACATATATTTATATATTTACTTGTCAAATTACATTTTCCGTTTTTTTTTTTTATTTCGATTACAGCGAATCGTGATTAAACAGACCTCGCGCGTTGTTATTAGCCACTACCCACTCGTTTATATTATTATAATGGATTTGTAATCGAGTTTAGGTAGCCGTTTTCGGTTGGTATTATCAAGATTGTTTTTATTATTATTATATTTTGATTGTTCTTTATTTTTTTTTTTTTTTATTATTATGTTTTATATTTCATACTCATGAATATAACCGGTCGTGACTACAAGTTCTCGACACGCACGAGGAATGTATTCAAGTAGAACGTGTGAAGCTCAGATTAAACGGTACGAAAATCACTCTTATATTATCATTTCATACATACATATAATATATATTATACATCTAAGCTATTTTATAAGTATGCGACCGCAATATTCTATGTGACATTGACCGAGTAGATAGACACACAACGAACAATTAAATACGAATAAAATAACGACCGCGTACTTTTTAAGAAAACCCTTGAGTCGTTCCAATTGGCTATGATCTAAGATTTAAAATATACAACATATCACGTGACGAGAACGGTAACGGACGGCAATAACATTATGATATTGATTGATATACTTAGATATTAGAGAAAGAGGGAGAGAGAGAGAGAGAGAGGGAGAGAGAGAGAGAGAGAGAGAGAGAGAGAGAGAGAAAACTATCTCCAGCAAGACCCGCAAAGAAATTTGTGAATTTGTGACCACAATAACAATAATGTTTATGTGTCAGTGAGACCGTAATTTTTTCTTCGACTTACCAGGAGACGTGATTTACCGGGTTACCGGGTACCTATTATACTTATATGGTATTTTCGTTGTTATTATTGTTATTGATGATCGAAGAACTAAAAATAATAACGCCGGATGTCTGACGAGAGATCGCCCACGGGCACAGACTTCTGGTGAGCAGCATATATATTATATTATATTATATATGTATGAAAAAAATCATATTGTCGTCGTCTGGGTCCGACTCGGATAAACTACTAATATTACCATCGTCTCCTATGGAGCGGCGAACCGGTTGAAACGCCTAATGGTATTTACTCACGCACGCCGTGCTCGTGTTGTATATAATATGCGCGAGTGTGCGTTTTAAGAGAGCAAATCGAATACATATATATATATGTGACATTTGCGAGGTAACGTGAAACGTATCGTTATTGCCCCGGAGAGGTCATAAAGTAATGTGCGAGTCGACACGAGCCGAGGAAAAAAAAATAAAAATAATAATAATAAAATACCCGTTCCGGACGGCAAACGATACGGTTTTAAAGTGCGGCGGCCGGTGACGCGATTATAATAATATCATAATATGCTTTGGGATATCCGAACGCAGCGATACGCGTTTCAAAACGACGCGCGCGTATCGGGCCCGCGACACGATCGGTTCGGAACGCATTGAAACGGCGAAATCTGCGGCGTCGGTACGGTGACAGGTCGAGTCTCGGACGGTTAGGTTTACAGGTAATCCGTTCGAACGCGTGTTGACGTATTGCGGCCGTCGGATTCGACCCCACCCGCCCCTTTGCCGTGATCGCATGAGACGTGTGGGGCCGGTGAGTTATCGTCGTGATAACAGACGCTCCGGCGTCATCATAATATTTTAATAATAATCACGTCGTTACTGTGGTCGTGGCGAAAAGTCGTCGTCGTCGTGGAAAATGGAAATCATTTGTCGGCTACCGTACGTCATACGTCCGGATGTGATAAAAATACGATTGCGATGCGATCGTCGCGCGTGTACGCAATAGTAGTAGTAGTAGTAATAATAATAATAATAATAATAATAATAATAATAATAATAACCTAACGTGCGATACGCGTGACGGGCGAACGCGGCAAACGCCCAACGCCGAGTCGAGCGGAGTTTGGCGTGGAACAAAACCGTTTGAATCGGATACGCGCACGCCAGAGAATCGTCGGAGAAACGTACTTTGCGTTTCACGAACGGACGTGCGTGAAAACGACTAGGTCGAGACGTTCGCGGTTCCGCTGGCAGTGTCCGCTTTACTGCCCCGACGATTCGGTTTCATAATTGATGCACTTTTGCGTCACGTCGCGGCGACAAACAACAAAAACACGATTCGCCATCACGCGAGACGGACGTCGTCGTGTACCACCGTCCACCGTCAGCTCATACACCATTTTAATATATTATTACGTCTGAGCTAACGGTTTGATTAGTGAAATATCCTACTGCGTAAAAAAAAAAAAACCGATTAAAAATCGCCGGTCGGAAACGGGATATATCGACGATAATCACTCTAAACAGGTGTCTGCGGGTGTAATATTATAGGATACCCTAGAGTTTTACTCAAAACTCGAATAATTGATGTTTTACTCTATATAAAAACGTATATTCGAAAATCATGCGTGTTATTGATCGGCATAACACTACGCGACTGACTTTACGAGTAGCTATATAAATGCAAAATGTCGCTTAACATGTTTGTGATAAATCATAAGTGTTATTTATGACTGACTCGAAATGTAATATTAAAATGAAAAAAGAAAACGGTTTTCTTACGCTGTTTTACGTGCACGCCATGACATGAAAACTAGATAGGTACATTGACTGAAAAATTGTTTTCTTCTTACCTGAAAAGTAAAAAAAAATATCATTTATAATATGTTATACACAACGATCGATACAATTTATGATTTAATCAAGTCCTATAGTTTTTAAATTTAATTAAATTAAATTTATTGTTTTTTGTTCGTTTTAGGAATTTCATATTTTTATATAGAGTAAACTGTTTTATTAATTTTATGATTTATATCAAGTACTATAAGTTGTTGATTCAAGATGAATCAATATATTAATGTTAAAACGGAACTAAATTAAATAATTAAAACAGAATTTTTTTACTCGGAAAATCAATGTTTTGATTACCACGTTTGATTACGTTGATAACTATATATTAACAATAATGACACGTCCGAGGGGAACACGATGATCAACATCGAATACAAATCGAGGCTACTCTGTATGTACTCGCAGCGTGCAAATCGCCACTACAAAATGATAAGGGTAAATATACTAAACACTACGCTCGATGGCGGTGGTGCTGACTACGGCGGAATTCGTGGTGTGTGATAAATCATAATATTGTGTATCACGAACCTCTAACTACATACTCGCGTGCGCGCACACACACACTTCATAGATACCCCGTATTTACACAACGAGCGTGTGTCTCGCGAATACTGATCGTGGGTGCAAGGGCCGGAGTTTCCCGCCACCACTGCTCTGGTGTGCTTGCCGTCAGACCGCGATAATAAGCCGTTGGAAATCAATCAAAAGTCACGATAATAAAATCAAACGGTACATTCGTGTTTTACGAATGTAGAAACAACATCGTGATCAGTATATTTATAATTGCTGATAAATAACGAGCCTGGATTAACCCGTGAACCGAATAGGCTTTAAGCCTTAGGCCCATGATTTTTTTTGGCCTAAGCTTTGATCTCATAAACGATTGACGTCTGTAACAGATAGTATGTTGGAATCGTTTTTATATTTTTAGGTACGGTAATTTTTCATGTCGACCATCACGGATAGACGATATACCACGTTCACAAATGGAATGAATTGAAATATTATATTATGTATTTGATTTTGCGCAGTATCGTGAATTAAGTACGTATTGAGTTTTAAGTACGTATGTGAACATTTGAAATTTGGTTTTCACTCGATTTGTTAACGAAGCTTTTATTGTTTTAAAGCCGTAGACCAATTCACAGTCAGTAGGTATTGTTGTGAACCATAATTTCGGACGATTAAAGAAAATTGACGTTGAACTTAGTATTACGATCGATATTGCTGAATAAAACTAGAACATTATTATAATATACGATATAATATATCGTACATACACACGGCATATTATGCTCAAATTCAAAAGGTGTTATTGTTGTTTTGAATACCTAACTCAAACTCGAAAGTCGTTTTCGGAACGCTTTTCGAGAAACGCACAGGGAGACGTTTAAAGCGCTCGACACGGATTTGAAATAAATATTTGATTTTTACGAGTAGGTACTACATGTATTACACCTCGGATGTGCACAGCGCGTGACACGAACAATTTATATAAATATCGTATAATATTATTACTAGGGAACGGATTTTAATTTAGTATAAAATCAAAAATATTTAAATATATATTTGTTTATTACTTAATAAATATTTATTTATAAATGTATAATATTTAAATATTTAAATTGAAAAAAAGATAGAATCATTACGTAATTAATAAAAAAATTAAAAATTAATTCTGAATCATCATAATCTTCATGTGGGAAACAGTTAGATGCAACGTAAAACTTGAAATTTTCAAATGTAAAGTGGCGGGAATTCGGTCTTAACATTGCTTTGTAACAGCTGAATGACCTCTCCTCATCAACGGACGTGACAGGTGCATATTTCATACACATTATTTCTTTTGGAGTGTATTCGATTTCTGAATAATTGTTATTTGGAGTTTTATTTAATAGTATATCGTATACTGAGATTACTACCTACTACTTAGATGACTTGCTCTAAGATATCGAATCGTTGTCATTAGATGTCAAATGTGTACAGTACAGAGACCTAATCGTATCGCATATCGTATCGTAAAATACTAAAATAAAAAAGGAAATTGTCTAAAATAATTAAAATATACACGAAATTTCTAAAATATTACATAATTTATGTATTTATTTGTAAAAAAAATGTAATTATTCTAAAATATTTAAAAATATTTAATTATTCTAAAATATTTAAAAATATTTAAAATAAAATTAGCACCAGATTGTTTGAAATTAAATGAAACGTTTACATATATCGAAAACTTTCCGATGCTATTACTACATAAAAATATTTATTTAAATTAAAATCCGTTCCCTAATTATTACGAACTCGTACATCGGCCAGTCGTAAAAATATAATTCACCGTTGCATCGTGTAAACAGAAACCGTATGATAAGTGACTATTGGTGTTCTTAAGCATCAAATCGTCCCTTCAGAACTCCGAACGAGTAGTTTCGGTCCGACGACATTTCCACGCAAACGGTACAATAACGCAACGGTACACTACGTATACCATGACGGCGATATAATGGCGTGGTTATCGTTTGCGTAGGACGAAAAATATTCGGTACGGACGACTGATGTGTTATTCGGTCCGTACTGTCGAACCGTCGCGCGTCGGTCGCGAAGAAAAGAGAGAAAAATCGCATCTGTCCGGGGAAAAGTATGCGTGGGATAATATGCAAAACAAAACGAGACGAGCGACGCGTGTGTGGCGAGAATACGTTATTGTCGGCTATCGCGAGCGCGCGTGCGCAAAAAGGTTAGGAGCTAGAAGTTTTTTCTCCGTGTCCGCGTGTAAGTTGTGTTCCACTCGCCTCGAATCTCCGGGACGTTTTCGGTTATCAATTGGTACGACCGGAGAAATCGAATTATTATTATAATCATATTATACGTATTATCATTCGGAACAACAACGAGTCCGTTCGACGGTATTGCAACAATAATTATTGTTCATTACGCGTTTTACGATACGCCGAAACGCTACGACGGTTAACCTCGTTTGACGTTTCGAACTCGAACCGTGCGAAAACAGGTTCGAGATTTGAAATTTACGACGACACATCAACGGTTTAATTTATGAGTGCAGGTACATTTTTTGTGACGCACGAAAGAAACAACGCGGATACGTCGATAAATAAATTGTGCGTTACACGCGTACGAAATGCGCACCGACGACGCAAACCCCAAATTAAATCGTGTGAACCTAGACGTACGTGTCTTTAATAAACATAATATTATAATCTATTGGACGCAAAAGTGCCCACGATCCGTACATGGTAAATTTATTTTGCAGTTTAATTTCGGTGCGCGATAGAAAATCATATTTTATAAAATAATAAACATAATACGCGATATACATAGAAACACGCCTACGAGTTTTTTTTTTTTTTTTTACTGTGTTATTATGAATTTATGACGTATAGTTTTAAAACGTTCATTATAATCATATTTATTATTACAGTTCGTTATTATTTTATTCGGCGCGCGCCATGGACGTTACGTTGTTTTGATTTGAAAACGATTATGATTTCTGGTTACGATTAAACAAAAATAATAATAACGATAATAATACATTGTATTGATAATAGACATATATATGTTGTGTATTTGACTAGTGAATATACCTAATTTAATATGAGGCGTCACGACTCGTTTTAATTAACTAATCGTTCGTGTAGGCGTTAAACGTTATTTTGGAAGTATTGAAATCGATTGAACCATAATTAAACGTTGATCATAGGTTATACTATGTTTTGGGCACATAAATTACTCACAAAAACCAATAACTTGGCACTTTCTGGGAGAGTATGCTTAGATTATACGTTCAGTTATTGAATTATTATAATATAAAAAATGTAATATTTATATAAATTAATGTGTATTGATTCGATGTATAATTAATTATGATTGATAAATATTTACAATATACATGTTGAAAACATACAATCTACTAACTATTATTATAATAATAATAATAATTATTATTATTATTATTGTGGAGATCGTAGTGATTTATGAGTGCTCGCTGATGTGGTATTTACGTTTTCATTGAATCAAACGACAATTAATTATATTTACATAATACACATTTTTTTTTTTTTTTTGTTCGACAAACTTTGACAGCTACGATGACACGGATGATGTCTTTACATTATAATGATTCGAATTCCGACCCGATAGGCGATAGCGGTTTAAACGAAAAGTGTACATGGTACGTCTTGTAATGTGTATGTGTACGTTTTGTTTATACGCGCACACCTGGTAAAAGGCATTGTACGTTATAATAAGCTCCTAAGCCGAAATCCTAATTCAAAGAAATCAGAGTATTCCGCGTTGTTTGGATTCTAAACTATAATTTTGAGTGACAAGACTGCTGTTGAACGTAGTTTCGTGTATCGTATAATAATATATTATTATAGGTACTTCAAATAAAAAAAAAAAAAAAAAAAAACAAAACAAAAAAAACGATACTTATTATTCCTTTAAATAACTCAGACAGTAGTCAGATTGGCTTGGATTATTTTTAGACACACGTTGGAATATTTTTAAAACGTTAAAAATGAATTTCTAATTTATATATTATTTATAAATAACGAGAAATCATCATGGTATGACACCTCGAATATAAATATATATGTTGCACGTGACGTGTAAAATATTGACAAACGTTTAAAGAAATCTTACGCGTCCAGAATTAAATAAAAAAACACTAAAAATCATTACGCTCGCAGTACTCATATCATTTTTTTTTTTTTTTATGAACTTTGAGGCTTTAGACGGGTGAAATCGACAAATTAATAAAGTGATCGAAACATTTTGTGGTGATCGAAATACAATCCAAGTAGGTAGATGAATTATGTTGCATTCGAGATTCAATGGGTAATAATTAGTATGATTGGATGGTTAAATTAGAGTACCCCGAAATTATACAGTGTAATATAAATAATAAATACATAATTCTATAGCGACGTTAATAATTTGTAAATTATAATTATTAACCGACAGCGAAAATTATTTTGCAGGAGTACAATTATTACTAAACATTAAACTGGCAGTAAAATTAAGTTGTCGCCCAACCTAATAATTACCACTACGTGTTTTACATTCAAAATTCAACTAAGTTTTAATTATAAATAAATTGTTACACTGAAAAACGCGATTTTATCATAACATAATATTATGTAGGTAAATAAAAAAAACAATTTAATGTACGAGCATGAAAATTAAAACTGAACTAAAAAAAAAAAGTGATTTTATTTTTAGTCGTATGTCTTATCAGCGTGGAAATGTAATTCAGTAGCAGAATATTGATTGGGTTTAATAGTTTATTATTTTTGATTTTAATAAAATAAAAATCGCAGTTCAATCAAAGAAAACTTTTCAACAGAGGTGCTGGTTGTTAAAATATCAACGTGCGATTAGAATTAAAATGTAATTACTACGATGTACGTATATTATATATTTTATTGATAGATCAATACAAGAAAGTTGGAGATTTCAAACTATGTTTACTCCAATGTGAATTTCACAACGAGATATTATTTTTATTATGATTACAAAATATTCTTCACTTTCTCGAAAAAAAAAAATCCGGTCTCTAACGCAGTAGGTACCGATATTCTATTCTATAAATGGAGATATTAAGAACATAAAATATACTTACTCCGTACTTTATTATACCAATTATACGAATTAGAAAAGTTGTACTAGTAATTAAATACGAACATATTGTACAGGAAGAGAACTGTATAACAATAACATAAACAGTAGGTAATAAGTAGTTTTCATTTCAATCAAATTATGTAATATTAAAACAAATCGTTTTCAGATACCTAGTTGAGCTGATAAAAGATTAAAATCTTAATTGATTTGAAATTTTATCATGGAGATGTTTAATCTAATATTAAATTCTAAGAGAAGGTAGAGCTATTTGTTTTATAAATTTCCAATCGGATGGAGATGTATTGAAAATATGTAGTGCCTACTTTAAATTAAAAAAAAAAAAAAAAAAAAAAAATATTCAGAATTTATAAAAATTATTACTATTGATTGGAAAAAATTCGGTAACTTAATTAGAAGATTTTCAAAATTATAATTTCAACATTTTTTTGATTTTTTAACGAAAACCACGAAAGCAATAATTTTTTTTTTTTTTAATAACGAGTACTTATTTACGCTTTTGATATGAAAACATTAATGATATTTATAATTAATATAAATAATTGATTGAGAATTAAGAAGCATTTAGTAAATCTAATATCTAGTGAGCATTCAATAAGTGTAAAAGTCTTTTAAAACGAACTCGTGATATAATTTATCAATTATCAATCTTATCGTTGATTTTCATTATTGTGTATAGGTAATGGATAGGAAGTATGGAAAAGTATCTATGTGATTTAATACGTTAAAACGGTTTTAAATCCTAAGTCTACGAGATTAAAGATAAGATTGATTTGAAAGTTAACGAAGAATTTTAATTGAAAATGCTACAAAAACAATTTAATTTGCATACTCGTAAATATCCTGTAATAGCCTAAAAGCCACAATTTTCCGTACGGGTCGAAAGTCTTTATAAGAATGTATTATTAACTTTTAGTCAGTGTTTTAAAGTTTCACGTAAACAACTTAACGGCTTTATAATTTTATTGTAATAAAAATTATAATATTACTCGAGCGTCGCTCATTCATCTCGCTTTAACGTAATAATATTTCATTCGGCGTAACAGTCTCTGTGACGTTTTCAAAACGTGTTGATATAAACTCATCTGCCCATATGTTTTTGGGGAAAAAAATATATAAACGTATTTTAAAGATTGATCGAGTGATGCGCAAACGTTATTTTATCGTATTATTCACTATTAGCGTTAACTGATTTGTTTAATCGGAAACTTGGGTAAACTTTATGGTGCGTAAATTCTTTAATTTATCTGTACGTGTTAGCCGACTGAACGGACGAATACGGGTCGAATGAAACACTATTCCGGTGTAACCGGGATTATTTACCCCCGTGAAATTTTACCCCCCCGGTAAATTTTCACTAGTGAAATTTTACCTCCCGGTAAATATTCGCTAGTGAAATTTTACCCCCGGTAAATATCCTCTAGTGATTTTTTACCGGGGGTAAAAATTCACTAGTGGAATTTTACCCCAATGTATTTATAAACCCCGGTAAAATTTCACTAGTGATTATTTACCGGGAGGTAAAATTTCACTAGTAAATATTTACCGGGAGGTAAAATTTCACTAGCGAATATTTACCGGGAGGTAAAATTGCACTAGAGACAATTTATTGGGGGGGGGGGGATAATTTCCCTAGATATATTTTACCGGGGGTAAAAATTCACTATGGTTATTTATTTATTTATTTTATGGTATAGGATATATATATATTGAAATACACAACTAGTTCGTTGATACCTCATCAAGTAAGTTTCAAGTATATTAAAAGGCCCAACTAGAAGGGGGGGGGGGGTACTTGAGTATTTTCTCCGGGACCTGGCCTTCCTCGAGGATCATGATGAAAAACTTAATTTAATTTAGTAAAATTTTACCTACTGGTAAATTTTCACTAGTGAAATTTTACCTCCCGGTAAATATTCACTAGTGAAATTTTACCCCCGGTAAATATCCGCTAGTGATTTTTTACCCCCGGTAAATATCCACTAGTGATTTTTTACCGGGGGTAAAAATTCACTAGTGGAATTTTACCCAAGTGTATTTATAAACCCCGGTAAAATTTCACTAGCGAATACTTACCGGGAGGTATAATTTCACTAGCGAATATTTACCGGGAGGTAAAATTTCACTAGTGAAAATTTACCGGAGGGGGGCAAAATTTCACGCGGTAAATAATCCCGGCCACACCGGCATCACCGCTATTCGAAAACGATCAGATATCTACTCGAACCGAGAAAATCACTTCGGTTTTAATTGAAATTCGCTTATGAATTTTATCATTACTACTATACGAATATATACAACAAAAATGTTTATGAATTTACGATCTTTATGTAAAACATATTTATATATTCTGTTAAAACGTAAACACAATATTGTGGCGGATCTAATGAACAAAGTAAATAAAACAATGCGTATGTTTTGTTTACACCGTTCAAAAACATTGTATTGTATGTTGGCGTACTAAACCTCGAAACTAGATGTAAAGTTTGAATTCTCAATGTATTAATGAGTATATATGCTTAAATATACAAAATATACATACTGTTACAGTAGCAATGCGTACACATCATATGTATAACCGTGTTAATTTAGTGAAAAAACTATATCTATTTTAGATTCTATACTGGCTTTGAAATGTATTGGCTTCATAAAATCATGTTTAAAAAAAATTTGGTCAGTGATAATGACATATTTTGTGGAAGGATTGTCTTAACATTCTCACCCGTTCCCTACTTTCTCGTTCTCTATTGATAAGAACTCGAAGAATAGGTAATTTTTTAAATTTCCCGATCCCCGTGGCCCGTATACGTGATTTTCACGTTTAAATGCTATTTAAAACCTCACTTTACTAAGAACGCAACAAACCGAATGCAATGATTATCATTATCACGTTCAAATTTAAAACAGTAAATAAGTTATTTACTAACACGCCTTAGACTCCCTGACCCTTCCAAATGTAATAATATAATAAATATATCCATCAAAGTGCACTACCCGTGGCTTATACCCATCATCAAAATATCTTGTACAAGGTTAATGTTAAAGATTAAAGTGAATTGACGAAGGAACAACTTCCACTACAATTATCTGAGAAGTTTTTTATTTACTTTTTTTTTTCATTTCACATCTCACGAAATCAAATGTTAGGTTAGCAAGTAGTTTACGACCAGTGTTGAGACTTATCTAGATAAATTTATCTAGATAAATTATCTAGATAATTATTTAGTTATCTTTTATCTTATCTAGATAAATAATTTCATTTTATCTAAAAGATTATCTAAGATAAAAATTTCATCCATCTAGATAAATTTATCTAGATAAATTATTAGTCTCTAATTCTCTATACAAAAAAAATATATATATATATATATATATATATATAGGTTTTTATTGTCAATTAATTTTTTTGATAATTAATACTTTAAATTTGACTTTTTAAGTCATCTGAGTAAAAAATTGTATGTTCCTAATAATACTATATACCTATTGGCTATAAGGTATTATTCATTATTTATCTTTTTGCTAGGGGCCTGGAACTTGGTAGGTGCTCAAATATAGAGTAAACCTACAGTTCATTATTATGTTGTGTTGATGACTGACTCGTCAACCGTCGTCAACATTAAATTAATGAAAAAATGAATGAAATAAATTATATTATGTGTATTTTACCTAATAAAAATATTGTATATCTACTTATAAAAATTTAAATACACACTAAAACTGTTGTTAAGGTTCAAAATGATTGTGAAGAGTCGTGTTATATAGTTTTTTCACGATGATATTTTCTCTCCACCAAAAAAAAAAAAAATATTTTACCTGTGGCATAATACAGAGATAGGACCATAGACAAAAATATCCCTCCCTAAAATTTAGTGCTAGTGGCGTCACTGGTTGGATGCCTAAGAAGTTAGGGTAGTTTTATACTTACGTCTCAACATTATGCCCTACGCCCCTACCCTAGAAAATATTGAAATGATGACCCTGCTTTAAAGTAGGAATTAAAAAAAATTATCTATTTTTTTATCTAGATAAAAAGTATTTATCTTTTATCTTTATCTAGATAAATTTTGATTTAGTTATCTTTTATCTTTATCTAGATAGTTTTTTGTCATACTATCTTTATCTTTATCTAGATAAAAAAGTACTTATCTAATCCCAACACTGTTTACGACTTACAAAAAACACACACACACACACACACACACACATATATATATATTATGGAACGTATAAAATGTTAAGAATTTATTTTGAATTTTGGTTTGAAAAGAATAAAAAAACGTTGACGTCTATATATATATATAATATGTATATAGACGCCAACGTTTTTTTTCTTTTTAAACCAAAACTCAAATAAATTCTTAACATTTTATATATAATATATACACATCTTGGAAATTTATGTTAAGGTTTTCCAGGGAATATTAGTTTCTTGACACATGCCGGTGAATTCAGATTGTGATGTAATTTATGAGAGTCGTGTAATACCCAATTCCAGAGTGTAACACTCGGTAAACTCGAATCTACGCAGACACTCAGAGTGATATACTCATGCAAATTATTATAACATATAATTGTGATTGAACGATCGTGTTATTGCGTTGCAAAATTAAACTCGAAGTCTCGACGGAAAATCTCGAAAATTGGTCGTTGTCAGATGTTTATCGCGGACGTAATATTATTATGATACGAGAGTTTCACAACTTACAACGTAAAATTCAATAAACGTGACCAATAAACTATAGGTACACAACTGAGACCCTATGACACCACAGCAATTTTTTTTTTTTTTTTTTTTTTTAATTTATGTTTTGCCCTATTGTTATTTGCGTCACGTATTTATTTATTTTTTCGTGGGTTGCCGTTTAGAAATAATGCATTTAAAAATGTATGCTTTGCGTGCTAAACTAAAATATAAATTGGTTGTTAACGGGTCAAAAATATGTGGCCGTTTTAATCGACAGGTTTTCGATTTCGAATTGAATTAGATAACAAAGAACAACAGAGCTGGTATTCCAAGGGTTAAATAAATAATTGAACTCTATTGTTTGAGTCGGTCACCTTGAATGTAAATGAGTATTCTTACTTGAGTCGATGTTGCGACAATCTTAAACTGAAAACACTCGGGACTTTTAAAAATAAAAGGGTTCAACACGAAATGAGAATATAAATAATTCTTAATTGAATCATGTTTATAACTACTGGTGTTGTTAAAGATACACTGTTTTAAATAGCGTATAAAAATGTAAAATATGCCCTAAAAACCAAAAGTACTCAATATGCATTAATAATTTAAATGCAAAATAAAATTTCAAAAATAGCTTTTTTAAAAACATGAAACGTATTTGTTTCGTACTCTATCATTTTTGTAACCGTGCAAAACAAATATTATGCAAACGATACAAGTCCTCTGCCCTAGTCATTACTAATGATTTCCAACGAGCGATTAAAAATAATTGTTGAACCGTTCAGTTTTTACGCGTATTACCGACGGTGATCAAAGTGTTATTACACCGGTGGACTGACTGAAACGTTCCGAAGACTTAATTCGACTTGGCCGTTAAACTTTGTTCATTGTTGCACGCTAATATTTAACGGTAGAATAAGACGCCCGAAATTCGATTACGACCGACATTCTAAATACCTAATGAAATCGCGGCTTAAAAGTTATTAATACTCATTTCCGGTGTAACAGGCGAATATTACCCCCCGTATATTTTTACCCCCCACCTGTAAAATATTCGACTGGGGGGGAAATACCCTAGGATATTATTACCTCCGGCCGAAAATTTATACCGGGGAAAGGGAGGGTAATAATATACTAGGACATTATTACCCCCCCTAATACTTTTACTGGGGGTAAAAATAGCCTAGGATATTTATACCCTCGGTAATAATATCCTAGGATATTATTAGACACGGGTCGCCTTTGAAACTGCGGCGTCCACGCCATGTCGTTTACCAACAGCGACGCGCTACGTTATGATATTATTGTTTTAATTTTGTTTTTCCCGGAAACACAGCGCGAAGGCGACGCGGTCGGTACAGTCGACTGGAGTACCGTAGGAATGTGTGTAATTAACTAACTGACCTAGAAACTGACAATGAGAGGATTTAAAAGCCGTCACTATTGGCAAGCGTTCGGCAACCGCACGCGGCGGTGGCGGCGGCGGCAATGGAGGTTCGCCGCCGCGTCCCCTCCGCCACGGCCGCAGCGTTTAATGAAACTAGCCGAAATGGGATTTTGAAATTTTATTAGCCGCCGGAGAGCCCGCCGCCGCCGCCGCCGCCGCCGCCGAGACGAGTGATGGATGGAAATTCCGGGTGGTTTCGTATGAAATACCGCGAAAAGTCATATTTCCGCCGAAGGGATTGTTTCCTAATGTATTTGAATGCAAATGTAATTTCGAGAGTTGTATGTTTGTATACGAGAATACACACACAAACACACACACACACACACACACACACACACACACACACACACACACACACACACACACACACACACACACACACACACACCACCGTCACGCGTTTATTGCGCGCGGAGCTGGCCCGCCGTTTATAAGCCATAAAAGCGTATTTCTTACTGTGCATTGTACGCCGAGTTAAAAGACCATTGTTGTGTGGTCGATCGGCATTCAGAACGTATTTATAATGCGGCACGTATGTATGTTGTAAATGTTTTTTAATGTCGACTTGAAAAAAAGATCAAGACAGATTTTAAACAAAATAAAACAGTCGACACGCAGTAATGGTGATATTATATTATTTATCTGGTAAAAATCTCAGTTCTATTGTAAAAAATGAAAATTTCGAAAGATTATAGGTTTATTGTAAAATAAATATTTAACGTGTGAACGATAAATATCTAATACATTAATAAGTATAGAGACTGTGATTTTGAAAAAAAAATTATCAACCCAAAAAATCATTCCATTCGATCATTGCATGTTTATTCAATCTTTAATAAATACTCGTACAATTTACTTCTTTCTAATATTACCTTAACAATATACGTATAATATGTTTTATACTAATGAATTACCTTTGAATTTTACAAAGGTACCACGAATAAAATATTTTTTTTTAATTTTTAGTATTTTTAAATACTTTAAAATTTAAAGTTTGTATAGAATTTTTTTTTTTTAATTTTTAAGCGGACTAATTGGTTTTATAAATATTTTAAATATATTTAGAATTATTAACATCATGTTTTAAAAAAAAATAATATCTTGATAATTACAGGTTACATGGCCTAAATTGTTGCGCACATTCCCGATGATCCAAAACACATGACACACGAGTAGATATAATTTAAATTTTATCACGTTACTATATGCGCTTTAATCCTAAAATGCAGAGCGCATTAATCAACGAACAGAAATTAAAATGTAAAACAAACGTTTATAAACCAATCGTTTGTTACAAACGATTTGAGGAGTTAGTAAACTCTCTCGATTGTACGGTAAACTCCTCGGGGTTGTTTTATTCGTATTGCTACACCACGAACGGGTGACATTAACACCGTGACTCTCGTTTGATTTATATTTTTTTATGTTATTCGGACACGTATTTCAACTGTTTAAAAGAGTGTATTTTATTGAATGTTAATAATCAGGGATCGGGACTTAAAGCACTTAAAATCATCAAAATAAGTGCTTAAAAAGCACTTAAATACTTCATTATAAGCACGTAAATAAGCACTTAAAAACATTAAAATAAGCAAAATCAAAAATGTTTACCCCCTTAAACACAGAATGGTTTTCTTTAAAGTAATCTTCATTTTATTATTTAATATATCAAAAAATTATAAGAATAAAAATCATAAATCATGATATAATTATTAAAACCTCAAACATTTTGGGAATGTCTACGCCAATGCTTTACGTTTTATTCAATTCATAGTCAGCTACGATCGACACGGCAAATAGATAACAAAAACAAACGAAAATACTAGTTTGGTATATTAACTACGAGGAAATAGAATAAAAAGGTAAACAAATATTTCTAGTTGGAGTTGTAATAAAAGTACACGTTGAAAAAATATAAATTTTCGTCAACCCACGTCGTCAGTTCATCATTAATTGGAAAATACGCAAGAAAAGCAGAAAAACTAGCTGAAAGCAATTTTTTCTAAAACCAACAAAATAAACAAAAATATTCAAATTTTAAATGAAGAATCGTCGTTATATTTCATGAATGTTCGTAGCACTCTGTTAGATTTTAAGACAAACCAAGAAAATACGCAAATGATTTAAGTCCCGAGCCCCGTTAACAATAATATTACCTATATAATATTCAATTTGGTTCACGATGATTTTTTTTACCGTATTTTCATTCGATTAAAGCGTACTAACGAAGTCGTCACGGACTGTGTAACGAAGTAGACCCGGGAGAGTAGTCAGCTCGCACGTTTCCCGAGATGCACATGACTTTGACCCGGGAGAGTTAATGCCGTCGAGAGAGCTTCGGATCGTGCGTACGTAAAGTGGAGTTTGACGGGACGGGTTACGCGTTACGACGACGATGAGGACGATATGATTATGATATTATAATGAACGCTCACGTAATCGTTAATAGTCGGACACGGAAAAGCAATATGCGATACCGAGCACAACTATTATACTGCTGTTATCGTCGTCGTCGTCGTCGTCGAAGTCGAATAGCCGCCGTACGACGACGGCAGCGGGCACGTATCCGACGCGTTTTACACGACTCTGGAGAGCCGGCGGCGGAGCGGATGAGTGCGCTCGGGCCCGAGGATTAAGCGCGTCGTCCGATTACAGGGCGTAAATGCCGAACTTTGGAAGGCGTCGTCGGCGCGACTAAGTACGCGTACGTGAGTGCCGGTGAATTCTATGGCCTCGCCGAGCCGCCCCAGAGTCGAACAAATGAAATCGACGCCGCCCGCGACAACGGTGGTGTTCCGCATAAAGGGTTTTTTCTTATTATTTATTTAATTTTTATATATATATACATTTATGGCCGACAGCCCTATCCGGCATTCGTTTTTAATAGTTTCGAAAGGCGTATTTACTAGTGATGTTACGAACAGTTTGGATTTCCGAACCGAACCGAACTCGGAGTGTTCGGTTCGGTCCGAAAATCGAACTCAAAATAGCAAATAACCGAACCGAACGGAATCGGGGCAGAGAATAATATTACGCGTGGTATGACGTGATTAAAGACGACTAAAATAGATCCGAAAACAGAGTTTTTTTGTGGTTTTATCATACTTACCGCGATAGTCGTCGGACGATTTTAAAATCGAAAAATCATTACGATAAATCGAAGTGCGTATTTTCACAATATCGATTTTTTTATTCATTATGGTATACGATTACGCGATTATACTGAGTATTTCACGTGTGTTTTTATTTTTGGATCTTTTGACTGTTTTAAAGTTCGATTCGATTGCGACTAAATATCGATAACGTACGGTTCGGTACGAGTTCGAATGAAAACGCGTGGGTTCGATAATTTTAGGAAAAGTTCGGTCCGAGTCCGGTTCGACCTCAAAAATCTGGGTTCGTGACATCACTACTTAATAATAGTAGTACTTATAACGTCAAATGCCGGGGGATCGAATATGATGTGGAAAAATACAAACGGTTATTCGTTTTCGGATACGAATTCGTTTCGAGTCACAGAAACGTTCGTTTTCAATTATTAACGTTTCGTACACGTGTGATAATATTCTAGCCCCGATTGACTTGGTGAGATTTTAAAACGCCGAGAAATGTATGCGATTAAGAAACTTGAGCTTAATGAATATTGCGGAGATTTGACAAAATCGTGTTTATGTTATCGCATAATATAGTGAGGCTCATTTGGAAATCACTGTGCCGAGGTCCGGGTACCCGATGATGAGCCCGATCGCCGACACGGCGGCATACACCTAAAACGGTCAAACGACGTTTTCGCCTCGAATCGAATTTTCCGTCATTAAATAAAGCGAATAAAAGCCGTTTGATGACGTTTTGTTGCACACACTACCACCGCACCGGGATGACGAAGGGACTTTAGGGGTAGGTTTGACATAAAAAGTCATGTGACGCCGTGCTACGGAGAAACGGCAATTATAATATATATTATATAAACGTATACGTTGCACTTATACTCTAATACACTGCGACGACGCGCACTTCTTCGAACCATATTAAAAAAAAAAGCACAAACGTTTTCGTTCAACTCTAAATCTCCGGACTGTAAATCAAATAAATCAACTCGGCAGCAGCGTGAAACGTTTAAACGCGCTTTGTATAAACTCCCGTGAAATTGGACTTGTCACGCTCGCGTGATGAACGACGACGACAGCTTAAGTCGGTACCGGGCAAGTACGGAAGCCCGTGTACTACCACGGTTAAACGCTCTTTTTTTCTTTTTCTATTTTAGGGCTTAAAACCGGTAACCGGTTTGTAACAAAAAACCGGTATAAAACGTAAATTTGAGAACCGAAAACCGATAACCGATTTTAGTTTTGGAATGCTGGGAGCGGTTATTGGTTGTCGGTAATCAATGCAAATATCTAAGTATTAACATCAAAGCGATTACCTCGTATTTTCAATCCCGGTTTTCAAAACCAAAACCTATTCCCGACCAAAATAATTAACGACTTTTTTGTGGTAATTAATACTTGAATTATGTCATGATTACGTCATTATAGTTGAATTTAATTTTCCAGCTATTTTTGAATTGTTTACAATTAAGTTTTTTGATTTCTTAAGACCGCCGCTATCTTGATCATATAATGTTTTAAGCTTTTAAAGCAGTTTGAAAAAAAATATATTGAAATTGAGACCAAATTAAAGCATATTAAGTTATTGATTTTGTAATAATAATAGTTATGTTATCAACCCACGATTAGCCTAAATTAACAGTTTTAAAAATATGATTGAAACATTGAAAAATATGATTTTTTAAAACCAGTTTTAACCGATAACCGATCACCCAAAAACCTCATCAACGGTTTTTAAACGATTAACGGTCACCATAGTGTTTGAAATATCCTTAAAGAAACGATTACCGATAACCATAATATCAAAATTAAACGATAACCCGCTACCGGTTTAAAAAAATGTTCGGATCCGGTCGGAGCCGATTACCAAGTTTTTTGGGAACGGTTTTAAGCCCGGCTTTATTTACTTTTCCCGTTTTTTTTTTCGAATCAACCGCTCCGCTCGTCGTGCGTGGACCTCGTTTTCTCCGGGTGAGATATACGCCTCCTCCCTACCCTACGAGCTCTCGATCGTTGATGTATTGACGTCGTACTAGGGGGAAAAAAATGTATACTCTGTTTCTCTGGTGTACCCCCCTCCCACCCGTCGCCGCACAGAGAGCGTTTACGAGCAAAATGGATTTTGGGAAATGGCCAATAGATATATTGCAGTCAATCTTGTGTGCGCCGACAATACGGGCTTATAGGCTCGCGGTGTACATATAAATGTGTGTGGTGTGGTGTGTGTGCGTGTGTGCGTGCGTGCGTGAGTGCGTGTGTGTTTAATCGTACGTCATTTGTTATCCGTTATTTCGATTTACCGATTCCGGTTTATAAATGGGACCTAAATAAGACGTGTGTAATATATACCTAGTTATTAAACGCTTTTAAAGTCCTATTCAAAAAATGCGCCTCGCACGTACGAGAAGAATTCGATGCGATTATACTGTTTTGTACGATTTGAACTCGTATCGGGTGAATTATCTTATGTTCGTTATGCTTTAGTCAAAAACACCCACGACGACGTCTATTAGACACGACCGCATCGTTTTACAAAGATAGTTCAAAACGAATCTCCGGAAAATTCGAAAAAAAAAAATTTTAAACATCGTCCAAAGCGTGCGATTAATTGGCGTAGGTAACGAAATCGACGTTTTTACCATTTAAAAGTATTATTCATCGTATATATCTTATAAATTGTTTCAGATAAACAGTAGATTCTCGTTATGTCGATTTTAAAGGGGAATAGGAAAGATTTCGGGATATCGAAAACTTCGAGTTATCACGTTTTATCAAAAACGCTACTGAGTGTAATGGTAGTTTCAAGGGAAATTTAATATAGTTCCGTATAACGAAAAATTCGACATAGCGACGTTCGACACAACAAGAATCTATTGTATTTGGAATGGATTCAATGAAAGCGTACCGCCGAAAAACCAAAAAGTGTATCCGTCATAACGCACGCACAATAATAATCATGGACATTTATTTTGCTCAGTAAAATAATATTTTACCAACTGTGTTAGTCGAGTGTTTTTTAAGTGAACGTTGAACGCCCACGATACGAATAACGAAATCGTATGACCGCTGTGAGAAATATGCAGTAGAACGACTTTGACTATTTCGAGTAAATCAGTGATGTCTTATAATGCTGGACGTCATAGTGTTGTGTGTAATCTAGATTTCGTTTTTAGCATATTAGTTTCACAAAGTTTGTTCAACGTTTTGACATGGACATGATTGATAATTTAAAACGGTATTTAATGCGAGAGAAAAAAGTTATTGATTAACTAAAAAGTGTAAACTCTTGAGCGTTTTCGTAGTAAAAATCACTGATTTATGATGAATAATTACGCTGGTGACTAAAAAATAACAATAAGTCATAACTTAAAAGGTGTTGGTTGGAGGAAAGTTTAGAACGAAACAGAATCTTATTAAAAAAAAGTGCCATGGACATCATTTTTTACTTTCATTTTAGACGTCTCTTTTATGTGGAACCACCCATCAGAGTATTTTATGTATAAATTATTGAACCTAATTACTCATTTATAATTTATGCTGTATGATTTGTTTTTCTTCTAGGAATTTCACTAACTTTTAACTATGAGTAATTTATTTGTATGAGTTGAAATATTTGAGCTATTTAAACGAAAATTATGATTGCATCGTTTAAAAAAAAAAAATTCAAATTTTTCTGAAAATCGTCTCGGCAGTAATGTTTTTGCTGATATTATTAGATTTAATTAATTTGAGTTGGAAAAATATGATAGAAATATGTTTGAATGATATAGTAGGTACTGTTGTACTTCTTGCGGCTATATTATTTTAAAATGATTTTTCTCGAAACAATTTTATCTTTCGGTGTTACAATAACGGAAAATACGATAAAAATTGCATGTTTTTTTTTCTCAAACACTCGGCATGACATTGTACTTTTTTATCGACCTATTTTCATTTTTTACATCACATACATAGTTTATTTTTATTATTCAGATTCAATGTATCACACGGAACGAACCGAAACGGGTTTTGCATAAAACGTACATTAATACGAAATGTTATTGAGATTACGTCTAGCGGCTAGATCAGATAATAACGTCTTTAGACACAATTATTGTTATTGCTCTAGGTTCCGTTCGGTAGCAAAACGTTTTGTGCCGAATACGAAGCACAGTATGAATCATGTTTTATCTGTGTCATTCGTGTAAATACCCGAACTCACGCAAAAAACTGTTTCTGAGATTCTAATTATTATTTCGCTGAAAAATAAACGGTACACACACCGACCGGTATATATGACTATGCCCATTGTGATAAAACGTAACGTGATTCCTACGTCGGATTATATCAACGTCTAAACGCTCGTACAGTCGTTCACTCTGTTCAAACGACTTACAGTGAGATCTAGATTGGACAAGAATAGTTATTTACGTTTCAAATGAATTCGATGATATATTTTATCTTCAAACTGTGTCAAAAGTTCGAAATTAATCGTAATGATTTAGTAAATTTTAATCTCGATTATACATAAATATAAACATAATATATTATGTATAGTTACTATTTATAATTAACATTTTGTTTACCTTTTTTTTTTTTTTTTGTCAATCGAGAACAAGTCATAGTTTAATGACATTATAATATTTTCGTTCATCGGAAATGCTGTTAAAGTATCTTAAGGTCCTATTGAATAGATACATATGTTTGTGCGTTCAACAATTCATAAGATTTATAAGTTCAAATTCAAGACTGTGTATGCATGACACGCACACGCAGTATTATATTAAATTTAAAATCGTAATATTAAACGTTAACATACCTATGTTTTTGAGCTGGATGCAACATTTTTTTGCCTGATGGATTTCTCCCGATAAATTTGAAATGGTAATTATTAAATAAATACATTTTTTTTTTCGTTCACTGATTTCGTATTATCATTATATATAATAAAAATCGATTTATAATTTTTCAATTCTGCCGACAAACCACATAGGTAAAAAAGAACGGCAAATAACAGTGGCTCGAAAAAACATAATATTGTTTATGATTCTACGTTTTTCCGTTGTGCGCAGACAATACCAAGTTTTATTTTGAATACTTTACTATCAGATTGAGATCTATCCACCAGATACTTGAGGAATAAGGGTACGATTATAAAGACAAATTATTAAAGTCTATTCTTGAAATCAATCGGATCGGATCCGTATACGAACAATCCACACGATAGATTTCCGTGTACGGACGAAAAATAGTATTCTTGAAATAAAACTATCCGTATACGTAAAACTTTCCACATACACGGAAATTTGTCCGAATGGTTTATTACATCGTATGAATTAAGTTGGTAACACTACTAAAATATACAATATCATTATTTATTATCCTATTTAACTTATCATTGATTGAGTCTTAGGCCGGTTCTTGCCAGTGCCGTAACTACCCTATGTGGCACCCTTGGCGAAATTTATTGGCGCTTATTTTTGAATTTTTTATACAAATATAATATTAAATTCTTACGTGTTCATCAAAAGACTGCCATATTTTTAGTAAGTCTTAATTTACAAAAAAAAAAAAAATAATAATAATAATAAATAAGAATAAACCAAAAAAAGCACAACGTTTCTTATTCTATGTAAATAAATGTAATATTACATAATATAAAATAGTGCAGTCATTACTTTAAACAATTATTGTTATTAACATTCCAATTTTACCTTTCTAGCCTTTTTTCCACTTGATTTTAATAAAACTTTAAATAATTTATAAAAACAAAAAAGTTACAAAAAATTTTTTTATTTAACTCAAATGCGCCCCTTGGTTTGCTGCGCCCTTGGCAAGCGCCCATGTCGCCAACCTCTAGTTACGGCACTGGTTCTTGCAATGTCCGGTTAAAGTTAACGGACACTTAACCTGCGGAATTCTGCCGGTAAACATCCCACTAACCGTCGGTTAACCGTTAACAGGCACGTAACCGGACATTGTAAGAACCGGCCTTAGTATATATTTTATTCTCTGTGTAGAGTTCGGTGATTTTAATTAATGATGGTATGTTTATCGCAAGTCTTTTATTCCGAATAATACGTAAGTAACGTAACTTTTGGGTTTATGACGCTAGTGCAATCAAAAATCAGGGCTTATGACCCTATTTTCTGTAATTACCTTTACGACTCAAAATGTATTTTTAAAAAGAAATAATTAACGTATTTTAAAAGTTGGTCATGGAGTTTTAAATATTTAAATAATTGAACACCCGAACCCGTCACTGGGAAATACCGGTTTCAACATTTTATCCTAATCATTATAGAAGGATCAGAATATTGAAATCCGTAAGTCGGTAAGTACTTCTGAATTTAAATTTTAAACTTGACGCGACAACATTATTCTATTGAAACGAAATTGTCATTTACAAATGTCATGTGTAAATAATATTCGAATTTATTTGTAATATTATATTTTCAGCATTTTACGACGGGTCGATGTACTCAAAGGCCCGCGGGTTTTTGTCCGTCATGACTTCCTAGATTGTGACCCCACCGTAATACATATAGTAATACTCGAGTTTCGTCGTAGTATATCGCGGATGCACGTGGTAACTTCGCCACCGCACCCCGTCAAGTTATAGTTTACTAAAAAACTGTTTTATTATTATTACTATTATTATTATTATTATTATTATTATTATTATTATTATTATTATTATTATTATTGGGAATACACGTGCGAAGAGATTAACCGCAAAGTAACCACATAATAATTTTATGTATACCTTCCTACTTACGCTTAAATCTTTTATAATTTATACGTTCGAGACTGACATCTGATTTTAATTTTAAATTACATACTCGACCGATTACGAATTCCAAATGGCGTAGTAAAAATACTAAAAACCAATGACGAGAACAAAATATAATTCGTAAACTTAAAATTTTTAATTACGCCCAGGTACGTCTAGAAAATATCAGAACGCATCCGTCAAGTTCTAAAGCCCGTAACATTAAACACGCATAGGTATATATATATATAGTTACGTACCAACGTGTTATTAATTACAGTGAAATAAAGTGCTATAGACAGCCACATAGATATACGTAAAAACATTGCACACGTGCATTAGCGCGTCGAAGAAATTCTCCGCACTAATATGTTGTAGGCATGCATTTATTATGAAATTTCAAAAGGTTTTTTTATAAGTCACGTGACATATTTACACCTAATTCGGTAAGCGTTACATACCGATTATCACCCGAATAACGTGGACGCAACCAGAACATTTATATCACACGTACTGCAAAATACGCTTCTCTCTTCTGATCGAAAACAAAATCCCGCGGGGTAGTCGGCCGCCTGTTAAGACAACCCCGGGCGCACGTTCACGTCAAACGTGATCGCGTGTTAATCGTGACCGTGCGCGGTATATGGTCGTAGCCCATTCGGCTCCCGTTTCTCTAAACGGCTCCCGTCCAAAAAGGTCTAACGAACAGGTAAATTCCTAAGCGGCTCCGGTTTTCTACTTTATACAGATTTAAGGCTGTCTCAAAAGATGTGTGGTTAAAAATGTCTTGGTGCATACAATGTAAATTATTAAAACCATATGAAAAAAAGCGTATAGTATAATATTTAATTTTTAATTTTTAACGTTAAAAAAATATAAAAATATGTAAAAATGTATAAATAAAAATATTACAAAAAAAATCATATATCAGGTAAATGTGTTAGGCACAATTTTTTATGTCGTGTATAATATGTTCAATAGCAATTGTAGAGTTTGCAATTATTATTATTATAATTATTATTATTATTTTTTTTTTATTATACATAACATCTATATCAAAAAATTTCAATGCATAATAAAAATATGTACCTCCTTCTAATAGAATATATCTTTTTTTATACTTATAGCCATCTAATTGTAATTTTTAGGACCTGAGTAGTCTATGAATATTTTCGACCAAACGATTTTGTAAAATACTCTATTTTGACATCAAAAGCCCTATTTTCTCTTTTAAATATTTTATTTTCCATATCCATGAAGGATTCAAAGTTTTTAATTTTGTATAAAATACTTATTATCTTATAAGTACACTCAAAAATGGTAACACACCTAATAACCTAAAGTTATCTTTGGTCGAACCTATCAAAGTATTTTTACTTATACAATTACACCTGTTTGTACATTTTTTTTTTCGACGGGAGCCGTTTGGGAATTTACCTGTTCGTAAAACCTTTTTTGATGGAAGCCGTTTTGTAAATAAGTGAACAATAGACGGGAGCCGTTTGGGATCCCACGGCGCGGTATATACCGCGCGAACGGTAGCGATATCGACACCGGTGTAACGTTACTGTCGTCGTACACCACGTGGCCGGACGTAGAAAACCGTCGGATGGGATGGGCCTGCGGGTAGGTACGCGGTATGTTATAATGTCCATTCAATGGTAATTATTATTCTCTCCCCCCCGCCGCCGCCCGTCGGCCATGACCGTATAACCCGCGATGGCATCACACGGTTAGGTTAGGTACACGGCGGCACGTTACGAATGCGCTGCCGCGGCAAAGAGCGAATTCGTCTTTATATAGGAAGAGATGAAAAAAAAAATAATAATAAATAATAACCACAATAGTTACGAACAGAGGCTTTTAACTCGTGCCGGCCGGCCGGTATGACATTTTTTCTTTTTTTTTTCTTTTTTTCACAACACCACCTGCAGCGTGTGATATTAAACACGATCCGACGGTTTGAAATCACACACACACACACACTCGAGTCGACATCACACGACAACGCCATAATAAACAATAATCGCAGACGTCCCGGTTGTTATTTTTCTTCCAGTTGAAAATAGGTAATAGAGGTATGCGTGGCGCGTATAGCGATTGGAATCCCGTGCGACTTTGACGATACCGATCGTCGTGTGAACTGGGTAACGTCCGATTTTAAAACGGCGAAAAAACGAACGAAGAAATATAATAATTAATCTTACGCGTCGTCACGTGGGACAGTGATCAAAAATCATGCCGACTAAACAAACTCGTCAGTTCATCGGTAAAAAAAATCGTATCGTAACTGAACAACTGAATGCACTCCGAATCAAAATCTCCGTTTATTATCCGAACAAAAATACAACTGTAATGAAATCGCGTGTGTCGCTCTGACACGGACATTATTACAAAGAAATCACGTCCTGATCCGACCGTTTAAAATCACACGTTACACGAAATCGCACGACGAAAAAAATGATATCAAAATCTCCTCCATTGTTACACTTATTATTATGTTTCTTCTGATTGTGAAATCATTATTAAAACGTCTGAAACCGCGTTCACATTTGACGATACACCACGTCCGACACGTCATACGCGTCGCACACGTCCGAATAACGGCTACGGTTACGGATGCAGCGGGCGCCGAAAACGGTTATTATTATTATTATGATTAATAATATTATTATTATCACGGTGGCACGCCGGTGACATTCTAATCGTGTTATTAGTGCGATAGTTATGTCAATGTAATCGCGTAACGTCCGGCTACCGTACTACGTGATATTACGATATTATGATATTATTATTATTATAACAGTGTAGTTTTCGCACGGCCGTGGAAACGCTATGGCGCGAGAGACGAACGGATTTTACGAGCGCGGCTTTAATGAGACGTCGCAGGATCTCGACGCGTCCGTGCCCTAGTAATCGCACGTGTACGACGTCGCATTGAAATGCCCCGGAAACGTTTAAAGACAACACCGCTTTCGTGTGTGTAATGACGGACGAAATATCGTTCAATGTACCGTTTTATTAACATTTACATACGTTTTTTGAATAATAATTATTGTCGTCCGGTGTCCGCACCGCTACACAGTTGTCGGGCGCTCGGAAGTGATAAACTATACGACTGTTGTACGAGATACGCGTTAAAACGAGTTCGGACGACAGGGATAAAATATGAAAACCGATGCGTCGCCGAAGACGTGCTCGCACGCGCTCGAAAACTTCGCTATTGCTCGCGATGATTATACGGTATATTTAACTTATTGACCGATTGACACGACGCGATGAATCTTTGATCGTGCACGACGCACTACGGAGATAATTATGGTATTTAAGTCAGAAATCGAAAATCAATTTTCGTCACCGCTCGCCAGACACTTTAATAATTGTTCTATCGCATTGGGAAAATCATTGCTCGTAGACGAATGTTAAACGCTTCGTGTAAACGAGAGAGTAGGATTTAAAATAAACGAATATATTTTAATTATATTTACGATCAGGAATGATTACTACTAATAACGTACGGCGTTGACAAGTTACTTGTGGATTTCTTGATAATAATTCATAATACGGAAACACTCAGAAATCAAATTATAATTTTAAACGTTTTCAAAATGTAATCATGAATCGTATCGATTGCCCGTCAGTAATAATAATAATAATCTTAAATCAGATGGATTTTTAAAACGTCAATATTTTTAAATACGACACATTTTCATTCACAAAGACGTTATTTATTTCAAGATAATACCATATAAGATATGGTACGACCTGTGTATGATTTTGTATTTAACAAAAGTTTGTAAAAACAATACCCTATAACGCTACACAATATGTTAAATGGGTATTGGGTAAATGACATACTGTCCGTGTTAGTAAAACAAATAATTATTAATAATTATTTATTATGCATTTCCGATAGTTATTCCGTAATATAAAATATCTCATCGATTCCCGACGATAACGCTCACGAAAACGTCAGTCGCCGTCAAAGTCCCACCCGTCAGGACAACATACGAGATAATAATAATAATAATAATAATAATAGTAATAATAGTACGTGCCCGGACCGATTCAATAGCGCGCATTGTTACAAAATAATAATATACAAACACATTACGCTAGCGACGGCTCCGTGCACTACGACGGCGGCGAGTGGGTGTATAGAGGTGTTATTGTCTTTTCGGACGGACCGGTTGCTTAACGACCGTCTCTGGCACGGCGCGCATAAATCATCCGTCGCTTTTCGTTTCGTATCGTCTGACGTTAATAATATTAAAATAATAATAATAATAATAACAACATCAAACACGCGTGAACCCGGCGCGCGTTTTGTATACGTATAATATGACATGCGCTACAAAACGAACACAATACGGCAACGAGACGACGACGACGTTCGAGGTGTTGTGTGCGCGCGGGATGAAAAATATTATTAAACGTACCGTTTTTTTCCCCCGTGGATGTCGGCCACGCGCCACGGGTAAAAACGTACGAAACGACTCGAGTCGGGGCTGACGCGAGACTGAATTATTCGAAGGTCCTGCGAAACTACGGAATCGGCCGCCAGTATTTGCACGGGGTTTTTTTTTTTGATGTTATCGTTTTTACGCGAACACTGATTCGTTATTTCGGCTTACTTGAAAAACCAAACAAAACAACGTTACACTATTTAAACAGACCGTGTAATATATTCTTGACGTTGCCGTGTATTAGTGGATTTTTACACGAAACGAGTAAACATACATTTAATTATTTATAATCTTTACGATATCTAATGAAAAAAGAAGACCCACCCATATGCCCGACCCGCCACGATCCTACAGTCAAGCACATCCTCACCGATTGCAGAAAGTACGAACTACAACGTTAAAAATATAATTTAACTCACCATCTTGCTGAAAATCTTAACTTCCATACAATTAATTTTCTAAAATTCCTTAGAGATACAGAACTTCATAAAAAAAAATGAAAAAAAAAAAATGTATCTAAATAATATTAACTATAAATGTATAATGTATCACTGTCAATTCTATATGCAGCCCCTATTTATTCATTTGTACTACTTTAGTTATTACGCATAAGTTTAATATAAAGTGTAACAACCTTTCTGTTTAATGTAAATATTATGTAATTTCTTGTAGCCAATGGCCCCAGTTGCCGAGGCATTTTTAACCAATAAAAACAGAAAAGAATCTTTACGATCTCAGTCATTAGACGAATTTGCAATAGAAAAAACGAACAATGATAGTTTTTATTTCAATTTACTTTTCTAGAGTCTTGAAAATATTAATATCAGTTCTTTTGTATGACACTAACTTAAATAAAACAACAATTAAAGGAAAAATTTTAAGAATAATAATATATATATATAATATATACATTTATAATATTAATATTATAATAGTATTTAAAATATATTGTACCAATAAGGGCCCGGCAAACTGAGTCAGGTATCTCTACCGGAGAGGAAATTTAAAGTTTTTTTTTTTTTTACTCAAATCCTCGTAAACATAATATTATATAAATACAGTGGAACGTCGATTATCCGCACGTCAATTATCCGGTCCGTCAATTATCCGCACTACAAAATTTGTATGGACAAATTAATTTTTTTGGCGGTGCAAAAAAAAAAATTGATTATTTTTTCAAATAAATACATTTTATTTTTTTTATTTTATTTTTTATATTATGTATGAATAGTATATTTAGTACTGTATCTAATAAATTAGTTTTTAACTTTATATCAAACATTTCAATGGTTGTTTGATTATCCACACAAATCGATTATTCGCACCCCCTTCGGTCCCAATGAGTGCGGATAATCGACGCTCTACTGTACCTTTTCATTACTGCTTATATCTATAAAAAAAAAAAATAAATAAAAAAAAAATACAATATGTAATGGAATTTTGTTTTTAGTACCTAACCGATTTCTATGTAGGTACAAAAAATTGTCTTTCTATCGTATTAAACATTCGCGTAGTATAATTTATTGTTTTCGACGTAATATGAAAATAAAGTGCCGATTTGGTTACGCATTATGATGATACAACTAAATTAACGCGGAAAGGCCCGCGGGTCGAAGAAGATTAAATGATCAACGGACACCCAACAATTGATTTATGGCCACGTGAAGAATACGGTTTTACGATCACCACCTACACACGGACGCGATTGTGATGTTTGCACACCGAGCGACGACGACGACGACGACGTGCCTCCAATCTCTGCGCCCACAAAACGCCGCCGCACGGTTATACCGGACCGAAAAACTCTGTGCGTCGTTTGTTCGTGCACGCACTCGTCTGTTTGACCTACCGCGCGAGCCGTAACACGTTTAGTTTATTATTTTTTTAAATAGTTGCTTTTTCGCGCCGCCGTGTTTATTACAAAATAATATATTATTATGACAGTGTTTTAATTTTTTTCGGCTAATATTCGTTTTATCACGTTGAAAACGCACGGACGGGCGGGCTGGCGCGCGCTCGTTTTTAAATTAAATTCGTTTTTGACGTTTGAACGTTCGGATTTAATGGAAATCGTATGCACACGGTCGAAATCAAATGTATATTAACGCCGTGATATTATTTGCATACTAATCGCGCTCGCGGTGTTGAAACACAAACCACGACGACGGTTTTCGTGAAAAATCGATTTTGAATACTCATATTATTATGTACGTGTGCGGCTGTCGCGATTTAGGCCACGATACTATTACGACGACGCGCGACGTGTACAGCACCCGTATCACGGATCTCAATGTGTGTGTGTGTGTGTGTGTGTGTGTGTGTGTGTGTGTGTGTATGTTTTATGTGTTTGTTTAGTGTCTGTAAAAATTTAAAACAGTTTAACGCGAACGAGAAATAATAAAACCAAAAAAAAAAAAAAAAACTGGAAACGAAACCAGTTTCGGTAACATGATAAATCGAAATCGATACCGCGAGATCTGTACGCACGAAATGATTTATATGTAAATCATAATGTTTTAAACGTAACAATCCGCATTCTCGATTGCGTCTGCAGAAAACATACGCGGTATACGCACGCGAGTGTTGAAGTGTGTATAACGCGAACGGCGTCCGAAAAAAAAACCGAGTGTGCGTAACACACCGTGTCCTTTTCTCGTTGAACATTCCGCGGGGTCGTGTTCGTTTCCCTATAAATTATGACCAGGAAATCCTAGTCGTGATAAAAAAAAAAAAAAGTATTTACACAATTCCATAATATTATCGACTATGTATTTCCTACCTCAGACACACGATAGTTTGCATAAAAGCGAATTAGAATATTGCAATCATTCTTATTTCGATGATCAAATGATAATATTATGCCACGTGTGCGTTCGAAATAATTATATCAAACGGTATTCTCTTAAAACTGCGAGTTTTCAAACCAAAACCTCTTGGATTCGTTCGTAATATTATTACTATTATTTAATTTGATTTACGAATCGTTTTATGGTTTCACAAGTTATAATCGAAAAGTAATTTGTTTAAGACATGTAAACGGTTAAAATTTAACAATTTTTTCTCAGTAATTGTAAGTTCGATAACTATTACGGATTGTGGGTAACGATAAATAATGATGATAAAAAGTTATTAAATGTACCTACGCGCATTCGTTTATGAATCCGTCCAAAGTTTCCAAAGATATAAGGCCAAATTAATTAAGTGACGTCAAAAAGGTAATAAGCGAAAAATTTTCCATATTCCATAAAATTTACTTAACCCAGTTTCCCGGATGGAATTAGATTTCTACAGTGATATTAATGTCCCGGGGAAAGTAACCGAATTTTCCAAAATGTTTTTCTCTAATAAACATTATACACCGCGACGTTGGCTACGCTCACGATTAACGAGTTTTCCGAAGTGTCCATTCCCGGACTGCGAAACCGCGTAGTCGGGTTTTTTTTCCCCCGATAATTAAATTAGCCACTTTTAAAAAACTCGCAGCGAAACTAGGTTTTTTTGACGTTTGGAGACGGCGGGGAGGGGGGAAAGGCGAAAATTACACCTTATTTACTATCGGTAAAACGACTCAGTACCCTTAGACGACCTTAGTACGACTTTCGGGTCGGGGTGACTCGACATTTTTTTTCTGCACGCGGCGATTTTCGTCCGGACATTCCGATGTTCACCGCGGCACAAAGACTAGCCACCGTCGACGAATCACATTCACGAGTCGCACGCGCGGTCATTGTGTCGGTGCAGTGAACTTTTCACCGAAACCGACGGCGGTGTGCGTGCGTATGTTTACAAAAACTGTGCACAGAGTCGTGGACGGCCGGCGATCAGATAAACCGAATGTGATTTACGGCGGTTTTCGTACCCTCGATCCGGAGAACCGTTAACGATTCGGACGCGTGACGAGAGATCGGGAGGAGTCTTCGGTTGGACGCCGAACACGGACGGACGGCGGCGGAGGGGCGACCAAATCGGAGGAGTTCAAAACTTGGTACCGTACGCCCGATAATGATATTATTACTAATATTATTATTATTATTATTATTATTATTATTATTATTATTATTATTAATATTATTATTATTGTTGTTGTTGTTGTTGTTGTTAACACGCCGTGTGGTGTGATAATATTCCGCCCGTGCGACGTCGAAATAAATCTGAAAATGGGACACGCCGTGCGATTCCGGCGGCACGGGTGACGTTTTAACGGCTGCGGCCCCCTCGACACGAGTATTCCGCGGTTCGCACGTGCAGCGCGCACGGAAATAGCGTCCGAGCAGCGATAATGACGCGGGCCACCGAACCGTCGTGATAGTAATTATTATTAGGGAAAAAACCCGCGTTGAACGCCCATCACTTCTAAAAAAAAAATCCGACAGAAGCCCCCTAAAAAAAATATTGCTACAAAAGTATGCTATGAAAAATCAAATATATTATTTTTAATAAATATGTATTATGTACGAGTATATTGTATAGGTACAAGTGAAAAAAAATGTCTCAATGAGACGGACGTGTTTTGCTTGAAGTTCGTTGATATTATTAGGTTAGATTTTCGTAAGCAGAATTCTTAAGTCCCCACGATTTGTAACCGCTGATTTTTTTTTAGTGAGTAGATTGGTTACTGCACTAAACCCACGTTTCACCAAGTGGGATGATGGAAGTGCTATTAAAAATGTTTGCACAACAGCCCAGTCAGCCCACAATCCAGTATAAAGAATAGGTATCTGCGCTTTTGTAGCCAAAATGCTTGGTAACCTTCCTTGAACTTTTATTTTAATTCCTCATTTGTTGTTACTTCTATCAATTCTTCTTCTAATTTTGCAGACTCTAAGGTTTCTGTATTTGAAAATGGACCCCTTGTCATCGCACCCTTTTTGCAATAAAATTCCCCCCCTCCCCGATTTGGCTTGCAATTTTCATTGTCCCCCTGGATAGCTCCAGCGCCCCCTAAGGGGCTATATCACCCGCTTTGGGGAAAACTGACCTAAACTATGTACAATATTTGCATCACGATGACATCGGGCGTTGTCATCTCTGCGTCGTCATCCGTCGCCGACGGGTTGCTATATACAATGACCTCTATTCGACTCACACTAGTACAGCTGCAGTGGCGTATATAATCAGGAGTGGAGGGACGTTGTCATAGAATAGGCATGAATTTAATCGATTTAATTTAGCGTTATTAAAATCATATCAGGGATTGTTATATTGTATTACCGAAGATGAATTTTGGGTGAGAAGGGTGACCCCGCGAGAAACTTCCACTACACACGCCACTGGAGTGCAATATAATGTGATGTGAATACTACGTGAAACGTGAAACTCATATTACCCGTTTTATCATGAAGGGTGGATGGTTTTGACGTTGCTAATACGTAGTACAGTTTTAGAAACGGAACGAATTTTTTTTTAATGCATAAATAAAAAAAAAAAAATGTTTTTCTCGTATCGTAACAGTTTGTGAAAAATGAAAATTGTATACCAAATGGAAAATTGATTAAAAAAAAAAAAAAATACCTGTACGACCCTCGGGCGGGTTTTATGATTGACGATTTTTTTAAAAATTTTTTTTTTTAACGTAAATTCTAAAATAAAACGCGCGTTTTGTGTAAATCACTCAAATCAACGTGAAAAATAGCTCAGAAGAAAATCTCCATATAAAGGCGTTTGTATAATATACGGCGTCACCGCCGAGAAGTCGCAGTTCATAATAATGATAATAATAATAGTAATAATATTATACCTACGCCGCGTGAAACGGAACGCGTGTACGAAGCGGGGCGTCGTACGAAACGTCCCGAGAGCGGAAAAAAATATAAATGATAAGAACATTCGAATCCGTTTCTTACACGTGTACGTTATGCGCATTATAATCTCACGATAAATTATATCACACGCGGGATAATTTATATAAACGTTACGTGCGTATACGTTTCAATAGACGGCTCTATGTCGAGCGGCGGAGGTGAGATCGAAATCTATACGTCATTAATCGTACACACGCACATAATATACATATAACGTTGTACACCTATATTATGGTGTGTGTGTGTGTGTGTGTGTGTGTGTGTGTGTGTGTGTGTGTGTGTGTGTGTGTGTGTGTGTGTGTGTGTGTGTGTGTGTTTGTGTGTGTGTGTGTGTGTGTGTGTGTGTGTGTGTGTGTGTGTGTGTGTGTGTGTGTACGCGCCGCGAGTCGTTGTTTATTGTATTATTATTATCGACTAATAATAGTGTGTACTATACGCGTTTCGGATACACGCGAACAGAAAGATTTTTCGAGCACACTCGGTCCGCTTTTGACCCGATATTTTAATGAACGAATTAAAAACCGTTTTTCGTTTATGACTCGGAAAACTAATAACGTTGTACTTTGGTGAGAAAATAAAATTTCTTTACAACTCTAATATTGTATTTTATCTTCATGTTTTATTGAAAGTTTTTGGTTTTATTCGGTAACAACCAATATTGATGATTTGACTTTCGAAATAAAAATACTTTTGGTGAATTTTGGTAAACATGTATGTATAAACTTTCGTCATACACGTACGAAATCGAACAAAATGATCATTGGACATAGAGTAGTGACCGTACCGTGCGCGGTATGATATCACCCTATGTTAAACAAGTCCGTTTTGTTTTACACACCGACCGTACGCGCGTTTTAAACCAGTGCAGCAAATTCGCCCGATTAGTACATTGAAAAAAATCAAAATCAATAACTCAAGAGTTATTATGTAATTCAGTAGATAAAAAATCAAAGTAACGTCAATATACCTCTTCATAAAAAAGACAGAAGACATATTTTTAAATCAACAAATAACTTATCAATGATGTTATCAGAGTTACATACCTATTTAGTTCGCACGAAAGAATATATGCATATTTTTAGTAGGTGTAATGGATATATAAAACACTTGCGATGAAAATTACAAAAAAATGATTTACTTGTAAGTTTACAAAGTACAATTCGATAAATCACGTATAAATATATTATGATTGATGACGATTTAAGTAATAATTAATTAGTTTTGGCACGATTTGCAACAAGTAACCTGCGGCGTAGCGGCAAATAAATCGGCTTTCTATTGTTTACACTGCTGGCGTAGGGAGAACAGTTAGCAGTCTAGTTTGTTATCTACTTCAGGGTGGTCTCACCCACATCTCTCGAAGCTTTTTTTTTATTCTCCTCTAGAAAACTTATAGTAATAAAACATGTATATTTGTGAATCAGTATTTTCTACTATAAATTCAATAACATTTAAATTAAGAAACCATATTGACCATACTTAGTTAGAATCGAGCATCAATTTCACCACCATAGTGTGTTCGAATGATACTAAAAAATGTCCCTCCGAAAAACAATTTCAACACTCACAACTGTATGAAATTCTAAATATAAAGTCTCTTAATCTTCGCAATTATCTATATATTAATATTAATATGTTATGTAATAATACGAGCATCGTATCATAATAAAATGTTTGTTATAATTTTATAAAATAAATCATGAATATTGATTTTTTTTTCACGGTCGCAGTCTTTATATGAATAATATGTAAATTAGCCCAGCGACTTCTATTAGCTGGACCACCTCTAAAATAATGAAGTTGCAAGGACATGGTTGGAGGGTGACATGAGGGTATGTACCGCAAATTATTTTACACCTCTACACTTACCCTACATATTACAGATAACCGTTTGTGACTAGCGTTTATCCAATTATTATAGAATATTTATCTCGGTAGCGATCAAGCACGCTCGCTGAATAAAGTCCCACCCGGAGCAAGATCAAAATTTAAATTCCTAATCAAAATGTTAATTTGAAATTGCAATATAATTTTAGTGTTTTCATTCTGAACTAGCATTAAGTACTAAATATATTAAATAAAGTGAACAACTTTACTTTATTTTATCCTCACATACGTTTCTTATACGAATAGTTTTATAACATAATATTAACACTTTTTAAATGCATGTATATTTAAAACCATGTTGTAATTAATATGCACGATATAAAATTACAAATAGTTTCGGAAAATTCCCGACAGGGAGCAATGGCCTCTTTGCGCGTGCCCTCGGTAGCGCTAGCTGTGTACTAAGTCACGAGGCATTTGCGGTCCGCAAAACGATCCTCGTTTGCCCAGCTCGTCCTTTTAGTCTGAGTAACTGGGTGCAGGTCGGCCAGTAGAAAAATATACAAATAATTTTATATTTTACTACCCGGTTATTGGGACACGTCAAAAGTATCAAATGATTAAAAGCGTGCCGGCCATTGAGCCGAATACTTATAACGTATTTACTCGTAACATGTTTTATAATATATGGCTAAGTGCTGACTGACTCGATTGCGTCGCATCGGCAGCGTCACACATTTGCACGTTGAGTTTTAATTTTGTATGCAATCGTTTTTGTGAGACATCTTTTATACGCACTCCGTCAACGTATTTTACTGCATTAATTTTCGAGAACGAAACTCAAAAGAATACTTATACGTTGTAACCATTTAAAATAAATAATTTTTTTCCTCTTTTGGACGTTACAAATGCCATCGTGGACATCGTCATTTGTCGTCGTTAGTCGTCGACTACAAGATATTTTCTGACTTTTATATTTTAATATAAACTACAAAATGTCAACTATGCACATACATCCCGATATTTTTATTAATTAGGACGCCGCCGACAGCCGTGGTCGACGCACTGCCATTAGATACTTATCTGCTTAGTATCAGATAATTTATCAGGGACCTTTTAACGAGGGCTAAAAGTTGTTGATTTAGTATTGTCACACATTTTTTTAAATTAAATTATTTTAGGACTCTTTCGTTGCATTCTGAAACTAAAACAGTTGAGTAATGGCCCAGTTATCGGATGCATCTTTTATTAATATAACATTTTAGTGACCAAGTCTCGGTATATTAAAAAAAAAAGAAGAAAAAATAACGATTAATCGTGACCCGATTCCCGGACATCCCCAACCAACCCGTGGACCATCATAATCTATACAATCTATGCCGTGACCATGGACGATAATAATTATCATTATCATATCGTTTAATTTTAATTTTATTTTTTTTTAACAGAACAGGCCGAAGTCCAGAGTACAGTATTTAGTAAACAAATTTATATATACATAATTATTTTAAATACTTATTTCCTAAACATGATATTATATATAAATAATTTATAAAAAGATAGAAGTGGAAGGGTTCTCATTTACGATGTGCATCATTTTGAATATTTCTCGGTTATGAGAATAATTGGTAGTACGAGTAGGTTAATAGAAATAATATGGTGATCTTGACTGAAAGCTTGGAACATTGAAATTAAGTTCATCGAATAGATCAGAACAATCAATATAACCATTTACACGTTTCTTCTGGAACTCATGGTTAGGGGAAATGCATCTGTCAGCAAGTGTTTAGAACCCGAGTTGCATTAATACTGGTTCGTAATCATGCGGTCCGTGAGCCAAATGGAATATAAAGACAGCAAAATTTAAGAACTACCGCTGAACTCTCTCTCTCTCTCTCTCTCTCTCTCTCTCTCTCTCTCTCTCTCTCTCTCTCTATCCTGAAAATTACGATAATGAGCTCCAAATAACCGCAGCATACTTCTAAACAGGTCTCCCAAGGGCACAGTACAATGGTTTTATTGGAGCTATCAATTTAAATTCTCTAGAAACCTTTTTATTATGACAAAGAGTTTTTAGACCATTGCAGCATAATTTTTCAGTGTGATCATAGAATTTAAGTTCCCGATAAAATGTAATGCCAAGGTTATCGATCATATTAACTATACAAAGAGATATAACTTTTAATGAGTAATTAAACTTGATGGGAAGATTAATTCGTCACTAGATCATGAAGTAACGCTTGTGGAAATTCAAGTACATCAGTATTAGTATTATCTAGGGATGGACCGATACCACTTATTACAGATGTCCGATACTACGATATATACTGCCGATATAAAACCGATACCCGATAATATTATGTAAATATTAAAACAGCATTTTTTGCAAAAAAAATCATGAGCCGATACCACCACAAAACCGATACCACTAACCGATATATTATATAGCCGATACCCGATAACTCAAATGTTACCTAGAAAAGTTAAAACATTGATTATTAATTATAATTAATGATTATTTAATAGTTATCGGAGTAATTGTCATCGATTGTATTACAATTTTGACTTTTTAAATAATATTGCTGTTAAAATATCATTGTGACGTGATAACAACGACAGTCCTGCCAATAATCTATGGTATTTATTTTGATATTGACAGAGCCGGATTAAAAGGGGGTAGAGGAGGCATCTGCTCCTGGGCACAAAATTTTAAAGGCGCAAAGTTTTGAAATAATGTAGGTACCATTTAGAGCAGGGGTCTTCAATAGAACTTCTGAGGGAGCCGAATAGTTCATATCAAATTTTTCTCAGGGCCGCAAGTACAAAGTCAGGGTCTAAACCTAAACGGGGTATAGGTTAATTACAAAACATATTTTTCTTATTGTTATAACACACAATGAAGTGGCGTTAAATATCGTACAAACAATATGATTATAACATAAGTTTATGTCATCGCAAAAATTAACTTTTTTGCATGTAAAAAATTAGGGAAATATCTTTTCTTCATTTCGTGAATAGGCCTACTTGAATACTTATTAATTCGTCAAAGTCGAAGGGCGAAACCTTTTACGACACTCTAATATGGCAACTATGTTAGCAGGTTGGGAAGCAACTGAATTTCTCAAAAGTTGTCAACGTTCTCACTTGTTAACCTGGATCCTGTACTTATTTTTTAAGAACTTCAGCTTACTGAATGTAAATTCACAGACATACGTTGATTGACATTTATACGTAATTAACATTTAATAAATACCGAATTATGGTAAAACAATTTTATGTTTATAAAAAAAAAATAGTTCTTAACTTTAGGTAGGTTTGCCCTGGGGCGCAAAATATCTTAATCCGGCCCTGGATATTGATTATTGATAACCTGTGTTTTTTTTTGTGTTTTTTAAGTATCAGTTTTGACGGAAAAAAACCGATACCACCGATTTCGGCCGATAAATTTTAGTATCACTCGTAGTATCGGCCCGCCCCTAGACTATAATATTATCGTTATCGTTATTGACGTTGTCGCGCGGACGCGGACCGTACCTGCGGGTACCACGGTGCCGGGCCCGAACTTGTGCACCAGCTCCTGGACGAACACGCCGGCCGCGAGGTGGAGCCCGTGCGTGAGCAGGTGCGCGGCCACGGCCACGGTGGCCACCACCCAGCCCCAGCCGCCCTCCGGGTAGTAGTGCTGCTTGAGCGTGACCAGCTGCCGGACGTCGCCGAGCTGGGACAGGCCGGCCGGCTGCGACTTGCTGCACCGGTGCCGGCCGGGCAGCGGCGAGCCGCCGTGCATGTGGAGCAGCCCGACGCCGACGGCCGCGCCGCAGCCGGGGCCCGCGCCCGCGCCGGCCACGCCGCCGCTGCTGCCGCCGCCGACCACGCCGTCCGGACAGCAGCCGTCGCTGAAGCTGCCGCCCACTCCGGAGTCGTTGCCCAACAGGTGCGGCAGGCTCCTGGAACGGAACAGCCCGGGTCCGCAGCCGCCACCGCCGCAGCCGCCGCCGCCGCCGCCGCTGATGATGCTGCCGCCGCCGCCGATGACGTCGATGCCCACCGCGCCGACACCGCCGACGCTCACCACCACTCCGCTGCAACGTGACAATCACACCACATGCGCGCGCACGCGCACACGCGAAACGGTTACGCGACATTCGAAAATCGGTGCACCGTCACCTCAAGGCTGGCCGGGTGAACGGACTTTTGGTTTTTGTTTTTTGTTTTTTGTTTTTTTTTTTTTTGACTCGTCCAGTCGAGTCAATAAAGAAAAACGTGAGTCGAGTCTTAAAAGTCAAAAGTCACTTATCTATTTAGTTTTTTAGCTTGTTCAAATTCAAAATAGGAAAAAAAACTAACTCGACCGTTGGTTGAACATCGGTTAAATGTGTTTTTTGTTTTTTTCTAGACATCAACCGCACCACGGCGAGCGAGTTTAATAAAAATGTTAATACGTAGCTATTAGGAGCACACAAATTAAATTGTTTGGTAAAATTAAAACATACGTATTAAAGAAATATCTGTAATATAGCTTTATAAATATTATTTTCGGATTTTTTTTTTTTTTTTTTTTTGATTTGTGCAAAATAAAATATTATTTTAACTATTAAATCCGTGGAATTAAAATGAGAGAAACCATTGACTTAACGTGACTTTAAACTTTTTAACTGATAAGTCTGTCTTAAATTATGAATAATTAAAAAAATAACTGATAAAAGTAACTGCATGAAATGAAAAGAATTAAAATTGAAATGTAACTTTTACTTATGAGTTGACTTTAACTTTTTGACTCGTTTACGCCCAGCCTTGATAATGATAACGATCGCGTTATGATATACCGTCAGAGGCGTACGCACGGCAGCGACATTTGTCCCCCTCGCCCCTCGCAAACTCTATTCCGCGTACCACACGCGGCGCCGGATTTAAATTTAATATTATTATATAGTAGGCGCGGGGTGAACAATATCCGTAGGCTCGCCTGTTGGACTTTTTCGGGGGCCTAGAACGAGGCAGATTTTACGGTTTGAATCAATGGTAGAATAATATGATTTCGAGTATAATAGAAAAAACCGCGTTCGCGTTTTCACCCGTACGAAAATTACTCGCAGTGAATGGCGTTTTGATTTACGCGTCAGTCCGTTCGATCCAGCGGGTTAACCCGTTCAGCGTAAAAAGAATACGACAAAATATTTTTATTCAATTGATTTTACCACTCAGTAGAGAGATTTCAACTCAAACATCGTTTACTATGTTATTATCGCATAACGTACAGGTATGTAATATGCAGTTGAATATTGTGATGTAAATATTGTATTTGTTTTTCGACTGTGGCATTTTTTCCTCGAAAAAATTCGATTGATTTCATAAATGTGAGGGCCCCGAGCCTTGCTGACAGGCAAGAGTTCCTTAATAAACCACCATTATTCCGTTAAACCGGTGGTTTTCAACCGGTGTGCCGCGATAAATCTATTAATAGTTTTATAATTTTGTATTTACCAGAATTATTATCGGTATTCGGTAAAAACCAAGGCTTTGCACCCGAATTTTTTTTCGAGTTTTGGGTTTCGGGTTTTTGAATTTGAAATTGAGTTTTCAAACTGGTGTATAAAGGTGTTGGATAATTCGGGTTTTGAGTTCCCACAAATAAATTCGGATTATAGAGGTATTGACCCATTTTTAGATTTGAAGTGGAGGGAAGAATTGTATGGTTTTACAATGTTAATTTGTATAAACTTTTTCGAGTAGTTAATTTGGTCTAAAAGATTTATCCAGTACCTCTATAGATTAGAAATCAACTTGAGATGGTACTTTAGAGAGGTAATTTTTCTAATTTCTCAATAGTTTTTCCAACAATGAAGAAAAATTCAGGTTTTTTCAGGTTTCGGGTTGATTCGGGTACAAAGCCTTGGTAAAAACTGATAAATACCAAACATAAAGGCTGAACCATTAATCGCAGATACATATTATAGCGTTTAATATTAGCATGCCCGTCGCAGCCGTCTATATCGTTATACGTCACGTCGCCGAAAATTTTACTGTGTTATATAGTGTATATCCTATTATATGGATTGGTGTGCCGCGAAATTTTTTCATGAGATAAAGTGTGCCGAATCGTTAAAAAGTTTAAAAAGCATTGCGTTAAACCCTGCCCAGATCTCACACGCGTCGTTTTTCGGCCGCCTATCTTTTTCAATGGATCGTCGTCATCGTCGTTTGGAAACAGCCTGCAACCACTCGCGGAACAGGCGATCTCCGTTGTTTGCACACGCACACACGTAAATATTTTGATCATATTATTAATACTATTATTATTATTATTATTATTATTACTGTTACAACAGCTGGTAATATATAGCGTGTGTATTCCGCTTTGTCGCGTATGTCATTGGACGTGTATTATAGATTGCCGACGTGTAATAATATAAAACGTCGACCCATAAATTAAGTCGCGTTCGACAGTGTAAACGATAAAGAACGTACTGCAGTACACAGTGCCGGTGCATTATGCGTACGCCTAGGCCGCGGCGACGTCGGACGCATTCGACTTTCGCGATTTTTTTTTTTTTTTTTGTGGACCGATTTACTGAACAATACTTTATTACTGTGTATCACGAGATTGATCAGGGCGGCGAAGAGAACGTTTTTTTTTCGAACATTTCCACTCTCGTATCACCACAGGTCTATATCAACTGTGCTAAGCTGCTGTTGCGGTGTATAATTATCGTTGAAAGTTTATTAGATCGGAGAATTGTGATAAAATATTGATTTTGAAACTAAAATATAAATTATGATACATTAATAACAACGGTGAAAAAAATAAATTGATAGGTTTATACGCGTACTGATTATTATGTTTAGCCGTTTGTTCGGTTAATACAATATTATAATTACGTGTATATTGTACGTAATCTCTTTAAATCATGGACCGTAATTGACTGATAGTAAAATTCGAAGTGCTTTTACCACAAAAACAACTGTTCCGAGACTTCAAGTTTAGTGCCTATTATCAAATTTACATTGAAAACCTGAAAATCTGCAGCTCATTTTGCCAAATAAGAAAAAAGATGAAATCGTAATCAATAAAAAAAAAAAACATACAACAATAGACATTCGCAAGTTTTTCGGCCAAATATCACCAATATATTTCGAAACAAAAAAGTTTTATTTTCCATTTTTTTATTCAATCCTAAAATTTCATTTTTTTTTTTTTTTTATTATTGATACTTTAAAATTACTTGTTATAGGGAGCTTTTTCCTCTATTCAAAATGGAATGGACGAGACCTAATCAACTCGTATTGTGTCAGTAAGAGAAAACTCACAATTCAGTTAAATACATATATATATATATATATATATATATATATATATATATATATATACGTCATTTGAGGTTATTTATATTATGTTGTATCGATTTACGCGTCATTTATCGAAAAGCGCGCCTGCAGAATTTATCGTTTTCATTTACTTTACTCGTGGCACAAAATAATAATATATAATTTCGGGTTTCCCGCTTGGGTTCTGTACATTGACTGAACCCCTTGTCCTAATCCCAATGCACTGCATTCAGTATTATATTATAGAATCCATATACGCGTCTTCTTTTTTATTATTGGTAATCAGAATATATAATTATGAATACAATTAAACAAAAACCTCAATTTGTACTTGCATATTTTTTTCTTTTAATCAAAACTAATTGGTTTTTTTTTTGGATCTGCAATTTCCACAAATTAGCTCATTTTGATGTAAATAATACAATAATACAATATTTGCTTTCGCATATATTTGCATAGTTTTCGTCGAAATGCATATATTTGCATAATATAGTAAATGACGTATGTATAATCGTATTTATTGATTAAATATCCACAACAAACGATTCGGGTGGTTTGAAAACAACTGTAGTAAATGGGATGAAATTAAGATACAAAATATAATGTATTAACGTTAAGATAAGATTCAATCTTTATTTGCTTGTATACGATGAGTATTATGTTTCATTATTATTACTTTTATCGACAAATCTGTATGAATACGTTACAAAATGTTTCATTGAAGTATCCCTAAGTGACTTCGTTGATCTTATTGTAGAAAAATAATCCAATCAATTCTGCGATTCGTGTAGCCTTTCTTTTATTTAAAATACAAGAATATTATGATCACAGCCTGTAATATAACATTCTTTTACAAATCTCATAAATAAATTTTATGATTGATTTTAGTTAAAATTTAAAAGGAATTTAATGCTCTTTAGTATGAGATAACGGGCGGGACCATTTTCCTCCAAAAACGAGATACCGTTTTCCTCCACTGTCCATTTTCCGCCAAAAACAAAAAAGGTTGGTTTCCATTTTCCTCCACATTATTTTTGACAAAAATAATGTCTATTTTCCTCCAAATTTTAGTCAGTGTTGTAGTGTTGTGTTTCGTATTATAAAAATAGAGTATGGCTAGGATCACCATTTTGCGCGTATATTTTGGTCGCGTTCTTATCGGCTAAGGAAAAATGCTATTCCAAGTGTCCGACAGCACACGCAGTTTATAACAGTCGATTGTAACTTTAATTAAGCCTAATAAAGATACGTACATATACAACATACGGTCATATACGTATATACATTTTACTTTTGCCTATAGTGTGCCTATAGTGTGTTTTAAAGTTTAGCAAACTTTAATTTTTAACATGTCTGAAAAAGCGACGTTTATTGAAAGTTCTTGAGGAAAACCTTTGATAATTCGTGATAGTTATACATATTTCTTAGCATATAAGTTAACATCTGAATTATTTTACATATTATATTATTAACTAATTTATTGTTATTCTTCTGTTATTATTTATTCTGATAACGAATGACGATTTTATTATTTTATTTATTGGAGGAAAATGGAAAGTGGAGGAAAATTGTCAAAATTATTATTATTTTTTTTTTTGGAGGAAAATGGACATTGGAGGAAAACGGTATCTCGTTTTTGGAGGAAAATGGCTACGGCCGAGATAACATATTGATATGTTCTTGGTACATTGTTTTTTTTCGCATTATATATATATTTTTTAAATTCATATTTTACCCTTTGTTATTGCGTATAAATCATAGTTCTAATAATTGACATAAAAAAAAAAACAAAAAAACCTAAGAATTTAGATGAAATTTTGGACTATAAATATACTAGTAATAATACAAAAGGTTCTTTTGTAATGTTACGAATAACGATAACTTACATGAAATTTATAAGAACGAGGAACTAATATTTATTACCATTCTTCATTTTTACTACTTTAATGGTACCATAAAATAATTGAATTAAATAATACTGAAGCTTTAGTTTGATCAAGTTAACCAATTAATACTAATTTCTTAAATTTTTATTGGTACTAAATAAATATTTTTTGTACTTCAATTAAGATTACAGGTGCCAAGTCGAATGAAAGTATCCGGGTATAAAGTATGTAATTGAATTACAAATATATTGATGCATTTTTATATGCTAATAAGTCTATTTATTTATTTGGAGTAATTTAACTAATTTTATTATTTATTTTACATAAATCCTAAAAATCATAAATTAATATGACTTGATTACGGTTTATAGTTAGACGTCAAATATAATATATATTTGTGTGTGTGTATGTATGTAAATGGATTAATGATTAATCTATAGATAGTTATATATATATATATATATATATATATATATATATATATATATATATATCTATATATAGTTTTATATATATATATATATATCTATATATATATATATATATATATATATATATATACAACTATCTATATAAGTCTGAGAAAAACAAATAGATTCAACTAATGACATTGAGCTAAAATTAATTTATATTAAGAATTAATCGTATAACTAATAAAATATAGGTAGTTAAGAAAACTTTGATGGCATATTTTTACAATCAACATTATTATCTGCAAAATGATTCAGAAAGGTCTGATTTAATATGATTCTCACAGAGATCGTGATGCTTTAACGATATTTTAACGAGACTGCGAAAGCAATCCCCGAGCGTGACAAATTATAATTTAATGTTGCCGTCGACTCGGTGAATAAGTATATAATATATACACATGCACGCACGGAGTATACACCTATAACGGAAACGTCTATCACGTTTAGTATTTCATTCGCAAAAGTGCATTTAATTCACTTCGCACGCCCTAAATATTATATACTCGCATAATATACACGAACGCGAAGATTATTCAAATATCCAAGACACATCGACGACGACGACGCGGCGAACTTCCGCGGTGAAACCGTTTTGTCGGCGATTTCTCCCTCTCTCTCTCTCTCTCTCTCTCTCTCTCTCTCTCCCTCTCCCTCTCTCTCTCTCTCTCTCTCTCTCTCTTCCGAACGCGGTCTTATCTCAATATTTTCGTCATGATGTTTTTTTAATATCGACGACGACGTTCACAACTCGCGCGTTTCACCGTATTGAGGTTGTTATTTTTTGTATTATTTTCCATTTCACTACGTACGTGTCAAGGATGAAAACACAAAGTGTACATTAGAGGCACTCGTATTGATATACATAATATACACACATCAAATACATATTATATATATGTTTACAAGTACGCTACACGTATTGTATTCGCACGGATTGAATACAATACGCATAAATTTATCGGCTTCGACCGTACACGCGAAAGCGGTGCGCCGCGCTCGCCGTGTGTTGGACGTTGGTATTCGGCGCGATTTTTAACCGTCGGCCGAGAGCCGCCGAACAACACGCGCGGCGAGATCGTAACTTACGAAAACGTTATTCGGGTACGCGCGCACGCGAAAGACCGAATGCAGTCGTAATAATGTAATAAGATATAATACGGCCGGGAGCGATGTGCCACGCGATAGATACGACACGATACGGACGACCGCGTGTTGGATATCATTAATATTATTATTACTATTATTGCTGTTATTATTATTATTTGAAAATTTTGTTTATGATCTGTATGGCGTTAAACGTTGAAAAACACTATTATTATTATTATTATTATTATTATCATACGCCGTCGGGACACGACAGATATCGTTCGTCGTAATATCGTTTGGTAGCCCGGCCGAACGGTATTTTACCGCCAAAGCCTAAACACCTACGGACAAGTATGCGCCTATACGTATTACGACGTACTATAAAATATAATAAACCGCGTACGCTTTTGTAAAAAAGATCTCGATAAACCGATCGACCGTATTGTTGCGAGTTTTGACCGTGTGATCTACTATAATATAAATGATAGGTTACGGACACGATTCTTTAAATAATAATAATTATGATTTAGCGAGCGCCCTCGTAAGAAAACCGAATTCTCGACCGGGTGACTAATCGAATTAACGAGGCATATATACCGGTATCGTGACGGCTGTGAATTAAATATTATTTTTACACCCGAGCCGTGTGTTACTTTGACGGACCGCACGCCGGTGATACGTAACGATATCGATATTAAAATACGGACGTAATTCAGAACCGACAAGAAATAAAAAGGTTCCGATTCGTTGCGGACCGCGATACAATACTGGAATGCAATTATTTCGATTTTTATCGTATCATTGCTCGTGCACTTAACAACAATATTCGTACGTTCGAAACGCGAGAATCATTAAAACCAGTAGTTTCAAATTATTTATGGACTGCTGACCTGAATCGTATTTTGTAATTGCATTTATAAAAGTCGATTTTGCTATTTTTGTCATCGATCTCGACAGACTGTTTTATACTTGAATCATATACTTGAATGTATTAAATCTAATGCAGCCGACTTCACTACCCGTTTCAAGTGGTCATGAAAAATGTTATTCACACGAGTATTATTGAATGATAGAAAATGTAACTTGAAATATGTGAGCTCATAAATTGGCAGAAAAGCTTAGTGAAATCTCATTTATAAAAATGTTTCAACTTATTGCAATTTTTTCGCGCGCCAAGAGATAAGAAGCTTATTGTATTTACAATGTTGAAAGTATTATTATTATTATTATTATTATTTTAGAGTCACCGAGGTGAACAAATCTCGGAGAGCATTTTTTATTTTGATTGATTAAATAACTGCTAAAATAACATTTAAATGAATAATGAAACATATGGGTGGAAAATAAAGTTGTATAAATACTAACTATATAAAATATAATAACTACGAAAAATATGATTTTCGATTTTGGGAAAATATTAGATACAATGAATATTATTTTATTTTAACTTGAAAATATCGATAAGATGAGTTATATGAATAAAAATTGTAAATTAATATTGTGCATTAACACTTTAAATATGTATGGTCCATTTTATGTTTTTAAACATAACAAACATTTAGATGGTTTTTACAGTTGATATCCAACCCAATGTGTACATTTTGATATTTTTTTTCTAAAATTGAGTTGGATTCTACAATAAAAACTGTTCTAGTCCACAACCAAAAACCACATACCTTATGTCTACAAATCAATAACGTAGTTCTTATTGCATTTATACACAACGAAATTTAATATATACGTTTGAACTGTGATGTTGTAGTAGTGTGACATGCGAGCGTATATATATATATATAGAAAGCGACTTGGGGCACCGTTACTCAATGATCCATCCAAAGCATAGATCACGTATGAAACCCGTTATATGCGTCTGTTAGATCTTATCCATATTTTATGACCGCCACATATATTGACCCTGTTATTATTAATGAATGTCGAACGGACACAGTGATTTTGCAATTTCTTTTTTTCAGTTATTCGCCCTTCGAGATAGGGGGCGAAATTTAAACGTGGCAAGTGAAATATTATTTATCGCTAATGTTTATAAGTAATGACCGTGATTATTACTGTGTCATAAAACTCATTTTCTCTTTGAAAAGTTACAGCTTTTGTTCACAAATATTTTAGATAGTTGGTTCATTTATTAACAAGTAAAACACTTAATTAAATACTATAATACATGTATTTTATATTAGATCATTTTAATAATAAATCACTATTTTTTTCTTTTTATAGGCAAGTAAGTGATTTTAAAATAATACAACCTATCTATGTTTTTGGAAAATTTCGGAAATCTTAAAATGAATTGAAAACTTTTTATTTTTACTTTAATGTCTCAAAAAAAAAAAAATAAAAATAAAAAAAAATAGGATTAGCAATCGACGTAAAAACAAAATACTGATTAAAAAAGATTAAGAACTACACTGGAATATGATACGGATTAAAAAAAAAAAAAAACAATAATTTACTACTTTAATTCATTACTTATTTAAATGTCCCACTAAAAATAGATTCAGACTCATACATTTATAATTTACAAATCAATAATTATTAGCATGAATATGAATTCAATTTTTAGTTAAAACACTGATCTTACTGTACAAAAAAAAATATTATCTTGCCTGTTACATTATTTAAGCATACATGTAGAATCGTTGAAGTTCCGACCAGTAAAGTTTTTGACAAAATCTAGTAAATCAAGAAGTTGTGATGATTTCGCTTTAAATTTAAACATTTCATATAAAAATGTACCTCAAACAAATGTTGTAACTGCCATACAGGCGTGACAAGAAAATAATTGAATTATGTATAGAACATAATACACCTAATATGAAGTTTATAGTGTAACGTAGTACTGACTTTCATATAGAACCGTTTAGCGACACATGTAGTGTTAAAAAAATATGACGAGAAAAAAACAATCCCCCCCCCTCTACATAAATAGTTCTCTTCGGCGAGTCCTAGCTGTTATTCAATTAAAATGTGTATTTGTCTCTCTGCGCGCTCGTATAATGTGTCGCCACATACGGTTTTTAATTATCAAGTGACAAAATATACGACTTTAGAACTTTATTGTATTAAAATTACGCGACATGCAAAATCCAAAACCATTGAATTGTCACCCGCGTAATAACGTGGTAATAATGCACTCGCACTATGAGTGTTTGTCTCGACAGAGCGTACGACGATCCAAACGCGTTCAAATAAGAGATTATATACCACGAGATTCTTTTTATTCTTTACATTTCGAACCGAACGCGCGATCGTGGTTAATCTGACGTAAACTGATTTTTGTGCCCGAGTGTTATGCGCCGGCTACTTAAACATACAATCGTGCGTGAGCGTATTCACGATAGTAAAAGGGTTTTAGTAGTGTTTTTGGGGAGTTTAGGGGATTTAAGCTCTGTCTGAAACTCATGTCGACCCTTTACCCTACAAGTCGAACAAAATTAAATGAGTTATCGTAGAACACAATATTACGTATACTATTATGTATTTATCAGTATTTCATTAACTCCTTTTTATAGTTGAAATTATACATTCGTTTGTTAGGATTTAATTAGTCGTCGTTATTGTTTCATTTATCGTAATATTATAAAATGCACGCAATTAGAAACAACCCACTGAGAATGCTCAATTTACAAAACAGTTTGAAATAAAACTGCTGTCAAAGAGTCTGATACTATTTAAACTTTTAACTTTAAAATATTAAGTTATTTATTTTGTATGAAAATGTAATTAAGAATTATAGACATCAAACGTAATGTCAAAAGTATTAAAACTCATTTCTTAGTGCATAACAATAATATGATATATTCATAAAATAAATATAAAACATAAAATTTCATTGTTTTGAATAAAAAATGCACTGGTTTCTTATAAACTTAATTAAAATTTGTAAATATTCGTAGATATTAGAACGCCAAATTGTCTCGCATTTCTATAAACAAAATTAATTTTCATTTCACTATAAACAATAAATTATGCTTAGATGAAAACGTCAAATGGTTAAATATGTACGTGGCAAATTTGTAGATTGATGATTTTTATAATATTATAAAATGGCGATTCAATGTGTAAATACCAAACCATAACTTAAGACTTTCATATTGGTTTCCTAACTACACAAATCTGAATATTAAACGCGTTGTCGGTATGTAAATGAACTGCTATCAACATTTAGGCACAAATTTATTGAACGTTTAGATGACTGTTAGCTTATTTAGAAACCAAACGGGACACATTTCGTAATCAAAATCACTCGTCAGGTGTGTGATTTATAGGTAGGTATAGTTTTTTAATGAATAAAAAATTAATTACCAAACACTGTTTTTTCTCGCTTCGGTTCGTATGATTAAAATACTACACTGCACTAATAATTGTCTCCTTCTACACACTACGAATAAAGTCAGACGTTTTCGGAGTATCGTTAGTATTCTGAATTTCGTTATAATCCGTCAATCACGACAACGGACATGTGCGTATGTGTGTGTGCGTGTGCGCGCGACGACGTTTTCCAAACACGGACGATATCGACGGCACGAGCGAGGAAACGATTTCGCGACAGGCTTTCGAGGGTCGCGTGGCCGAAAAAGAACGTTTTCGCTCTGGGCACGACACGTTCGTAGTGGATCTTCTCCGGTTTCGGCACCATTAGGCACACTGCACGCAGGGCCGGCGCAATGGGGGGGGGGGCGAGCAAGGCCCTTGCCCGGGGCCTCGCGCTTTTTTTGGGGCCTCACGGCTTGAAAATTGTAGTTTTGTAGCTTTTTGGGTCATTAATTGATTTGTTGAAAGGCATTTAAATCCAAAACTCAAAAATCGCATATAATGTAATATGTTTAGTCTTATAAAATAGATACAAATAATACTTATTATCCTGTTTGCAAACGGATGACTAGAAAAGAGTTTTAATAACATAACTAAGTCGACTAAGGTAAAAAGTAATGATACAATTCATTTTTTTTAAAATTTTTAATGTAATGAATTCCAATTTAAAATATCGCCTTATGTTTAATGGTTCATGTTTGGTTTTTAAAATTCCAGGGGAAGGGGGGAAATGCCCCATCTTTCCCCCCTTTTCGGGCGTCTATGGTTGGTAGGCCATTCTTATAAAAGGGCCTCGTAGTATACTTCACCCAGGGCCTCGAAAAAGCTAGCACCGGCTCTGACTGCACGGGTCCGATTCGGACGCATAGATCGCTCGGAGACCTTGCGATGCTCGTATTTATTACTGTTACCTCTGTCGGTAGTCCGACGCGGTCGCCGCCGTTATCTCCGCAGTCGGTCGCGGCGCCCCATCGTCCCCCGCGGCGTTCCCCACGGACCGCTTCTGCCGCCGCGTACGCTTCAAATCAACTGCCGTGCGTTCGATCCCGACGATTTACCCCGCGCTCTATCACACCGACGGTGACGCGGCGAGAGGACCCGAGTGACATGTAATTCATAGTTTTCGAACGAGTCAAAAATCGATATTTTTTTATGATTTTGATAATACTTTTCTGTGAGAATAGGACGTTTTCCGTAAATCCTTTTTTTTTTTTATATTTGTACGTCTTTAATGTGAATACGTATTTATAATATTGATTTTGATTTTTACATTTATACGGAAATCATTGAACAAATGTGCGTTAATTATTTGGCGCTTATGCCCTATTTGTTTACATAATTTATCTAATGTAATTATAATCCATATTTATTTATTTATTTTTTTTTTTAAATAATAGTTACTTTTGTTTAATACCGATCGAATAATATCACATTCTGTGTCGTTCGAAATGAACGAAAAACGTATGATTTCTATCCAACGGTGTGTCGCTCAGACCCTCTTGCCGTGTCACCTGACCATCGATATAACACAATATTATGATAATCTACTACCGGACGACGCCTCTGTATACCGACCTGCTGGAATCATCGTCGCCGCCGATGGCCATCTCACGGCCGTCGCCGCCACCACCGCCGCCGCCGCCGCCGCCGCCGTCGCCTACTCCCGACGGTGCTCCGTGACGCGACCAATACGCGAGCCCTACACGACGGCGGTGCGGGCATATCACACCGGTGCGCACGGCACGACGACGACGGTCATGGCGTGACGCGTGTCCCTCGGTCCCGGCCCCCGGGCCCTTCGGCGGGGATTTCGCGTCGCCGGACTCCCGCGGGAGACGAACGATCGACGAGCGAGTGCGCGAATACGCCCGTACGCGATGGCGCGTTTTGAAAAAAAAAAAAAAAAAACGAAATCGAAATATTCAAAAACTGTTAAAAAAAAAAAAAAAATTAAAAAACCAAAAACTATTCACGAGTAAATTAAAAAATTAAAAAAAACCCCGACCGATCACGAAAACCGACGACGGACCACGAGGGCGTCGAACACGTGTACGTGCGTGCGTGAATCCGGGGCGCGATGCGTACGCGCGCCAACGATGCCGACTGTCGACTGGCGACGTGATCGTCGCGCGCTACGTCGTGTGCCGGCTCCCGTCGCCGCCGCCTCGGAGCTTGTTGCTCGGCGGTACGGCCGTGTGTGTGAGTGTGTGTGTGTGTGTGTGTGTGTGTGTGTGTGTGTGTGTGTGTGTGTGTGTGCAGTCACAACGTAATATAGCGTGTACGCCACCTACGGCCGTGGTGGTACGCCCGCCCGGAGCACGTGCACCGACGCCACCGCCGTTCACCGCCTTCCCCACCCCGCCACGATTTATTATGACCTACGTCGTGTTCGTAAAAAACTTTAAACGAACTCGTCGTGTACTCGACAATCGGCAAAACGTACGTACACCTACCTGTGCGCAAGAACGGCCGAGCGGCAGCGTCCGAAAAACAGATATTATATTTTTTACGGGTCGGAATCCGCGAGCGGTGACTTTTCACACCGCAGTTTCGCGGACACGAGCGTCCGTCAGTGGCGCAACCAGGGGGGAGGGGGTAATTAGAATGTAATAACATCATTTAAGCTGTACAAAACATCGCGTGGATGGAAACTCTAAAACCATCGTGTTTAATTATCATTCAATTTTACATTATAATTAGGTATGATATTTATATTAATCGAACGATAAAATAATAATTAAATTTGCTTGCTACTTTGAAACAATCATGTTTTTGGACCTCCACCCCCGTCCCCTTTAAAAAATCCTGGTTGCGCCACTGGCGTCCGTAGTGAAATCATTATAATATTATCGACGCCGTCGCGTCGTCGTCGTGTATCTGACTAACGAAATCGATATTCGGCGTAAATCGCAGTACACTGCAGTTACTGATGCGATACGCACGGCTGACAGACGACGTTGTTGAAGTTACATCGACGTTCATTTCAAACGACTTTTTTCGATAAGATTAAAATTATTTTATGTTATATAAATATATAAATTATATAATACATGATATATTGTGTATCGTGGAGTTATTGATTTTTCTCATTAGTCGTTGAAAGCAATAGGAAAAAATACCGCCTGGTTTGATAAGGAAAAGAACCATTGGTTGAACTGAGATCACTCCGAAAGAAACTTAGAAATCGGTTCGTCGTAAAGATCTTTTCGGACTACCATTTGCGTCTCTATTGTAACGAAGAATGATGTTGGACAATTTGTGTTGGACCGATTTTTTATTACTTTAACCGGTTATGAAGAATATACCGACTACTTCTTAGATAGAATATATTTTCCCAAACATTTTAAACATATCGTGTACGATCTCAATGGCCGAGCAATTTTCTAAAGTTTTTAGTATCGATTTTTTGGAATGCAACTAGGGTATATAAAAAAAAGGTACTATGGAACGTGTCTAGGCTTAGATCTTTTTTTTTTACCTTTATTTCCGAGCCGTCACTTTCCTACGGATAATAATTTAGGATGCGAGTAGTAGATATGCTCCAGTTACAGTCGTAATTACAGGAGCGTCTAAACACAGGAATGCACATTGTGCGTTGTGCGCATGCGCAGGATTTTTATCATTATTTTGGGCTGTTATCAATATATCATATCAAATCACACACTACACAAATAATATCACCACAGAACAATATCATATTATTACATTATGAATCAAAGTATTTAAAATTGAAACATTTACACTTTTCTTGGTCTTCAACACTCCCTGTCTGAAGGACATATTCACATTTATTGTTTACTTCATATTCTTTTAAATTCTAGGTTTTATTAAAATGTATATTATTAAAAATTATTGAAAGAATGTTTTTACTAAATAAATCACTATACTTACCAGATACATTTAAAAAATGTATTATTTCTTTATCAATACACATTCCATGGTGATCATTTAAATGACTGATTAATAAAACTTTTTTAGAAAATACTAGATTTGGACATGAAATACATTTTGACGATTTTTGTTTTATTTCATTAAAAACATTGTGTTTACTTTTTAAATGCCTTGGTAGTGTGAATTTGGTGGAAAATTGACCATTACAAACATCACAGTTAAATTCCATTTATAATTATTTTAATATAATTAAATGCAAATACTCAAAAACCAAAAAATTCAGACAGAGTACATCACACTTTATATCTATCAAACAGCAATAACTATATATGCCGAGTTGGCTTTTAATGTTTATTTATATTTACATTTTACCCAATTTAAACACATCACTAACCAATCTTTATCAATATCTTAACAAAAGTTGATTTATTAAATATCTTATTGAGTATTAACAATAGGTACAATTCACAAATATTTGAAACTATAAACATGAAACTTATCTATGATATTACTTAAATAACATTATCTTAATAGTAAATTCTTCTTATAAGATTTAAAGATTAACAATTTATACAGTATTAAACATAGTATAACACAGTATAAAATAATAATAATAATAATAATGCTTAATACTATGCGCTAACAACGCTACTACTCCAAAAAAAAATTATTTTTTAAGTTGTGACGAAACTGAACATTCTGTTTTCATCCTTTTCTTGTAGACAAACTTCTTTTTGAAGACCAAGAAAAGTGTAAATGTTTCAATTTTAAATACTTTGATTCATAATGTAATAATATGATATTGTTCTGTGGTGATATTATGTGTGTGATTTGATATGATATATTGATAACAGCCCAAAATAATGATAAAAATCCCGCGCATGCGCACAACGCACAATGTGCATTCCTGTGTTTAGACGCTCCTGTAATTACTGACTGGAATGTCCAGAGCGATAACGGCCTCAATCCAGAGCTAAATCCTTAGTAACTGAACTTAGAACCATTTTGAATATTTATAAAACGAATAGAACGGTTTCTAAACCTTCTAAAAGTTTATGGAAATAAGACCACTGTATTTCTCAAACCTACAACTCATAATTATTATCTAAGTACAATTATGTTAATCGGGTGTTAAATTACGTAATATTACGGAAAATTTAAAAAAAAAATTAACTTTATTACTAACATGCTTGTATACATTTATAACCTAATGTAAATGAAATTACTTCATTTTTATACAATACGTTAAGTTAATTTTTTTTTTCTTATAACGTTTTGAATAATATTATTTCTTTTTCACCTCGTATACAATGGCATTTTACTCGACGACGCGTCTATCGCTTATCTCGTCCGATCGTTTCACACTTTTCCCTAATCACTTTACACGTCATTTCATCCCATCTGACATATAATTATCACGATATATTTGATACATGTCATATTTCACCGGAAAATTAATAAGAACATTTTCAATCCGCTTTGATTACCAAAATTAAATGTTTTTCCATCAAATTCGTAATAATAGTAGTTAATACTCACGACAGCTGTGATACACGTGCATAAAATGCGCGTTCTAACATTTTAATGTCACAGCTAATATTAAATCACTTAGTGGCAGTTAGTTGTTATTTAATAAAATATGAAACGTATCGTTCATCATTCCTTGAATATCGTGCTGTGTTATGTCACATTGAAAAAGTTTTGTCATAATATGACAGTGAAATGTTTATAATAAATTGACAGTTACAACACTGTATAAATGATGTTGCGAGTTCCGATGCATTATAACGTTAGCCGGGTCGAATTTACATGTATTTTCAAACCAGCTGGATAATGAGCCCTAAATCTTTTTTTCATACTCGATTTGGCTAGAAATTTTGTTTTATTTTATTTTTTGTGACTTTTACGCGATTATAGAACATAATATATAAAATGTATACGTGTAATAAATTAAATCCCAGTATAATAAAACTCTATTCTCTTAGAAATACTACTGTAGTTTTTGAATATTTATAAAATCTAGTCGGTTATTATTTACTTTATGGTACTTTGTAGTAAATATTTAGCATGAATTCAGTTTGTTCAGTTTAATAAAAAGAAGAAGAAACGTACATCAGTTTCAGTTTGAAAAGTGTATAGGAAATGAACTTTTCAAGTAATCGGTGCAGTGAAAATAATATGTTTAACTTCTACTACTGTATAATATAGTAAATATCACAATCGTCTCCGAGCGTACATGTCAACAGAAAACTTTGTATACGTACGCGTGTGTGTATGTATGTTATTTCCGCCGTAATCCAACATTGATTCCTAATTTTTAGACGATACTAGTATGTTTCAAGTATTATCATTTTTTATATTGTAATGTTTTCCAATATTGTAAACATAAATAATCTAATGTTTATTCAGTTTTTATTTTTTTATAGTTTTATTTTTTTTATTTAGTTATATTTTTTCCGTATTCGTCACTTAGTCTGATACCGCCGCCGTCTTGATGATGCCGATTCGAATAAAACGAACCGAATCAATATTTAAGGAGTGTAATGTATAAACTAACAATTATTTATAAATTTAATCTCGACCTTAAACGTTACACGCGTATACATTCTACAAACTCAACAGTTTCGTATTATTAGAGCGCTCTCTGTTATTCCTCACGTATTATTTTTATGTGTCAAAGGATAAATGAGTGATGTCTAACGAGACTCGTTAAGCCATTCAAATTAGGCGTTTTCAATTTTCTATTTATAACGCCCATTTGTTTTTTTAAACGCATCGTCACGTCACATGTCACGCGTAAATAGTGTATTGTAATGTATTTTTTCAGTGTGCTTACAATGTTTATTCTATCCCATATCAAATACACGTATGGGAGGTATGGCATATATAAACACATTTTTTTTTTTTTGTATTTATACATTAACGTTAATCGGGGCGTCACATATGTTTGAATGCGTGAAGTGTTTGTTTTAAATTTTTACACGTGCTGGTCAGTATTATTCGGTTCCAACGGTTCTAAAAATAATATCTCTTAACCGATTTCCATCTAAATCGACTAAAAAATATAAAATATTTTCTAAACGTATGATTTACTTATTTTTATCACCTCACATTATTACCGTTTGAATCGAATTTTGATTACAGAATACGTACTTAAGTGTATGGTAGAATACAATATAACGTTATGCATAATATAAAAAATTTATTTATACTACGCCGGAGATTCACTTAGTTTTTTCCCGGAATACTCGTAACACTCGAAAGTATATGATTATACCGTGTATTATACCTACGTAGGAATAATGTTTCACAGAAACAAGTACCTATACACGTCGTAAAGTTTTATTTCGACGCGAGCTCTTCTTGTATTTTCATATTAAAGTCCCTATACCGGTTGATTATTCAAAACGCAAATACGATGCGACGTACACTTTCATAATGTTATTGCATAATGCATCAAAGTCTAGAAATAATATTGATTTTGCTGCGTGTCCACGAGTGATGTGTTTACACCGTTAACGGACAACGTCGATTACCTATAATTACCACAGTCATCTTCCGATGACTCGGAGATTACGGAGATACTGTTGTTTTGTTGTGTTCACCACTGACCGTACGTGGGTCCGAGAGTGGGCATGCTAAGTACACATATTAGTGGGAATATGGTCAAACGTCGTTTTCAATTAATTTCGACGCGGACAGTATCCGCAGAACCAATCGTAGATTTATTTCAAGCGATAAACAATTTTGATTCGTTAAATCTAATGATGGCATCGTATTATACATTGAATGTGACGCCCACGAATACAATTTGTATTAAGGACGCGTTAAATTTTACAACATTATTATTATTATTATTATTATTATTATTATAATCAGTATTGGGAACAGATAACTAATAATTGATGTAGATAAAGATAAAGATGATTATAAACATTTTTATCTAGATACAGATAAAGATAATCATAATACATTTTATCTAGATAAAGATAAAAATTAGTACATTTTTATCTAGATAAATTTGAGATAATTTCATGTTTAATTTTGAAAATATTCAGGATCTACAACCTACACGTATAAGGTAAAAAAATAAAAATATATAATTTAAAACATTTAAAAATACATGTAATTTTTTAAATAAACTTCATAAAAGATGACAAATCATTCTCTGACTTAAAATTAAAATAATAATACATTTCTGCATTTTTTAACAAATTTTTGCGTATGGCTACTTCACTTTCCTGATAGTACATATGTGTTATAATCTCCTTTCCTGGGCCTCCACACGAGTTTTTCTCGGTAATCTTTTCGATTAATTAAAAAAAAAAAAAAAAATTAATACAATAATATATTTTAAATTTTCCCTTTTTTTTCAGGCCATTTAAATAAATTACCTATCTAGATAGTTACTCATAGATAACTAAAATTTTATCTAGATAAAGATAAAGATAACTGAAAATAAATTTATCTAGATGAGTTAAAAGATAAATAATTGTTATCTAGATAACTTATCTGTATAAATTTATCTAGATATTTCCCAACACTGATTATAATCATTGATTTGGTTTTTGAAGCGGGTATATCATCAATAGTCGGCTTCAATATGTGTGCAAGACATTTGGAACTTAACAAATACAACCAAAAAAAAATGTATAAATTCCATTATTCTTTCACTTGGCGATATAATAATCAAGACAAATTCTTCTTAAAAATTTCACTAGTATATAAACCATAAGATGTAAACTTTACACATCAATACAGTGTTTCAGAAACGTATTTTTAATTCGGAAGAAAATAAAATAAAACACACAGTACAATACAGATAAACTATTATAAATTTACACAAATCACAAAACATACGCGCGATTCTGTAGTATCTATTAAAATATTTGTCGACGTGTGATTACGTTTACGATCACGTTTTCGTGAGTATAATAAGTTTCAAGAGATACGAGTTTTTGCCACTGGACTCTAGTTCTAAGCAACCATTCAGTAAATCTCTCATTTAATGTATAATTTATTCTCCGTATAATCGAAACGTCGACACGTTGATTTTTTTGAAACCCGATAAATTGCGTTATTAAGACATTATATTGCGTGTAAATTAAAATATTGTTGGATTTAAATATTTAATTATATACCTAACGAATAATTCCCATGTCGTTAGTGTTTAAAAAAAACAAAATTATTTTGCTAACGGACCGAGACTATGTAGTGACCTCACGTTAATTCTGAGTCATATTATAATGCATATTACATGTATAAATAGCACATTATGCTGTCTTATAACCGCTGACTGACACTGATAAAAACGAAAATATAATAATTATATTCAACAACCGAATATCGTCTCGGAGTTGATTCGTGTGGAAAAAGTAAAAAACTATCGGTGTATGATACTTAACACACGGAAAACGCATGTGAATTAAGTGCCTTATTTGATGGCAAAAAAAAATAAAATCATTGAATATTTTTAAAAAACGAATTGGACGATTGATTTAAACTAAAATCGATGTTTTAATTATGGCGGTTTTGCAAAGTTGCCTTGCCTTTAGTCTTGTTTCATTAGTAAGAGATTGGTTATAATATGTATTAGTTCAATCGAGTATCTAACAAACTATCTAAATTTTCCGTATCTGCCGGGTTAAAGTATAAAAATTAACATTAAATTAATAAATCTGAAAATAATTTCAAGTAGGAATTCTACGTTACTCGTACAAACATTTTATTATGGTTTAAATTGCTCCAGGTCAATAAGTGCATGAATTGAATTCGATTGTGTGTATGCATCAACAAAATATGTTTGAGAAAAACATGAAATGGAAAATATGCTGAATTATGTGGCTTCATTAATATCAATGATTGAAAAAATTACATTATTATTTTTCATTGATATCTATTTATTCCAAAATTCGAAATTTTAAAATTTAATTTAATTATAATTAATTTTTTTTTACTCAAATAATAATTTCGTGACGTTATAGTTTGTAATCCGTATTTCCATAACGGAATGTTTGGACGATTCAAATCATAAATAACCTAACAATTTTAACTTCTTAAATTTGATAATGATTGATTGCGATTGAACGTACGAAATGGGCGTGTAATTACGGTGTATAGTGTACGAGTAATAAACCTATTCGTTTGGCTATTAACTGGTCCGATGATTATGATAAAACAATTTAAGCCATAGATGCCCCAGCACGTAATATCTACGTATGCGTACAACATCTATGTATCTATGTATGATGACCGAGAATTAGCCTCTATGTCTATAATATCAATAATAACAAACTGCAATACCGTGGCAGTGTCATTAGATATTTTATGCTGTTTGGACCCGTCAAAATGCGAATTTCGAAAAATTCTTTCTTAGATCGCGATGTACACAATAATATATGTACAGTACATTCCCTTCGCATTTCGAATGAATCGGCACTGTAGTTTTGACTGTACGTTGCGTATCGATCAATCAGTTGGAACGCGTTCGATTACAATACAATATAATATTATAGATAACGCGTATTAAAACAAGAGTATGCAGTGGCAATATTGATAACTAGGGCCCGGAATTCAATGCAAAATGCATATTTTTTCGGTTGATCTCACACAATGCGTCCCAAGTACATAATTCATTTCATGTAACGAGGATTTCGTAGCAACAAATTTTATATTGCATTTTTTTGCATATTTCGAAGTTTTCTCATTTTTAGAGCATTTTTAGCATTATTGGGTCATTTTGTTGGTTTTTAATGCATATATGTTCGATATACTATACAAATTTAGCCAATTCAAAATATTATCTAAAAATTAATTACTCTATTCAATTTCGTCTTATCTTAATTTAATATTGATTGTATTCGGTCAAATCACAAATAATCAGTCAGTTCGTGTTCGTCGTGGTCATCGCTCGTGTTGTTTGTGACTTTAATGTGTTACACTGCTACATAGTACCCAAGATAAAATCATCTACTTCTTCTCGCTAGCGTGACTACGTAAATGAATTCAGAAAAGACGACTTTACAACAGATAGTACTATTTTACTTAGTCAAATTTGTAATATTAAAGTCACAGCTGAAAAAAAATTTTCGATTCAGCGAACATATTATGCGAGTCAACATCAATCAATTTCACAGTTTTTTTTTTTTTTTTTTTTTTAATAAAATAATAAAAAATAATTTAATCTTATTTATAAATTACAAATTATATAAAAAAATATATGTCATTTTTAAAGTCATTTTTTCATTTTTAAGGTCTTTTTTGTGGAAAAATGCATTTTTTAAGGGCATTGTTGGTTATTTTTTAGAGCATATTATTTGTATGATTTTAAGTGCATTTAAATCCGGGCCCTATTGATAACGAATCGACGGGAGGTCGACGGCAGAAAAAAAAAAAATTCTATAATCGCATTCCGTTCGTGCATAATTTCCCGAATGCATTTTTTTTTTCGTAGCTCGGGGCGTGGTGAAATCAAAACGTTATTATCGTTTCGTTAATTCCCGTGGCAGGAACCTAATAACCGCATTAATTCATGTAGACAGCGTAACGCGGCTGCAATTTTTTACTCGAACTGCTTTTAACTTAAAACGAGAGATGGTCAAAACCGAATACGTCCATGACTGCTATACGAAATATCGATAAAAGGCGGACCCAATAAACAAATATCTGACACAATAAATACATCGTATTCGCATATTATGTCATCGATCAGGCGAAGAATATGATATTATAATAACAGGGCACATATCCTGTCCCCCACTGTTAGAGCATATCCACGTCCATATTCCGCAATATTACTCCCGATCATGTCCAACATTGCATTTAGAAACCCACCGCACTAATTATGGACAACACGGACAACACAATACTCTAAATCGGATCCTTACTAATGGAAATATATCAAAATTTGATTTTTTTTTTCTTTAATAGACCTTAAGCATTATTACTCTAATTTTTTATTTTCAGTGTAAATTTAAGCGTATAAAAGTTTCAATATTATATTGCATACAACTAAATACGTATGCATATTATTATATACCTTAATTGAATTTATTTGTTGTATCAAAATATTATGTTTATAATTTATTATATTTCTGTACTCGAACCACCAGGCGTCAATTCGATAAATAATAATAATAATAACTATACATCGTTTTCGACTTAGTATGATTTCATCGTGCCCGACAAAGGTAAACATTGAATACAGTCTTTTTACCGTGGTAAACAAACGGCACACATTTATTGGAACTTGAAAACGAAACGATTTCGATTTTTGGCATACGCACTCGACGTCAAGACTCGCGCGATAAAACGGTCGATATTGATTTACGTATTGCAACGGTAATAATGTAAATTAAATCAAAATACTATACGTGCCATGACGTATACAAGTCGATAATACTATTATCGACGGTCCACGAGGTAAAACGCGATTTTTACGACGGATTCAAACGACGTGTTCACGTAATGACATAATATGTAAATTATGAAAGAAGAAAAAAATATATCGAACGACTAAAAGCCGTCGGAGGGGCCGCAGCCAAAGGTGACTGGCAAGGCCACCCACAGGGGGGCATGCCCCCCTCCGCTCCTTTGGATAAAACATTATTAAATAATTAAATTAATAATTAAATTTTAATCTTTAAATATTTTACTGATGATTCTAAGTTACAATTTAGTTCCTAGTTTAATATGATGTGGATCATCGTTTAATATTAAGAGAGTGTGTACATAATTTATTTAGCTAAGTCTCGGCACTGATAAGGAGAAAAACCCGTTAATATAAATTTTAAATTGAAATCAAATTTTTTTTTTACAATGGGATATAAAAAACAGAATTTGGTTATGGTATCTTTTGCATTACCCCACCCATCCTCGAGAAAATTTTATTTTTTAGTTTTATTATTTGCGTTTTTAGTCTATCTTGCTTATCCAGGGCTGAATTTCAATGAGAAAATCTCCGCGTGGAACACTCTGTATACACCGTGCACTACAAAAGAGATGCATGTGATATTCTCACGATATCGTTAAAGATTAATAATTATTTTAATTGGGCGATGAAAGCTTTTATGTACACCTGGGTATAAATATTACGTTTAATATATACGACGCTGATTTGCGGTACGTGATGTGTAATACAAGATATTAATATTATTATTATATTCTTTACCCTCGACATGCAGTGTGTGTGTGTGTGTGTGTGTGTGTGTGTGTGTGTGTGTGTGTGTGTGTGTGTGTGTGTGTGTATGTGTGTGTGTGTGTGTGTGTGTGTGTGTGTGTGTGTGTGTGTGTGTGTGTGTTTGTGTGTGTGTGTGTGTGTTTGTTGTGTGTAAGTGAGCGTATAATATTGTAATAACATGTGCGATTTGAGTGATGTGTCGTACATCGTTGTGCAACGACGATAGAGTAGTCGGACCGGCTGTCGAAAATAATGACGGTCACGGTAAATGCAGTAATGTTTTTACGAGGACGACGGCTGAGCGGAGTAAATCAATGGACGTTGTTGAAAATCTCCAGATTTTCCGTGTCGTAATTTGATATATTATCTATAAACTACACGAGTATATTTTACCGGAGACGTATTTCCGGACGACTCATTTTTCTGGTGCTTTTTTTTTTCTTTTTCATCATCGACGTGACTTACAGTCTCCACAGGAACTCGCGGCATTCGGTGAGTAACAGACACGCGTGTGCAAACGTCACGGCTCACCACGAGCGTTTTTCGACGAGAAATGTCAAATAGATTATTACGTACACGTTGCTGATGTACACCGACGATATATAGCGTCGCGTCGTCGTCGTCGTCGTCGTCGTCGTCCGCGTTCCACTCGAAAACTATATACAACAATAAAACGCCGTGTATGTGCGAATCGCGTCCGAATATCATTATTATAGTCTCGAGAGGCCGAGAGACTTGATAGGTTCGCCTTGATGATCGTGTTCGTATTTTTCAAACAGACTCTAATACAGTTCCAACGTAACGTAACAAAGGGAAACGTCGAACCGATTGTTAATGATTTTACGGATAAATATTTATGTACTCTGTGTACTTTCATATTGAATATTATTACATACGGTTTCTCTTTTTTTTTCTTTTTTTTTTTTATCATACTTTTCACCATATATAGCGCGGTCATAATAGAATACATTTAAATGTATTTGTAAATAAATTTATGTCGACCGTCTTTTATTTATTATTTTGTTATATACGTGACTGCAAATATTTCTAAACGGTTGATTTGAATATGAAAACGCGCGAAATCCTGATGAGCCTGGAAAAAGACAATGTATATATCAGAGGTGGCCACTAACCTTAACTTTGGGAGCCGCAAATTTGTAACGTTAACTCAAGGTGAGCCACTTTATAAAGTAATGTTTATAAAATGAAGATATAATTTTTCATTTTAAATCAAATGAAGGAACATTTATATTTTATACTACACAAAACATTATAATATAGTTATTGAATATTGACATTGCTACGTTATTATCTTACGGTTCTAATGAAATTATATATTTATTAATTTTAGTCTAAGTTTGGTTCAAGAGCCGCACAAAGTTGATTTAAGAGCCACATGCGGCTCGCGAGCCTCGTTGTGGCCAGCCCTGGTATATATAATGGGACATAGGATGACAGGACCACTCAAACGTTCTGGCCGAATCAGATATAACAATTAACGATTCGCACGACCGACGGTTCCGGAAGAGACTCAAATATCGACCCCGACACAACTGACGGGTCATAATTAATTTGTACGATAGTTTTAAAATACTACGAGCACCTGATTATTTAACGTTTTTAAACTTATAGACATTACAGCGTCCGTTATCGACTGTATTCGAAATTTGAACGTTTTTGAGTACCAACTCGTACAAGTGTAATAAAAAACCGCACAATCTATTTCGATCACAACGTAAAAAAAAAAAAAAAAAACATTACTATTTACTAAATAGTAGTATTTAGTGCGATTCCCGACATCGACGTCGTCGCAAGTTGTTCTACACGCGAACAGTCGTAGGTAATAAGTAAAAACACGTAAGACTTACGTCGGACACATAATAAAATACGATCGGCTGAAATACGCATTGAAATTGATGAGAGACTGTCGTATGATAAAAACGTATTTTCTTTCATAAACAGGTTTATCGATAAAACTAGAAAAGAAACACATTTTTTATTGTTCGAAACGTGTCTTGTTCAAAGCGAAGAAACACGCCAAATCGGTATGAACTAATATTGCGTTTACGTTGTTGATCCGACGTCTCCGCACCACAACGTGTGATTCAAAACTAACTTAAAAATGCCAGTAAAAAGGCACCTGTCTTGCACAAAAATCGTTCCCACGCGAATATTAGAAGATCAGATTAAAGAAAAATGAAAAAAAAAAGTAAGACATATATTTACGAAAAATAAATATTCGAAAAGATCACATAACAGATCTAAAAAAAAACATGAAACGCGGGTGAAATGCTGACCGACGGTGTTGGCTGAGTTTTGTTTTTATATTTTTTCATATTTTCTAATTCAGTGTGTCTCGAACTGGGCACCGAAAAACCATATTAAAGAACTTTGGTTCTTAACTGGTGTTCTACTGAACATTTCAGATGCTCGTAAAGAGTAAGTACTCGGCCAAAGTGTCAAAATCACTTATAAATAAAAACGTTAATACGTATATTTTTGGTCTTGTTGTTTATCCATACAAGCGCCTAATTTTGACTTTTGATCAAGTTTTCTACTAAATTCTTCTTCTTCTTAGGGTCAACAACCCGAGGGTTGGTTTGCACCTAGAAGAAGGTGTTACTAGGGAAGGGTTTGTACTGTGCAGTGGTTTCCCGTTGCCTTCTGCACAGGGGAGATGGCGGCCACTCTCTCTAGACAGTCTATTTGGGGTATCTCTAGATATTCCCTTGAAAATCGTGGCATTGGTTTTTCTTAATTTGCTTTATTATCTACACTTTTTTCCATTAACTAGTATGTTGAATATAATGTCTGTAATATTTCTTCTGTAATACAATTTTAAAAATATAACATAATGTCATGGTAGTATTGTTTATCTCACGGCAGTGTTCCTCGAAAATTCAATAAAATTGTAAGCGTTTCGTAATTTTGAAAAGATTAAAAATCACTGAACTATATAACAGAGCTCTGCCAAAACTTTCCGAGAAAATCTTTGCAAAAATTACTCCCCGACGAGTTGTTCACAATCCTGATCTAGGGCCTAAATATTGAAAAAAAAAAAAAAGAAAAGAAAAACCAACCCATTTATTTTTGTACAACAGTATATACACGATGATATACGCGTCGTTTCTCGTTTTATGCTTCTTCCCCCCTCGTTCGACATTCCATTTGGCAACATAATATTTCATCAGCATCACGTTGATATTTTCGACATTTTTTTTTTTTTAGGGCTCCGAATACGTTTTCGCCGTATAATTTCGGTGCGCTCGGCGGTCAACAAAAGTTTCCGAGACGCTTTCCAATAAATGAATACACATTGATTATATATTATATTGGATATACACACACACACACATGTGATATACGAGACACGTGACCTCAGAGAGCATTCCCGACGTGGCCCGAAAATCAGCCTCCCGTGACTCACATATCACATACGGAGTACGACGTGACGGCCGGCCGGTCGCGGCGCTGTGACGTTGATGTGTGTATTTTATCGACGAACGGTGGCGGTGGCGGCGACGTATGTGCGGTTTCGCGCGGCGGCGGACACGAATCCATTATACGCACGCGACCGTGTTCGTTACGACGACGCGGCGGAGGAGGCTGAGAAAGTTGTCGTCGTCGTCGAGTCGATACATTTCCGAATCACACGTCGCGTCGTGGCCGTATAGAGACGGAGCGAATAAAAAAAAAAATAAATAAATAAAAAAAAAAAAAAAAAAAAGTCGACGACGGCATTTTTCCGTCGACGGTCGCGTAGTGTTTGTGTTTCTTTCTTTCTATCTTTCTTTCTTTTCTTTTTTTCTAATATTTTTCTCGACGTATCATCTTCCCTTTGCGTATCGTTCGGTGTTTCGCGGTCCGCGCCGAGAGTCGTATACGACATCACGGCCGCCGGGCTCTGGCGAGTACGCGTTTCGCGCGATATTTTCACAGAACACGACGTGTGTACACATTATTTTCATTTGTTTTTCATACGTATACAAATCACGCACACTATTAGGGATGGGCAACGATTTCGATAATTCGATACGATATCGATATCGATGTTTTACGATATATCGTGATACCGAAATTAATGTTTTTGAAGAAACAAATTCGATTTATAGGTTTCGGATACGATAACTCTAATCGTGTTTGCTATGCAATAACATTTGTCAGCCGATACCGTTTGGTGCACGTGTCCCGGCGAAATGTCAATTATTACTTTATTAGTTATTACTAATTATTATTATCTGTTACGTCTCTTGACTGTTACAATATTATCTGTTTAGTCGGTACGGATAAAAGAGAATCGAATTGACAACAGTATGTAGTACACATGTAGACGTGTCAAAGTATGTTGGTCGACTTTTAAGCTACAGCTGATGTTATTTTAATTTATAGTTAACAAAAACTGATAAAAGCCTAAATCCCATCTGTATTCTAAGTTCAGTTCATCAACCTCATCCAGCAATAAATCCTTCATAAACTCATCAGTGCTATATTTTTTTCTGCCTCGGACAAGGCTGGGCCTTACCCAAAACCTCCTTGGGCGGCGGCGACGAACCTGTTGGCTTTTAACGACTCCAATTATAATTGCGACAGCTGCCACTGCAATGTCTTCTGAATCACTCATTTTTTATAGGTAGTTAATTATAATCAATAATATTGAATATATTAATAATACAAATAATACACACAAAACACACTCGTAAAACACACTCGATATACGTGTCGGTACAGTTGTGTCGGTCGACACATATGGTAGCCAAGCTGAAAATCGACACCATTCGGCATAGTGTGGACGCGACTTTATGTTCTTGCTCTTTTTTCGATACGATATCGATATCGTACCAATTACGATATCGCGATACGACATCGGAAAAATTTGAACGATATCAATACACCAAATTATACCGTTGCCCATCCCTAATACATATATTCATGTATAATACATGGCCTAAAATACAGTGCGCCCTAACACACTTTGTGTCCCTTGAAAATTAAAGCGTGTCCCCTGAATTACAAATGTGTATCCCGAATCTTATAACGTGTTTTGAGTTTTGATCGTAGAAATAACAAACATTTGGGAATCTCGACACGAATGTATCATCGTTTTTTATCTCAATACAAATATCGAGGACTAGTGTTTTTCGTTTTAAGTTGTTTCATATGACAATGATTAGTAAAATGTTTTGAACTTTAACTAGCGTTTTAGGCACTACTGAGTGCTCTCCCAATCGGTTGGTCTCGCTACGAATGTGTTGTAACCTAAATCAAAATTACTTATCGTACTTAATTATTTGTACATAAGTTGTAATTGTATTTTATTAATAAAAAAAAAAAAAATAACTTGTATTGATTTCGTGTATTTTTATTCCAAACGTTTTGTGTACGATATAAATGGATAGGGTAATTGGTAATAAAACGAGCGGAAGATTTTGGGTACTATAAACACCACGTGTTATTTTTGCTATAGGAATTTGTGAAAAGTAACACTTGAATTAACAAGTGTCTCTGAAATGAGATGCATTTTTGGCCCTGATATAATATATCATATATAAATATCGTGGCCGGAAGTAGTTTGTTATTATTATTATTATTTTTGCAGTCATCCTCGTCGTCATTAAAACGCCACCCGTGTATGATACGGAGTCGTACGACTCTCACGGTGCAGCAGTCCTCTCTAAATAAAAACAAATTCGTATTCAAGAGTAAATTATGCGTTCGCGTGCGCGTGAATTCACACGTACGACCGGCGCATGTTAATTGCAGGCAACAAAAATACTGATTAATACGTCATAAATCATAATACACGATATGATATTGTGTACTGCCACGCGTTCGTCGGAGGTACCGAGATAACAGAAGGGGCGATTTGGGAAATTTGTATTTCACGTAGGCGTGCGCAGGGTCAGAGACGTGCTAGTGGTGATAATACTTATTTTGAAAATATCGAGTTTATAAAAAAAAAATTAAATTATTCCCGCTTCGTTCCAAGTTATATACCAGATAACTAGCGAAAACTTCAATTAACTTAAATACCACACATACATAATATACCTAGTACCTACACAGTGAGTTTCACGAGGACTTGCACATAGCGATATCTCCTGAAATAGCAAAGGTAATGCAATTTTGTTTTAACACGACCCGCAGGGATGTAGACTTTAAATTTTTCAATTAAATTTTTATATCTAGGTTGAAAATTGAATAATTACATTTAATCATAATACTGTTGATAAAATTTAAGATAACTATTTTAATGTGCTCCTTTTTTGAAAATGTTTACGTTTCGAGTTTTTATTATAATTTACTTAATGATTTTAAACTACTTTTCTTATATATTTATATTTTTTTTTAGTAAAATTATTATAGCACATTGTAAGGTTTATAGAGTCGAACTGTCGAAATATCCAGAAAAATAAACACAATAAAATGGTATACTAGTGTTTCTGTTTTAAAGTATGTAATGTACCAACACAAATCACTTCAAAATTTGATGCCACATTTAATATTTTCAGTACTTCAACATTATAACAATAAACGGAAAAAATCATTTTTTCTCATATTGATTACAATTTTAATGTAATATTGGTTATATTTGGGTTTTTCCGTTTTTTTGACAATAAACAAACAATTTAATTTAGTAAAAAAATAAAATAAAAAACTAATTAAATCGAAATTAACAAGTAAACAAATTAATGAACTCGTAATATTGTAGATTACATTTCAAGCTGTTCAAATTTCTAGGATAATCAATAAAAATATATGTATTCATGGGGTCTAGATGAAATTAAAAAAAAAAAAATATAGAGGTACGAGTGATCCTTTCAACTGTCATCTCTGCATTGTCCACTACGGTGAGATCCACTACCGATTTCACAAGACATCGTTTATCGACCTTGTTGTGATGGTATAAGTCGACACACACACAATCGTATTGCACACACGTAACCATGAAAAAAATCTGATCGGACTGACCGCTCACATACAAATGTCGAAGGATGCAAAATATGTGAAATCGATTCCGGTACCAATCAGCGGGTGAATCTTGATTCGCAACAAACGTTTTTTTTTTTTTTTTAATCGAAAATTAAATAACACGCTTACGAGTAATATTATTTTTATTCGCTTTATAATTGTTTGCATTTTTACTGGCACTCGAGTTATGTATTAGAAAATAAATCGATTGCCCGACGTACTCATTATTATTTACTCGCTTAGTGTTTAGATTACAATAATTTAAAAAATGCCATCATTGAAAGTGATGTTTACGAGCACTTGATTTTCTATACGACTACTCTCGACTTTAAACGCATGGTTCGTACTTATGACTGTACACCACGATTCAGCACTTATTCTATAATCTTTATTTCGATGTTGAAAACACGATAAAATCAACGTAATTGTATTAATTTAGATTTCAAGTCTAAACGACGACACGACTCATATAATACTATTACGGAAGTGTATAATTCGTTAACCCGACCGTAACCTTATACGTAACGTGAACTACTACAGGTTGACGTGATAAAACTTAATATTATCTATGTAGGCATGTCGTTCGATACGTATACTTAAATTCGTCAAAAAACAAACCCTCCGTCGCGGCAGGAGCGGTGTAATTTATTTTACAGTGTACGCGCAGATCGTGTTTTGTAGACAAAAACAATTATGAACTATGATTATACACCGACCGTTTTTCTGATGTTCAATTATGCACAATATATTTTCTCTAATAGTAGGTACGCACACCTAAGTATACGTTACGTTAAATTCGTTTTAATGATGCGCCTTCGGTGTTAAACGCACGCGTATAAAAATATCTCAGTGCGCTTTGTCAATGACGCAAAGCGATAAACTCGTTTCGTATGCTCTGGGATATTATCGTAGCAACACACACACGAAGTTATTATTTAATCGCTCGAGTACACGTGAGGTTTCGTTCTTTCGCGCGCGGTTATGAATCGACGAAATTGAATTTCGTATAATTCGAATTCCGCACGTCCAATCGTGCAGCGTAACGCGTTATGTCGTGTCGTATTATTTAGTGGATATAAATAATTGCCAAATATACGTGCGCCGAGAGTGATTACACGTCTTTCGTTCGATAATCATATCGGTGCGTAAGTACGTCAAACGAACGTTTATAAAATCGCAGTTAATCATGTTCAAATCGACGCTTAGAGACAACCGATTTTCTCGAGGTTAAACGCAGCGCATTAATTGTTGATACGTTCTCGTTGTATTTTTAAAAAACTTCTCCGACACGTTTGACTGTGTCCTACGCAAAGACCGCAGTACGTCCACTGCGACGCAGCGTACCTTTTTTTACGCGTTCGATCGTTTTTGGCCAATGGGCGGATAACAAATGCGCGTCATAGATTTAGGTGTCAAATCGATCAAAACGATGACCAAACTGGTAACCGACACAGAGTTTCGAGCCTAAAGGTGGGTTCACAACTCGTCGTGTCGTGTATAATAATCACGGTTACCACAGTTACCACACGATACCGCATAGTTGAATATATTCAACTTTTGACCGTGTGGTTACATTTATGTACAGAAAAGTGATAACTAAAATAAAATAATACTTTGTTATCATCAGGTACAATATTCATATCATTGGTATTGCATTTTGGTATAAACATAAAAATACGAAATACACGACACGACGAGGTGTGAATCCACCTTAAAATAACACGTTATCAGCTATTTCTTACGATTACCTAACTTAACCACCTGTTATTAGTTACGGTTCAAAATATAATAAATCATTTGATCCGGTCACATTGAACGCAACGATCGACACGGCTAATACGTTGCTTCTGATTGAAATCGATATTGTGAGCTTGCTATAGGAGAGGACTGCACTCGATTGCCGAACCTAGAATACCACAAAGAATCAGGGACGCCCACAGATACGTCACTCAGGGGGGGGACAAAAAAAAATTGTGACTCGCGAAGTACAATTATTAATTTTACGAGTAGGTACATAATAATATTGTATACTCGTAATTAATGGTAAAATGATTGTCGGAGAGTCACTGAGTGCCCTAGTTGTGTGAGACCGACTTCAATGTAAAAAAAACCTCCGATTTTGTAACTGGCATGGAAAATCTCAGGGGGAAAATGGCCCTTACTGCCCCCCCGCCCTCCGGGCGTCCCTGCAAAGAATACATCACAAACACCGGACACTGGTGCTTTAGCCGAACAAATAAAAACGTTTCGCGAGTACACCAGTCGTCTTCGCGGAGAATCAACAACCAAATCGTATACGTGTACGATATAATTTATCACCGTTTTTGTGTGTACGCGGCACGACGACGTGTGTTATATTCGTAAATTATACTCGTCGACGATTTCCGACACATCGGATACAGTAATAACGCTGTGTGCGACCGATACAGCCTGTGTGTGTGTGTGTGTGTGTGTATGTGAAAATTGTTCAACGCGAGCGAATGTCTTATCGCGGCCGCGCGTCACGAGAACTTTACTTCTCGACAAGAGCCAGTTAAGGCAGCGGTAGTTCCTCGTCCGCGATATTTATCGGGTTTCTCGCATTATAAACGCGTGCTGCCGCCGCGCCGCCTCAGTCGTCGACGTTTTCCGGGGTCGTGTGCGACGGCGGCGCGATGTCGTACAATATACGATATGACACAGGAGAACGAAACTCCGGACCGAAACGTACAGATAAAAGCATAACGTACGTGACACATGTATTAATTTTATTGTAATCGATGACTTGCGATCGGATCGGCAATATTTTTGCCAGATGGCGTCTAATCTACGTGATAGCCGATGTCTTTCACTATGTCTGTGCGGAGTATTAAATACAAATGGAACACACACACACACACACACACACACACACACACACACACACACACACACACACACACACACACACACATACACACAAGTACACATATTATTGAGTACAGTCAACGATGAAATCGTCACAGGCGTACCCTCTTATATGTACAATAATATGTACCGCGTGTGCTTGTGAACCGACGGCTTATAAAATAAAGAAAAATGTTGCGTCGTCGCAACGTCAACGGCTTTTATCGTACGAACTGCAAACACGAACGACGAAAATTCATCCAATAAAAATATTATCATATTTTTGCAGTTTTAATCGAACGAATTGCGCACATTATCGGTCCGTTCTCGGAACAACTACACATAAACACAATAATATTATACCCGATAATACATTATTATAAGGACTACGCCACGTGATATACAAACACAACATACATATATGTACACACTACAGGAGTTACACTCGTCATTATTTGTTATTGTACAATAAAATCGATCGAGCGACGATCGAATACGGTGCGAAGTACGGAGAAAACTGTTTCCAGTCGAGCGCCACTTGAAATTAATACACTTTACGATTGTTTTGATAATTGTACTCGGGATAATTTATGTTCCGTGCACACGTGAGTAATATACACGTATGATAAATCGATGAAATCATTTCATACAAACATATTATTATTATTATTATTATTATTATTATTCCAGTGCTCTCGTTGTTAAGTAATGAGGTTTCCATTAATTTCGTTGACAACTTAATTATATTGCTTATTAATCAGCGTAGTAAATTTATTGCGTTCACAATATTAAGTATAATAATTCACCTGTGTTAAGCAAACATTAACTAACAGATTTAAACAATTATTTAACCTTTACGTACGCATTATTCATACCTATATGTCAAATGAAAATAAGATATTTAGATATTTGTTCAACGCGTAAGTGATAGTTAGACATTTTTATCGATTATATCAAAACAGCCGTTTGTTTTGAATTTCAATTTCAATTTCAAAATGTATTTCTATTTAAAAAAAAATTTCTCGATATATAATTAATGCACTAGTCGTATTATTTTTATTTTCGAACGCGTAAATTTTATTTTTTCATTCGGTTGGGTTTTGAAACGCAAAATATTGTATAACACTTTAGATGATAGTCAGTACACTGATCAGTAATCACTGACATATCGTTATTAAAACCTTGAGAGAATAATGTTGCGAAATATTTATCATAATAGGAAATTAATAATCTAGATTTTTTTCTGCAAACCAGTTTACGAATCGTAAATCGTGTTAATAATTTAAGCGGCAAATTGTTTTCTGGTTTTCATGCTTGTGTCGATGAATTTGATTATAATTCCAGTACACTTACGCTTTTATAGCATAATATAGTTCTATAATCTGTAAAAGGAATATTGAATATAACTTGTGAGTTGTGACAAAGACAAGCGCGTCCACAGGATATATATAGGACCCGCCGTCCGATTCGGCAGACGAAAATGTCTCCTCCGGACGGCCAGACGTACGTAGAGAGACGACACGCACCCGCGAGGGACGTCCGAAGCCGTCTGGTCGTTTCGACAGTGTATGCATATAAATAATATACGTAACGCACCACGGGCATAATATAGAAAAACCCGAACTCATCTCAATCGTGATCTGTACCTACTCCTCCGTACACACTCTCCGGCGCGCGTTTATATGAACAGGGTGTTTCACGAAGATCTGACATGTTGAATAACTTTTGTTCTATTCAATATTTTTAACTTTTTTTTTTTTAATGAATACTATAGCCTAGCGCTACAATAAAATTACATTAACATTTTTTTTTAGATTCTGAACGAAGTGAAGAATGTATTGATTTTACTATGATGTGTGTTTTTTTTTTTTTTTTTGTTTTTTTTTTTTTTTTTTTTGTTTTTGTGTCTGTGTACACCATAACTACTCGAAATAATGCTTCAATTTTGAACTTCAGGGTATGTTTTCGGTGGCAAAACGAATATCGGAGGTACCTTAGAGAGGTCACAAGTGAAAATTCCCAAAAGTTTTCAAATGCCACGGGAAAAACAAACAAAAAATGAGGAAAAAACGGTACTTTTTGTGCAAAACCCGTTTTCGACGAAATCGATTTTTTTATTTAGCCGTTACTCAAAAACCAAAAATTGTAGATACTTGAAATTTTCACCAAATGTTTATATTGAAATCATCTATATGTGGTAAAATTTTTGAACACTTTTGACTTTTTTTGAGCTTTTTATAGACAATTTAAATTTTTGACTTTTCTTAGTTTTTTTTTTCTGAAAAGTGGATAAAAAAAATTTGGCTGGACAAAAAATCTTGAAAATTTAATATAAAGTTCCTCATAAGAAGTACTTATCGGTATAAAAAAAAAATTCAAAGCGAAATGCACAACTTTTTTTTTATAAGCATAAAAAGTTTAAATTTTTATGAAATATTGAAAAATCTCGAAAATTTGAACTTATTTTTTTCTGAAATGTGGATAAAAAAAATTTGGTTGGCCATAAAACTTTGAAAATTTAGTACAAGGTTCCTCATTAGAAGTACTTATTGCTATTAAAAAAAATCAAAAATCGTGAGTCACAATTTTTTTTTATAAGCATCTAAAGTTCAAACGTTTACGAAATAATTACATGATTGCGTAAAATAATAATTTAGCCTTAAACGATTTTTGATATTTGTTCTTATTCAAAAAGTATAAGTCGAAAAAACTTGAAACTTTCACCAAATGTTTATATTGGAATCATCTATACGTAGTACAATTTTTGTAAACTTTAGACTTTTTTTGAGTTTTTAATAGACAATTGAAATTTTCAACTTTTCTTTGTTTTTTTTTCTGAAATGTGGATAAAAAAAATTTGACTGGACAAAAATTCTTGAAAATTTAATACAAGGTACCTAATATGTCAAACTTATCGTTATAAAAAAAAAATTCAAAGCGTAATGCACAATTTTTTTTTTATAAGCATAAAAAGTTCATATTTTTACGAAATGTGTAGAAAATCGCGAAAATTTGAAGTTATTTTGCAGTTGAAAATTCATAAAATTTTAAGTATTCAAAACTAAGAATTGTTAATTCGGTACAAAGTTTGACATACGTTTTCCTTCAATTATCTGTAAAAAAATTTGCACTGGAATAAAATCAAAAATTTTTATGAGTGTTTGAAATTACAATTTTTTCACATAATCGCGTAAAATAACAATTTAGGCATCATTGATTTTTGATATTTGTTCTTATTCAAAAAGTATAGGTCGTAGAAACTTAAAACTTTTACAAAATGTTTAAACAGGCATTTTCTTTACATAGTTGTATTTTCAAAATATTTCGTTTATTTTTTAGCTATTTATAGGCATTTGAATAATTCGATTTTTCTTGGATTTTTTTTTATAAAAGTCGATAACAATTTTTTGGCCCTACCAAATCGCTTGAAAATTTAATAGAAGGTTTTGAATAAGTTGATCTAAGAGTGATTCAAAAATTATTCAAATACATAGGCACAATTTTTTTTTATAAGCAGTTGAAGTTCAAAAATCGACAAAATTTGTCAAAATCACGAATATTTGCAAATTATTTTGTAGTTGAAAATGTATAAAAATTGTTGTATTCAAAGATAAGAAATGAAAATATTATGTAATATCACAGCTGATAAAGATAATTAAATAGATTAAGTTTATTATAATATAATCAGTAGCTGACAGCTGTTCTATACAACATATTGGTAGATTGTAAACACAAGGTGTATAACATACCTTTACATGGTTGAATAGAACGTTACTAACTTCCAATTTCCAGTTATTTTAATGTGTGTATCAGTTCCATAAACATGCGGATTTTATATATTATTATTAATTATTAATATTTAAATAGACGTAGCCACGGAGCATTCAGCATATATGGACGGCGGGGTCGGGTGGTACCGTCACGATAGTGCATTTAGGCAAATAATATGGTATTTACCTACGCCCTATCTATGCACATCCTGGTTTGTCCAATGCTCACGAGCAGAAGTCACATGAATAGACAAATGTAAATTTAACCCAATCTAGGATATTAAAATAAAATATATATTACAATTTAAGGCTGACATCTTCATCTTCGTTCAGAATCGTTTTTTTTTTTATAATATAAAATAATTCCAAAATCTATCCAATAATGCCTAATCTAGCAATGCATCTCGTGTATCCCACCCAACTACTGTATCCTGTACTTAACTTACAATGATTTATCATTGCATTCAAATGTAAAGTACCATACAACTAAACTATCGTAAACCAGGTGATCCCATGATAGAAAGTGCTATACACTCCTCACCATTATCTTGTCCGAGGAGCGAAGCGACGAAGGACGAACTTCCACCACCATTATCTTATCGGCTTTTTTATTTTTAAAACTCAAATTTCAAAATTTTAAATTTTATTTTAGAGTTTGAAAAAAAAAATCAAAATAGCCATATGGTAAACATGATTTTTAGAAAAATTTTGGTGTTTGAAATTCTTATAAAGGTTGATCCGTTCATTTTCTATGATTTTTAAAGTGTACGAAAAATGTAATAATATGTATCGTTTATCAGTCATCAGATAATATCACTAGTAATAATTAGCAAATTTTTCGATTTTTCGTAAGCTTTAAAAAATCATAGAAAATTAACGGATCAACCTTTATAAGAATTTCAAACACCAAAATTTTTCTAAAAATCATGTTTACAAAATGGCTATTTTGATTATTTTTTCGGACTCTAAATTAAAATTTAAAATTTGGAAATTTGAATTTTAAAAATAAAAATAAAATTTAATGTGATTTTATTGTAGCGCTAGGCTATAGCATTCATTGAAAAAAAAAAGTTAAAAATATTGAATAGAACAAAAGTTATTCAACATGTCAGATCTTCGTGAAACACCCTGTATATAACCAGTCCGATCAATCAGATAATTTTCTTTTCGTCGGTACATTTATACATATATATGTAAAGTTTTATATTTTATATAGTTTGTACGCGATCGGATTACACGCGTACGTAATACACAGTTGAAATAAAGGAAATTACGACCGTCTTTTCTGTAGCAATATTATAGTTTATTTATGTCCCGACCATACGCTAAATATAACCTAACCGCTACATATAAAACTACTAATATACAAACAAATTATACGCCCAGCCATGTCTTACGGTATTCAAATTCGAGGATCCGCAAAAAAATCAAATATTTCTATCTTACAATCCTTACAAATCAATAATATAATAACAGGAGCTCCATGGTAACCATCAGTAACCACACTCTCCACAAAGATCTAAGAATTCCAACACTTCCCCAACTTGCATCTTGCTACTTTAAAACATTCCACAATGACACACGAAACCATCCTAACCCTCTAATATCTAATCTCCATGATCCCTCGGACCCTATTAATCCCTTACGTCGACTTAAAAGAAACTGGGCTAGAGACCATATCTAACTCATGTAAGCACAATTTTACACTCATAATTTTATTTGTACATTTTTTTATTTCAAGTGATGTCAACGGACACGTTCTTCTTGCACGATATTCATGCTTTGTATCATCATAATGTTAAAAAATTTACCTATTGTATTAAGTATACAGATCGTAATATTTTCTTAGTAAAAAAAAAAATAAATAAATAAAAAAAATATACATGTAGTTTGTACACAATCGGATTACACGCATACGTGATACACAGTTGAAATAAAGGAAATTACGACGGTCTTTTCTGTAGCAATATTATAGTTTATTTATGTCTCTGAATGACACTCAATATTCGTCTATAACTTTAAAACGTTTCCAGAGATTTTTCCCCGACGCAAAACTCGACCGAACCTATACAATGTCACGCAGAGTTGGTTCTCGACGATGATAAGTGGAAGAAACATGTCCGCTAAAATACAACTATTGCGCTTCACTCGGCACATTCATAAATATATTATTTTTCCACGGTCATTAAAAATCATTTGTTCATGAAACCAGAAGCAATGGACATTTGAATAGGTACCTGTTGAAGGATATAAACGTCAGCGGTATTCGCCGTGGGATGTCAATTTCTATCGGTTTTCTAGTATAATAAAACACGAAACCGTTCTGTTGAACTTAGACCTATAATAGAATTTTTTTTTTTTTTTATTACGATTATTTTAATAATTTATGTTTAATACACAGGCTATGGTTGTTCAATTCATTTTATGAATTCCATTATATTATAGTTTATCATAACGGTGGTTGTGTAATCTCACGAAAAACAAATGTACTGTATTACGATACAAATTTTACGCATGAAAATTTTTAGAAAATGTCGACTTTTGCTCGTATTAGAACATTTTATACAGCACGTACAGAATTTTATAGCGAAAATCTCATAATATACGACGAATCATCTATTAATAGTATTGCTCGCGATTAATTTGCTCTGGGTTAAAACAAAAATATAATTATATTAATGAAACATTTACATATGTACCTACGTATGTGGTGACCTTTATTAAATAAATAAAAAAAAAAATGTTTTATTAATAAAATTATGTTTACCATCATTCATAAAAATAATCAAATCAAGTGAAATCGTAAATTTGCTTTATAAAAATAAAAATCGCTCGAGTAGGTAAAGTCGATAAAGTAATACTTAATGAACAATGAGGTTAAGTAACCAAAATTAAATACTCGGAACCATTTAGTGCATACAAAAAAAAAAAAACTAATATTTATTATTTATTTATTAATAAATAATAATAAATAAAATAAATATCTGTCATTACACGTCTAAACATTAATAATGATTATCAGTAGCAGATAACGAGACGAATGACGACAACTAGTCTGTACTACATTTTAAATTTTGTAATGTAGCCTATGGTAATTATTACCGAATCAATCAAATAATTTAGACGATTAATAGTGTCGTCGACGACCGTCATGCAAACCACGACTTTTTGACGTACGATTCTCCAGACCCATACGTGCATATTTAGAAACGCATTTACTAATATTATTATTACTACAAAATCGTGAGTACCTCAAATTTGTGGGGGGGGGCAGGGCTACAGCCCATTAAGCCCTCCTTTAAATCTGGCCCTGGAGCGGCATACGTAAATATAGATATATCAGCCGGTATAGACGGGTCGCTCGGGGATGACGCGGGCTCGAGCACACAAAGGCGGCAAAAGTCGGTCGGGCGGTGGTCCAGCGGCAAAGACGGTACGTGGACACTTTCCCGTCTGCCATTTCCCCGTCTAATATTTTTACCGTCTTTACCGTCTGATAATTAAGAATAATTGTATTATATTGGGTAAATACTCCACTGTATATATAATATCTACAGTACATTTAATACACTTATATACCTTTAAACATATGAGTATATGAGATAACAATCAAGTAATTACAGTTATTGGACTTGTTACACTTTTACCAGACCTATAATAAACGATATCACGATATCACCGACTAAACCCGTAACTATTATTTCGTTCTATAAAACAGTCATCGACAACTGTTGTAGCCTGTAGGTGTTCGTATAGTCGTGAGTGTGCTTTAACAATAATTTCATAATATAATCTTTCAATTATTTTTTTAAATTTAAATTTGTTTTTTTATTTATTTTTATATACTCGTACTTTAATTTCTGTGTTCAAATATGACATTAGAATACGTGAAATGTTCTAAAGGAACAGACTTACTGGTTCACGCAGGGTACATTTTTGAAAGAGATGACAGTAAAAAAGAAAAAAACATATTGGAAGTGTACTGATTATAATACTGACAAGTGTCGTGGAAAAGCACATACGAAAAAAATAGCGAGAATTTTATAAAAATGTTATAAAATTAATAAAAATTAATGCAAATGTTATAGAATTTTATAAAAAATTAGACGGCGAAATGTACCGGACGGGAAATATTCCAGACTGGGAAATGGCAGCCGGGGATGTGTAGACGGGGAAATGGTCAACGGGGAAACGGCAGACGGGCAAGTGTCCTATACTCGGCAGTCGGCAGAGACGGACGAGACATTCGGGCCGCCGGCGGTCGAATCGTTTGGCGACGCTGACCCGCGGCACCGGACGATGACCACGGTGGTTGAACCCAGTGTTAAACGTGAGACTCGGCGGCGGCGGCGGCGGTGCGCGGTCGGAGTACGGTAATGTCTTCACGCCGTCACCGGCACCGGCACCGCTAATACCGTGGGTATTACGCGGGACGTGCGTCGGCCGCGGCGGTTTGCGTGTCACCGGTTAATATAGATTGATAACACGTCGTCAGTCCAGCGAAATAGTAAATACACACGCTCACACGGACGAAGACGTACGGCGACGGCCGCACACACAGATATACAAACACACTCACACAGATGTACAAACACACAGATATACACTCACACACACACACACACACACACACACACACACACACACACACACACACACACACACACACTCACACACACACACATACACACACATGTACAAATACACAGATATACACTCACTCACACACACACACACACACACACACACACACACACACACACACACACACACACACACACACACACACACACACACACACACACACACACACACACACACACACACACACACACACACACACACACACACACACACACACTTGCGTTGACACGCAGTTTTCTTATGGGTTGACAATGGTATCAAACGCCAGGGACCCGGAAAATATAGTGACAGGATGACGTGACAGATGAGCGCGTTCGGTTCACAAAACAGCATCAACCCCGGGCGACTACGGTCACCGCGAGTATTGTATACACGACCGCTCACGATAACGTTATACATGTATACACGTTTGTGTGTGTGTGTGTGTGTGTGTGTGTGTGTGTGTGTGTGTGTGTGTGTGTGTGTGTGTGTGTGCGTACCTGATAAAGAAAAGGGAGTTTTGGTGCCTGGCCGGGGTTTTCCCAGAACGACCATGATTAATGGTTTTTTATACCACGTCGAGGCGAGGTCGCGATGGACAGCGCTTTGAATGAACATAATATCACGCGGGTTTGGAGTGTACTTTTACACGGACGACGTTCGCGCGATTCACGAGAACGTCATTATACGTCGGATGTATAAAAGATATATTATACAATATGTATAATGTTTGTGTGCGTGTGTGTTGTGTGTCCACACTCGTTACTTTTACTCGGCCAATACGAACCGGTGCAGTCGTAATACGAAATACGAGAAATATGTGTGTACAACACTACAGCAGCATTATATCATAATATTATTATAGTATTATTATAGTACATTTAATAATATGTCCTATAATATATCTGGCCGTATTAATGCGATAAAATTAAAATATTTTTTTACAATATCGATATACCCGTTATGAACATTTATATATTTTCATAAAAAGCTTTTGTTGTTTTGTAATTTTATGTGTTCTATAAAAAAACTACTTTGTACAAAAATCAAAAAATATCAATAATTATGAATAAATGAATTAGAAAGGCGATGGCATTTATTGATGACATTTATTGGGTAGTGAAAATCTGTATCTACTGCCCCCATATTTTTCTCGTTTTCATTCGTCTGTAAAACATATTATTCCATATATCATTCCGATCCGAAGTCATTGGCGCACGGATGATAAATCGAGACGCACCTAAAATTATGGACACGCTGTACAACGCGTATAACAGTGTGGCGTGAGTGTTCGACAGAAGAAAGGCGTCGATGTGGATGTCTTAAACGCAGACGATATCTCCGTTCTCGAGCGAATTCTCCCACGGGCGAACGAGACGATGATCGACGAGAAACGAGAGTCGAATGTACAACCAACACTATAATAATGTATACTGCGATCAATTAATTCATGCTAATTTTACCTGTTTCCGTAACGTCGACTCGTTAACCAGATTTCGAACAATAACACGCGTGTCGGTCTTCACGATATACACACACACACACATATATATATATCATCGGGCGTACACCATATTATAACGGCCGCGTCGTCTTCGCACAGTGCGTATTATACACTGTTGTACGTACACCGGAGCGGCGGTATACGCGTAATAGTTCACACGTTGATTTATGAAATATCAGAACCGGTAAACGGTTTAATCAATTTACAATAATAATAGTAATGTGTCGTACACGCGATAATATTGTAGTCGTTACGAATCAGTGTTATAAACGAGTGATGTGTGTGTGTGTGTGTGTGTGTGTGTGTGTACGAACACAAAATTAATCGACTGTAAACCGTGCGAATCAGTGGATGTTTTAACGAACACTTTTTGTCACCTATAGTAGATGTTATGTTTAATTACTGGGGTCGATGATTTTTTTGCTACAATGATGATATTTGAAATCATATTATTTTATCAAAAGGTAACATTTTTTATTTTATTATTCATGTATAATTTCTCGTTTTGATAATTTGAACTCGATAGTAAAAATAAGTTCATAAATACAAATTACGAAGAGTTTATAACATGAATAATACTATTATAGATATTATCTACCGATTACAGTTGAAAAATACCCGTGAAAATATTCCAGTACAACGTAATATTATAACAGATTTCACTGGAAAACTATACGGACTTTTATTTCTCTCACTCCTCGTGGTGGTGGACTTGAACGTTCTGTATCTTGCCAAACAATTTTGAAATCAAACAAGCAGACCAATTATTCGAAAGAAGCAATTAATAGCCGTCTTTACATCGCCTTTAATAGCAATGGTACAGCACATTTTGATCCTCGGCCATCAGTAGCAAGATTTTTACAAAAAAAAAAAAAAAAAAAAAAAAAACAAAGTAGACACAACTTGCCCGACGAAGAAGCGTGTAAAGATAATGTCTACATCAGAAAATTTTCCGAAGAAGTTTGAAAAATAATTTTTTTTTTTATACTCATATATTTTAGACGAATTAAACATAATATAATAAATTGTTTGTTATTATTGATGTTTTGCGAAATTACGATGGTAATAATATATTAGTAGTAGTAGATCAGGTTTGTACTGGTATATTAAACTCTGAAATTTCCCTTTTTTGTTTTTTTCTTCCCTTAGACTTTTTTTAAACTTTTATTATGACGTGTAAAATGTGTTTAATGTCGCCCAGTGGAAATTCCTTAAAATATCCACCGATGTGAATACGCAAAACGATATTTAATTTTGAGGAGGTAGTGAAGTCGCAATGAGAGTGTATATACAACTCGTATATTAAAATCAAGAAAAAAAAAACAAACCAAACACGTTAATATATCATGTTTGTAACGTAGTCGTCGTCGCACTTCTCGTCGTTTGACTGCCGCGGTAATTACGCGTCGGCAGCGAAGCGCGTGTCGGGATATTCAAACGCATACCCTGCCGTCGACCCCACCCCCTTACGATCGCGCGCTAATGAAAAGCGCACATACGTCTTTGGCGCGTGTGTGTCTCGTGTGCGGGACGCAGTTAATACACGTGTTTGCATGTGTGTATGTGTTTGTGTGTGTGTGTGTGTGTGTGTGTGTGTGTGTGTGTGTGTGTGTGTGTGTGTGTGTGTGTGTGTGTGTGTGTGTGTGTGTGTGTGTACTCGATAAGATAAATATATTTTATGATATTTGTCTCACTTGCTCGTACGCGGTCACGGTTAACCGTGCGTAACAAGCGCGCGAGTAGTAACCTACATCACATCGACGAGTGTCGATCGCTAATCTAGTGTCGAAAAACGAACCGGGATACGTGGAGGTAAAAAAAAAAAAAAATACAAAACAAATAAAAAATACAAAATGATTAATCGCGACGAGGTGTTGCGTTCGGCCTCAGCGAGCGAGAGGGAGAGGTGAATATCAGAATAATAACACGCGTATACCGACACCGACTGGGCGCACGCGGTAGGTTATACGACCGTGTGTACCTGGGAACCGGCCTACGCGACGCGACGGCCGGAGAAAATAAATAATAATTCTCGTGCGCACGGGCGCATTTTTTACACGTGCGCGTGCCCCCGTACGAAGCCGAGTGTAGTTTTGTTGTTGTTGTCGTCGTCGTCGGTTTTTTTTTTTTGCGCTAGACGCGTATATAAAATCGTGTTTCTCGGCGCCGATCTCCGGTTTCGCGCTTTGCGATCGGCCCGTTTTGAATCGGTCCAAATCGCTCCGTCGAGTCCAAAGTCGTCAAAAACTTTTGGCGATCACAGCCGGTTTCGTCGCGAAAAAAACGGGATATGTCAATTGCGCCGAAAATTGGCAGGTAAAATGAAAATGTTATGCGACAAAAGAAGGTTACTCATCAATTGCACCGGTAAAATTGTATTCGTCTCAATAGATTATACATCAATCGCGCCGACCCGACCGATTAATCATTTCTCTGGTTTAATCTAAAACTAAATTAACTAAAATCACTACCACAACAAAAAATAATAATGAGGTAAGTAACAAAAAATCTATACATCTATACAATTTTTTCTTTTTAAATTCTTAATTTTTGATTTTTTTTTTTTTTTAGATGTCTTTTTTTAAGATGTCATTTGATTATTGACCACCATGGCAATTTTTATTTCAATTTGTATAATTATATAAACAAATTAATTAATTAAGGTTATCATATTGTTTTTAGATTTTTGAAATTTATTTTTAATTAAATAACTAAATGAAAACCAACTTATTGTTTTCAGATTTTTTCTTCTTTTGGCGTTCACGATAACTTGAACGTTCCGGCGCAAAATATGTATACTTTTTTTACTAGCCCTAAATGATCCGGCGCAAAAGATGTATACGTTTCAGGTAGTCTTAAAAAATCGGCGAAATTGACAAACTCGGGGAAAAAACAGCATTTTTCCGGGAAAACTATAACCAGATTAGATGTACGAATTATTTCAGCGTTCGAAATTTAAAAAAAAGTCCAGCCACGCATTGCTTTTATACTCACCCGTGCTGTGTTTTTTTTTTTTTAGAAAATCGAATTTTTGAAATTTTTTTAATGAGAAATTATTTAATAATATATATATATATTAATCGTATAATATATTATTAATAAAATGTGTCCGAGTTGATTGAATATGATAACCGTGTCGCGATTTTAGTCTCCTTAAATGACAAACTACATTTACGAATTATTAATATTTTGAAAGATGATATTATTATTTTTTATTTTTTTGTTAATCGTGGCGTTCAAGTTTTAAGAAACAGGAAAATAATATAAAAACAAATTTCGTTTTTCGTGAAAAACGTTGTGGTTTGTTGCGGTTTTAGACTGTACACGAACGAAATTCAAATGTTTGCATTATGTACGCTCGGTTTAATATTTATGGTTTTATTTACGCGTCTCGTAAATCTCCAGGGGGACACCCTGTATACACAGTGACGGGATTTCAAACTAATTTAAAATCGGCCAATCGGAGCGCGCGGTCCGAGATAGGTGCTGAAACGGATCCGGCCGGCCGAAAGCTTATTTACTGCAGCACCGAGCCGGACGGGGTGACCGTTTTCGGCGGACTTTGAGGGACGAGTTTCGTACGGAAAACCGAGCGGTGCGCGCGCGGTCTCGCACGATACGAGAGAAACTGAGAGACGCGGTGACCGCCATCGCTCGACACGACCGTTTTACGTTTATGTCTGTTTATTTTTATACATTTTTTTTTTTTTTTTTTTTGATTATTTTTGTTCCTCCCCCGTAAACCGTAAAACCCACAACGAGAAATCGCCCGGTCGCCGATGGTATGTGATACGAGTACAGAACGAAATTTCGCTCGTAAAACTCCACCGCGGTCCAAAAAACGATAAAGCGATAGACGGCCGTATCGGGTTGTCGGCTGCACTTCGCGGCGTACGTGACGCGTATAATATGATAATAATAATAATAATAAAAAAAAAAGACGAAAAAAAGACATCGTACGCACAAAGGCGCGTAGAATTCGTGTGTCTATATCATAATTGAATGTTGATGACCTAAAAAATACACGAAAATGCCCTAAAAAAAATGCGAAAATGCCCTAAAAAAGTGAAAAAATGCCCTAAAAACTTCAAAAATTATCTAAAAAACTAATTAACCCGTCATCAGTGGCTTCGGTCTTTTTGACCGTCAATTTTCTAATATTATAAATAATATTTGTTTGGGACCACTGATATTCTTTTTGACTTAAATACCTTTCCTCCTACCAATATAGAGTAGTTAATTTGTGTTTTGTTCTAATTTTGAGTTGTTTACACGGAATAATACCGTTAATTAATAATTTATCGGTCGAAATGACCGATGCCACTGTTCACGTGCTCATTATTTTGACCGTATTAACACATTTAGTTTCATTGTTATTTATTTTTAGTACCAACATCGAATGTTGATGATAACATATAGTTATTTACACAGGTTATAATTCTATATTTTGGGTATTTATATCGTACTTGGTTAGACCCATTTGATTTTATTCGTGTTTTTAAAAACAAATTTTACTTCCAAGGTTCTATAAAAAAATATAAAAATAAAATGAAAAAAATATTAAATTTATGTAATGTGGTATTTCGTAATACGTATTATAAACATATTGTGGTAACTTCAAAAATTATTAATTGAAGTAGGTGGTCGATTTGAGATCAAAATTTATCATTTTGTATAGTTCGGTCAAAAAGACCGATGCCACCTCTCGCGTGATTTTAGAGGACGCCACTGATGACGGGTTAAGAAAGTGAAAAAAATGTATTTATAAATAATAATTTTTGTTAGAGATATGGGCGTGGTAATGGGTGTAATAGTAATAATTTCAAACATGATTTATAGATTTTAATATTAATAAAATAATAAACAATAGTATACATTTATCCAAAGTCATAAATAAAATAAATTTTATTTGTTTCCAAACTTGGGTTTAACACTTGCTCTAAAATCTAAAATTGCCCCACATTGTACAAAAACTATAAAAAATGACATAAAAGATGAAATAATGACTTGAAAATGTTGAAAAATGACGATAAAAACAAAAAAAAAATGCATTTATAGCTAAAAATGCATAACAATTCAAAAAAATGCAAAATAAAATTAGAATATTCTGCATCAAGAGAGCATGAATCAAATTTTTAGCTACGATAGCATTGTAAAGAATCTGAGGAAAATAAAATGCAAAAGTCATCAACATCCTCACTCTAATATTATAATACAGTGTCCGTATTCACTCGCGTATTATAGTACTTCAACGCGGTGGTGTAATAATCCCAAATCGGTTCGTGAAAACTTTACGATTTTCGACCGGCGGCGGTTCGATATCCAAAACGATTTGTCACCATTCCGAAACGAACGTGCAGCGGCCTCACGTCTTATGTTATACTCGAGACGGCGGCGTTGAAAATATTTGATGCGAAATACAATATTATTCGGCTGACTCGCAGCGCACGTGTGTATGTATACCAGTGGTTCAAAACCTTTTTAGAGCCACGGAACACTTATGACTTTATAAGCTTTTTACGGAGCACTAGGTTGTAAAAAAACAATACTTTAAATTTTTTTTTTTAAATAAAATCACATGCATAATGATACTCGTATTTAGTCAATGTAATAATATAGTAAAATTGGTAAATGATATAAAATAAATAAAACTTTTAAGACATTTTTGGATTATTCTATATTTTAATGTGATATTTGGGCCTGATGGCTGTTGCATATATTTTCAATATTTGGTCTTACACGTGAAAGCGCTTCTCTCATTTCCACTTCTACATAAGTTGGCATATATTATTTTACTATAATTTACGGTTTTACCCAAAAGTACTAATATAATTCATTGTGTTGTAATAAGCACAATTATTGAAAACGATGAAATCAAAAATTAAATTATCCCAGTAATTTTGATTAACAATAATTTTTTAATTTTTTTTCGCCAATTTTGAAATTTTGGCGGAACACTTGAGTCAAGTTTACGGAGCACCAGTGTTCTGTGGAACACCGTTTAAGAACCACTGATGTATACGATATATTATATATAATATATCGTGGGTAATGTGTGTAGGAGACTTAAAAATCGTTTTTCGACTGTGTCGTCACGGGCGCAACACGTGCAGTTAATTGGCTGAAATATTCGTAACTTAGATTATTACTAGCTCCGTAATAACGGAAACACACACTCGACGCAGGTAAATATTATAACGTATTCCGTTTTGTACGATTTCGCGAACGATAAAACCGAAAATCCGAACAAGAACCGTTGGGCCTAAAGTCGGACAGCACACCCGGTTTTTACTACTGTTAAGGTAAAAAAAAAAAAATTATTGTATTTGTTCGTTTCGACGTCGGGAGAAAAAAAACGAAGCGCACTTAATAGTTTGCAGTATTTACACGATAACAATATTATTGACACTCGTTCTCGCGATGAGGGACAATGGAGTTACGCGAATAGATTCGATTTGTTTTGGTTCACACGCGCCGTGAAATTATCTTCGGATTTTATGATTTGGAAACTGTACGAGCCATAAAGAATCCGGAAGAAACCTCGCAGCGTTTTACCATTAGATTAGGTAAAATTAAAAATTTGCCCCGTCAAGTGACACGGGCGAATCGATAAAACACATTCCGAGTTGTGAACTGTCGGCGATAAAAACCGCTTTTACGAGAGTGGACGCGTTTCAGAAACACACAACACGGGGGTGACACTGTATACAGACGGTAATAATGTATTTTTATAATAAAGAATACAAAAAAAAAAAAAAAGAAAGAAAGAAAAAAAAACGTTTAGTGAGAGAACTTGGCGCGTCCGAGGCGCAATCGAAACTGATAAATTTTATAAATTATTGTTCTTTTCTCGTGCGGAGCGCGTAGCCATAATCGTAATAACGACGAGGAATTTATTCGATTTTTTCCCCCCCGTAAAAACCATAAACGCGCGCGGCGGCGCTGTTAAAAGAACGTTTGTCGTACTCGATTTATACTCGTAAAGGAAACGTTGGTTTTTTTTTCCGCTCACAAAAGATGAATATTATTCACGGGTTTTCGCTTTCGGATTCGCCGTCGGGAAAACACGACGCGACATTTTTTAATCGGCCGCCGCCGCCGCCGCCGTCGTCGTCCACTGCGGTCGCCGATCGTTATTCGTTTCCTGCCGCTTGCTGTGTAAATAACACCGACGTGTCTTCTCACGAGCGTCTCGGCCATACTCACACGAGAATCGCGCCACTAAACGTGTAATAATAATAATAAACTGGGCTAGAGACATTCTCTATCTCATATAAGCAGTGTTGGGAAATATCTAGATAAATTTATCTTTTATCTTATCTAGATAAATTTATTTTCAGTTATCTTTATCTTTATCTAGATGAAATTTTAGTTATCTATGAGCACCTATCTAGATAGGTAATTTATTTAAATGGCCTGAAAAAAAAGGAAATTTAAAATATATTATTTTATTAATTTTTTTTTTTTTTTTTAAATTAATCGAAAAGATTACTGAGAAAAACTCGTGTGGAGGCCCAGGAAAGGAAATTATAATATGTCCTATCATGAAAGTGAAGTAGCCATACTCAAAAATTTGTTAAAAAATGCAGAAATGTATTATTATTTTAATTTTAAGTCAGAGAATGATTTGTCATCTTTTATGAAGTTTATTTTAAAAAGTACATGTATTTTTAAATGTTTTAAATTACGTATTTTTATTTTTTTACCTTATACCTGTAGGATGTAGATCCTGAATATTTTCAAAATTAAACATGAAATTATCTCAAATTTATCTAGATAAAATTGTTTATAACCATCTTTATCTTTATCTAGATAAATTATTAGTTATGTATTCCCAATACTGCATATAAGCTAAGCACAATTTTACATTCATAATTATTTTATTTGTACTTAATTTTTAATTGAAGTGGTGTCAATGGACTCCTTCTTCTTGCACGATGTGCATGCTTTGTATCATCGTATTGTTTAAAAAAATTTACTTATTGTATTGAGAACACAGATTGTAATATTTTCTTAGTAAAAAAAAAAAAAAAAAAAACAAAAAAAAAATAAAATAATAATAATAATAGAAGACGTGCACGGCCGAGACGCGGAAAACGAAAACCGCCAGGAAGACCGAGAAATCCGTACCTAGACTGAAAAAAGAACGGAACGGACAGGGATAGGTGTACACAGGACGCGGCAATAGATTCAGAATTCAGGGGGGAAGGGGAAGTTAATTTATGACTACGAACCGAAGGGGCTGGACTAGAATCGTAAAAGACGCGGAGAATTAAGTCAATTGTTGTAAACCAACGAAAAAAAAAAATGTAAAACACCGACTACGGTCCCGGCAGATGCTGCACCGTATACGAGAGATCGTAAACATAATATTATGACGAGCGCGTGCATCGCGTGCGTATTACGGCGTTGTTTTCAGCCGAACCACTAGTACGCGCACGCACTGATGATAATAGTATAAAAAATTGAAGTCTACGACTGCTACCGGATTAGGTTATATTTCGGGGGTGAAACACGCCACGCTGTATGTAATGTGAAATTCATAATGCACAGTACAAAATATTAAAACGTGCACTGACGAATTTCAGAGAGTATTCGTATTATTTTACTCGACGACAACATTAGCAAATTACAACTTGGGAACTTTTTTCACGGGATTTAATACCGTATATTGTAATAATCGATAAGCTTTGGTATACATAGATCTCCTATTATTTTCGGGTATCCGTCTACAATCGTGGCGTTGAAATATCAATCATACATATTGTAAGCCATCGATAATTATAAACTAAGAATTATTAAGATATTATATTTTATTGTTATGCCCGTGTTGTGTGTCGCAGTACCGCGTAATTTAAAATATATGAGTCGGAAAACAAACTTTTGTCGAATAAATATTATGTACGATCTATGCCGGTCATTTTTATCTAAAACAAATTTAAACAGTCTCTCCATATTAATCTCCGAGTTAATTTCCAATTAGAAAACACACGATTTTCGAAAAACATTATTCCAAGCCAAGAATAGTATCTAAAAGTAAAAAAAAAAAAAAGTGAATTTATTTTATTCCAGTCGGTATAGTGTGTTTGTGTGCTCTAGGTCGTACTTAAAAACCAGTGTGTAATACGGAAACATGACAAAAACAGGCACCGTATAAGCTGCCCTGCAGTCGGTAGCATCGTATACGACCGAGAGCGACGGCAATGGCCGTTGAACGCTTTCCCGTTTCCGGAGATTTTTATTTTCCCCTCTATTTACAAATGATCGATTTTTCATTATTTATTGTGAATCGCACTGATTTATCGGTTCGATTTCGTCGCCGTCCGGCCGTCCATAACGACCGGGTTACGACAGCGACGGCCGTAACCGCACCACGACATTGTACGTGCATATACCACAACCACCGTACTATATTACAATATCACCGTTGAACGGCCGACGTACGAAACTGTGGGCCACGACACGATCGCTGTACCAATATATTACACGCGGATGCTGTGCGCGATCAGTGGCGTATTTGGGATTTTTCCAAGGGGAGGGGGATCAAAGTGAAAAAAATTCATAGGGACCTCTTAATTAGTATTAAGCTTTAATGACTACTGGACAAATGAATGATTTATATACTACGTTAGTATAAATTTGAAGACTTGGCTCCATAGCAAAACAACAAAGTTACAAAAGAGTTACAAAATAGATGGACGTATGAGATCACATATTTAAATGAGACAAATCGCAAATAAACCCCGTAAAATTTTGATTATTTTTTACTCTAATTTTGCATTTAAATAATGAAGTATAAAACTACAGTAGATATGTTTTGAAAAAACTTAATATAAATTATATTTAATAGTTAACAGATATTGAAAAACAACAATGTATTTTATTCTGAATCATGTTTCATTTTTATTTTATATAACAAAATTTAGTTTCCTAGATTTTTTAGATAATTCGTCCACAACTTGCTAGTCAAAAAATCGAAATATTTCACAAATTACTATTTACCAGCGTCAAAGAGGCATAGAACTAAAATAAATTTAGATTAAATTTAAAAAAAAAAAAAGTATTCAAACCCAATGATCCCCCCTCCCCCCGTAAATACGCCACCGTGCGCGATATAATACACGCCGAGTAGGCTCGTCGCACTCGGTACACGTGAGAACGTTCCGCCGGCATACGCGCGCGGTCCGTCAATGAAACACCCGTCCGGTCCAGATAATATAAAAATATTATGCCGTAAATATATGCATGATATATTTATAAACGTATAAAATATAGTGAATCCAGCCGTCGTCTGGACAAGCCGTTCGTGCGCGTTTCCCACGAAACCCCTTCTCCTCTCTCGTCCCGTACTTACGTCGTCCTCGTCGTCGCCGCCACCGTCCGGCCGGCCACTGTACCGTGCCGGTTATTACGTCGTCTTACCTAACGTATATGATTATAAATCGTAATAAATAAAAAAAAAAGTCGACCGACAGTGTCTCTCAATATCCGCTAGCGGTGCGTGGAATGCATATAAAAAAAATTGGCACCAGACATTATATTATTAAAAGCCAACGCGAGTCGATTTTATTTATTTCGTTTTTCGACTTTTCTCCACTGGTTCGTTGATTTTGCCGTCGACTATTATTCTTATTACGACTCGACTCACGTCGTTTTGATATTTTGACGTTTCGATTCGGCTTTTTTCAGATCGATTTCTAGTCGAGTTCAAATCGCCGTAAATCATTCGATCGAAATGCAGTACATTATTATTATAATACGGTGGTCGCCGCTTATAATGTTCACCGGTTATCAGAATCAGCCGCTTATAGTGATCAAAAATGCCAGGAACGGAACAAACAACCGTTATACGTGGGTTTTTCGTCGCTTACAGTGTTCAGGTTTTCGGTTATTGTGATCAGAAATATAAAATATAAATATAATTTACAATAATATATTACCTCTTGTACAGGAAAAACTTATATTTTTCGTGAACTGTAATCGAGTCGATCTTATCTAACGTAACCCACGTAATGAGCGATACTTCATAATATCGTACATGTTTGAAACCGTTTTTGTTTTCACCGATATTTTTACACTTTATACGCAGTTTGTTTTCGTCCGTCGTTCAGTGTGCTGTATGTACAGTGTGTTGAGTGTATACTGTATTATGGCTAGTATAGGAGTGCGCTTTCAGTTTTGTGAAAAAAAAAAATGTATTCTAGCCGAATACGATAAACTTCCCAGAGAAGACAAATCAGAGGTTAGCTGCACAACGATTTGGATGTCGGAGTTCATGATGAAGACGAAGTTGAACATGCAGAGGAACGAGTACCAGTTAACAGGAGTGAAGTACGTAATGCAAATAATACACTTAGTCACTCAGAAGAGCTGTGGAAGAGCACGACATAGGACCAGACTACTTTGCTACGTTGAACAACTTGGAGAAAATTATGATGGGTTCCATACCAAAAAAACGGGGTTTTTTTCAAAAAATTAAAAAAAATTTTTTTTTTTGAAAAAATCTAAGTTGGTTAACTCACGTATATACGTATATAATATGTACTATTTTCACATGTTGCAAAGTATATTTAATGTTGTGTACAAAATAAAGCGTTTAAAAATATTAAAATAAAGTAAATAAAAAAAATAAATGAATAATATGATTTTAATATTTAATTATTTCTACGTTATTTTCTACCTGTTTTTCGAGTCACCGCTTATAGTGATTTCCGGTTATAGTGATCAAAGTATTCTTGAACGAATGTGATCACTATAAGCGGCGACCACTGTATTCCAATGGCAAATCGAATACAATATATTAATTACAATTAATTGGGCGTCGTGGGCGCCATCGCTGACAACGTTATAATCGGTGGGTATTATTGTCGGTATTATTCCGACTCTTCGTCTTACATTAATTTTTCAAATTAATTATTCTGATTCAGAGTGACGGTAAAACGTGTCGTAATATATTTTTCAACACGAGTTTTTTTTTCAACCTACGAGTGCGATATATATTTTGTTTTCTGTCGACTGTATACATTTTTGTCTTCGACTCAAAGACTCTGTTGCGAATTCAACTCGACACGACCGAGTTGTTTGCTCTCCATTGCCGCCAACCTACTTACGCGCGATAAACGGGTATAGGTTCACTCGCAGACGTGCACAAGGTTACGACGCCGCACCACTTCGAGACGAGACGAAGCACGTGCGTTTTTTCCGTCATTCGCGGACTTGTTCGCGAGACCGCGTCGTCATAGGTACGCCGTGTCGTGAACGAATTTACCGGAGAAATTTATCGTTCCTGGCTTCTTTTTTTTTTCTTCTCGTTTGACGACCACACGAGTAAGTACGAATCTACTAATACGTGTACACACATGCGCGCGCAGTCTTAACAACAGGTCGCGTCGCGTACGGTTATACACCAAGGATGGGCAAAGATTTTTAAACATCGATTTTCGATGTACTGATACATCGAAATTTGAAATATCGATTTCTTTTTACATTGATTCTCACAGTGAAATTATCGATGTTTTAAAAATCAATGAACATTGAAAAAACATCGATGTTTACCGATGTTTTCATAAAAAAAATGTTACCATAAAAGGTGTTTTTTTAGTGTGTGGTGGAATTTTTAATTGCTACATTGTGAAAATTGTAAACCTACTATTAAATGGTAACTAACCCAATTTTCCATTATTAAAAAAAATGTTAAATACTTTTTTTTTTTAAACGTCGGTCATCGGGGTAGAAAATCGAAATTTTTATTGATGTCCAACGTCGATGTATCGGACAAAAGCATCGATGTTTTTGAAAAATTGATGTATTTTGCCCATCTCTATTATACACATACGAGTGTACGAACGTGACTTATTGTTATATACAGTCGAATTCGCTAATTACGATGTCGTATATAACGATATTCCGGGTAAACGATTCTCAGCCATGAATTTGGTTGGTTTGATGTCTCGTGTACCTACAGTAGTTTTGGTCGTGTACAACGATATCGGTTACAACGATAATCCGGATATAACCATGTTATTTTGCGATTAAAATTGGTTTTTATAATCCAATAGGTTTTTTACCTCTAACATTATTATTCTGTATACATAATATACACGTAATATGTCTGAATAAATAATAAATAATAACATAATATAACATACATGATATGCAGGTTCATACTTTTATTTTAACCGTAAATACATGAAGTATGTAATAAAAGTATGTTCAATATTGTTAATACGTCTACATATTATACTGTAGTTTAAAAAATATAATGATAAATAATACAAAAATCTGTTGAATAAATCAATTTTTCAGAAAAATCCAGTTTTTATTTTTTATTTTTTTAATCCGGATAAAACGAAATTTGGATATAACGATCTGATTGTTCAGGTCCCTTGAAGATCGTTTTAAACGAATTTGACTGTATATATATTTATACACAAAACGTATACTACGTACGTCGAAGTATGAATAAAAATCGTTTTATTATTATTGTCTGCGATAAATTATAACTGGTATATATCTGGCACGTGGAGCGTATATGATAATATCGCGGAGCGGAATCGACGGAAGAAAAAAAAATACACGTCCCCTCGCCTCTCCGGTTCTCGGGCTTTGCAGAAACGTTTTTCCAGTCGGCGAATACGGTTCGATTGAATATCTCTCGAGTGCGGCGCGTTTTCGCGAAACGACGAGCCAGTCGTTTTGGTGCTTTACGAGGAAAATTGATGGGCAATTTTCGGTCTGATGTATTTACGCGGATTTAGTGATGGATCTAGTAATAAACCACGGACGCGATTCCGAAATATAAATGAATGGCGTCGCTGCTATTGAACCCTAAATCATGTTCGAGCTTCACCGCGACTGCAGCGATGATACATTTTATTTTATTTCATTTCTATGCACGGTTTGGCAGAAGAACCTTTACGTAATATACGTAATATTATACGTAATATAATTAGAAAACGTTTTTTGATATTGAATTGGAATGTTTTTTTTTTTGCCATACTAGAATTTATTGATATATACATATAATGAAAATTTACCGACAGAAACACAGTAGTAATACCATAAGATGTTTTACGTTTGTCAACAGTAGAATCCAACTTGATATACTATAGTAATTACTTACAACGTACTCCTTCAATCTAAATGAAAGGTTAAACCCTTAGATGAGTTTAAATCTAATATTTCGTTGTTATAACACTCATATAAATCATCACTCGTAATTAATCTGCGTTAAACTAATAAAATTACTAAAAAATTAAAAAAAAATACATGCATTTTTTGTATTTTTTTAAATAAATATTTTAATGTTTAAGACTTAACATTCTATTTTTATTATTACGTACCTATATTTATTTATTCTATTATTTTATGAATACATAACTAGTATCTCACAAACTTTTTCCATAAAGTAAAATCCGTTATTACTAAAATGTAGGAATTATGCAAATAAACTAATTGCATCTTTGAACATCGCTTATTATTCTCAAAACTTGCATGTATAATCACTTGATAATTATGTTTTTACTGGACCTGTATTTGTGATGAAACACCATGATATATGAAATCACTCACCTGAAATCAAAAACACACATGAACGATTAGTATGAAACATGTAATAGCTACGTTAACATAATAATACGTTATATAATTTAGTCATAAATTAAATCGTCTTGATTTTTTTTTATTTTGTAATGATTTTGAATTTCAAAATCACATCTACAAGATATCATGTACCACTCATTCGAGAATGGCCATAGTTCCACCTGTCAATAAGAAATGGTGGGAAAATTATGAAGATCGTTTCTAATAGTTCTCAACACGCACGATACGTTTTGATCGAAAATTAATGTAAAACCATAAAAGTGTATACGGATGTCCAAAGTATGTGTATACAATATCTTCTTCTTCTTTCTTCGGCTTGACGGCCTCGAAGGACCTGAGCTGCCACAAGTAACCACAACTAACCACCTTTCTCTGTTGAGTGCTAATTCAACAATTGAAAGTCCCTCTTCACGGCATCCTTCCATCTCGTTCGCGGTCTACCCAGTGGTCGTTTTTTCTGTATCGCAGCAGTTATGACCTTTTTTACTTTTTAGTATAATATCATCTTCAGCTCTCCAAATATGTCCAAACCTCTCCATTCTCTTAGTACTTATATTATACGTTAACATGGTTGGTTTTCCATACAATCGGTGAACATTTTCGTTTTTCCGCATTTCGAATGTTCCTAGAACGAGAATGTACACCGGTCCAAACATTTTTCTCAAAACCTTAATTTCAAATATCGCCAGTTTTTTGTAATCACCTTTCGTCGTAGAACGAAAAAAAAAAGTATTCATTTTTAGTCTTAATAACTAATTATTTCCTATCCGTACATAATATAGTAGTTTATTTCTATAACTTCACGCTCCACGATCGTCTGAACACATTCATATAGTTAAACGACCAATGTTCAGGCATGTCGATATGGGGGAGGAAAGGTAGGATTCCTCCCGGGCCTGAACGTTTTAAGGGGGCCCGAAAAAGAGGGACCATAATTAATTATTTAATTAAAAAAAAAATTTTTTTGCTTATCTACAAACTTAAGCTGATGTCATTTTAACCAAATGATAAAATGATATAAAATATGTGTATATATATTTAGTTTTCACTAAAAAGTAATTGGTGTAAAATTATTTGCTATCGTGTCATTCGCGTCAATACTCTATATATATGCTGTATTTACGGTTTTACCCAGCAAACAAGACAACTGGATTTTAAAGAAATCATCGACTGCTTTGCTTCGGCTAAAGCAAGAAAAGCTAATTTGTAGTAATTAATTATCATTTACGTATTTTATAACTAATGTGTAATGTATAAATACATGTAAAAGATGTACAATTATTTAAAAAGCAATGTTATTTAAAACCCTGGTAATATTGTTTACAAATTTGTGCTTTTACTTTGTTATTTAAAATAAAAAAGGTATAAATAATATAGGTCATATTGTTTACAAATCTGTGCTTTTACTGTGTTATTTAAAATAGAAAAGGTATAAATATTTGAAATTTATTTGGTCTTGGTAGGGTGATTGTAGCTCCTGGAACCACCACTAATAGGGGCCCTAAAGCATTTTCCTCTCTGGCCTGAACTTTTCTCTCTACGGCCCTGCCAATGTTAAAACATTCATGTCGATACAAGACATCATATTATTACTATTTATTTCACTCTTTCCGAATGCTCCATTATGCCCACTATTTTCGCGGGGAATTTCCCAGAAGATGCGGGTCATAGTGTTGTATTATATTGATAGTTAGATTTTGAATATCGAACGCGATCGCGGAGTTTCCGTTACGAAATTCTTCACAAAACGAGTGTGAAATCGCCAAAAGCGTTTTCATAAATGTAAAGTCACAACGCGTTTACACTTCTGACGAACTCGAATGACGAACCAGAAACGACGATGTCCACTCTTGCACACACGTAGCTCGTAAAAAAACATACGCCGATTCGCGATTCGTCTTGTGTCGTGTTTCATTGAGGCGTTATTCTAATGCACTCCAAAGTAAAAGCGCGCATGATATTATACATAATGTTGTCTAAGACAAAACGTGTAATAAAATATTACGCGAATAACCTGTTGGTATAGGGTGTGCCCGACAATTTTACAGTTGGGATTTAACCGTATATATAATGTATATGAGTTTGTACTTTTTCTGTACACGATATTTTACGAACATAGAATAATATTTTTGTGAAAAAATAAATAGGATTCAATTATGTCTTGTCGAAATTCTTGCCAAGTCATAAAGTTATGATTGACGGTGGTTATTGTTTTTTTAGATCGTTATTCAATGCAGTTGCGAGCTGGTAAAAAAAAAAAAAAATCAACTTTTTACGTTATAGGCATAGAGTTAAAATATTTTGCGTTGATTTTTCCCGTCATAACTGTACGTATATAATCCCGTCATGATCATTGAATCTTCTCGATCGTGCTATACTAATTATATTGCACTAGGGCTGCGCGATAGTATCGATTAATCGTTTTTAGCTATCGATACTATCGATTAATCGATTTTTTTTACTAATCATAATCAACCGATGTATCGAGTACAATCGATACTATCGGTTGATCGATACTATCGATTAATCATTACTATCGGTTGATCGATACTATTGGTTTATTGTACGATTAATCGTGGTTTATTGGTTGAAAAAACGAACAAAATTGTTTCTATTTATTTTCGGATTATCGGTAATATCGGCCATTCGATACTATCGGTTAATCGATGCTATCGGCGTAACGATACATCGGTTATTCGATACAATCCGTAAATCAAAAACAATCGATTAATCGATACAATCGTTAATTTTGACACAATCGACTATCGACCACTAGAAGAAACTATCGCACAGCCCTATATTGCACTACTGTCACGGAAAGGAGGCAATGTAAGCAAATTAAAATTTCCCCGCCTCCTATGTCACCGTTGTTATCGTGTTATAAATAACTACCTACTCGTCGTCTCCGTTTAGTGCCGATTTCTATGCAAACCGTTCTCCGCGCGAAACTTATACGGTCACGTCACGCACACGCCATCATTGGACTTTACCTTTGAAAACCACGGGAGCATGGGCGTCGGTAAGGGGGGTTTTGGGTGTTCAACCACCCCCCGAAATTAAATAAAACAATTTTGGGCTTTTTGTAAATTTGTTCAAGAATGTTATTAACTCGCATATTATATACCAACTACTAGGTTTAATTTGTGGGAAACCACAATTTACATTTTACACTAGTTAGTAGTTCATAGTTGTATAGTACAATACTTTCGGATCATCAACAGTTGAATTCGAAATATTTATCGTGAAAATTCAAATGGGTAAAAGAAAAAGAAGATTGTAGACCGTCTTCAGCATTTGAATCATTTTCAAAATGTGATTCTAATTTTTTTCTAAATAAAAAACAATTATTGTTATCTATTATTTCTACACTTTCCGTATCAACTACTATTGCAGAAAGAACTTTTTCAACATTACGACGTATTAAATCATATTTGAGAAATTCGACAGGAAATAAACGATTAACTTTCCTTGTTAAACGTTCATCGTGAAATTAATATTGACCCCGAAGAAGTAATCAATATTTTCAAACTTCAATCGAGAAAACAAGGTTTTATCTTGTAATTTTTTTTATATATTTTTTAATTTGTAATTTATACGGACAAAATATTGTAATGGTATTCAATCGTATTAAACAAATTATTCATATTTTATTTTAATGTTTTATAATATTAATACAGATCTAGACCAAAACCCCCTCCGAAAATATTTCCTACCTACGCCCATGCACGGGGGAAGCAGATGAAATGTTGTACATTATCAACGCATTTAATTTGCTTATCCTCGCGATTTTATCGATCATGTGAAAACATTTGAATTTGAACAAATTAGTCTAAAATCATACAGAGAAGGTTTTAGTTATCTTATATTGGTAACACAGCAGATGTTATAAAACTAATTTAAAAGCGATTCACAGCTATTTATAGTCATCAAAGAAGGTTTATGATTTTTATCTGTATCGTAAGTTAAGTGTACGAGTGAGTAATGATTTTCCGATCTTAATATTAAGTTCTAAAAACTAAAATGACGTTAGACAAAAAAAAACGTTTAAAAACAAGAAATGTACATGCTAAAGGTATAATTTATTTTCAGTCTAAAAGTGATCTGAATTTTGTCTGTACACTAAAAATAACTTTTGAAAATACAGAAAAATTACCAACTCGTAGGACCAATCAATTAAATTTCTGATCTACATAGAGATGACGCTATTACACTACATACGTATACTATGCGAATTTGGCCTCTAGAAGAAAAAGAATATAATATAAATAAACGTAATTTTAAAACCGATGCTTCACCTCGCGAAATCTGCTTCACTTGGAATATACGAATGAAAAAAAAAAAAAAAATGAAATGAAAAAATACAGACGTCCTCTATCTCTTCGTCTCCACCTTTCATATTTTATCGCAACGGTCTCTGCCGCGTTAGCCACGGTTTCCCGAGGGCTTATTCGACCGGAACGCCTATTTTATCAACAATATCCGTACGGACGTACGTGAATCTTTTCGGGCGAATTTAGCATTTATTTAAATACAAGATGTGTTTGTTCCCGCAAAGCAATAAGTAAATACGCGATTTACATAAAATAAATATAGCTTCCTCGTGCACAATCTCGTACAATGTTTACGCCTTTGTAAATCGCCTAAATCAAATACATTTTTTTCTCCGTTTTCAGACAATTTATTTTGCCGAGACGATTCGTGGGAAATTTCTATTCGTATTTCCCGTTTTCAATATTATTTTTTCATTCGTTCGTGTTATTATAAAATACTAGAATAATACATAATTTTTACGTGAATTTATTGTGAAAAATTCTAATGTCATATTAAAATAAAATATTATAACTAAGTGATTCAGCAATTATGCTTTAGTAGTTTTCTCATATCAATATTTAAAAATATAGTAAAATGTATACGGTAAAAGGTTTTTATTCAGAGAAATCTAAAATTACGAGAAAATTTAATTTTTTTTTTTTTTTTACTTCATGAATGAGTAGTCGTAATTTTTGGGGTAAACTTTTGAAAATAAGGAGGAACCTAGTATATTTTGTCGTCAATACAGCGTAACGGCTTTTATTCAATACATTTTAATGAATAAACAAAATTCATTGATACAAATTCTAGATTCGAGAGCGACTTAGTATTTCCGCGTCGTTCGCGTTAAACGCATTATGGCCGCACTCGCAACAGCACTGCACCGCGCCGTGGTCGTATTACAATAATTTCGAAAAAGATAAAATCACTCTCAAACCTAGACTTTTGCGTTGATTGATATTTTCAGCCATTAAAATAAACGAAAAAAAATACTTTCACGTTGTGTTGATAAAAAATAAATAAATAGGTCCCCATTTCTTTGACAAAATTCAACCCCCATAACTACCCCTGAGAGTCGTATGATAATATGAAAATAACTAATAATTTTAAATTTATTTTGATATACCAACTTTCATAGTATATTTTCTACTGTATTTCGAATATTTACGTGATAAAAATTAAAATTTCTGTAACACTGTTGCTTAATCACCCTGCACGCAGTGGTGTTCTCATCGTTTTTTATGAAGGTATACTATGATGACCGAATGAAGTTTTTCGCGAAAAATTAAGGCTATTTGTGCCGAATAGTGTTAGATGGTCATTGAATATGATAAAAATCCTAACACGAATTAATTAGCAAGCGAAGTGGTCAATATTTTTTTTTAGTCATATAAGCTTATTAAAAAGTTTGCTCCGCTCTAACAAAAACTGAAATGACGGCACTGGCGCCGACAGATCGGTAAATAACCACTATAATTTCATTTGTCATACGAGCTCCTATAATATCAAATAGTCTCTATCATAATATTATACCACAACAGTTTAGAACTATTAGGTAAAAAAATAACCAAAATGATAAACCAAAAAAAAAAAAAAAAGAAAGGATTTTTATTTTCTTTATTTAAGATTTTTGTTTGAGAGTATACGAAAGTATAGCCAAACATTTTTATGAAACTCCTGAGAGTGTACGGCGTATAATATGTAGTATACCCAATGGGAACACTACTTCCGGTACGTCATATTACACTATAATATAGGACATAGGTACTTATGAAATATACGAGTAGTGTACAGTGAAACTTCTGAATACCGGACACTCTGGGTAGCCGAAATATTGTCCGTTATTTAGAGGTGTCCGCTATTCCGAGGAAAAAATAAAAGAGGAGAATATGTTCCTGTCCCCATAAAAACATCCGCTGGTTGGAGGTGTCCGTTAAGGGAGGTTTCACTGTGTTCTGATTTCTCTCTCTCTCTCGTGACTTCATTAAAACAACGTTTGTGTCATTCAGACAAACAAAATATTATGTAAACCGCAGACATTATGAGTGTGATACAAACTACGACGATATCGACTAGTGCACGTATACGATACGAACACGATACGAACTTCTCGGTCCTATATTGCAAATATCAGACGTTAAACCACGTTTTTTTTTTGCTTTTTAAACCATTGAATTCTAACTACGACCATTATAGCGGTCAGGGCGGTGGTAAAGGAGAAAATCGTCGTCAACACGACCGCATAGAGATGACCAAAAAATCGGTATGTATTTTTTTTTTCGTATAAAAATACGAAAATGTGTTTTGTTTTTGCACGCCGTATCTGCTACTGACGGTTGTCGAGCGCTTTTATTATAATACATATAATATTACACGAGGACGATTCTGTTATTCAAATAACGTTTCGCCGGCGTTTTGTTTAAAAACGGATTTGTTCGTTTGTACGTTTCACGCGCGAACACGAACGAACGGCAAGCGTATTAAAGGTAAACTCGTTTTCGTCGGGTAGGTATATTATATGGGTTGGCATACGTATTGATGGGCGCATCGCGACGTTTAGTGAGATAAACGCATACACATTACTTTTATCGCCGAAGAAAAAACACCGACCAGATAATATGCGTCGATCGGACGATAAATTGATAACGGTTTACTAGCGCGTACGTGAATAATAGTCTCGCGTGTATTTCGTTTGCATTGTTATATTTCTAAGTTATTGATTTGGAATAAAATATGTTTAAGGTGCGATTTGAAATAAAATATATACTTCAGAAAGAGCTTCAGTCGTTTCAGGTATATTTGACGTATGTAATAACTTTTTTCACAATTCGTTAGTTTTAACTTGTTTTAATTTTTTTTTTTTTTTTTAATACTAAGTTGAAATGTCACGAAATAAAATGTGTCTTTTAACTGCTTTTATTTGTGTGATTTTTAGATTTTTATATTTTTACATTTGTTTTCTTTAACGGTAACCACCATTTATAGATAGCGTAATTTTGTAAGAGACAATACTTTTTTGGAAATTCTGATCTTTAAATTTGTCTTTTTGAACCCGATAAATAATAAATAATAGCATTTGACATTTAAACCAGCATATTGTATAGTGGCAATATACTTTTTTGAAATAGGTACTCATGCATGCAAATAATTTAATTTTTCTTTAACAAATACATAGACATGTTGTGAATTTAAGTTCACACAAAATAAGATTAACGCACGATAAATTATAATTTGTTATATTTATTATAATGTAGTTGCTAATTAAACTTTAAGTATAAAATTAAATTCTAATACGCAATGCTCTGTTACAACTATGATGCTCTGTCACTACTATGATGCTCTGTCACTACTATGATGCTCTGTTACTACCATACGACTGCCTGCCTCCTGCTCAGAGTGTTCGCCCGTACGCCGAGTCGGACGGAACCCCTTCGTCAGCAGTTTCCGTTGGCTCGTCGTCGACTAACACACTATTCCTGATTGTCGAAATTCACATAAAATATCACATATAATACTCAGGGGTTCACAACAACACTATTACAAGGTGTTTGATCGAACGGATCTGTGAATAAAACTAATTATATTACTAACGATGCCCGTGGATAATATTAATACAGCAGTCTTGTAGAAGTTGGCCCCCCTGAACTTAAATTTTTTATAACTGACAGGAAAATGATTTGCAAATTTTGAAAACTGATTTGCAAATATTTGCAAATTATTTGCAAAAAGTTGGCATAATTTTGAGTCCGATATATCACAGTCGGGGGGGGGGGCTACTTGAAGTTGGCCCCCCCGAACTGAAATATTTTATAACTGTCAGGAAAATGATTTGCAAATTTTGAAAACTGATTTGCAAACTATTTGCAAATATTTGCAAAATGACTAAATAATTTTGCAACGAATTGGTCTGGGTGAGGGGCCAACTTCACGTACGTGTCTTGTAAAAAGTACACAGTGAATCTATTTGAATCGAATAATAGTTTTAAGTGCCTGACTAACATTGTATACAATTTTGTTCCATAAATAATAGAAATATCTATGCATGTTTGTTAAATCGTAAAATCTTTTTACTTTGTTGTGTCAAAAAATAATTTTGAAAAAAAAACTTATAATAGAATATAAGCTATAATAAAACACAAAAGATATTTTATTATTAGAAAATATTATTTGAGTGACCAGTTAATCGTGTTACATTATTAGTTGAAGGGGACTATATTTGACATTCGTGGACTAAAGACGTGCTATAAATCTTGTGCAAATGTACATTATGAACATACATTATTATATTATCATGATATACTGAAGTTCTTCAGTAGGGATAAATTGATTATTGAAATAATCAAATTAATGTTTCTATTGTCAACACACTTTTTATTGTAAGCTCACTCGAAACGTCATCAAATTATTTAAAGCGCATTATTTTGATACCACACAACGAGAACTTTCTAAAAACTTTACGTCATATTGTTTCTGAAGAATTTGATCCCAGAAAAGTTCAAACGATTACAAATGGGTCGTGTGTACGTACATGTATATGTATATCCTAATTTTATAAAACACATAAACTCTACGAATTTAAACTCTGAACATAATAGTATACACTCGTAGTTTTCTCGATCGTATTAGATTTTTTTTACAATGGAATTAGCAGAAATCTAAAACAATATACAAATGGCAATTGCACAGCACTAACATTATACACATTACGCTGATAATTCAATAATATATTTCGAAAACCATAAAAGTACATTAAAGTATAAGGTTAACCACTATATACACGATAAAAGTCAAAACAATATCCGATATTTCTCTGAATAAAAATAAGCTTTTAAAGTTATTTTAGCTTAAGGAGAATAAATCAATAGGTATCACAGGATGTCCCGAAAGATTTACACAACATGATTCAACGTCGTACAGTGTAACATTTTGTATATTTTATCCATGAAAAATTTAAATTTCAAAACACTATTTTAAGAAAACATAAAAATATTTTTTTTTCATCTAAGTGTTTGTTAAATTTAAATCTTTATTTAAAACACATTATGAACAAAAAACATAAAATACTTTTTTCGGAAAAATTGATTTTTATTATTGAGCCAAAAGTTCAAGAAATATAAGCATTTAAAATCTAGAGAAGCGAAATGGAGAAGCAAAGGTTTCCGCAAAGTGTTCTGACGCAACTCTGCCGTTCTAAACTTTAAATGCTTATATTTCTTAAACCAAACTGTTTCGATGATAAAAATCATATGTAGAAAGTTCAAAAAAAAAAAAAATAAATAAATAATTTTCCTTTAAATTGTTAAATTATGAAAAACGGTTGTCGTTAAAGATAACCAAACAATTAAAAAATACCACAGATAAAAAATTCAAAAAATTAATAATAATAATATTTTTCATAAAAATATAGTCGTTAGTGTTTTATATTTTAAACAACGAAAAAATTCTAATCTATGCATTTTATATACGGGAATCGAACCTTTGGAAAACACTTAGTATACGTCAGGGGCGGCCAAACGGTCGATCGCGGACGATTTCAAAGTCGATCATGTTGGAATTTATTTTTAGGGACACGCGCACGAAAATTAATCGAGGTGGTAGTGAATAAATTGTCTATAAGTTTTATCTGTATAATTTTAACTACAAAATTTCCTATGAAAGTCGATCCTCAAAGGTCAAGTATATTTTTAGTAGATCGTGACCAAAAAAAGTTTGGCCACACCTGGTATACGTATTACTTATTTTCGAAACTACTCGATTTCTCGGTTTCATAAAATATAATACGTTCGAGACGTTTCGAGTGCGAAGCAAATTATTGTTCACCTCACAATTGTCTCGTCGCGTCTTGTCACGTCAACAGAACGTAAATATATACCTACACGAACACCATCGTCGTCACGGTGTGACAATCGACAATAGGACATGATAATACATAATATTATTTTGGTACCGTATCTTCCTATTCTAATGACCGCGATTACCGCGGGCCGGTCGTGCGTGTGAATTCGTCTTGTGCGTATACAGCGAAACCTCTGAATACCGGACACTCTCGGCGGCCGAAATATTGTCCGTTATTCAGAGGTGTCCGCTATGCAGAGGGAAAAATAAAAGAGAAGAATAATATGTTCCTGTCCCCATAAAAACGTCCGCCAATTGTAGGTGTCCGCTATTCAGAGGTGTCCGTTAAGGGAGGTTTCACTGTATTTGGTTTATGAAATATGAACGTGCGGGTGTGATATATCGTCGTTAATGGCGATTTAATTCAAAAGCGCCCGTTTCAGCGTATTATATTATTTTCTGATACGGGCCGATTCCCGACTTCATTCGACCGTGGATTTTAGATACGACCGCGGTTTTTTGTACGACCCGACGATTATAATTTTACTAATCGTCGGCTTATTCATTATAAATCTCCAGGAGGTTATGGGTCGAAAGAAGAACAATAATATAATGGCACTAAACAATTTAAAACATAAAACAATGCGTGTTCGGGGTGCGCGAAGTTTAAAAAAAAATTAGTAGACGGCTATATATACAGGTATTATTGCTTTATTCGATGTTAACGCACGACTCTATACACGCAATTGTTATCAGTGTTTGTGTTCGTTTTTGTTAATGTGTGTGTGGCTTTTTTGCGATTTTTCGCTCGATGCTTTCAGTTTTTACGAATTTAGATTAAGAACCTGATCACGGACTCGAACGGGCGCAGAGAAATCTGGTTTTTTACACACCCGTATAATTAATATAACATATTAACATTAAACGTAGACGACGGGGTCGAAAGGTTTGCAAAAGAAAAAGAAGACGACACATAGATCGAATACTACATGAGCGCAAGGCCGTAGCTGGAACGCATTTTCGGGGGGAGGGGATTATGTCATAATTTTACAAAATTTACGTTTTGAAATATAGGTACTACAGTCAAAATACTAAATCATGGTACAATACAATACAACATTGTGTGAGTCATTTTTCAGTTTAAATTTAAAAAAAATAAATTTTTATAGTTCAAGGACTAGCAGTCTTTTTTTTCTTTTGCGAACCGGTCGATCACATCGGGATTTATTTTAATTTGTCTATGCACGCTCAGAATCACTAGACACGTAAGACGTTCTTGACGAATTTCGTAAAAAGTTTTTTTAACCATTTCATATAGTAGAGAATTAGCGCTGTGGTGTAGAAGTCGAAACTGGTAATGTAGCTAATACTTTCAAAAGAAAAGATACGTTTGAAAAATATTCACAATTGCATTTTTCTGAACGATTCGACATCCGAATTTGGACTTTCTTATTCCGAACGCGGTTAGATAGATGTCAATTTAACGTTCTGCGAAAAACGGTAATATACGGCCTACGGTTAATGTTTTCAACTCTTCAACACGTTATCGCCGTCTTTCAATCGTTTACAATCAATTGTAACTTATTTAGTATATTATGTGTCTAAATTTATATTATGCTATTTGTAAAATACGCCGTCGGAATAAATCCGTGTCCTTGCGATTACTGAATTATAAAGTAATATAATATCATGTCCAAAACAATATAAACAATAAATATATTTCTATAGGTTCGGTTTTTTTAACTGTTAAAAAGTTTCGGCAGGGGGTGAACCCCCAAAATCCCCCCTGAAATACGGCTTTGTACGAGTACTATACTCTACTCTGGTCATGGGTTTGTATTTGAATTTATACAAAATCAGCGATTTCCATCAAAGTTGGCCGATCGAAATCAAATTAAATTAATTCTGCTCAGTTTAGCATTGATTCGTGATAAATATAGGTACTGCCTCACTATATAATACGATCAAAATATTATGGTCGTACGTTTAGTTTTGAATCGCGTAAAACGTGCGAAAAAAAATTATCAATTTGATATTTTAAAAAAATTCACCCCATCCCCTTGGATACAGCCCTGGATGCCCTGGATACAGCTACAGTGCCGGGTCGCGTACAGTGATATCATATTGTCGCGACGTCCGGAAACGAGGTGGAAAAAAAAAAACACATTATTACGGTTGCGTTCGCGTCGCGTCACAGAGTCGAAAACTTTTCGGTCGTGTCTCGTGGTGAGCTCTGTGTGCTACGGGTCGTGGCGGTCACGGCAACGAGACGAAAACATCGACTTTGCGGAGGACGTTAGCACGGGGAGGCGGACGTTTCACGGCAATTCGCACACCGCCGGCGTGCCGGTGCCGCACCAAGTCGAGTTACCGCCGACCTGGACCGTCGTGGGATTCGTCGTCCTGTTTTTTTTTTTTTTTTTTATGAAATTGAACTTTTTCTATTTCTTCCTCCTCGACGTCATCGTGGTGTATACTTTTTTTCAGGGCGTATTTCATTCAACTCCATTAATTTTTTAAATAAAACACAACAAAAATAATTACGCCGATAACAATGTCGGTATACATGAATTCATTGGATATACATTTTTTTTCTTAACCAAATTATTTTTGAGCAAAAATGTTAGAAATAATAAATGATCCGTTTTTATAAATTTTAATTTAAATAAAATCTATGTTATCTACATGAAAAACGTATGTATCACAATTATTGTGTGTTGGCGTTGTATGTCATCTACAATTTTCCACAACGCGACCATCACGTTTGCGAGTGTTCTTCATATACTCCTTAAGGGCCCCTACACATACTTCATCATTTTAATTAACTTTTTGGCATACTTCAGCAGTGGGCAAAACACTGCACGACGTTGTTTTAAAAAATTCGGTGCAAGATTCGCCATTGTAAATAACACGTCTATAAAAGTCGATAAAATTTTCCATTTTGATTGAACAAAAAATAATTACACAAACAATTTAATTTGAAAATAATTTAAGCACACCCCACTTTTACGAGCCAAACCGAAAGTCAAATATCTACTAGCCATGATATGTGTAAAGTGTAGACTGTAGAGTGTATTATTGATGTTTGTAATTATACTGTAATTATACGTGCAATATTAGTATCCGTAAAAAGTATAGATATCGCCCGAAAGATAAATAACATAAATAACGGGATCAAAGTAAAGGTAAATATTTTTAAATATTATATCGATGTTTAATTACGAAACCTAACAGAAAATAAAGTGCAATCTATACAATGCTTAAGCGATGTGTACAATATCTGAAACACATTTATCGATCTGATTCGGACGATGGCTTTTTGGACCGGTGAGGACGAAAGAGATGTTAAAAATGCCCATCGTGTTTACTGCAGGCGTTCGCCATGATCGTAGAGATTTTCGTGCTATGGTCGAACTCGGACACTGAAGTTTTTTTTTTTTTATGTGAGCTTGCTTCTTTTTACAAGTGTCGACTCCCACTTTAGCCTTTTTAAAAGAAGTTTCCGTGGACGCGTCTCGTGAGGATTAAAAAAAAACAGTTTCAAAAGGAAACAAAACGTATGGAAATTTCGTTTTATTCATTTGTCGAAAAAAAACCGCAATATTTAATAGACAATATTGAGTCACGAAAAACTCGTTTCGCAAGAGATATGAAACGAATAAACAATTAGGTACTCCGTAGATATTGACGTCAAAATCAACGTTTAGCCGACCGCGGGGTTATTTTTTATAAAGCTACATTTCACAATAAAAAAAATGCAGAGCTCTTGAAATTCTAGGAGAGGATAGAGATCGTGAGAATCGTGCGGACGACGCGGGGACATTGTCCTTTTTTTGCTTTTCTCTCGGTCGCAGGGTCACTATATCGACAATAACATATCACGTGGATTCACTGCGCTCGTTTTTTTTTTTTCAAAATATTTCGTCGCATTATCAAACGCGTTCAGAATGTGAGAAAACGTGGGCGGTTTCGATTTTTAAATAATCTTGACGATACGAAAACCGTTATTTGTCTACTGCCCGGACACTAGCGCCGCCGCCGCCGCGCCTATTCGAAACCAACGGAAACGTTTCGTGCAGCAGCGCGCCATTATGATTTACCACGACCGGCAACCGTATCATATCAATTATTGACGGTCCTGCCTACCGACCGACAGAGTAGACGAATCACATTTTATATCCCCGCACGTATTTTTTATCTCTTCGATCTCGCGTGTAAAAAAGACGAATCAATTTTTTACGTCCCTACAATTTCTCGTACCTATCATAAAAATCCCCCTGTTCATTGTGATTTTTTTAAGTTTTTATGGAGAAGACAGATTCATTGTTTGTTCGTTTCATGACCGATAACATGTTCGGGTGATTAATATCGGTTTGACGTGTGCGTCCTATCCGATGCGGACGCATTCGACGAATCACGTGAGTATCAACGGACTAAATCCTCAAAACGCAGTGGCCAGGCCCCTAAGAAAAGTCAGTGGCGCCGAACTGACCCCCTTGAGTTTTATTTTTAAATATTATGGCGTTTAACTGTCCCAAACCGGCTAAATCCTGAATGTATATTCCATATAGTTTATACGATCGTATAAAAAAAATTAAATTCTTAGATTCTACTTTATAAATATTCGTCACTTGATAATTTTAGATAAAACGATAACACGTACTATGTTGATAGATTGAAAACTAGGAATTTAAAAATAGACGACTTGTCATTTTATAGTTATTTAATATGTATATTGTATACCTATATTAATATGTAATAAAAATATAATGCCAGTACAGTCAATATATTGTGAAATTTATAGTATTATTTTTTATGGATTTTGTCTGATAAGGAGAAGAGTGGTATTGGGTACAAAAAACAGAAAGGGGCCCTTATAGAAAAATGTCTGGTTACGTGCTTGGTCTACGAGTCGATCGTAGAAATGAGATGATATCGCCTGCTGACAATAATAGTGACGTAACTCCGAAAATTGTGTTTTGAGATAATCTGCTCGTTTGAAAATTAGTTAAATTGTCAATCGCTCATCGTAATTTGATTTTTAACGATAATTAATTTTTTCTAATTAATGTATTCTTATTTTATTTCAGTATACAACCAGATTTAAATTCATTTAATAATTTTTACAACTTTTTTTTTATAAGATAAGTCACCTTTGCATAACTTTTAAACCCTTTTTCATGTATTGAACATCTAGAGGAAACTATAAATTGAACTAGAGCTTTGTCACTCATGAATAATAAAATAGAGCCATTAATAAATACTTGTGCGTGTTTATCTCAATTTTCACAATTTCGGAGTTAGGTCACTATTGTTCTCAGCACACGATATTATATAATATTATTGTAAAATGACAATTTTTTCGCACTGTTTTTCCTCGGCGTAACTATGTTATACAAGTGTTCGTCGTTTGTTAGAGCACCCTTTGATTTCAACAACTGATAATATTACTATTATAAATTTGTACTGTGGCTAAGTGCATACACAAATAGTTTTTTTTTTTTTTTTACTTAAACGCGTTCCATTTGGAAACGTTTGTTCAGAACGAGGGGATTCGCTTTGTTTTCAAATTAAAACATTTGTCAACGATATATTACGTTTACAACATGTGTGTGTGTGTGTGTGTGTGTGTGTGTGTGTGTGTGTGTGTGTGTGTGTGTGTGTGTGTGTGTGTGTGTGTGTGTGTGTGTGTGTGTGTGTGTGTGTGTGTGTGTGTGTGTGTGTGTGTGTGTGTGTGTGTGTGTGTGTGTACGAGTGTACGCGCGTAGACACGGCGATGTACTTATAAGTTATATTTCTTTGTCTTCGCGAAACATCCGCTAACCGTTGTCGTTACAAGGAAACGTGTAAATTGCAAAGTTTTAAAGGGATGTCGGTCATTGCCGTTCACAAATAAGTTTTCCGAAAACGATGCCGAACGATTTGTCGGCCGCGCGCGCAGACACACACACACACACACACACACACACACACACACACACACACACTCACTCACACAAAGTCAATATCCACTATCTGTGGAGTTCCGCACCCCTATATGTCCGGAGGAGACGCACCACGCGTTTTATAGCCTTTAATTTGTAACATGCACAATTCTCTCTTTATTCCCTTACCCCAGCGAATAGTGTAACTGCTCGACCGTGACAATAACATGTGATTTCGACGAAATTTTCCTTATTTCTTCATTACGCGTGGCTTCTTCCGAGCCATTTAACAAAAATCTTACGCACACACACACACACACACACACACACACACACACACACACACATACACACACACACTAGTAGAAAGATAAATTATACGCTTCTATACATACCATACGATGATGTAGACTGTACGGGTGAGAGTAAAAGTCGTCCGAATACTTTAACGTCATCAGTATCAGTCTGAACAAAGTGTTCGACGTCGTCTCTTTTATATATGTACACAATTCACACACACACACACACGCACACACACACAACACACATGTACGTATACTATCCTTCTCACCTCGCACCGACGACTTTGACGTTTTTCTAGCGCGATGAGTCGTCAAAGTCGATTTATCTTTGGATTTTTTTAATCACCGTTAAAATCAGTCCGTGTGATGAACCATTTTTTTTTCGTCGGTGAAACGAGCAAAAAAGATGAATAATTATTATCGCTTGCTGCATCGATGGCATCGACCGCCATCCGTAATAATGCGAAAATTAGCTTTCACCAAACGACCATAATGAGCTTGACTTTTTTATATGCGTATAAATTATTATGTTCGCTCGTTCGTCGTGATTGAAAATCTAGTTAAAACAGACTTTTTTGCAGCAGACTCTTGAAAATTTAAATAAAAGCAATCTAATAAAGTTTACAATTTGTAGAAGAACGATTTCAATATCGAGAAAAGAAACGGCAAAAAAAATGCAAAATTAGTTACCATGATGTACATAAATGAATATAAATGCGATAAATAACTGCAGACTTTGTAATTATTATATATACATACAGTTACTAATTTAAGTTGTAAAACACCGTATCTATTTAATATTTATGACTGAAATTTAAAACCAATACGTAGACTATTTTTTTTCCATATACACAAATAATAAGTTATAATTGTAAAAAACGATATTATATTATTCATCGATAATTCATATCATTAATGAAATATACCGTTAACGTTATACGAATAGTAAATTATAAACTAAAACGCCAAAAAATATAAAAATGTTTATAACCTCGAATTGTATTTTTTATGCTAATTTAACAAACTTGGGAGTTTAGACGATTTAAATTCATGGCGTTACGTTTAAATCTCCTAGAATAACTTTTAGCGAAGGTTAAAGGTCGTAATAAATTTTTTTTTTTGAAAATTCGCAGTTAAAAGTAAAGCATTTGATAATTTCTATCATTTCCGCCATGATGTCGTTGATACGACACACCTTATTAGCGATAAAACAGATACTGATGAATTTATTACTTTTGACGATTAAATTATTTTGTTTCGACCGCTGATAAATCCAAAAGTTTATTAACACATTAAAACGCACAAACGAACCTTCGTATACGTGTCGTATTAAGTTTTAGTAAGCCGCGTGCATGGCGATACGAACAACGACAGTGTGTAGGTACAATTATTATTATTGTTTACTGACAAAGACGTGACTTCGGATCACTCGCGGACGCATTGCCGCGCACCAGTTAACGGCTCGAGTTTATATACCTTGTAATTCGCGTCATTAAACAGAAAGGACACGTTTTCCTAGAATCCTCTATTGTGTTTTCTGTCCCGCGACGTTTTCGTTCAACCGAAGATCTCTCAACATACCGTTTGCCCTATTTCGCCGGTGCGTTTATTTATGCATTTGCGTTTCTCAAAATATCTCGTTGCCCAACAGAACAGTGAGTATGAAAACTTTATTGAAATTATTAATCGGACCGACATTACGAAATCGTAATAACACGCAGACGAAACAGTACACATCGGCCAAACGACCGCAGACGGTAGCGATAAACCCGTAATGATGTTGATGAAAAATCTTTCACGAGAAGCTTTGATGCTCGTTACACCCCGCAGACGCATCGTACGGCGAACGGGGTAATATCTACCATAGGGTGACCATATTTAAAAAAAAAATAAAAAACAGGACTAAAATAATTTTTCGAGTTTTTTTAAACAATTTAATCAAATTTTATATCACGACTTTTAATCAAAGTTTTATGTACCTAAAATAGTATCTAATACCTATATATTTAATATTATTTCAATTCTTCTAACGCAGTTACAAAACTAATGCATCATTTTTAATAAATACATAATTAGAAACAAATAAAAATCATTGATACGTAATAAATTAAAACTTTTTATAATGTTCTCGAATACTTTATTTCTATACTCACATTTATGAAAACTTTTTTATTCGTGTTGATGATAATTTTTCGGATCGCATATCTACACATTTTAATTTGTCAACTTTTTCCGAAAAACTTCTCGAATCTAATAATTTGGGGTATTTTGCAGCGTGTACGTATTGTACTTATGAAATATAATCATAAATGTATAGCTTTAGATTAAATAAAAAAACAGGACAAAAAGCGTCCTGAGAGACGTTCGTCGGGACAATCGGATGCAACTCTAAAATAAAGGACAATCCCGTAAAAAACAGGACGTACGATCACCCTAATCTACCATATAATTGATGTGGTGTCCGTTTCCACCGTTATCGTATACAGCAGCGGTTCCCAAACTGTGAGGCGCGCTTCCCTTGGGAGCCGCAAGCATTTAGCAGGGGAGGCGCGAAGGATCCATAAAGGATAAATGTAAAAGAACAAGGTAAGTTTAGCCCAAAAATTGTCAAATGTGTTTGAATTTTTTTATAGTAAGTAGTAATACGACAATAATATATATGATGGAAATTTCAAGTTCCTAGCAACATTACTTTTAGAGTAATGACGAAATTACTAACGTCGATTTAACGAGTGTTGTTTACGTCGAATTTAGCAGTTTTTTTTTCCATTTAACACTGTTTTTCCGCTCGCCTGGAAAAACTATTGAGACAAGAGCTTGGTGAACCCACAAAGTACCATCAACATCGAATTTCCGATCTATTGCGTTGCTGGGTTTATTTATTCGCGGGAGGCGCGATTGATTATTTTCATTTTTAGGGATGCGTGCACCACAATAGTTTGGGAACCACTGTACTATACAGAATGATCGAATACCTTCGTGGATAAGCGATCGAGTCGTTACTCGACGTTTGCGCACAGCGTATACAGACACGACGAGTACTCGTAAACATCGTTATTTTTGTGAACAACAATGTTTGTCGTTTTTCCACAAACGCGCCTCGCGTCCCCTCGTCTCGTACGCGCAGTAATATTATTTCGTTCGGTCGTTTTATCTGGCCGCCACAATGGCGTTTATAGAATATAGAGGTGTACGTCCGTTACCGCAACTACGACCAGATAAATACGAAACGTCACCCGGTAATGTGACAATTTAAATCACCTAACCACCGCACGTGTATTTTACACTTTTACGCAATAATAGCGGACGCGTTCGCCGTTATTGTTTCCCGCGCGTATCAGCTGTTATCGCGTTGTCCGGATCATTTTCCGTGGAGTGGTTTATCGTCGACGATATAAATTATGACGCGGTCCAAATGAGCTGTACGGGATGACGACGAGAACGTTCATTGTCGTACGGCCGCGCGCGGTCGTTAACGCGAATTTACGACAAAGTCGACGGTACAATATCGAAAACGACCGGTTTCGATTCGTTGTCGCGTGAATGAATTTCCGACCGTAATCGTTCGGTGAATCGGGTAAAACAGCGGTTCCCAACCTTTTTAGTTTCGAGGACCACTAATTTTGTAAAAAAGTATTTGAGACCCATCCATAGTATACCAATATACGTTTTCATAAAATTATAATATACATTATATACATGTATGTATAGTTATTAGGAAAAAAAAATTAAGAAAATTAAAAAAAAAACAATTGTTTGAAAAAAACTTAATTCAACTTTATCACAAGAAAAACAATTTAATGTGATTTTTCACATTGCTTGTTCTTCACGAGAAAGTCAATATCTGGATTAAAACTTGTTAGTTTTAGTCTTAAATCACTCTCAACATTCAGTTTATTCCTATATGTATTTTTTAAATAAATTAAAGTAGAAAAAGCACGTTCTCATAGATAATTCGTCGATAAGCCCATCAAGTTTCTTAGTGTAATTTTAGGTATTGCTGGATGGTCTTTTCGAACATTTAACCAGAATGGCACTAATTGTGTACTTTTAAAATACGGTTTTAAAGTCTGATCACATGACATTTCAATCAACGAATCTTCTTCATCAGCTGATATTTTCATTTAATTTATTTTAATTTATTTTCAAAAATAAAAACCAAAAAATATATTATCATATATCATTTTAAATATCAATATTAAATATTTAATATTATACCAATGGCTCACGGCCCAGTACCATGCTTCTCGCGGCCCGTGGGTTGGGAACCGCTGGGGTAAAATGTAAACTTTATAATTCCGTTGTTATAGGTGCCTGTAATATGTATAAAAATATGACGGTGTACTACACTGTAGACTCTACAGTGTAGAGTGTAGACAATCCATTAAAGCGATATTATGAAACGATTATTCATTTACGTTTAAATTTTAACGTACATTTTATTCATCCAATACACAAAAAAAAAAAACCATAGATTCATTATGGTCGTACAGGGTACAAATATGGGGACCTGCCAAACCATCTAACATTAGACCATTATACAATCCTTCCAATCAATAGCTCTAAGAATCATCAAAATGCTCCCTGGTACTCAACTAATCAAAATCTTCATAAAGACCTTCAACTACCAACTGTCAAAGAACTAGCAACTAACCATTACGAAAAATTCCACGACAAACTAAAAGATCACCCTAATCCACTAATTCATCAAATGTCCACCACAACAATTCCAAACAATATCAACCGCCACCTTAACAGGGATCGGCCCCGTGACCTACTCGAATATTTTAATTTATAATGTTTTATTATTATACGGGTGTAAATAGAGATAAAAAAAGAAAAACTGTAAAAAACAAACATTAAGTAATATTGTAGGCGTGGCCAGTGGGCCACTTCCTATTCGTGTTTTCATGTCACTGTTGTACTTTTATTATCAAAATTGCTTAGTGTAACCATTGATTATAGAATAGACTTTAGATTTATTATAGGATATATAAATAAATTATACCTAACCGATTTTAAGCACATGAGTGTCCCGGGCCTAAAACAGTATCTGCCTACAGTTTATTAAATAATCGTAGATCGTGACAACAATAAAAAAAAAATAATAATAAACGTTGATAATCGACGAGCTAATGGAAACTGCACGTGTTACAATAAAATGTAACTTTCAACAAGAAAAATGCAAATATATGTAAAAAAAAGTACAAAAATGAATAAAATTCACTAAAAATACTAAAAAAATGACCGTAAAGCATACAAATCCTTAAAAATGCAAAAAATGCAATTCACGAATTTTACCATTAAATCCTTAAACTTCGTGAATCATATTTCTTTATAGACGAGCATTAAATGTGAGCATTAGAAAAAAAGATGCAAACGCGTCAAGTTCCGGGACCTAATAAGTAATAATAATATAACCGCTCCAATCGTATAAAATGTATGCGTCACGTTTATGTGATCGTAACACAATATTCTGTTTCGTTCTCGATGAATCGGACGGAAAAATCATTATAGACGCTGCGTTTAAGCGTCGTTCGAAGAAAATCGTTTTTCGTCCACTGTTCATTTCGCCTTCCGTCGATTTTCACCAATTCGCAACAATCATTACGTTTCCTCCGTCAATCGTCTTTCTGGGTCACGATTAATTAAAACACACTGCGGTTTTTTATTTCCGTCGATTGATAGAAACCGTTTTGCTGCACGTTTGGACCGGATCAATTTTTGATATTACGAAAAAACGCGAAAACGAAACGTTGCTCAGTGATGATCTCTAGCGATGTTTTTTTAACACGTCGTAAACGTTTCGACAGAGCTGCCGAGCGACTTACCGGTGAAACTAACCGTTGGTCGTGTGATCGGCAGATAGCGCCATTCTAACGAATCCCACCGTAAAATCACTCTGTTGATGTGAACGTAAACAACCGATGCGCCACATTACCGTGTCGTCGAGTACATGTGGGCAAATAAAATAATATCAACTTCTTTTTCTTCTTTTTTTTTTTTTTTTTTTGATGATCGTCTCAACAGCTTACCGTGGTTTGAAAACAAAAACAGAGAGTAACCAAAGTCGATTTCACCATACGGAAAACGGAAAACACTCCGTTTTGCCGTGTTTCGACTCACTTTAAGTGTTGAAATCAAAAAAATCAAATAATATTCGTATATGATTATGACTACAAAAATTTTACAACCTAGAATTAAAAAAGGTTATAAATTAGCAGGTAAAAACACTGAAGTCATAAGTTAAACTTAATGTGCGTATTGAAAAAAAAAATGCATCAAGCTACCTAAATTATAAGATAAAACTTTTGAAAAACAAAAAATTTTCACTTTTCGACACTGACTATTGAAATCCGATTTGTCAGTACATTTTCTAATATGTACAATATAACGCATACATTATTTGTTCGTGAAAATTGGGTGTTCGGAAAATTTTTCTGTTTACTTTTTTCTGGACTCTTTGGATCACTATTAAATAATTGTAAGAATAATATAACTCGTTTGAAAAGAAATTTCGATTCGAAATGAAATTTCTGATCTATACAGGAACTGTATGAAATTTTTTGTCTCGGCCACTCTGTCGGGCTCCGGCCAAATGCTGTTATCTCGGAAAAAACAGGTAAAAAAAAAAGCATTGTAAAATTAATATTTTTGCTTAGATTCACTCGGAATTCATCTTTATTTTTTTGGTGGGCTATAATTTCTGAAGCTGTGTATACGATATGTTGTTTAAACACACATTTTAATTTAAATACTAATATAGTTGTGGATAAATACTCGCTACCGAATTATTGTACAGTAAATCGAAATTAACGATTTTCAGTTAAAATCATTAATCAAGATATTGTATTATACACGAATGATATATATATTTATATAAATAACAATCGGTTACAAATAATAATTAATAATAAATTATATTTGAAAAGTCTCCCAACAATTGAATTTCGAATGACCTAATGTATACAATATTGTCAGAATATTGCTATATTTCCTAACGGTTTGTAATTTTTTTTTTTTTCGTTCAGTCGGTTTAAACATGTCTTATTTCCAGATGTCCCTTGAAACGATTTCATTAAACTATTGTCATTGGTTTTTTCTGCGTTCTGCTCGTAATACTTAGTGCCACTTATTAAATCGATCCAATACAAAAATATTCAAACGCATTGTCGATCGACGTGCTTGCGTTGTCTGGTACAAATGATTTACTACAGTTAATACGAACATCCTTCGATATCGATCGATCTGAATCGGCTACGATAAAAAAACAATACGAATTTCACAAATGCCTAACGCACCTACTACAGTTAATAGTCCATTGATTAAAAATATTTAAGCCGTCAACGCGTAAACGACAATCGTCGCTCACAAATCGCGCTTGTGAATTGAACGTGTATAAAATATTCTTGGAATATTTACCGGAATGTCGTAAATTTAGTTGCTACTGACCGGCACTCGAGTCAAAACGGAATGATTCATCATACGGTTCCTACTATGTGTGCTGACTGTTACGTGTTCGAGAACGCGTGAAAATAATTTCAAATTATAAATCATTTTCGTGATCATTGTACGCGTCAAACGGACCATCAAAGAAACGTACGGTCGTCGAACCCGACAAAAAAGTCGATTTCGTGTTTTGTCTAAAGGTCCATAAGTGTTTTTTCGGGAACACGTAAGCTGTGTCCCGTGAAATAGGTATACTCGAATTGTGTATTTAAATCAGGGGTTCTCATAAACAACTCGTCATTTAATAAACTACAATTTGTTGCCGATGCATTAGAACTGAGTACCCCCACAAACAAAAAAAAAACTCAGTTCTAAAATTTTCCGAATCGAGTCCCGATTTGTAAAGTTATTTGTCTAAATCGAGTCCCGACTTAAATAATTATCATTTTATACTTTCTTATTCCCGACTTGTTAGATATACGTATCTCTGACGAAAATACGATTGTACGATAAAACGAAATATTTTTTGCGTACTTTTTAATTTAGATTATCAACTTAATACATATATTTGTACATAATTTAATCCTTTTATATATTTATTATATACTAATAAAATACTAAGAATATATAATATAATAATATAAATTTAATTTTACATTATAATAATATTTAGATCGAAAATTTGGTCTGTACTGTTTTGATAAACGTTTTAAATCGTATTTATTATAAAAGTTTTATTAAACGTCCTGACAATAAGTGACGATATGTTCGTTATTACTTATTAACAGAGGCGTATTTATAGGCACATGTCCTGTAGGCCCGGGCCTAGAGCGGCGACATTTTGACAAATTTCTACATTTTTTTTTTTTTTTTTTTACAAAATTACAGAAAGTATTTTTCATTCGACAACATCAAATATGAATTATTTTTCGACTAGAGAAATGAGTTCACAAATCATACGTTTTACGATTTAGAGTTACGATTCGGTGAATCGGAAAGTGTCCGCAGGCGGAAAATCCTTAAATACGCCACTGCTTATTATTAACCAAGGATCGGGGACAAAATCAATCCGTGTTTTTATTCATAATATATTAATTTATGAATTGATATATCTCGAAACACAGAGAACTTCTGAAATCCTCAAAAAAAGTTACACCACCCGACCGACATAGCGCGTTAAGACGACATGACGTATACTTATTTTTTTCACGGGACGCGACTAAGGTGCTTCAGTTTTTTTCCAGCGATACCTCGTCACCGAAGTCAAAGCCATTATAACGTCATAACATCACGATCGTCGTCGTTGTACGCAGTTCGCGATGGTTTTAAATTATTATTCTTTCGCCGTATTACACGTTTAGCCGAATAAATATTTTCGACGCAGTTACCGAACATGCTTACGTCCCGAAATCCATTTTGTATACTTATACGTATATATGGGCCCCGGTGAAATGTAAACAATCACGAGAAACGTAACGACTACGGGTGAATTAATTGACTCAATCGGATTCGCGGAATTTCTCTTCCATTATTATGTCGGCTGAACACGAGAATATTCAGATTTAATATACCACCGCACCTGCGAAAGCCACCGAAATAAAAGTCGTGTACACTGCAGTGTTGTATTCGTACACTAAAACATAATAAGACGCAGTACCGTTAGCAATTATTACGCTGGTGAACGTGATTTGTGTGCACACGGTTTGACGTTTTGAAAACACTATAAAATTTGAGAATTTAAATATTCGTCGAATAGATATGAATAATTTAAAATAGGGCCGCTTTACGGTTCCAAACAAAACATTCCGTTTGGGAAGCATGTCTGGAAATACATCGCGTTCATAACGATTATATACAAACGCCTTGAAAATAACGTATATTTTATAAACATATCATTTTGCAACATTTATCGGTTTGAATATTACGGTATAGGATACGAAAAAAGGTACGTACTTCACCACATGAGGTATTCTTCGCTACACGGACCAGTTAATGAGGATGTAGGTGTGATTGAAGTTTCTGGCGAATTTAATTTTGGATGATTTTGGATGAAACTGTCGTTTACGGCAAATTTCGCCGTTTTCGCTACATTTCAGGCTGTTTTTCCGTTCGCTTGGAAAAAACATCGAGATGACCGCTTAGTAAATCCTCAAAGTACGGTCTAGATAAAATTTCCGATCCATAGAGTGACTGTATAAGACTTTTGGACAAAGTTAAGGTGAGGAAAAAGTGTCTTCAGATTAAAAAAACAAAAAAATACGTACTTCGCCCCATGGGGTATACATCGCTCCTTGAACGAGTTAGTGGGGATGTGTGAATTGACTTTCGAAGAAATGTTCTTAAACGAACTGAAGAACGTACCACGTGGGATAATAATGAGCGGACCAGATTAGGCGAGTGAGTCGGAGCAAGATTTTTATAAAAACCACGCGAATCCGCAGAACTATAATAGCAAGTACTCGAGCGGCGAAAAAGCTTTTGGGCGACACGGCAAGGCAAACGCGGCAAGCCAGGACCCAAGTTACAATTTACAATAAACATAATGACTTTTAATTTCAATGATAGGTACGACCAAATATTGTATGTCTGTATAAAAGTGTTTCTTTTTTTTGGTTCGGATATTTTTGCGGCGATCACAAACGACTTGTATAGTACCTAATAGGTTAGGTACTACCTATATAGGTATTATCGTTTTAGACGTTCATGTTCATCGTTCGTCGTTTTGTCGTTATAGCCCTCTACACACTAAAAACGAAAGAAGTCACAGGCGATATTTTATCGGGACTTCATTATCGGTAAAAAAAAACCACCCGACAGAAGCCAACGTGCGAATCCGATACACGGTTACGATTTTTAATAATTGTATTTAATAACGCGATCGTGCCGTGCAACGACCTCACTGTCGCTCCGGTGATAAATTTAGATCGTAAAAATGTCAAGAATAACACACACACACACACACACACACACACACACACACACACACACACACACACACACACACACACACACCCGCCGTGCATACGCGGACGTCACGTCGACCGCGATTTCCGTTTCGTGGTGTACCCACACGTCTTTACGTTATAATTGTATTATTATTATTATTATTATTATCGTTATTATTATTATTATTCATTATCACAGTGACATCCAAGCGTGCCCCGACCGTTCTGCCGTTACCGAAGCTGTTCGTCAAACGGTCTGACGACGTGAATGGCTATCATCACCATAAAATTATACTACGTTGATCGTGACGCGGACCACCAACGGCGAGAGATAAAAGTAACAACACGGTTATTACGGTCGCAGGGATAATCAGTGAATTTGGACGAGACGAAAACGCGTAAACGTCCGAAGCAGAATACACATTGGTCGTCGGACGACGTGTAAGTATACACCGCGCTCACCGTACACGTTATTTGACGTACGACACGGTGACAGTACTAAAACGCGATGACGAACATCAGCGTCGATCCGATGCTAGTTGACGACTTTTGACAGGGTCCCCCGCACATTACACGAACACGACTCTGAATGAAACTACGGAACGTGTAAAACTTTTTTCGACTTCACTCCATGCACCGTATACGGTGTCTACGGGATTCCATAATGTTGATTTGAGCTGGGATCGATATAGATCAGCGATTCCCAATCTTTTATTTATACTATCGATCATACATCAGGTTAGATATTTATCGTTTTGCCTAACCAAAAAGAAATTTTGAGTAATGAGGTCATAAAGTTATCATTAGGGCGTAAGGTGATATTTTACCCAAAACTATCAACAGCAATATTATATCATATAACAATAATATCATTGCAATAGTCGTACACGCGGTTGATTCAGATTTCATTAACAATAGGTATTTAGAGTGAAAAAAAAAATTATCTAGTTTTCACCCATAAGAAAACACGTGTTTTACCCCCTGAGGAGTAATTACCCCCAGATTTGGAACCATTGATATAGATGTACGCAAGGGCGTCCCTGACCCTATTTTCAGGGAGGGGCGACTTTTAGACTTGTAATGTTGAGGAATCAAAAACAAACAAAAATAATTTAACTATAATATTTAGGATTAAAAACAAATAAAAATTCTTTTAAATGAAGCACAAATTAATTAAAATTATTATTCTATAAAACAAATTCTTTGAATCGTTTGTGTCCTGCAAATCTATCTATTATTTTGCACGCATCTAGTGTACTACGTGAACTGTGAAGACGTATTCGTGTACTTCAATAATATCATTCTATCTAAAAGTATCTAAAAGTATCTATTGTTATAAAATCGATACGACACGAACTGGGTAAATTCCGAGCGCTTCTATCAATATATTACACACCTATATCATAATCTATGACTTTAAATAACTTCGTAATTTTTTTCTAATGATTATTATAATATAATACAGATAATGTAAAAAAAAGTAAAAAAAAAAATTGAAAAGGCCCAGGGGGGGGGAATACGCCCTTGTATGTACGCGGTTTATGATTCTGACTTGAAAATGATGTATATTCGTGTCTGGAAACGAGACATTTGAATTTTTCTGTGAAATTTTCGATTTCGGCTTTTGACGTCAGGCTGCACTTGAATTGAATCAAGACGATACCGCGAAGCCCCCGGCGGCGATCGCATGGCAGCCGAGTCGGCCGAGCAGACACATATGTAACCCAAAAGCGGCATGCGAAAAGCCTGCACCGACAAAGTATTCGACAGACCGTAGTATAACTCAGTTGCAGTTATGACGTGATTATACTTGTGGCGACGTCATCTAGTTATTTGTCACGTCGCGATCTCACACGACGCGTTGATTAATTATTTTTTCGACAACGATTACAATAATTTTATTATCATGTACGCAGCGCTCACGCTCCGACCGGCGGGTGACACGCGCGTGCACGACGTAATGATATCTGAATCGAAATTCCTCCGTGTGTCGACCGGTCGACTTTTCATTCATCGGGATGCACGCGAAAACGGCGCGCTCCTGGTGACTTGCCAACTAAAAACGCGCACATGCTCGTATGTATGTATGTATGTATGTATGTATGTATGAACACGCGCGCGCGCGCATGTGTGTGTGTGTTTATTATATAGTGTGCACTAACACGTATATCGTATACACACTATAAACGGAGTGTCCTACGAAGATGTACCGTTCGTGATGTTTCCTGAGATAATGTGGAAAATACTCTATACGTTTTCGTTTTTTATATTTCTCACAGAAACACGGACTTCAAGCATTCCTATTTTAACTAGGCACGTTTTTATGTTTTGGTAAAAAATTAATAGATAAATTTTTATTTTGAAAAATATTACAGACAAGGCCGTAGCCGGGGGGGGGGGGGGGGGGTTCGGGTTCAGTCCCCCCCCGAAATTTTTTTTTTTTTAAATAATATTGAATAGTTTGAATAGTTTTAAATGCCTACCTATTATATTTGATACGTGTCACTGTGATTACAACACATAAATAAATAAAACGGTTTAACGGTATATTTTATATTTATATTGTGTTAGATAAGCGATAACTAATCTTAATGTACTTTTGTAAAACCTAATGTATACCTACAGTATCTAATCTTAATTATTTTGGTAATCGATGGTCAGTAGAGAAGTATAACATATTTTGTTTATGCCATTGTCGTCTCGGGGCCGCGGGGACCCACGGGCACGCGGGAGCAACGTTTTCCGCACGAGCCCGGACCCTCCAACCCCCACGCGGAGCCGAACGCCGAAAAACACGTTTCGCGTCGGATCGCGAAAACCATCGCTGGCGGAAAAATACGAGTAAAACGATCGAGTTTTTTTTTTGTAATTCGTAAACGAATTCGACCTTGTCACGCACCGTTTGACCGTTTATTCGGCGACAAAAACGATGTTATTATTACGACCGATGGGTCGACATATATTTTCAAAACACGCTGAAACGATACGACGTTTTACGTTTCGATCGACGACCGAACGTAATCGAACGATGTGATCTTTCTTGACAGCTCTATTGCAAAAAATATGAAAATTACAACATAGATAATATTATACATATGAGTAGATTTCATGTACCATTCAGAGCCACTTATGATATTTTGAATGCTCAAATCTATAGCTGATTTATTTCTTTTGAAAATATTGCAAAACATTACTATTTGATTTGGTGTAATTCCTGTGGGATTTCGATCATGGCCGTTCGGATTATACGTGTGCGATTATAGTTTTCGAATTGAATTTTCGATGACAACGAATAAATAGTAATACGATTTTATGAAACAATAAAATATTTTGTTGTGATCGATATATTTTACGGTATGAGATAGTAAACGGAAGCTAGGGATAGAAAAAGAAAAATACGCGTGGCACTCGGGGACTGCCGCGGTAAAGCTATAGGATTTTTATCGACTTAGGAAGCACTAATTATTTTTTACGTGCGTTCAAGTGTGTAATTTGATGTAAAAATAAGAGATTTCGTCAAAATGCAAACTTTAAATGCTTGTAAAAAAAAATGGTGATTAATGATTTTCGATATTTTTTCATCGTCGGTAGAAATATTTATGAATATTATTGCATTAAATTTTCAGATTTGAATATCCAAAGGTTGAAATTTTACGAAGCAAAAACTTTTCAATATTTTCAAAGTTCTATAATATATAAGTCAAAAGTTGTTAAATATTTTTGAAATTTTAATTAAGTATACGCGTGACTGTTATTAGTAGTCAGTAAAAATGTCGTAAAGTAAAATAACGTAAATATAGTCATAAACGAATTCGGTGAAAACCGTAATTAGGCTCATACCACTATTTCCAAATTAATCGAAGGTGATATTAGTATTTTTATTTTTTTCATTCTTCGATGTTTTATATATTTATAAAAACTAAAAATTTGTTATCGATTGTAATAATTTTTTTAATATTGAAAAATAAAGTGTTAGAAATTTTCAGATGTGACGGGTGAACACAATATTGATACTTTTTGGCTTTTTGGCACCGAACAAGCAGAATACGACTGCGGGTGCCCCCGGCCTCAACAGCCACACACGTCCTCCGTGCTAGAAAATCGCGATCGTCCGTCGACATTTGCTGTGCTGTACAGATAGCTTTTTACGGACTATTTCGGTTTTCTGTCCCGACCATTGTTCTTTACTCGACTCGGACACAATATATATACGTATATATAAAGCCATCTCACGGCTAGCTCAGTCGGTAGAGCACGAGACTCTTAATCTCGGGGTCGTGGGTTCGAGCCCCACGTTGAGCGCCACTGTCGTATACCTATCTCTCGATGGTACACAAAAAAGATGACAACATACACTACTGAATTAACTTTATTAAACATAAACAAACATAGGTAGAAATATACGAGTCTCCAACAACGACCACAGTACTCAGTGTCTCGCCAGAAAACCCGTACTCCCTCTCTACCACAATGCTTACGTCTTTAAGTATTATTTTACAAAGTACTACCTCAGCACATTTGCTTCACTGGCCTATTATTGCGAATATTGTGGTATATATTATTTTTATTATTTAATTATTTAGCATGTACAACAAAACGATATTAGATCACAATAACGGTTATTGGATTTTCACTACGAAGATTGCGTCACTGCGTGTACGAGTGTGTACGGCGATAAATTCCGACTCTCGGTAATAAACAACAAGGACGGGTAAAACGTCGGAAAATTATAATTTACAATTTCGATTGCGCAAGCCCGTGTAAATACGTGAACCGCGAATTAAAACTGGATCAAGCACGACCATTTGTTATCATCGCTGCTCCGTTAAACTCATCCGTGCGACGAGCCATGACCATATCGGTGGTACCCGAGCGTGTAATGATAATATGTATGTTGTTGCGTATATCGATATGACGGATTGTGCGCATTGCGAAATGTCAAAACATCGGCGGCGTCCGTGTCATTGACGTCGTCACTCGCCGTGTATTCGCTAGGAAACGATGAGGATTTCGCGAGAGAGAAAAAAAAAAGCAAAAATAAAGTCAGTTGGAAAAACGGACGAAAACGATTAGGTGTACCGCCGTCGTTCATATATGTATTGCACGCGGTAGCTGTTACTACGGATCACGATATCGTGGGATCGTCGAACGATATAATACGTATATGACGAACAAACGGGAGTCACTAGAAAAGCCGATAAAATTTAGCACTTCCCTCGAATTACGGTAGTGCGAGAATGTGTATCTCTTATGGTATTGAGGCATGTTTTAGAAAGTCATATTTTAGAATGCCGAGTTTTAGAACACCAAGTTTTAGAAATACTATGTTTTAGAAAATAAAACTTTTAGAATGCTGAGTTTTAGAAATACTGTGTTTGATTACTCGTACTATATTTTTTTTTTTAGAAAATATATGTATAAGTATTTTTTTCTGTTTACTCGTATATAAAATGTTTTCTAATAATATTCTCTTACAGTCAAAATATATATAATAATTGTTAAAACTTAAGATTATTAGCAATAGCTCTCATAAATTCATCTAAATTATAATTAGAATCATCAGTTGATGACTCAAATTATAATTTATAATTATTACTATTTATTTATTACTATTATTATTAATAGTAATATTATTATTATTATTTATATTATTATTATTATTATTATTATTATATTAATATAATAATAATTATTATTATTATTATTATTATTATTATTATTATTATTATTTATTATTATTATTTATTTATATTATTATTATTATTATTTATTTATTACTATTTATTTATTTATTACTATTCGTTTACACATTTGCAATAAGTTATTATTCCGTATTTCATTGTACTTTTTTCTCTTGAGTAATTTATTTGAAATCAACGATTCGATTGTTCCTTCAGTTTCATGTTGTTCTTTTTGAATTTTGGAGATAAATGAATGTATACCAGGGTGTGTTGATAATAAAAGATGTATTTTGTTGTGCCAACCTTCTGCTGAATTGGATGTTCTTGGCATTTCGTTGACAGTTCGACTGTGTACTGACCACATTTCAATTGGAAAACATGGTTCGTAACGCGTTACTTCTTTTTTTCTAAACATCATCCCAACTTTTCCAACCACGTAGTTTTCTTAAAAATATGTTACTAGATCAATTTCATCATCCTCGAATTCAGATTTCAAAATATCTCACGCTTCTTTCACTTTATCCGGGGGCAAAAACGCTAAACTTGCAATTTTACGTGCTCGAAAATTGAACTCGATCACATTTTGGTACTTTGTAACCAAACCCAACGCTTGGATCTTACGATATATCGACTGCTGTAAATGAAAAAATCATGCTGAATGCAAACAGAAATACATTATTGATTGCATTAATCGCTGCCTGTTCGAAATCGGTAATTATTTCACAATAAATAAGACAATAATTTAATTAAAAACTCTGAATTTTGAAATTCCTTCTTCCCAATCAAAAATATTTTTTATTCTAAAACACCATTTAACATTTTTCTAAAACACAGATTTTCTAAAAATTTCATGTTCTAAAATATAGATTTTCGAAATCTCGTCATCCTAAAATTCAGCATTCTGAAACTTGACTTTCGAAAACATGCACCCAAATCATCTCTTCTCGCTTGGCCTCCAAAGCCGACGCGTCTTTACAAACTCACGCCAAAGGTAGACGAAATCAACACGTGGTAGTGCAGCGTACGTGTGATATAGTTCTGAAGTTTGTTTGAATATCTTACGGCGGCGTCCCTTATTTCTATTTCGTCGAGTTCGGCTCTGAAACCCCGATATAGCGGTATTCAACACGAGTTATTTTATCAATCCACGATTAGCCGATTGACTACTACGGTACTTTCGTTTACATACAAATATTTCCCAAGAGATTTGAGTAATGTCACCAGAGCCGATAACGTTTTTTGGTTTAATTTCTTTTTTAAACGTATCATTAAATTATCATTCAAACCGTGCGTGCGTGCGTATACTCTCGCTTCGTATAATTTTATTTACATTCAATCGATTTTACAGTTTTTGTAACTTTTATTCGAGACCTCGTTGATATGTATGCAATACATTCCTTAAAACGTTTGCAGAGCAGAGTACGTAATTTAAGCACGTGTATGGGTACACACGCGCATGAAAGCATTTCACTTACATGTAGAGACGAATTTTCCCGGTTGAATACCCGCGGTCGATTATTCGTTTCGTTCGCGGAGAGAGTCGATTTTGTTTCTTCAAAAACCGCTCGTCGTAAACGTAACACGTGAAAACGCACGATTCTACTGTTGAACCTCTCCGACGTCGAATATATTGCGGCTTGTTCGTATTGAAATATCCTCTGACACCTCATATTATCGTATTTTTGACGTGAGAGTTAAATTCCGAAAATATGCATTTCGTCTCAATCGTATATCGATATTGCAGGTAGCGATAAATGTAATAACATTACCTTTTATTCGCGTATTTACATATTGTTATACTTCGTATCGGGTTTATATTCTATTTTGTACGATTCATTAAAATAAAAGTTGCATACAACTAATAGTACAAAGAATTTTATCTCTCGGATTGATACAAAGGAATGTCACCATTGTTACTTCTTGTTCTGCGAATAAATGATTTATGCACGCGGAATAAGTATATAAATTTATGAATTTACCATGAATATAAAAGTTTACAATTTTTCATTCTTTGTTGAGTTTCGTTTATATAAAAAATCCCTAAACTAGTATTTTTTTTTTTTTGTAATATCGCCATAATATAAATTTTATTTCTGTTATAATTGCGATGATTCATATCACAAAGTTGGTAAGAAATAAGTTCTACGCACCACATTTATAATATCATTGTGAGACCTAAAACTATAATGAGTCATAAAATCCACGATAAATAATTTAAACGAAATAATTTAAATGATTTAATATTTCAGAATGGTGCTCATAATACGTACAGTTATTATTAAACTATGGGAAATAATTGGACTTTGTTTGAACTTCAAATATATTCTTTTGACTTAATTTTACGTATCGTCGCAATGTTTATTTTTTTTTTTTTTAGTTATTTAACGATTTATTTCATCACAGTACTATTCTAAAATATAAATGCAGCACTCATTAATCGTTCGATGATTCGCAGCAGTCACGTGATTTCTATCCGTGTTTGTGTCAACATTCTTTGTAAAGAACATTCGAGATTAAAATGTAGGTACGACGAACAATGCGCTGTACGATATAAGGACGCATCGCGATGGTTATAGGTTACCATTCCTAACCATTCCCGCGGGAATCGGACGGGGCATTCCCGAACCCTGCCGTAAGAGTTCGACTCGAGTCGAGTATTAAATACGCACCACAATGTACGGACATAATTCACGGCGAACCCATTCGCACTTATGCCAAACATTTCCGGGCACCCGAGTATCCGGTGGCATTCAGAGCTCCCTCGCGACCAAAAGGTGTATCGGTCATTATAATATTGTATCCGTCGTGGACGCTTTTATTAAAATATTATACCGTGAATAATTTCCAGAACGATAACCGTTGTAATATTGTACAGTTGACGTCTCGATTCCTAGCGGCCGAGTACCCGTGTTTAATAATAATAATAATAAAATTTACGTAATCTACGACCGGTTTTTTATATCATACGGAGAACGTCCGAACGATTATTTAAATCACGTTCGCTTAACGGAAGCGAACAAGTCAATGAAAACGATTGATTTGAATGAGTCGAGGAGTGCATCGATTTGAGGATCTTCGATTTGAAGTCGAGAAAAAAATTATCTCGTCAAGTTTGAAGGACAAAGTAACGAAAATTACAAATGCGATTGGCTATGTTAAAATGTGTAATTTTTCTCACACTAGGAATTCGGTTCTTAAAAATTATAAAAATAAATAAATCGCGATAAATCAGAGATACAGCTATTGACGAATATACAGGTCGTAAAATATAACGGCGTCCACATTTTTATTATCTAGATTACAATATTCAAACCGAATCGGATCGAGCTAAAACCTGCAACGATGACACGTCGAGTTAAAACAATCGTTGTTCTAACGTGTACTAAATTATTTAGCTGCAGCGTAATATTATTAACTTACTATAATATAGTAACGTTTAAACGTTTTTTTTCAAATAAACCGTTCAACAAACTATTGTACTCACCTTTTTTTTAAAGGTACACCCAATAATATATTACACACACACATACACACACACACGCGCGCACACACACACACACACACACACACACACACACACACACACACACACACACACACACACACACACACACACACACACACACACACACACACACACACACACACACGGCTTTGGCATACGTTTTCAGCCATTAAAAACAATAGCGTTGCGCACGCAGTACCTATATCGCACGTGTATAAATGATCAACCGAGCCGTACTAAAAGCAATCAACGGCTCGAACCCAGTTTATGGTCTGTGTTGTTGTTGTTGTTGTTGTTGTTGTTTTTCTTTCTCCAAAACACCATAACACAACAAACTTTAGAGAAATCGATTTTTGTAACACGTATATACGATATACTATAGGGTGTCTCACAAAGACATGCCGATTTCGCATTTGAAATTTACGTTTTATAATGTTTTAAATCGGAATCGTTTATCTTCGTGATACATTCTGTATTATACTATCGTACAATTTTTTTTTCTGATACCACGTAAATTATAACAACAAACACAGCAAAAAAATATTTGTAGGTCAATCATATGGGTGCTCACTTTATAATAAACATAACATATTCAAATACTAATCTCACTTTTAAACAATATCTTCGGCCGCATTCGTTTATTCGTTTATCTCTACAAATAAACGCGTACAGTTTTTTTCGATCTCGCTACTCCTTTCTTTCGCGTTTCATAATATACTCTCTCTGGTGACTTTTTGGAAACGGAAACCGGTCGTCAACATAATGTATTATCGTACAAACCAAACCCACGCGCGACTATAGACACCGTGCAGCTATTGAAAAATTTCGCGCTCTAGTGACGAATGTACACACTACTGACGGGAAACAATTTGATTTTTATGGGTATTATTAAATATGTTTATTTCAAAATCTTTTGGATATACTAAATAATTGAATTCTTATTTTATTGTAATTAATTACTTATAAAGTTTGATAATCCTACTTAAGTACCTAATGTCATATTATACACTTTACACGAATAATATAATGTAATATATTATATAATACATATTTTTATCGTGATAAATAGGTTTGTAACTATTGTGATTTTTACTCATAGATAATAAAGAAATTATTATCTATGTTTTTACTAGTTATTGGATACATATGATAAAGTGATAATTAAAATCATAATTTATAAATATATAATTAATTGTTCAATTATTACATTATATTGTCCTAAATCTATGTCCCTTGATCTAAACATGAGTAATGTACGAAAATCAAACCATAACTGCTGTGTTGATAATTGCAATGCAACTTACTCAAATGCCCCAGACTGCGTTTTTATCATAATAAATATTATCACACGTTTTTTTTTCCTTCTCGTTTTATTTTTTATTAGTCGATTTCTTTCCGCGTCTAGTGTGCACACGTAACACGTCATATTCAACGGATTTTTAATCACGTCGTGTGACACATGCGTTCGATTATTTTCGTCACTTTGCGAGTAATTATATCGTTGTCGGCGGACGGCGTTCCGCCGAGAACTCCCGCGGTGTATAGCTAGGTACACTATCATTTCCCACGCCGCGTGACGTGACCGTAATGATAATATTATGCGACGAACGTTGGCGAAACGCGTTTGCAGTCCGAACCGACCGCTACGACGACGGATGCGCTGACGGCGAAAATCCTCGGCGAATCACAAAGTGAACAAAAAATAATAATCGCGGAAACACGCGGAAACCACGCGCGATCTTGAACGCCGTCCAACAGCGATATTCGTTAACCGACCGTTTAAGTCGCGTCCGGAAAATACGAAAAAAGACAACAACAAAAGACAAATAAAAGCGCAGTAAAGTGAACACGGAAAAAAAAACATCGTAATAGCGCCCACTTTAACGACGCGTACGAATCGAGTGGATATTTTATTTTTTCGGCGTAGCCATTTTTTTTGTTTTTGTTATGTTTTGTTTTAGATTCTGAGTGAAGCGAAGGATCTTATGGTTTTACAAAGATGTTTATTTTATTTTTTTTTTTTTTTTCTGTAAACACTTTTTCGTATAGAAATCCTTGTCCAAAAGTTTCGTCCAGCAACACTTTAGATTCAAAATTGAACTGAGATGGTACTTTAGAGAGGTCATTTTTCCAAAATCTCCATAGTTTTTCCAGTAATCAAGAATAACGATCGAAAAACTGAGTAAAAACGGTAAAATCGGTAAGATTCCGCCGTAAACGAGATTTTCACTGTTCAGATTATAGGTATTTAGTCATAAATCAAAACGTATTGAAGCTAGAAACTTGAAAATTTTATCCAATATCAAATACATACTTTTTTATATTGGACAAAATTTTCAGAAAAATTATAGCACTTTTGACTTAAATATACAACTTTTAATTTACAAAATTGTTTGAAAGTTTTTATGTATTATAATTTTAAATATTTGACAAAAAGTTCTGAAAATTTAATATGACCTTACTCATATACCTACCTAATTATCCAAACAAAAGCTCAAAAATCGTTAGTCAGGAATTTTTTTTATACACACTTTAATAAATTATTATAACTCACCACTCGAAACTTCATTAGAACATCATTATTATAATATGAACAATTTCACTTAGAATATCGAAATTTGAATTAAACAGACATTGCATTTAAGGTCATTTTTAAGTTTTTCTGACGAAAAAAGATTAAAAATCGTATGTTTTTTAATGTCTAATTATTGTATCATTTTACAGATTTTCACTCGAAACTTCACGAGAACATCATTATATTCGTATGAACAACTTCAATAAAAATATCGAAATTTGAATTAAACAGACATTGCATTTAAGGTCATTTTTATGTATTTCTGACAAAAAACGATTAAAAATCACATTTTTTTAATGTCTTGTTATTGAATCATTTTACAGATTTTCACTCCAAACTTCAAGAGAACATCATTATATTCGTTTGAACATTTACACTTAGAATATCGAAATTTGAATACAATAGACATTGCATTTAAGGTCATTTTTTAGTTTTTCCGACGAAAAATATTAAAAATCGTATGTTTTTTAATGTCTAGTAATTGTATCATTTTACAGATTTTCACTCGAAACTTCATGAGAACATCATTACATTCGTTTGAACATTTTCACTTAGAATATCGAAATTTGAATACAACAGACATTGCATTTAAGGTCATTTTTAAGTTTTTCTGACGAAAAAAGATTAAAAATCGTTTGTTTTTTAATGTCTAGTTATTGTATCATTTTACAGATTTTCACTCCAAACTTCATGAGAACATCATTATATTCGTTTGAACATTTACACTTAGAATATCGAAATTTGAATACAACAGACGTTGCATTTAAGGTCATTTTTAAGTTTTTCTGACGAAAAAAGATTAAAAATCGTTTGTTTTTTAATGTCTAGTTATTGTATCATTTTACAGATTTTCACTCGAAACTTCATGAGAACATCATTCTATTCGTTTGAACATTTACACTTAGAATATCGAAATTTGAATACAACAGACATAGCATTTAAGGTCATTTTTAAGTTTTTCTGACGAAAAAAGATTAAAAATCGTTTGTTTTTTAATGTCTAGTGATTGTATCATTTTACAGATTTTCACTCGAAACTTCATGAGAACATCATTATATTCGTTTGAACATTTTCACTTAGAATATCGAACTTCGAATTAAACAGACATTGCATTTAAGGTCATTTTTATGTATTTCTGACGAAAAACGATTATAAATCGCAGTTTTTTTAATGTCTTGTTATTGTATCATTTTACAAATTTCCACTCTAAACTTCATAAGAACATCATTGGATTCGTACGAACAACTTCAATAAAAATATCGAAATTTGAATTAAACAGACATTGCATTTAAGATCATTTTTATGTTTTTCTGACTAAAATGATTAAAAATCACATTTTTTTTAATGTCTAGTTATTGTATCATTTTACAGATTTTCACTCGAAACTTCATGAGAACATCATTATATACATTTGAACATTTTCACATAGAATATCGAAATTTTAATTAAACAGACATTGCATTTAAGGTCATTTTTAAGTTTTTCTGACGAAAAACGATAAAAAATCGCATGTTTTTTAATGTCTAGTTATTGTATCATTTTGCAGATTTTCACTCGAAACTTCATGAGAACATCATTATATTCGTTTGAACATTTTCACTAAGAATATCGAAATTCGAAGTAAACAGACATTGCATTTAAGGTCATTTTTATGTATTTCCTGCGAAAAACGATTAAAAATCGCATGTATTTTAATGTCTAGTTATTGTATCATTTTACAGATTTTCACTCGAAACTTCACGAGAACATCATAATATTCGTATGACAACTTCAATAAAAATATCAAAATTTGAATTAAACAGACATTGCATTTATGGTCATTTTTATGTATTTCTGACAAAAACTATTAAAAATCACATTTTTTTTAATGTCTTGTTATTGTATCATTTTACAAATTTTCACTCCAAACTTCAAGAGAACATCATTATATTAGTATGAACAACTTCAATAAAAATATCGAAATTTGAATTAAACAGACATTGCATTTAAGGTCATTTTTATGTATTTCTGACGAAAAACGATTAAAAATCGCATGTTTTTTAATGTCTAGTTATTGTATCATTTTACAGATTTTCACTCCAAACTTCAAGAGAACATCATTATATTGGTATGAACAACTTCAATAAAAATATCAAAATTTGAATTAAACAGACATTAAATTTAAGGTCATTTTTAAGTTTTTCTGACGAAAAACGATTAAAAATCGCATGTTTTTTAATGTCTAGTTATTGTATCATTTTACAGATTTTCACTTGTAACTTCATGAGAACATCATTATATTCGTTTAAACAATTTCACTTAGAATATCGATATTTGAATTAAACAGACATTGCATTTAAGGTCATTTTTATGTATTTCTGACGAAAAACGATTAAAAATCGCATGTTTTTTAATGTCTAGTTATTGTATCATTTTACAGATTTTCACTCGAAACTTCATGAGAACATCATTATATTCATTTGAACATTTTCACTTAGAATATCGAAATTTGAATACAACAGACATTGCATTTAAGGTCATTTTTAAGTTTTTCTGACGAAAAACGATTAAAAATCGCATGTTTTTTAATGTCTAGTTATTGTATCATTTTACAGATTTTCACTCGAAACTTCATGAGAACATCATTATATTCGTTTGAACATTTTCACTTAGAATATCGAAATTTGAATACAACAGACATTGCATTTAAGTTCATTTTTAAGTTTTTCTGACGAAAAACGATTAAAAATCGCATGTTTTTTAATGTCTAGTTATTGTATCATTTTACAGATTTTCACTCGAAACTTCATGAGAACATCATTATATTCGTTTGAACATTTCACTTAGAATATCGAAATTTGAATTAAACAGACATTGCATTTAAGGTCATTTTTAAGTTTTTCTGACGAAAAAAGATTAAAAATCGTATGTTTTTTAATGTCTAGTTATTGTATCATTTTACAGATTTTCACTCGAAACTTCATGAGAACATCATTATATACGTATGAATAACTTCAATAAAAATATCGAAATTTGAATTAAACAGACATTGCATTTAAGGTCATTTTTATGTATTTCTGACGAAAAACGAGAAAAAATCGCATGTTTTTTAATGTCTAGTTATTGTATCATTTTACAGATTTTTACTCGAAACTTCATGAGAACATCATTATATTCGTTTGAAAATTTTCACTTAGAATATCGAAATTTGAATTAAACAGACATTGCATTTAAGGTCATTTTTAAGTTTTTCTGACGAAAAATATTAAAAATCGTATGTTTTTTAATGTCTAGTTATTGTATCATTTTACAGATTTTCACTCGAAACTTCATGAGAACATCATTATATTCGTTTGAACATTTTCACTTAGAATATCGAAATTTGAATTAAACAGACATTGCATTTAAGGTCATTTTTATGTATTTCTGACGAAAAACGATTAAAAATCGCATGTTTTTTAATGTCTAGTTATTGTATCATTTTGCAGATTTTCACTCGAAACTTCATGAGAACATCATTATATTCGTTTGAAAATTTTCACTTAGAATATCGAAATTTGAATTAAACAGACATTGCATTTAAGGTCATTTTTATGTATTTCTGACGAAAAAAGATTAAAAATCGTATGTTTTTTAATGTCTAGTTATTGTATCATTTTGCAGATTTTCACTCGAAACATCATGAGAACATCATTAAATTCGTTTGAAAATTTTCACTTAGAATATCGAAATTTGAATTAAACAGACATTGCATTTAAGGTCATTTTTATGTATTTCTGACGAAAAACGATTAAAAATCGCATGTTTTTTAATGTCTAGTTATTGTATCATTTTACAGATTTTCACTCGAAACTTCACGAGAACATCATTATATTCGTATGAACAACTTCAATAAAAATATCAAAATTTGAATTAAACAGACATTGCATTTAAGGTCATTTTTAAGTTTTTCTGACAAAAAACGATTAAAAATCGCATGTTTTTTAATGTCTAGTTATTGTATCATTTTACAGATTTTCACTTGTAACTTCATGAGAACATCATTATATTCGTTTAAACAATTTCACTTAGAATATCGATATTTGAATTAAACAGACATTGCATTTATGGTCATTTTTATGTATTTCTGACAAAAACTATTAAAAATCACATTTTTTTTAATGTCTTGTTATTGTATCATTTTACAAATTTTCACTCCAAACTTCAAGAGAACATCATTATATTAGTATGAACAACTTCAATAAAAATATCGAAATTTGAATTAAACAGACATTGCATTTAAGGTCATTTTTATGTATTTCTGACGAAAAACGATTAAAAATCGCATGTTTTTTAATGTCTAGTTATTGTATCATTTTACAGATTTTCACTCGAAACTTCATGAGAACATCATTATATTCGTTTGAACAATTTCACTTAGAATATCGAAATTTGAATTAAACAGACATTGCATTTAAGGTCATTTTTAAGTTTTTCTGACGAAAAAAGATTAAAAATCGCATGTTTTTTAATGTCTAGTTATTGTATCATTTTACAGATTTTCACTCGAAACTTCATGAGAACATCATTATATTCGTTTGAACATTTTCACTTAGAATATCGAAATTTGAATTAAACAGACATTGCATTTAAGGTCATTTTTATGTATTTCTGACGAAAAACGATTAAAAATCGCATGTTTTTTAATGTCTAGTTATTGTATCATTTTACAGATTTTCACTCGAAACTTCATGAGAACATCATTATATTCATTTGAACATTTTCACTTAGAATATCGAAATTTGAATACAACAGACATTGCATTTAAGGTCATTTTTAAGTTTTTCTGACGAAAAAAGATTAAAAATCGTATGTTTTTTAATGTCTAGTTATTGTATCATTTTACAGATTTTCACTCGAAACTTCACGAGAACATCATTATATTCGTATGAACAATTTCACTTAGAATATCGAAATTTGAATTAAACAGACATTGCATTTAAGGTCATTTTTATGTATTTCTGACGAAAAACGATTAAAAATCGCATGTTTTTTAATGTCTAGTTATTGTATCATTTTACAGATTTTCACTCGAAACTTCACGAGAACATCATTATATTCGTATGAACAACTTCAATAAAAATATCGAAATTTGAATTAAACAGACATTGCATTTAAGGTCATTTTTATGTTTTTCTGACGAAAAAAGATTAAAAATCGCATGTTTTTTAATGTCTAGTTATTGTATCATTTTACAGATTTTCACTCGAAACTTCATGAGAACATCATTATATTCGTATGAACAATTTCACTTAGAATATCGAAATTTGAATTAAACAGACATTGCATTTAAGGTCATTTTTATGTTTTTCTGACGAAAAAAGATTAAAAATCGTATGTTTTTTAATGTCTAGTTATTGTATCATTTTACAGATTTTCACTCGAAACTTCATGAGAACATCATTATATTCGTTTGAACAATTTCACTTAGAATATCGAAATTTGAATTAAACAGACATTGCATTTAAGGTCATTTTTATGTTTTTCTGACGAAAAACGATTAAAAATCGCATGTTTTTTAATGTCTAGTTATTGTATCATTTTACAGATTTTCACTCGAAACTTCATGAGAACATCATTATATTCGTTTGAACAATTTCACTTAGAATATCGAAATTTGAATTAAACAGACATTGCATTTAAGGTCATTTTTATGTATTTCTGACGAAAAAAGATTAAAAATCGTATGTTTTTTAATGTCTAGTTATTGTATCATTTTACAGATTTTCACTCGAAACTTCATGAGAACATCATTATATTCGTACGAACAATTTCACTTAGAATATCGAAATTTGAATTAAACAGACATTGCATTTAAGGTCATTTTTATGTATTTCTGACGAAAAACGATTAAAAATCGTATGTTTTTTAATGTCTAGTTATTGTATCATTTTACAGATTTTCACTCGAAACTTCAAGAGAACATCATTATATTCGTATGAACAACTTCAATAAAAATATCGAAATTTGAATTAAACAGACATTGCATTTAAGGTCATTTTTATGTATTTCTGACGAAAAACGATTAAAAATCGCATGTTTTTTAATGTCTTGTTATTGTATCATTTTACAAATTTCCACTCGAAACATCATAAGAACATTATTGGGTTCGTACGAACAATTTCACTAAGAATATCGAAATTTGAATTCAACAGACATTGCATTTAAGGTCATTACTAAGTTTTTCTGACGAAAAAAGATCAAAAATCGTTTGTTTTTTAATGTCTAGTTATTGTATCATTTTACAGATTTTCACTCGAAACTTCATGAGATCATCATTATTATAATATGAACAATTTCACTTTGAATATCGAAATTTGAACTAAACAGACATTGCATTTAAGGTCATTTTAGATTCTGAGTGAAGCGAAGGATCTTATGGTTTTACAATGATGTTTATTTTTTTTATTTTTTTTTTTTTTCTGTAAACACTTTTTCTTATAGAAATGCTTGTCCAAAAGTTTCGTCCAGCAACTTTTTATATTCGAAATTGAACTGAGATGGTACTTTAGAGAGGTCCTTTTTCCAAAATCTCCATAGTTTTTCCAGTAATCAAGAATAACCATCGAAAAACTGAGTAAAAACGGTAAAATCGGTAAAAATCCGCCGTAAACGAGATTTTCACTGTTCAGATTTTAAGTATTTAGTCATAAATCGAAAAGTATTGAAGCTAGTAACTTGAAAATTTTATCCAATATCAAATACATACTTTTTTATATTGGACAAAATTTTCAGAAAAATTATAGCTCTTTTGACTTAAATATACAACTTTTAATTTACCAAATTGTTTGAAAGTTTTTATGTAATATAATTTTAAATATTTGACAAAAAGTTCTGAAAATTTAATATGACCTTACTCATATACCTACCGAATTTTCCTAACAAAAGTTCAAAAATCGTTAGTCAGGATTTTTATTTATACACACTTTAATAAATTATTATAACTCACCAAAAATTATACAAATAACCGTAAAATACGTAAACGGTATTTAAATAATAATATATTATATAACACTGAAGCTTTGCTCAGAATCGTTTTATACTAAAGAAATGAGTCATAATTTCTTTAAAATTTAATAAATTCATCACCAATATCTTGTCCGAGGACCGAAGGGACGAAGGACGAACTTGTACCACCATCATCTCACTTACCAGCTTTTTTTTGTTTTGTTTTTTTTTTTGACTTGCTCGTTAGGTTATTTCCCGATTGCGCGCATTTACCGGCAAACCAAGGTATTTTCAGTAGTTTTTCTTCATTGTTGGAAAAACAATTGAGAAATTAGAAAAATTAAATCTTTAACGTACCATCTCAGGGTGATTTCTAATCTATAGAGATACTGGATAAATATTTTGGACCAAATCTACTAACCAAAAAAGTGTATGCAAAAAAAAATTAACATTGTAAAACCATATAATTCTTCCCTCTACTTTAAATCTAAAAATGGGTCAATACCTCTATAACCCGAATTTATTTGCGGGGACTCAAAACCCGTATTATCCAACACCTTTAATACACCCGTTTGAAAACCCAATTTAAAATTCAAAAACCCGAACCCAAAATTTAAATGCTATTTTCTTACGAGCGGTACATGCTCGCGAAGCAAACGAGGTGAGTCAAAGCGCCGGTCACTTTGTAACTTAACGTAACTCATCTCGCAAGTCAAAGCACGTCACTCAGTATCCGTTTCAGTATACAGTCACACCTCGGTCGAAAAAAATGTTTACTTTTCGTGTAATTATTTTAGAAAATTTAAGGTTGGTGCCGCTCGTTTGGCCGGTTCGTAGAATAGCTGTACAGAGCCCGTCGAAACGACCGAAATGACCACCGCAATCATAACGACGCGCGCCGTTGTCGGGTCGTGGAAAAAAAACAGTATGTCGTGAACGCGTGCCCTTCTCATCGTCGGTCGCGTTCGGCCGAGAAATTCGGAGTAGACAACACGACGCGACGCACAGTGGTCCGAAACGTAATTCTAGGCGGACAAAATTAATTTTTATGTCTTCTCAAAAATTATTTTCGAATGAATTATTTCATACACACGTAGGTGATAATCATACAGTTTTAAAAGAGTATTTTAATAAATAATACAATCATTACATCAGTAACAATAATATTATATTAATTATTAATCACGTATTATACCATCGCAGTCATTGTAAATAATAAACGATTTAATATCTTCGTCTAATTCGTAAATTGAATATTTTGGTTGATTTCTAATACTGGAAATAAAAGGATCTGATATTCGTAAAAGAATATAGATCAAATCTTCGTTTTGTTTAAAACGGGATAATTTTCTAGTCTAATGCTCCCTAAATTTTTTTATAGTTTTTATTTGAAGCTTCCTGAGCTTCTCCCGACATTTTTCCTAAAACATGTATTTAAACATTTACATAAAATTTTATTTTTTAGTAAAATATTCGATTTTCAATTTGCATTATAATCGCTAGTTTTAAAATTGTCATATTTGAAACCTTATCGCAGACATTAAAGTTTGAAATTAATGATACGACTGCTTCAAATAAAATGATGTTAAAAAATATTTCTTATCGAGAACTGCCGATTTCGTGGTCATGTTGTGTTACAGAAATATTAATTTAAAAAAAGGGCGCAAACCGTCGCAGACGATTTTTTTTTCATCTTAAATTTTCAGAAGTTCCGCTATGAGATCTATGTAGTCGATAAGGGAAACTATGAGTAAATTCAGAGATAAGGTCCATTTCTTTTAAATAGTCGATACAATTTTAACATTTGTTTCAATTCTACAACATACGATAAATAAAGAAAAAAAGTAAAATACAAAAATGATAAATTTATCTAGCAATACTTTTCCCACATTAATAAATGAAAAAAAAAATCAAGTTTCTGCGATCATTCATTCATGAGATATAAACAATTGAATTCAAATAAATTTGTGCAAAAATCAACCGAAAATACATTCGTTCAGTACCTTTTTCTAAAAAAAATATATTACCGTGTAACTTATTGAAATATTTTAGAAAAAAATTCTTTTTTTTTCTCACATACGTTTCTAAGGAAGTATAAAATAATACGAGATTTATTTAGGATTTTGAAAAAATAGTTCATATTTTGAATTTTTTCCGGCCAAAATTACGTTTCGGACCATTGTGCGACGGCGGCGATCGCACCGACGCGACGATACGCGCATACGTCTCCCGTTAGGATAGAAATCATTAAAGCGATTCGAATATCATTATTTATTTGTTTTTCACGAGACGTTTTGACGGACGTCCGCGCACGAGACTCGAAATCCAGACACGTGGCCGAATTACTGCGTTGCCCACAACGCGTCCGTTCTCGTACACGTCGACGTCGTCGTCGGCATAAAAATCCGTAACGAACGTGCGCAGGTTTTTCGATACGACAGTCGCCGGGCGATATAATAATAATAATAATAACACGCCGTGTGTGTGTACACGCGCACACGTGACGTTCGGCGTTTTTCTCGAATACGATTGCCCGGGCAGCCCGCGTCGCATTGTTTTCTCTCTGGTCGGCTACCGCGCGCAGACGCCGCACGCGCGTATAAATTTGCATACGAGCGACAATAATATTATACGATAGTAGCATACGTACATAATAATATGATAATGACGATAATGTATAGGCACGACGTAAAAACTAAAAAAAAAAAAAACAAAAAAAACCCGTTAAACGTGAAACGTACTAGTGAAAAATGTAAAATAATATCAAATTATTGAATAACGTATATATTTGTATACGCGTATAAAATGATGCTACATATATATATATATTATATATATATATATATATACGAAAGACCTAACCTCGCACGCGTATACGTAGTGTATAGGCCAGCGGTTCCCAAACTGTTCCTTAAGGGCACCGTGAGCACTTTCTAAGGCATAGGTTCTTAACCTTTTTTAGATCATGGACCCCTTTCAAGTAAAAGGTATAATTACGGACCCCCCCCCCTCCTTAAAAAAACAATTTAGTTTTTCATTTCAATAATTTTTAATGATAATACAAAAACTTTAAGTTACATACGTACATAGTTATTTGTAAGTAGTTATATTAAAAAGTAATAAAAAGTTTACGGTTGAAATTTAAAATGTATAAAATAAATAAAATAATTTCATGCATAAATTTAATTTTGGATATTTTTGAAAAAAAAAAACAAAAAACGAAAATAAGTCCGTGGACCCCCGGGTAACCATCTACGGACCCCTTAGGGGTCCATGGACCACCGGTTAGGAACCCCTGTTCTAAGGGCACCGCGGTTTAGGGTTCATAAAAAAATAGTTTGAAATGTATAGATTTTTTTTCGTTATTGTTTTCGTAAAAACTTTATAGCAAATAATGTAATATTTTCCATTGTACATTCGGACATTCTAATTTTAACCTTACGAGTGAATCCGTAATGCATGTTCAGATAAAATTATATGTGAATATTTTTCGTTTTTAATATTTTTATTTAATAATTATTATAATCACAATGAGAATGATTTTTATTTATTTATCTTTTTTTAAGCTTAAAATGCATTCATTTATAGTTAAATCAGCTGTATAGCTTGGAATGCTTAGATTGTATTAGGTTTAATAAAATTAATGCAATTGGTTATCAATGAGTAATTGTTTTTTGTTCTGTCTTTCGTGTTATATACAACAGGGCACCGTGGCCAACTTGTGGCCCCTAAAAGGGCACCGCGGAAAAAAAATTTTGGGAACCGCTGGTACAGGCGAACGTTTGGCTCCGTCGAAAATGAGGCATGCACTTATTATGAATTGAAATTAAATTTAATTTCGGACGAAGTTTTGACTTCCGAATAAAACGTGATTGGAATATGAGTAAATAATAATAAAACGGTAGAAGTTTTCATAACCAAAAAAGCAGATGTTGTGATGGACGTTTTTTACGCTTGTATACACGTATAATATAAATGTGTGTGTGTGTGTGCATTTTTATTTTTTTTTCACGTGAACTTTTCGTATCGTTTTATTAATAATACGTACGAGATGTTTTATTAAATTATGTATACGCACGTAGTGTTAAAACTTTTCGCTAAAGTCGCGCACGTATACGACGACGAACGCGTGTTACAATACGGTTTTCGCGGCCTAAATAAAAACAAATTCTGAAACACGTCAGTCACTCTTGGAGTGTTTTACATACGTACACGAGATTAAATCGTGCGGTCTGCAGTGATAATGGCGTATATTATAATATTATATTATATTATGGTACGACTAAACGCGTGGATTTTTGCGCTTCGTACGGATTTCGCCGCCAAACCCCGTGTGAAAAAAAAAAAAAAAAAAAAAAAAAAACGTCAACCGTTCCACGCGATCGATACGGTGTTTTCTAAAACGGTATACGTTTTCACTCATAAATATTTATTAAACTGCACGGGGTATTGTGATACCACAAATTATCGACTAATTGTAACAAACTATCAACAATTAATAATACTAACAATAATAATACATAATTCTATAGATATAAAATATGATATTTTACGGAGTGCACAGACACACGATACAGGTTTATTATCGAACTCGTCGATTCGATATAAAAATATATAAACGTAATAATAATACTAAACTAATAACGCCGGTCGGTCGCTTTATCCGATATATTATATTAAATCCAATTAAATAATAATATATATATATATATATACAAAACAGACGATATAATATAACAGCTATATAAGTAATGGGTTTTTTTCCCCTATTAACGATAATTTATGAGCGCGTCGTCTCAACCATATGGATTTGTCAATAATTTCGAAAGTTATAACGACGACGGCGACATCGCGGCAAATCGACTGTAGGTTAGGTATACGGTGGCAGTTCGGTTATAATAGTAATCTGCAGTGTTCCAAACTTCCAACTGCAGTAATCGTTGAAATGTTGAATACTAACCGTTTATGATATTCAGAATATAATATATATAATCAGCAAATAAAACGCACGAATAAGATTATTATTAATTAGCACACCGAGTGAGTACTGCAGCAGTGCACGACGTTTCGTTCAATGGGGAATTTTCGACACAATTGAATTAAATCTATTCAACGGAATTCAACGTTCGCAGAGCGGTCGCGCAATCAAACAATTTTTTGATATCTCGCAAAGTTTTTTTTTTATTCACTCGGCGTTTCGTTTACGCCCGAGTACTACAATATGAGCCCGTCTGAATAACAACATAGTTACACGATACGCTTTTAAACTAAAACTATCCTAAACTCGAATACAGAAGACATTCAGATACGGATGTTTGGAAAAAGTTTTCTCAGTGTCATTAAAAAAAAAAAAAAAATACAAAAAAAAATCAAAAACGCATTAAGAGTGCTATCGCACCAAAGCGTGTTTTACGCTGCAACAGGACTCGCCGCCATAAAAACGTTATGTGATTCTGCGCACACGCGGGTACGCTATTGGTATTACGTCATACCGATGTATAAACGACCGGTGAAAATCGTCGTCTAAATTTCAATAGCTCGCCGCGCAAACCGAAAATTTAAAATCGATTAATCACTAGTCGATGGCGTGGACGCGAGGGGCGAGTAAACGTTTGAATCCGTTTTGCACTGGTCCACATAAATCATCCGATCGCGTGTATTCGTGTACATAATAATATGTATATGTGTACGACGTGTACTCGTCCACAAAAGGACGCATACATATATATGTATACACAATATTACGTGTCACAATCGATTTTAAGACAATGGCGGCATAAATATAGTGACAAACACTATATTATTATAGTGCACACACAATAATTCATTTGTCGTTATATTATCATTACTTTAATTAAATCAAACAGAATAAACGAGTATAACGTATAAACATGAATTTCAATTTTTTTTTTTTTTAACTACGGAAAATCTCAGGACCATTTATTAAAATAAGCATAAATTTAATAATATCTTAATAATGAACGCCGTACACGCGTAAAGCGTGCGTTTAAAAGGATTCGACACGATAAACTCCGTAAAAATTAGTTTGTTTCGAAATTTGACTGAAATTATGAACGCTTTTCGCTCGTTTTTCGTGAAATCCTAAGCGTTTTTGACCCAAAATTGACTCTCGTATAACCGAATCGGTCAGTTTTAATTAGAATTTTCCAAAATTGTGTTTATGTCCCAGGCGATTTCGAGTCATGCAAACGAGTGATTCTTATGCACCCATGAGTCTCAAAAGCGTTGCCTTACGTATAACATACTTTGTTCGTTTAGTTTTTAACTTTACGCATGTCGAAGATATTTTCACGTGATCCGCTCTCCCACAATGAAGATGAAACAAACATGAAAAAACCCACCGTCAATGAGAATAAAAATAGTAAAATATTTAGACGATAAATTTTTATTCTGAAGTTTTGCTCGGAATTGTTTTACTAGAGAAACTATCTATCGTTTCTTTAAAACTCAATACACCCATCATCATTATCTTGACCAAGTAAAAAGTATGTCCTTTTTTTTCACATGGCTTTTATCGGTCTTGTTGTAGTTTTCTTGATTTTGTATGCAATCCCTTGATATTGCCACAATTGGTTCGTTCGATAATAATTTCAGTTGTCCGAACGTAAATTAAAAAACAAAAACCTTCTCGGAGTATTTGTGTTAAAAACGGTCCGTTTTAAACATACGATAACAATTTTTCAAAAAAATCATTAGTAATTTTATTTTTTGTTCGAAGTAAAAAAAAAAAAAACTAAAAATACACGCACAAATTTTACCAGCTCCTATTATTATTACATATTATAATTATTATTATTATTATTCTTTAATAATATTATTCAACTCTATGTAGCGACGAGTCCACTGGACGATGTATATCCCTCGGCGTTTCGACGCGCTGACAATTTTTCACCATTTTTATCGGCACGTCCGACCGGCCACAGTGCCACCAGGTCACATAATTTACAACTACATCACCGACACATACTTATATAATATAATAAATGTGTGTGTGTGTGTGTGTGTGTGTGTGTGTGTGTGTGTGTGTGTGTGTGTGTGTGTGTGTATCTCGTCGTCGACTAATATACCTTAACGCGGGCGTGACGGCCGAAGAGATCCCCGTGGTCACCGTCAAATGCCGTCGTTAAAACTACTTTGTGGTCTATTTATCAAAAAGCGCCCGGTGCGTGCCATGATTGCCGCCAGTTTATCACCGACCGTTCCGTAATCCGTCACGGTTTTAAATCCACGGCGAGATTTAATTTTCAGGACTGAAACGTCGGGAGTAGACTCCGCGAAATCGATTCGGTCCCCGATTGGCCACAACCTTTGACAAAACAATAATTATTCTGTTTGGACCTCGGTATAAATCCGTATCGTGATTCGTGAAGCGATAAGACAAATCAGATGTGAAACAGATGCTGGAAAAAATCACGTCGAAACGACGTACGAAAATAACACAGGAAATCCAAATATACCAAATATTAAAACGAATCATGTAACGTGCCAATAGTTAAAGGATTTATAATTTGTAGTACATAATATTCTTTTCAAAAATGTTTCAAAAACGCTGGGAAGACGAAGCCAATTTGTACATTACCCTCGTATTCTATAAAAACCATAACTTGAAATCGTGAACCCCGCCGTTTAAAATATGAGGTTATAACTTACAAATACGAAATATTAGCGAAAAAATCACAGACATTACAGTTTTTCTGTTTTAAGATATCCGAGACTTTTTTGTTGGAAGCCCGTTTAAGTAAAAAAAAAAAACCCCTTTCGGAAAAACAAAAATTATTCACTCTACGATTTGGTTCTGGGTGTGAAACATATCTTTTTATATCTAAACGCCACAATTATTGATATTTTGCGTAAAGTGTATAATATACGTTGTACCATATTGCGCGTTCTACGAGGACGGAAAATTTATCACGTCGACTCGGGTCCATGATTGCGTCATCGTCGATGTATGGAAATGTTCGAACAAATCGTCATGTTTTTTATCGCGGAGAAAACAAATTGCCTATTGCCAATATTATGCTGGGTGCACTTTGTCTCCAGATCGAACGTGTAAACCGCAGGTGTGTTTGACGACCTAACCGTTGAGTGTATACAACACTACGTGATAACATAAATGACGGCGTAAGAAAATAAGCTATAACACGCACACACTACGGCGATTTATTGAACATACCGATCTTCCTGTTCAGAGGAGCGAAGCGCGTGGGGAATGCGTGTCGGTTGTTTATCGCGGGCGAAAATCGTGAGCCAGCTGGCGAACACGTGTAAAAATGTAACGCCCGGCAACAGGTACAAAATAAACAATAGTAATAATAATAATAATAATAATAATAACGATCTGAAGAATTCGGAAAACGTGAACTCGCAGCGGCACACGCGTATCCTCGATATTGTAATCACGACATTATAATATTATCATGTAGGTACGCCGTCGTATAAACCGAGAGTATAATAATTACACTGCAGTTATGTCGTATGCTTTACGATCCCGTAGTGCGTATATTAACGGTGTACGTCCCGAACTGACAACGCATTGAGTATGTATATTAGGCCGTGTTCCTCTGGTATAGATGAAGAAAAAAAAATTGCAAAATGTTCATGTTACCGCCCTGAAATCGGTTCCATTACTAAAAAAAAGCATGAGAAAAATTTTTTAGACAAATTGATCAACTTTAACCCGTGCCGCAAAAGATCCAAAGTTTTAATAACAAAAAAATGTTCGAAATCGTTAGATTTTGAATAAAATTAATCATAACTCTTAAAAGAATGATTTTACAACAAAACTGTGAAGACTTTAATTGTACACTATTGTTATTACAAGAGTTTTTAACTTCTACATTATTTTTAAATATTAAATTATTAAAGATATTTGAGTTTAAATTTTAAAAATAAAAATTTGTAGCTATTTTTTTACATTGCAATAAATAAATGTTTTCTATATCATATAATGCGGCTTAAATAAATATAAACTTAAAATGTATTATATTATATGAGTGAAACCGTTTATCGTTACGCGACGCCGAGCTGTCGAAGGAGTCACGGCACTGACTGTGCGAGCCTTTGAAAAAACTATTTTTGCATTCCGTTCGGTATTTTTCGGCCCCTTAATCAGAGGCGTGATTCGGAGGACGTGCCGAGGAAACCGAAAACCTCTTCGGGAACGTACACTGTTATTTTGGAAAATAAATTCTTTTTTACGATTCGTTGGGATACTAAGTGCAGGGATAGAATTGACATATAGAAAATGTATGTTTGTATTGAAATTCAACGGCGTAAAGTCGTAGCATCAATCGCTTGTCGTTTTCACCCGTCGAATTTAGACCAGGAACGATTAGACTCACGTGAAAAATGACAGCAAACAAACATAAACTTATATAATGCGTGTGTTTAGTGAACTTAGAAAAGATTTGTAGAAAATGGCGTAGGTAAGTATAATTGTATACGTTGGTTTTATTAGAGTATACGGAGGAAGGGGTTCGGACTAGAGAGGTGTACTCGATTTATAAATTCACATCCCCTTCAGATTAAAACCCAAAATTACGCCTACGAGACGCCTTTTGTTACAAATATAACAATACACGTAGCAGGTGTCGCTCGCTCGCGGTAAATCACGGATAATAAAATACAAAACGTGATCGACAATCGTTTTAAATATCGTACAACATTAAATTGAGTCATAAAACTCAATCGGCTTGTTAATAATTGGGCAAGTATACCAAACAGTATATTATTGTATTTAAGATGACGCGACCATACCAAGTCGGATATCGATGGGTTTTTTCCTGTATAAAATATAATCCACGAACCCATATTCCATATACATACATATGCGTGTGTGGGTTTGTACAGAAATAAAAAAAAAACACAAATACGATTCAATGTGATTATTATATCAATACTATGCTCCGGCGAACGTTCCGTCGAATTATTATTTTAGCAACTGAGATTGAAAACAAATGATTTTCAAAAGAAGTATCGTGAAAAAACAATAAAATAAAGCGAACCGTTACCGAGTAAACATTTGTATTGGGTTTAGCTTTTTCGCACGGTCGACCAATACGGTGCAAAAACATACAGATAAAATAATATGTGTCATCGCGTACACACAAACGTAAGTATAGAAATCGGTCTGGACGGACAACGAAAAAATAACTACCGCAATATATTACACACTATATATATATTTTTTTTTAACTTTGCAATAAATTTCCACGCTACAAACATGGTCGATATAAGGACAAAGCGAGGCAGGTGTAACGGGTGCATTGCCAAAACGTCATTGTGGTTTAACGCCCTCCGGACTTGCCATAAATACGATTTTCATTGAGTCCCATAACTTTGTCAACAATATTTTTTCGCCACTGTAAGTAACGTCTCGTCGGATCGCACATAAATAACCGGTCGGATAAAAATAAGGCAAGTAAAACCGAATATTAAATTTTACACGGTATAAACGGCGTAGACCATACATCTTGATGGCTGACAACACGGTCTCGAGTACCACCGATGCGTGTGCGTGTATGTGAGTAGGTCGTTTTTACTGGTATACGTAAAAATGATACGACGACGGTTAAGCTATACCTGTCTAAAATCCAAATTCACATCCAGCAAATGGACCTCTCGGACCGGACATTATTGCGTTGTGTTCACCGAACAAGATATATACATCCCGTGGCGTATTTACGGGGGGGAGGGGTCCCGGGTCTCGACCCCCCCCCCCAGAAGAAAACAAAATTAAATTTACGTCTGCATTGAAATGTACTATATAATAACATAATAATTATATTTACAAGATTCCAGACTCAAACACAAAATGTAATATTACAAAATTGCATTTAGAAGTCATAAATTACTTATTACGTAAGAGCAGAAGAAGATAATATTCATTTACTACCTATGTTATTATGTATTTACATATATTGATATTATATTATGTGGTGATTTGTAATTCAGCGATAATGGTGAAGAGGGTTACTCAGAATATAAAAAATATTTTTCGGACCCCCCCCCCCAGAAAAAGTTTGAAAATACGCCACTGCATACATCCATATATATATATATATATTATATATGGATACGTGTGTGTGTGTGTGTGTGTGTGTGTGTGTGTGTTCAGCAGTGGCGGCTCGAAGGATGTATATTTGAATCACGTGATTCATAGAAATATTAATGGGTGGGTGGGTGTCCTGTGGTTGGGAAAGGTAGTTTGAAGAATTTTCGAAAGTTGGTAATTCAATTAGAAATATAATTTTTAGCCCCTATATGTGTATCAGCGTAAGTCGTACAGTGACAACCCACATTAGGTTAAGAGGGACGTCGTACCCTGGTACCCTCATGTGTGAATAATGGAATATAAATATTATATTTATTAATTCGAAGAAATTATCGATGAAAGATAACGATTAACGTTACTTATAATATAGTATGTTACTGATTAAAGGGTGGGTGGAGTAAAAATATTAAACGTGAGTCAAGAAAAAAAAAGTTCAAGTCACCACTGGTGTTCAGTATGATTTTGTTAGACGCACTTAGGATAACACACTGCGTGTACTGTACACATACACACACGCCGTCGTATTTAAGCGCATAATACGTATGTATGAGAAGGAATCGTCGCGACGAATAAAAATAATATATTGTAATATTGTAAACTGCATACGTACAATGTGCACCGCGAAACCATGTCGACGTTACACGTATTCTCAACGCAATATTGACATTCATTTACGAGACACCCTGTATAATGTGTACTCGTATGCATTATACATACATCCGAGGGAATTTATTCGGTTATTTTGTTATTCGGCGTTCGTATATTATGCGATCGCGCACACTAGACACCAGATACCATTACAATAATATGATTGATGAAGTCCTAACGCGCGCGCGTATAACTCAGACTCGATATTCGATAAAATATATAGGTTTATACCTATACACGGTACGCGGTATACGCGCTGTACGTTTTCCGTTTTTTTCCGCTTAATTTGTCGGAAATGCTTTCGGACGACGTATGTGTGCGATTACCGTTCGACTAAAATAACGATCCGACACCGCGAGAAATGACAGCACCCAATATTATTCACAATAACTCGCGAAATCAACGGGAACGTATTTATTTTTTACCGCCTCGCCGGATCCCGATCATTTTATTACGCTGGTGCCCGGACCGTACGCGTGTTGTACGCGACCGCGTACTTTACAACCGGACTGATGGTCGGGACCCGCAGAGAGCTTGGTAAATAATAAGCGATTCGTTAAGCGTATCGATTACTTCGGATTGAGTAACGCGACACGAAGTAAGGACGCGGCGTGTACTGCAACAGCTATAGTGGATGTTGTAAACAGTCTGCTGTGTTTAGCGTTTAATCCAAAAGTGGGTGCACCTTGCAGGAAAAAAATAACAGGTTTTATTCGAAAAAAACATTTCATAAAACAAATAATTGAGAAAATATTTAAAACGTTAAATATTCGAACCGTGTGAATGTCTCAACAATAGTAATTATTGTCGAGTTAAAAAAAAACCTCAGTGTGTGTGTGTGTGTGTGTGTGTGTGTGTGTGTGTGTGTGTGTGTGTGTGTGTGTGTGTGTATCACACGATTCGCGTCGATCGATCAGCGATCCGAGAGAAAATACCATATGTTCGTTAAAGATTTCGATCTACAACACAAATATTACATTATATTGTACTGTGAATGTTGGTGATGTAAACATTGCAACCGTTATTATTATAATTTTCCACGCAATAACGTCAAGTTGTATACTGCAATGAATGCAATACTTCTATATACGTACTTAAACAGTGACATTAGTGCAACAGTGCTTGTCTAAATGTAGCACTATCTCTCTCTCTCTCTCTCTCTCTCTCTCTCTCTCTCTCTCTCTCTCTCTCTCTCTCTCTCTCTCTCTCTCTCTCTCTCTCTCTCTCTCTTTCTCTCTCTTTATCTCCTTCTGTCTTCTCATCGGTTAATCGTTTCACTTATTATGCCACACTGTCGACTGGATAAACAAATCATTACACTAACACCAATGACATCGAGTATATTTGCAGGGATTTTATGGACCGCATGATTAGTCGATTGTATGAAACCAATAATATAACAGCATTGTCGTGTTGGTAACATAATTTCGAACACAATCAATTAATTATCATGTTATTTATCCTTAAAAATTAATAATAAATTCTAAAAAAAGTTAAATATTATTCAACTAATGTGGTCGTCCAATTCTATATTACAAGATGATAATGTGAAAAAATAGAATATAATATAATAATGTGTAACACCACCGAAACGTATATTCTAAATTTAAAAATAAAATTACTGAAAGAATAACGATAATAAATTATTTCTTATTCGTAAAAGAATGAATTTGTTCTAAATTTAACACTCGACTCGTTAAAAGTACTTAACATTTTACCATAATAATATGTCTAACAGGCAGATTACAAGTTTACGACGACACGGTTTAAAATTAAGTTATTATTTTTTTAATATAGGTACATATCCATTTATTTTGTTTATGTTAATGTATTTAATAATCGTCACCGCGGAGTGAAATTTTGGCAAGAGATTTTTGAAACAGACGAACGAACGGTTGTCGCGGAGACGCTCGAATCGTTACATTTTTACACTGTCGAACGTGTATTTTGGATGTATGCATTTTGGCACAACACTCTTTGTGAGCGACGAAAGGATTAACGGAAATATTTTAAGAATTCTAATTGGGTCAGTTTTCTCGTTGATTAATCAAACCCAACAAAACGTTAGACCTTGATAAATACGTTGAATTTATCTTTAAAACGGCAATAAATAATATCGTGTAAATTAACAAACGTTACTGTGCACCGCAGTCACATATTATACGCTTTTGAATCGCAATAGTTTTTAAGATCAAAAATTAAAAACAATGACAAACGAGTCGGTCACTATTGCTATAAATTAATGACTCGTAAGCGATGTTTTCGTGGAAAACTCCGGACCAAAACATGTAAATAACTATAGTGCGATTTACGAAACAGCGTATTGAGTTTAATTCTGCACGGAGAATATAATTATAATAATATACGGAACACCAGACGTTCACGTTGCAGGTGTTCTTTCCTTTTTTGTTTTTAAAATAAACGCGTTTTAACACAATTTCGATAACAATTTTACGGCGTGCCATTAAAAACGAAAATTTTCTCAAAATCACGGGTCGTTGGATTTAATTCCAAACATTTCCGAGCACTGTCTTCTGATTCGATTAGAAAAAAAAAAAACACGACGATTTCGTTTCCATTGAAAATATGAGTGTTTCGTATGTTTTTTTTTTTTTACCAATTTTTAATAACATATTTAGTTGAAAAATTAATAAGCTTTTAAAAGAACAGCCACAATTCGTATCGCATCAGTGGGCTTTCGAAATCAGCCGCGATAACATGTGTTAACGAATCACGATACAAGTTTACGCTATTGCGTTAACTCGCTGATCCGTGGCAATGTCGGTAATGGAAAACATAACCGCAGTGTGTCGTATAGAGATTACGAATTCGGCTATCTAGCGCCCTTACAATATTAATATATAATTATTACACTCTCAGGCGTTACGCATATTGTATACGGTATAACTTTTCGACCAAAGATTCGTCGTGATAAATTTCTATCGGGCGTTATACGTATTTATATCATTACTCTGTGTACAATGTACCATTTATATCAATAAAAGTGTTGCGAATAGATAACGGATTTCCTCAAGGCGTGTTTATCGCTATAAACATACATTATGATGAAACATCAAAGCGACTTGATTGTGATTTTTTTTATTTTGAAGTTTATAGACCTCACGCACCTGTTTTACGCGCGTGCGAATTTAAAATTTCATACTCCTCAAATCGAAAATCGTATTCTCTATTGATATACGACGTGAGTTTTTATCGGCGATTTCATCACCTTATGCTGCGACCTTAAACAATATGGCGTGTCGGCGAGCTCGAAATGTGAAAAGTTTTTATTCAGATCGAGTTTCGTGTTGATAAAGAAAAATATACAAATGTTCATCAATCAAACGAGACGGGCCGGGGAGAAATAATTCAATAATTTATTGAAAATACTTCTTACTTAAATGAGAAAAGCAAACTACGTGCAATGAAGAAATATCCGACATTTGTTCATGATTGATATCGACGTTTAAAATACGAAAAAAAAAAACATTTTTATATTTTTTCTACTGCGTCATTTTTCACCGGGGTAATTTTACGAAAATCATAATCCATGATTTCACATCGATCCGTTTAACGTTTAACGGTTCGTCAGAAAACTGTGTTATTGCGTAATAATAATGATAATAATAATAATAATAATAACAAACAAAACACATCATCACGACGCTCCGGATAATCGCTACGATTGGATCGAACATGCCTCTTAAAGTCGAAAGTTTCGAGACCGAAATCCGCCCATAGTCTTTTTTTCGACGTCCAACGAGCCGCATCTGAAACGGGCGTCGACGCTAGTGATTTTACTGTACTTTACCGAAAATTACTTTTCGAAAAAAAAAAAAAAAAAAAAAAGAAAAAAAACATGATCAACGACGTCCGTACGTACGATAATATACGGTAGCGATATATTATAATACCCAGATCATGATATTATTATATACGTTATATAGAATGATAAACATTTATATACACACAGAATAAAATAGCACAAGTATACCGTTAGAATGATATACGTTCTTTATTTAAATACTACCAATGGCTCGTGTATGAGATACGCGGACCGTTTTGAACGGTTTAACGACCGAAAATTATTCTTCAAACGTTTATTATATCCGAATTATCCATTCATTTAAATTCCGATTTTGTTCGCATCGTTTTATAAGCGTCGATTCGGTCACGGACCGTGCCCGTATCTCTTTTTCACCGAGATAATAATTGTTGTTGTCATACGGTCAGATTAGTTACAAACATGATAAAACATACGTGGGGGAACCTTAATAATAATATTGTCGAAATCCTTTCGTCGCAGAAAGTATATCCTCCGAATGTTGTGCATAGTATTCTCGAATTTTATCTTATGCGCTCATTGCCGTTCTCGCGCGCGAGACGGATTGTGAAGTAATGACGTCGAAATGAAAAATTAAACATTTACCGCGGACGGAAACAAATCGATAACTTAATCGATCTCACAGCTACCTACCCGATGTGTCTGAAGAGCCTAGCAGCAACACGTGCGTTATCTACGGAGTTCTCACGATAAAATATACGAAACGCATTTCAACGGGACGTCACGGTATGATATGAGAAAGTGAATAAAATGTTCTCACAGCCCGTCTACGATCTTCGATCCAGATCCGGCCTCGACCACCAGATTTTCCAAAGATCTGCCTACTTTTTTTGCGAATCCGTTCGGTGAAAATATTCGATTAACGTTGACGTTCAAACATTAGAATGTGAGATCAAAAAACCGGCGGCCACGGGAATAAATAAAAAAAAATAAATAAATTTAAAAAATCGATAGTTTCGACGCAAAAAAACAAAGATAGATAAATATTCTAAATAATATAGAGAAATATATACGTTTGAACACACTTTTTTTAAATATACAAAATACATACATAGATAAATATACATATTATACGTGCATAGTTAAATATATACATAAATACATAAATATTTTCGCGTATTTTTCATTTTTTTTTCTCATAGTACAAATCAAACCAATCGCTTACCTAGTAGAAACAATCGGTTAATTGACACATTTCACCTTGGTCCCGAAGTGTTTCTAATAAGCGGCTTCTACTGTATTTTTCAATATTTCATAAAGCGGGAAATTTTCAACTATGAAATATTTCATGTAAAATATTTCAAATTTACAACCCTAATAACTTACTATGCCAATAATTCTTAAATCCGTTTCATACGATCCGTTCGATACGTACGGTGCTTACCTATGGACGCGTATTCTTTACACGGTACACGTCCGACACACAGGACGCGTATATACGGACGACCCGTGAATACATTATTGTTTTAAACGACGTGTTCGCATACGACGAGAGCACCGCGTTTTCCGTCGGTTTCCGTACGATTGACGAATAGATAAGACGCGTCGACGCTCGTTGGCCGTCGGCGTACGCGGCATATCTTTGATACGCGCGCGATACGATCTGTTCGATTCATGTGCATTTATGTGTTTCTGTTTACGTACATAGAGAGATGTGTTTTTTTTTTTTACCATCTGCCCGAGAGGCTATTACCTAATCCGTAATAACGATGACGATTCTCAGTCGTCATACGGGTTTCCTATCGATAATTATTATTTAAATCTGTTTTTTTTTCTCGTCGGTCGGGAAACGCAACAAACGCACAACAGTTGTAACTCTCGGCACGCACGTGAGAAAAATTCACATTCGTATCGGTCCCTCGTACTCATTACGTTTCCACTGAATTATTGAATTTAATTTTAATTTCGATTTGAATCGTTACAACACACATCTATAGCAAATTTCGTGTTGTTTATACTTGAACGATTTTGAAATTACATCAGAACCTAATGAGCCGGGTAGGAGTCGTACTCAGACCGGGCCTATTTATAAGGGGCCGAGTTTTCAAAAAAAATTTTAAATCTTGAAGGGAGCCGAGGTAACAACCAATGGGCTGCAACTACTGCGTTTCATATTATATTATACAGTTATTTTTTATCTATTATTTACGTCTTGAAATATTTTCGGAATACTAGTCGATTTCGAAACGATTTAACACATTGACGGACACTACAGCTATAGCAGTAATCTGATATTTTGATGCAGGGTGACATTACTGCTATAGCAGTAATATGAAAAAATTAATAATATGGCACTACAGCTATAGCAGTAACATTTTCAATGGTACCATTTGATAGAGAACATATGACTGACATATTGTGTTGTTTTAGATATTGGGGCATTGACATATTTCATGGAAAATATAATGATTATTAATACACGTCCTATTTTTAGTATTTTGGGTTTTCGTGGGTATTGTTTTGAAGCTTTCCACAAAGAACTACAACATTGAAGATTTCTTTGTAAGATTAGTACTTCTTTTTTTTTTTTGTCAAATAAAATAACTAACAAGGTAAATTTATATGTTAAATACTGTAATTATGATAAAAATTTTGTTTTGGGATACTTAAATAAAAAAGATTTCTTTTGTTTAGTTTACGAAATATTTTATAATGTAGGTATGTATTATTCAAAAATATTATTACTGCTACAGTAGTAATGCCAAATTACAGAGCTTTTTCAATATACGTATTGCACTACTGCTATAACAGTAACAATTTCATTACTGCTATAGCAGTAACAGAAATGTGCGTTTTTATAGATGGTACTGAAAATCTCCAAAAATTATAAGTGTCCGTCAATGTGTAGTTTATGTGTGCAATCAGACAATCTTTTCCTTCTTAATCAAGTCTAACTCTAAGAAAAATAAAAAAGCTTAAAATGTTGGGTTTACTCGAAGCCCGCCAAAGCCGAGTACGCCTCTTCACGACTCATGCATGAATAACAGCTTGAGAAAACTCAAACACATTACATAAATCACGTAGAGGTGAAAAAAACTTAACGAAACGGTAATTATTTGTTTTCATAAAAACACAGTTTTTTAAACGATTTTGTTTTTTTTTAATCAAACGTTGAAATTAAAACGTGTCGTCCTGGATCGAGTCACGTGGCGTGCGTCTCCGCAGGACACCCTGTATATGTTTTACATAAGTACGCCACCCGTGCCGGCGATCCACACGTTGTATTGACACGTCACCCGGCGCGGTGGAGGGTCGTCGCCACCGACTTGGTCTATAGCACGGCGATATACTCGTACGTACCTACAGCCGTGTAGAATTCCACGACGACGACGACGACGAACGCGCGCGGGACCGGCCGACCGGACTAATACGCACACGCCCGCGCGTAAAACCGAAAACGCACAAGTGCCTATTATATTATTGTATACAAGTCGTGTACTATCACTAGAGTTAGGATGATAATGACTTTTGCATTTTTTTTCCTTTGATTCTATACAATGCTAAAAATTTGATTCATGCTCTATTGATGCGGAATATTCTAATTTTATTTTACATTTTTTTGTTTTTTAACGTCATTTTTCAACATTTTTAAGACATTTTTTCCATATTTAGGTCATTTTTTGTAGTTTTTGTACAATATGGGACAATTTTCAATTTTAGAGCAGATGTTGAACCCAAGTTTGGAAACAAATTTAATTTATTTAAAATCTAACTTTGGATTTGGACAAGTAGTAAAAATTACTATCACATCCGTTGTCACGCCCATGTCTCTAATAAAAATTATTATTTATAAATACATTTTTTTAACTTACTTAATAAGTTTTTTAGATCATTTTTAAGGTAATTTTTTGAAGGTTTTAGGGAATTTTAGCGTGTTTTTTAGGTCATCAACATCCTAACTCTAACTATCACCAACAAGTATTACAACGTATTTCTTTCGACGGGCTTTACGCGTGTGACGCCGCGGCATACCATTTATAAACATTCGTAAAAGTAATATTATATGTATATATATATATATATATATATTATTTTATCGATCGTTCACTCAACGGGACGAGACGATTGTGATCTGAAATCGAACGTGGCGTGTTTTATAACGTGTTTTATAATATCATTATTATTTTTTTATTTATTTTTTTTTTTTTATTCATTTTTTTTTTTCGAGAGAGATTTCGGTACAACCATTATTACAGCTCGACAATTATTACAGTAAATTACACAATTTATTAAATTTTACAATATAAATAAAGATAATGGACAGGGATATGAATAATGGCGGATAATGTTACGGTAAAATAAGATATAGGCGAAAATAGATAAGAAAATAAATATTGTGTTGAGCAATCAAGGAGTAAACAGGGACGGATTTAAAGTATCACTATTATTATTTATTTTTATATACACTATGTTTTTGTCAATCGTGACCCAATGGGAAAAATAAAAGTATAAAACAAAAGAAACGCTCCACGCGCGTACGCACGTTCCCGTAAACACGCACGCACAAGCACAACCGTTATCGCCGGCTATAAATCCACTTTGTGCGCGGCCGATGATGTCCATTTACGGACGGCCGACACAATCCTCCCGGTAAACGATTTAAAATGATTTTTTAACCAATCACGACGGTATTTCCGATCGGCATTAGACGCGCGCGTAAAAGCGACGCGCGGTGGCATTCTCCGCGCGCCTTGTCGCGAAAAATTCGTGTCGACCGACGCGTATAATAGTTATATTATTTATAGTAGGTACATATTATACAGGCACGCCGGGCAACGCGCATAGTTTTCGAAATTGCTCTCCCGTATAATAATGTGCTAACGGTCCGTCGCGGCGGCGATCGTCGCGTCGCGTCGTCACGGAGTAGCCCGCAGCCCTTTTAAGCGATATTTAATTTATTCTGCACTGATCCGCCGCGTGTCGTCGGTTATAACGTCGTAGATACGAAATCGTTCTCGCGCGCGTTCACGACGAGTTTTTTTTCGGATACGAGTGAGTTTTTTTTCGGTGAGTGAGTTGCACACGGAAACGATTGTAATGATATAGTGGTGTTTGATTGCGTGCGACACAGCACGTTCAATCGGCGTTGACACGTCAATGCAAATTCAACGCCAACAGTAGTTTGTTTTTTTTTTTTTTTAGTGTAAAAACATAATCGTTGCAGAGCTAGTGTGGAATCGAAAACGAAAAATCGAATCGACTGGTCGTAGAAACGATGATTTCATTAGATGTTATTCGACTTACTGCAGTCGTTCGTATTTCAGCAATGGTAATTAAAAATAAACCTCGTTGGTTATTTTTTTTTATAGAACCGATTAAATAATTTTTTCGTGCGTTAAAAAACACCGCAAATACAATTTACTCGTTTTGAAATAAATTAAATTTACGATTACGTTTTAGCGTCTCGGTCTTTAGAGAACACGATGAGTTAAAAAACAATTATTGTAAATTATGATTATCTCCCGTATACCCTAGGTACACCACACGTTAACAAATAATAATTGAATAACCAAAGAAAGTTTTGCAGAAGGAATGCAGAATATTTTTCAGTTCCATAAAAAAAATATTAATATATATATTTATATAATAATAATAATAATTCACTTTTTTGTTTTTAAATTGTTTTCGTCGTTATATTTTTATTATTTTCCAACGATCAAACGATGCGAATTTAGTTTAATCGTTTAAGATTTCAGAATTGCGTGAACGCGCATAACTCGCAACAACGAATTATGTCCGATATAATAACAAGAAAAATATATCGTAAACACAGTCAATATACCATAATAAAAATACGTCGTGGACGTACACGAATTAATGTTCGCGTTAGAGTCCGCACGACGAGAGACTGTCGTAAAACAAGGACGTAAAATACATTTTTATAATTACGCGTTTACATCGATCAAATTTGGTCGGGTACAATATAAAATCGCTACGGCTGCGGTGTTCATCACAAACAATAAGGTCGTACTAAACGTTCTCGGAAGCACTTCATAAGAGAGCTACTGTCGTGTGCGCGTGTGTGTGTGTGTGAATGTGTGTGTGTGTGTGTGTGTGTGTGTGTGTGTGTGTGTGTGTGTGTGTGTGTGCGTGTATGTGTGTGTGTGTTCGTGTGAGTGGTTACGGATGTCACTGCGGTGTATGTGCATATTATGTACCTATATAATAAGACGGCGTATATGTACACGACGGAACTTTATTATTTTATCGACGTAACTGAAAAGTGGTAACAATCAAATACTTCGCTATACTATGATGATGTTATGCTCACTCGGAGAACCACGTGGGTTCTTTTGATAAAAAAATGTGCAGATACCAACGAGACCGGACGTGGCGTTATACGTAATACACTCTGCTGAAACAAAGTCGATAATTTATAAAATCAAACAGATGCGAAAGTTTATCGCACGAAAATTCAGTGTACACGTTTTTCGCGCTCCGTGAACTTTTTGTTATTGACATTTATATGACTTAATATATTAGAGCGTTTTAAACGGAGATCCGAAGAAAAGCGTACGAAGTAAAACTATTCGTTTAAATTTTTTCGAAAAAAAAAATAATAATAATAATCCAACATGTAATTCATTTATTTTTATGTAATATACAGACCGAACGACGACGTGACATACGTAGGTACGTTTATTGATTCGAACAATTTAAGCGTTGAAATCCAAACTGCACTGGCGGTCACTGTGGATAGAGATGTTCAATGGAACCGCCTAGCGCTCAATCAACTCGTTCTTTTTCCACGAGAACCCGTTAAGAAATAATTGATCGATTTCCATTGAATAGGTGTCCAGAAAATTATCCTTCACGGTCGAACAAAAAAAAAAAATGTATGATTTATTATGAAATATATAACGTCGGCTGCTGCGTATACTCTGAAATAATATTTATCATCGGACGATTTTGTTTCCGCGTCTGATACGAAGTAGCAGTAGGTATGTATTATATATATATATATATATATATATATATATATATATATATATATATATATATATATATATATATATATATATTTCAGACGCTCGGCGTTATGTTCTTCCGTGACGGAAACGTTACAATATTAAAAACAACGACGGGGAACAGTTGAAATCCCTTCGAAAAGCTCTCGATTTACGGAAATATAAAACCCGCGGTGACGACTGCGAATTTAAAATTGATATTATTCAAAGACGGTCTCATTTTGTTACGTCTTTTATTTTTGTTTTTTTTTTTCTTGAAACACTTGGCGGATATAATGCCGTTATTTCGGAACGGGTGGTAAATATAGATTACAGTAAGCGCTCGTGTTCCGAGCTTAACTACGTTTCCACTCGGGTTTCCGCGCGATCCGCGGTATTGGATGCTAAACACACGGCATTGGTTTTCGTTTTTGTTTTATTTCGATTCGGGTGTACGGGGATATACTGTGCCGCACCGGGTAACCTGGTAACGTAGATGAACTTCCAGTTATGTCATAAAATAAACGGGTCAAGAAGGACGGGAAAAAAATGAAAAAAAAAATAATAATAATAGTAATATTCGAAACACTCATAAAGTGGAACTAGATTTGATATTTTTTTTTCTCGTCTGTCTTTTACTACCTCGTTTGCAATACGATCTGGATATTATTCGCGGCGGAACAGATTTGAAAAAAGCGAGTAAAAAAAAAAAAACAAATAAATAAAAAAAATGTGGATCTTATTACACGATATTTTTTTTTTCTATTTATAGATTTTATGACCTGAGATTATTACACCGTCCGTCGTAAAACTACGCAAAACACATATCGAATGAAAGTATAAAAACCATACGCCACCGAATAAAATATTTTATAATTCGAGATACGAGACGTGCTTTGAAGTCGACTACTCAATATTGACCGCCGTCGTGAATAATATTCGGGTGAATCCGTATTGGTAGGTAAACAATTAGAATACAATACACCATAGTCGTCGAGATTTATAACATGACTTGGAGTAAACATAATATATCCACCGTCTATAGATGTGGAAGTAATTAAAAAAAAAAAAATAATATTGTTAATTCACTTTAGTTTTGATTTGCTTTTAAAAATTAGCGGCAGTAATAATGAAAATACGCAAAAATTTTGTTGCATTCGTGTCGCGAGTTTGTTCGATACGACATTTATTTTGTACCTTACCTATCTGTAAACCTATTCGTACGGTATAATGGTATGGTTATCACACGGCCATTTTTACGCACGACCGACGCCGTTTTAACGTACATTAGAAATACAGTGAAACCTGACTTAACGGACACCTCTCTTAACAGACAAAATGACCAGGTCCCAGCAAAAAGATAGGCGTTCCAATGTATTTCGACCTGTCTATAACGGACTCCTTCTATTAAGGACACGGACACTAATATTTAACCCGACGATTTCATAACGGACGAAAATATGTACTACGAAACATCGTCTTAGGATTACGACCAATTATTGCATTACCGCCGAGTACGATAACGCTAATTGCGAGTACCTGTTGAATTTATGAAGTTGAAATACATACTAGGTTAATACTTAACACAAATATATCCAGTTGTAAATTGCAATACGTATAAATGTTAACCATAAGTATCTAACGTTTTTATTCTGTTCTATCGGTACGCAGTCGGAGTTGTACATACATACATATTTTTCTCAACAATGCCACCTCCCATTCCGTGTAAAACATTAAATTTAAAACGAAAGGTGGACATTATTAGTTTTAAATACTCTAGCGGAGGTTGGTATATATAATATTAATAAAGATCATACCTAATAATACATATTGTAAAATATAAAACAATTTTCATAAAATGTACGTAATAATTTTATGCATCATATATGTAGATTAATTTTATTTTTAAAACATTGAAACCTGTCGACAACGGACACCTGTATATAACGGACAATTATTTTGGTACCGTGACTGTCTGTTATATACGGGTTTCACTGTAGTTTGGTGAGTATTCGAAATTTTTTCGGCGTCTAAATTTTCACACACGTCATCATTTCTCATTTTTCTCTACTCGGATTTTCAAAGGATTTTTGTTTTTTTTTTGTTTTTTTTTTTTTTTGGTTCTGAACAACCGAATAAATTTATACTCCGAATTATCATTATTTCACATACAAAAATACACGGGACGGGATGAGGAACGATGAGGAGCTGAGAGACGTCGTAAAGTCGTGTCAGTTAAAGTTTTCTATCAATAAATGAACCCTTTTTCGATCGGGTCATGTATGTGTGTGTGTACACCGGTAGTGTATATGGGGATCAAATGAAGCGGAAAAATATCACTCCCGAGTTTCGTCTTTTCTGTTCTTCTTACCACTCTTTCTCTCCTACAATCGCGGAATATTCCTTCAACTGATGTTTTCTATTGCAAAGTTCACTGGCCTACATACATATAGTATGCATTAAAAATATATGTGTGTGTTTGTGTGTTTCTCGATACAGCAAAGTTTGACTACAATATTATTAGCTTTGATACACTTTCAAATTTCGAATTTTCTTTTTTTCCATCCGTTTGTATAGTGTTACTCGGATGTATTCCCGTGATGACCTCATGCGAAAAATAATCACTCGAAACTCGGAATGACGTGATTTGAAGTCAAATTATATTTATAACAGAAAATATACTTATACTTCGGTGTTGACGAAAGTGGTCTTTTGTATTTTAGGATTTACTCAAGACGTATTTCGAAAAATAATTAAATAAAATATATTTTCTTCAAACATACAGTTATCATTTTTATCGTTTAATAGTGGGATAAAATTTAATAATAATGAAAAAAAAACTCATTTTTCTTTTACCGTTTTTAGTTTCCGAGTGGACCGACAATTTATTGGTTTTATACCAATATAAAATTTATTTGTTTTTCTTTGCTTCGGTAAAACATTTTTATTACGTTCGAATTTTAAGATTTTCAACACAATAAACTAGTATAAAATACGTTCTAAAGTTCTTCAGGAAAAAAAATTAGACAATATAACTATACGTAATATTGCGTTCTTAAAATATTGTGTATCTTTTTATAAATTTATAATGTTAAATTAAAAATTGTCACATAAAAAGTAAGCAAATGTTGAAAATATAATTAAAAGTCATATTGTTTTGTGGGAAGGGAAAAACGACGAATACTAATTCTAAAGTTCGAGGCAATGCTTTATATTTATATTATAATATACTCGTCTTAAGTTAAGTATTGCGTCTTGTTTATTTTCGTTTACGTGAGGCGTGACGCGGTGTAAAAATCTCTGCAACTCGAAAATATGTTGTCTTTAACGTAAAGACATCTCATCACGAGCATATAATATTTATTAAACTTTAACAACCCACGACCCCGGGTCCAGGTTTTAAACACATTCTTCCGACAGATGCAGCAGTTGCTACGCGATCGGTTATTTTCCGTCTCACCAGTTCGGCTTTCGGCACTGGCTGACGATTGTCGGTTAAAGTATTAATTTGTTCATGCGATTCAAGCTGATGAATAAGAAATGTTTTCGTATTATTCCACGTATACGTTGTTATATTTTATTTACTTTCAACTTTCAACAATGGCGGCGAAATACAAAATATTTATAGACATTCTATTAGAATAAATACAAATTTTAAACGTCTATGATAAAAATGTCTTAAAAAATCGCAAATAAAAATTAATGAAACAACATAATATTAATACAATGATATTTGCAAGAAAAACGTCACACTCTAACTTGGTGTCAAAATTGTGTAGAAAAATTCAACATTTCTTCACACATTACAAGGGGCTTGTAATCCGGGAAATGATAGGAGGCTCGTAAAAAATGTCAATGAATTTATTAAATTATAAAAAAAATTATAGCCATGACAGGTTACCCTGCAATTGAGTGCGTCTCGTTTTGCCGAATCGCTAAACAGCTCAAATAGATTTCCACAAGTCCAAATTTAAAATTAAATCAATGCAGAACAAATAGCACATATTTTAATCGCGTATGTTTTCAAAAACAGCCCGAAAATTTTTCTAAAATTATTTATTATGATTCGTCATCAAGATAACTTACTAATCGTTTTTCATAATATAACACCCGTTGTATTATAACATGAATACAAACTACTCACAAATACACTTAAAGACATGGTATTTAACGTATCTATCGAGTTTACAAAATAGATATTCAGCATATTTATTATTATTAATAATTGATTTAACTCGATATATTTTTTCTAGGCATCGTAGTTAATATTATATTTTAAGTAAAATAATTGTTTTCGATTTCAATAACTATCCTAACAAACCATCGGAAAAATGAATAATAAAGGATAATTTTTAAATAAACACTAGTGATTTCTCGAGCTTTTTGAAAGTTATTTAGTTTTTTTTTTTTTTCATCATTATACGAAAACACTATGCATACTTTGTTCACGGTGTTCGTCTATGTTAAAAATACTTTGAAGTTTCTAAACAATTAGTCAACTTGTTTAAAAACAATCATTGATCAAAATACACATAGTTTTCGTTAGTAGTTCTAAAAGTCACGCTGTAATACCACAGAGTCTATAAGAGTTTCAACAAATTTTAATTCAAACTTAAAATAATCAACGACTGCTTTACGCATGATAAAATCAAAAGTACGTCAGTACTCAGGATGATAACATACATTTTGTTCGCTGTAAAACAGTTATTTGCTTCGGTTTTTTTGTTTGAGTGACGTCTAGAAACTAGAGCAAAAGAAATTTATTAGTTAATTTGATTGCGAAATACTCTCAGACTTCCCCGAGCCATTATCGAGGAATATTTCTACACGTCAATTTGTATAAAAATGTTTGATTAATATTTATATGAAAAATAGAATGATAACAACGAAATATAAACATTTTACCTTTTTTGGTTCACTTTGTTTCTTGTACCACTGTAGTTTAAACCACATTTAAGTTAGTTATATATTCATAAATCAACATGTTAAGTTAAGTGATAATTGTATGTTCAATTAAAATTTGGATCAGTATTGAATTTCAACGTTTTTAATTTTGATTACAGCTAGAAATCTATTATACCAGCTAAAGCACGTTATATTTTAACAAGCACTTGAAATTCACAAAGCGTCTCACGAACATGAGAAAACACCATGTTTCGGTGTTACGAGTATTGCTTCCGGTCGTTTTTCACAATGATTTATCCTGGATATCAAATATTAAAACTAACATTTATGTAATACAAAGTGTCGGTACGCTCTGTGGCTCGATTTCAAACTATACTCAGAATTAAGTCCTGCAAGCTCCATTATGCTGTGCGTTCGGTTTTTTCCTGAAATAAAAACACATACCAACGTGTTGTCATTGAATAATATTCTACAAGTGCCAGTTTGTAAACACTGATTGTGCGAAGAACCCATTTCCCCGGATCATAGTGAAAAAAAAATCGTTATTTATCTTATATAATACAACAATTTAGATGACGATGCGCTAGAATAACACACACACACACACACATACTTTATACATGTATATTCAATTTATATTTATCCCCGTTTGTTTCATTTAAGTTTTGTCAGTCGTGGAAACCAGCTGGCGCACGAATGTAACGAACACCCGGACGTTTTTAGCAATCAAGCGCTAAGTTTACCGCGGAAACTTTTGCCGTCGAACGACGACAAGCGTCGGACTTCCGAGTGCCTCGGACAAGTACACGACGACGGCGGTCCGCTAATAACCACGAAGCACGCGCGCGACAACACTAGGTCAATAGGATTTTGATCACCAGGAATGGGAAGAGGGGATGTGCTGTGACGTATTTGGATTGTTGCCTAACGGTTCACGGCTCCCTACCCCTTTGTCCGGTATCTTCAGTGGACTAGTTTGAAAATTTGCCACCAATACCGTCTGTGATTGAACATCAAACGAAAATTATTGTAGTTTTTACCGGGGACATGATAATTGAACACACGCGAATGCAACATAACGACCGAGATAGCAAAGAAACCGCGATTGCGGTATCGTGGTGTATTGTCTGGATACGACTGAGTGAAAATCACGGCATTTGAGTTTGAAAAAAAATGGTTTTATGCTAGACATCGGTACGCCGACGTGTTAATAGTGTGACCTAAGAAAAACAAACTTTTGTGAAAAAATTAAGAAAATGTTGAAATATAAAAATATTGAAACCTAACAACGCGCACCACCACCGACCCGGTTGACATTTTTTACGAACCGAGGTGATTTCGGTTTCCTCGTAGTCCGTAGACACAGTAGATTTCTCTCCGTCCCCAAATCTTAGTTAAAATCCTATGATTTTTAAAATGTCGCTTATCTTTCATACTGAAAATTGAAATCAATTATAATTTAATAATGTTCCAAAAATCACTTACCCGTCGTAATTTTGTACGTCTTTTAATATGATTTAATTAATGGAAAAAATGAGTGACAATTTATTACGCTCTCTTACCTTGTTTTTAATGGTAGGTACAAAACAAATACAAAATAAAATAATATTAGCAATTAGTATAGTAATTTATCGTTTAACAAAATTAAAGTGTTTCCTCTCAACATAATATTTTTTGAAATAAAAACATAAAATATAACGATATAAGTAATTATTAACATAACTTAGTTAACAAAACAAAAATTAAATATTATCAATAACTTCGATCTTAGCACGAACTAAAAATTTTAGTAAAAATCGTAAAACTAGATACCACTGCTTATTACGATTATATTATAAACAATATAATACTGTCGCTTACTCTTTTTTTCAATCTAGACTGTCGTTTATGCCTTTCAATGATGTCGGATACAACTTATCTCAAGTTGAACTGTCGCTCACGCCTATCAGATATGTCGCTTACACCGTTAACAGTATCAATAAATTTAACTCGAGTTAAACTTATAAAGCAAAAATAAACGGTTTCTAATCAAGTTGTCGCTTATGCCTTTTTCTTAGACCATAGAGCTGATTTTTCTGAATTTTTTGATATATTAAAGCCATTTTGGCCAAAAATGTCGCTTACGCCCATTTTGCCTATTAAGGCTCGATATCAAGACGATAACGATATGTCGACTGCTCACGCTCAGCGTCTGTGTAAATATCGGGGTCGACGTCGACTCCGGCGTGGCGGCGGGAGACGCGACTATTAATGGCGAGGAGTCACCGCAACTATAATAATAGTCGTCATCGCATAGCCGACCACATCGTCTGCCGGCCGTCACAGCCGTCCTCGGAGCGGTACCTATATCTCGGCCGTCGTCCACAATATTGTCGGTGCGCCGTCGTCGTCGTTATTATTATTATTATTATATCACTGATTTTTTTTTTTTTTGCGTCCGAATCTCTCTGTATAAGGTCTAAAGAGCTCGTTTAACGTCCTACCGATGGGCAATATATTATCTTACGCAACCTAACAATACCTGTGCGCGGACTGTCCGCGGACGTCGCGTGGCTGCGCGGTCACGGAGCGGCGGGACGGGCAGGAGAGAGGAGTTGATTTATCGGCGCCGTTTCCCCTTTCTCACGGCGACGACGACTATTACTAACTACTACTACTACTACTACTACGACTACTACTACTACTGCGATGACGACGACGACGACAACAAGTAGCCGCGTGCCCGAACTCCTCCCCACGCGGGCCACTCCCTTCGCCACGGACCGCAAACCGTCCCCCGAAATCGCCTCGTACGCGTGTGTGCCCGCTGCCGTGCTCGTTTCGTGACGGGGACTCGGTCGATTCTATTTGTTTCACGGCGACGACAACGTGACTATAATAATATGATGTATTTTTCGTTGTGATGATGTTTTTATGAAGGAGCGTGTTCAGAAATATTTCACGGGTGAGGGGGGCAAACAATTTATATCAGAATGAAATTTTCAAACTTACTATTTCAGGAGTGGGGGGGAGGGTAACTTCTAAATCTCCCCCTGTGTTCGGGGACCGGGGTTTATCTAACCGATTTACCACCCAACAACGAGTGTTATCCGCTCACACACTCACATACGTATGCACTTCGGTGCGGAAAATTCCAATGTGTTTACATTGAGTGATTATAAATATATTTTCCAATACTTTTAATGACACGAGAATTAATATTGAAAAAAACATTATTCAGTGAAACGTCTGAATACCGGACACTCTTGGCTACCGAAATATTGTCCGTTATTTAGAGGCGTCCGCTATTCAGAGGGAAAATTTAAAAAAAGGTGAAAACGTCCCCGTCCCCAAAAAACATCCACTGTTTGGAGTTGTCTGCTATTAAGGACCCGTTTTACAATAGTGGTTTAACTTCTCATCGGGGTTTAAACCGAGGTCAAATCAAGAAGACTGTATTACAATCGATTATCAATGGTTTAGGCCCGTTTCACATGGACGCGTATCATACGCGAGCTGGCGAAAACGCGCAAACGACGCGTTTCAAAACGCGCCTTTTTTTTTGTGTTCACATGTACGCGTATTATACACGAAACGCAACCAAATTTTTGTTGTCATTCGTGCATTTACATCAGTACCATCAACTTCGTAAAAATGAATAGTCATAGAAAAGATCTTTTATGTGTGGGGTATTATTATTAAAAAAAAAAAAGCAAATGGCAAAAAAGAAATCGTGAAACAAGACTTTGGGTTCACCCTTTGGTAGCTAAGAGACATATAAAAAGTGAATTTTTCACCATGTTTTCTGATCTCAGAGAAGACGAAAGAAAATTTCATAAGAAAATGTTTATGATAATATGTCTCCGAATGCTTTGGTTACACAATTCAAAACACAAATGAATAAAATTATTGGTAAAATTTAATCAGCGCGCGTTTTGTACGCATCATGTGAAATCTGTCATAACATGTAATAACCTGTACGCGAGCGTATGATACGCGTCGCGCACGGGGACGCGTTTCCCTCGCGTCTCAAAAAACGCGCGCGTATGATACGCGTCCATTTGAAACGGGCCTTAAACTGAGGTTATACCACTGATTGTTAAACCACCGATTTCAGTGTGTTAACCGGGGATCAAAGTTGATCTGCAATTTGATTGGCTTCCAATTAATGCTGATTTACTGATTACTTGGAATTTCCTATTCCCATTAAATTGTTTGATAAACAATGAATATTTAAATATCGTTTATTTGCACTTTGCATTTTGCAACTACACTACTACACTAACTACATTCTACATTAGTACACTAAACAAATAATTTAGCAGTTATGATTCAAGAATAAAAAAATCCACAAACGCGCGAATCAACTTTTTATCACAGATTATCTTGTCTTAACACTCCAAACAGACAAGATTATCTATTGACTTTATCAGTTATAGATAATTATCTATTAACCACGGTTCAACCATAGTTCACCTGAACCGAAGCTAATCTGAGATTGTAAAACCGCCGATTAACTTAACCAAGGATCAATTCATATACCAAGTTCCGCTGAACTAAAGTTTAACTAACTATTGTAAACCGGGCCCTTAGACGTGTCCGTTTAAAGGGAGGTTTCACACTGTACTTAATAAACAAAACGTCGTAGTAAATAAATAGGTACATAATATATCAATCGTATGTTTCCGACGGTCGTGCGCTCGTCAAGGCGATCGTGGTCAGGCGACGGACGCCGTCGGCGTGGAAAAACGTGGTAAAACGAAATCGATGGACACGAACTCGTAAATAACACATTAATAATAACACATTACGGGTCGGTGCAACGAGTCTTTGGCGGCCGTCACGCGCACTGCACTATGGGACACTGGCCGTCACCACGGTGGAGGTGATATTGTTCGCGCGTCGAAACGTCGTCGAGGGCGGAGGCGGCAGGCGGCGTTCGAAGATTATTTTCGGTCGTGCGAGACGACGACGCGAAAGGACGCCGCGCCGCCCGAGTGACGAGCGACGCGACGTGACGCTAACGCGTTCGGACGCGCGTATTGCCGTACGTCATAACGACGTCCCGCCACAACCATGCGCCCTCGCCAGAGCGTCGCCCGCAGCAAGTCGTCCGGAAACGGTATTAATTTGTAATTATTACTATGGATGAGAAGTTACAGGAAGTAATAGCGGCAAAATATGTCTAAAAAAAAAAAAAAAAAAATCAAAAACATGCATTCGAAAAGCATAAATGTGCATGAAAAAATAGGAATTTCATTTGTATGAATTTATTTATTTATTATTTTTTTTTTGAAATGATTTGAATAAAAATTTATGAACCGATAGATAATAAATAGTTTAAGCGTAAAATAATCAATAATTTTCAATAATAATAACGTTTTAAGTATTATTAAATAATAATATACGATAATAATTCACGAATGTGCGTTTAAATTTTAAGTTTGAAAGCTTTAATATTAATACTACAGATTTTGTGTTCAATATTCGTTTTAAGTGATGAATTTCTCTAAAAAAACATTTATATGCACAAAAATCATCATTCTTAAGCAAATCACCAACATTTTCATAAACATATCACTTTGATGAACTCACAAGGATATGTAACAGATTTTTAGTTCGCCTAGTTATAGATGGAAGACATGGACATAATTATGCAATTTCCATAACTTTTCACACCTAATAACTAATGGCCGCTACTAAGAACGCGCGTTTAGGCCCGTTGTGGAAATCGGTGTAGGACGTTCCGAGCTAATACCAATTACCAACTGATAGCGAGGACGGACAAAGGACAGCTCACGTATACACGGTTTTGATCTATGTCATCTTTGAGAGTGGAAAAATATTTAAAATTTTAATCGAGACATCTCCCGAAATGTTCACTCGATACAATATCTATCGTTATATATTGGAAATAAAAATAATTACCTAGGTATTAGACAATAACATAGACATAGGTACAATCATAAAAGTATAATAATATAATATACCGATTAAATATAGAGTAAATCGACACACGCCGTTTAGATATCTATGTAGTGTAGCGAGTATAATTTTAGTGGTTTTCAATTTAATTCTTTTATCAAAATGTAGTTAATAAAATACAAATACTCGAATTTGTCGGTGTTTTAAATAATATTGAGTTATGTTACTCAAAAAAAAAAAAAAAATAATAAAAAATACAATATACGTTGATTTATCCTATATTAATCCTATATTAATCAATTGTTATCCTTTTTGAGATTCGAGTTATCGAGACTCGACTTCATACTCGTATTTATATAGATTGTGAATTACACGAAAATGATAAATAATTCTATAGTGTAAAAATACTATTATAAAATATATGATAAGCTGATAAACATTTTAATGAATGTCAATTAGTAGTATTTGTAGGGATCTTTATTTTAATTGTTTTGCGTTCACATCTGCTAGATTTTTTAATTCTGGATATTAGCCTTCTAGTAACTTTAAGTTGCCCCTCTTGTGCCATATACTTCTCGTTATTCCCGCAAACGCGGTCGTTTCGTGAATACGTGCGCAGTGTTAAATCACGTGTGTGCGTGAATGATATGATATTATTATTATTATTATTATTGCCACAGAGTACAATATTATTCAGAGTGATTTATTGAGTGTGACCGACCCGTGTTTAACCCCGTATAATGCACATGTATAAATTTGAAATATTTTCTCGTGCGCAATTTAAAACGTTCATTAAAAAACTAAATTTTGCTGCGAAAAATGATTTATATAATTATTATCATTGCTATTTTGTACCTACACGATTTATTTAGTTTTTATAACTACTATTTAAAACTTAATATTCCTCATTTTTTATATGAATAATTCGATATTTAAATATTTAATATCACAATCAGTGCATAGTAAAGATACATGTTATCATTGTGTATTTTAAGTTTATGGTTGCGGAGTAAAGAAGATAAATTATCACGGGGTACCCCTTCATCTCAACACTGTTACTTACTTTGAACTTAAAAACATTTTCATATGTCTGGAACTATTGGTAAATATAAAAACTTAAAAATCAAGATATTCAAAAAAATATCTCCCTTTAGAATATTAAATTAAAAATGGGCGTTATCGCATATAAAAACTAAAAACTTTACAAAATAACATAGATATAAACAAAGTCTAACATATTTTTTTTCCGTAAGAATATAGAATTATTAATCTTTTTGATGTAACGAACAAAAAACAATAGCTTATGCATTATACACAGGGTTGGAAACTGAACGAGTACACATCTAAAATCACCCACTGTACTCGTTTGACACTGAAAAGAAAGTTCGTTTAATCTGTCTTCGACGCCGTATTATCATTAGGTAATTTTTTTGTAATATTACGAAATGCGAAAATTCCTATTCGAACAATAATAATAGTAATAATATTGCGTCCGTCCTATATATGCACGGTATAGACTATAGACCGTCTACGAATTCCACACAATGAAAATATGATATCGCGTTTTTGCCGAGGTGAGCTGAAAAAATTGTTTGAAAGCGTTATATTGTTCTGACGCGGGGACTTTTTTTTTTGTCTCTAACGCGGACAAAAGGGGGACAAATGCCGTCAACGCCACACGCGCGACACCTTGTCTTCGTCGAGACTATTGTCGTTAGAACTTTTTACACGATTTAGTCCGAGAAACGCGCGCGCACATTCAAAAAAAACAAAAACCCCCCGATAATAATAGTAATCCGCGACCCGTTCGACAGAACTTTTTTTTTTTTTTTTTGTATTAAGAACTTTCAGTATAACTATTATAGTTCAACAATTACAATATTGATAGATGCATCGATGCAATAATTAATGATAATTGGTAATTAATAATAACGAGCATAATGTTATGATAATAAAATATAAGATAATGATGTCAGATAATAATAAACAGAACGGAATATTAGCAGAGAGGACTTTTTATCATCTTACACACGCGTGCGGACGTTTGACGTTAAACCGACAGCCGGGACGAGTTACCGTGCGGTGCGCGCGTACAGTGACGACCCGTTTACAGGGGAACAGCATTACGAGTGCACAAACTCGTGTAGGAGTTCGACCGCGTAATACGTGCGTACACGTGTGTATGTGCAACGTGTACGTACATGAGTGTGCGAGCGCACGACGAAGACACGCGCGTGTACTCGCGATATCGCGGGACGAGAGGCAAAAAAAAAAATAATAATAAATAAATAAATAAATAAATAAGTAAATGAAAAAAATCCAGAAATATACATGTTCCCGGCAACGACGATATCCCGAATCGATAAGACGTGAAATTCGTGTTTAACGAGACGTGGTCGTAGACGACACACACACACACACACACACACACACACACACACACACACACACACACACACACAGTCGATGTCGCGTTCACCTCTCTCTTCGTCCGCGGCCCGCGCGCCACACGGTGTTTTATAAAATGCCTGCGTGACCAACGTTAACGGTCAAACTTACCGGCGGTGAGGCAAAACCGTCGTTTCGTGTGTCCGTCATAAACTGCCGCACGGTAAATCGACAAAATCGGTGCGCCCTGCGTTTCCTATCACATATCGTTTCGACGTACCGAAACGAACAGGTCGTAATAACATCGCCCCTTAATCATTCATAATATGCCATGTCACCAAAATTCTGTATAATTTTTGTACTCGAAGAGATAACTCTGCACACGGAGTTCTTACTGGAGAATATATATATATATTATATATCAGGGCTTGAAATCGATTTCGAAATCGATTTCAAATATCGATAAAAATCATGAAAATTCTTTTAAAAAATTTAAATCAATATAAAAATTCGAAATGTTCAAAAATCGATATTCAAAATTGAAATTGAAATCGAAAAAAACGAATATCGATAGTTGAAATGAAAATGAAAATCGGTATTTTATAGATATCGATTTTAACTTAAAATGAAATTTTTATTTCAAAAATAGCCAACACCCAATATTATAAGAATATGTTATAAATGCATAAAGGAAATAAAAGGATATGTCGAGTTTTTGCACCAAACCTTACAATTGAATGGTATATTAAGTTATCTATGGTGGTAATTTCGTAATAATACTATGACTTTCCTATCATAATTTTTCAACATTTTAAACGTTGAAATGTAATAACAACGTAAAATGATAATTATAGAACAAATCAAAATTAAAAATAATATAGAACTGTCGAAATCGGAAAAAATTTAAAAGTGAAATTAAAGTCGAAAAAAAATAAAATAATTTTTGAAGTTGAAATCGAAAATCGATATTTTACAAATAAATTAAAATCGAAAAGTTTTAAAAGTTTTATTTCGATTTCAAGCCTTGATATATTATTCGGCGACTTGAAAAACTAGATCTCTAATTTTGACACCTAACACGTTCATTATTTAAACGATTAATACATTCGACTGATGTCAAGTGTTTCTCTTTTGAATTTGTTTTTGATTATAAGCCATTGAAGTCCGTAAAATTTGAATTTTCTTTTTACAGTTAAAAAAACACGAAAACCAAACAAACGATTGTTTCAGATGAGATTGGTATGATATGGCTAAAATATAGCTTAGTTTTGAACAATGAAACGCATCGATTGGTTTATTTTCTATATCGTACTACCATGATTTTTGTACTGACATCAAACTAAAGAAATGTCTTTTTGTGCAAAATATTTTACTTTATATACGTTTTAAAATAAGAAAGGTACTTGTTAAAATTATTACTTGTCAAATGTATTCATAGAAATAAAATAACATAGGTAATTCCATAAATTAAATGTATCATTTTAAGACATTATAGAAATTTGAAGCCGGAGTTTTTAGAAATAACTGTCTGCAGAAAATTAAAAAAAAAAAAGCATTATTATTTGAGGATCCAATCCGATGGCTCTTGAAGCCTCACGGGAGATTGTTTACAGCCAGTAGTTAGACTTATTATAATTTTTATTAATAATCCTGCTGCATCTTAAACTAATTTGCACAGTGCCGTGATCTTGTGCGATGTCAAAAGGAGCCATGGGAATCACTGAGCGAAAAATCGTAATGACAAGCTATTTTCTCTAATCGTACGGCCTTGCATGAGCAAATTCAGTGAAAACCTATGCATTTTCCATAATAATACTAATGGAAACTGACTAGGTATGCAAAATATGACATGTATGCATTTGACCATCTAATAAAATAATACGTTACATATTATTATGTCAATATAGGTAGGTTTCTTACGAGCAGTAGGTATACGAATCGCAGCGGTATAAAACGTGCAAAAACGCGTACGCTAAGTAAGTACAGTACAACGCGCGCATGTTTATAAAAACGGGAGCCGATATTATATTATATGCATGGTATAAAGACATACATTCTAAATAAGGCATAGGAAACGTGTATTGACGTGTGTATGTGTGTGTGCGTGTGTGTGTGAGAGAGAGACTGTAGATACGTATAATACACATCAGCATAGAATTTAAATATTATCATAATATTATGTGGAGATATTACACACTAGGTACGTAAGTGACATTGTCAGAGATTATGAAATAGACCGAAGATTCAAACAGATATATTGTATTTATTTTATTTTCAATAAAATACATACAAGGCCTCATTGAAAAAAAACTCACATGGTGGCCCAGAGCAGTGGTGCGCAACTTAAGGGTCGTATAATTTTAAAAGGGGGTCACCAATAATTATTGAATCTATATTGAAATTATGCAACGGGATTGCATTTCACGTATTATATGGGTTATATTCTGCATTCCGGATTAATTAAATGAAAAAAATATCACATTGCCTAAAATCAACCATTTGATTTATAAAATAAAAATAGTACACAATATATTATATTGTATGTATACTCGTGTGTTGTTGGTCACCTTATCGAAATAAATATATTTGGAGGGAGGGAGTCATTAATCAAAAAATACTGCCGACAGTATTGAATGATATTTCAAAATATTGTAAATAAACAAAATAAAACCGTATTTGCATACGTTAGAAAAAATACGAACGATTTTCTACACGTATCATATACGTCTATATGAGATAATTATATTTGACTGTGTTTGATCAGTACAATATTATGATCTGAATCCAAAAATTACGTTTCGAAATGGCGTCTCTAATGGTTTTATTTTATTATATGCAATGCTTCGTCTTGAATAATGTAAATCATAATATTAAGATCAAAATAAAGTCTGTTTTGTAACTTTAAAATGTATACAACGTGTATCCAGGTAGTCTTTTGAAAATTGGTTAAAGAATAATAATTTTTCGTTTGCACTCGACTTCGTCGCGTCATCGCGTTATCTCTAGCCGTTCATACAGTAAATGAGAAAAACGGAGTGTGAGAAACGGCAAAGTTAAATTTATTGTGTATCAAATATTACGCGTGAATTTGGTGCAATTTTTAATAAAAAAAAAAAACGAAACCGTCGAAAATCGTTGGTAAAGTAGTTGTTGTAATACCGACTCTACGATTCACGCGAATGTGTGTGTGCATTACAATATGCGCAGGTAAAACTATGATAATTCGACGATGACGACAGACTTACATGTTATTTTTAAACGGGCCATTGTCGAGAGCGCATCTGCCATCTAGACACATCTGGACTGCATTCAATAGATGTTTAGAACGCAGTAAATTTTTATCCATTTTTATCAAGTGAAATTGTACCGTTTATGTTTTCCTATTGTTAATTAAATGCCATTGACCTGGTTTTGGCATAAAACATAACGAGCTAGCGGTACGATATTCTCCGGGGAAACTTTGTTTCGCCGCCGCTGTTGCACATTACTTTTTACATTTTTTATTTTTCAAAATGGTACTAAAGTTAGCATGACGGTAGCTGTTTTTAAAGTATCAAATAAATATGAATTGACTAAATTCAACAATTCGAACGGAGTGCACCGCCATGGACACGTTCCATGGAGGTTGTTTAAACCCCTGTACACTAAGTCGTTCTAAATAATTTGAGGAGCCCGCGGAATGTTTATCGCGTTGCATAAGTCGTCAAACCGATTTTGACGGATCACCTTGATAAATAAAATACTCGTTTGCGAATACCGAGAAAAAATGTATTTTATTAGAACGCACCTTGACACAAATAAGTTGACGAAACAAAAACGTTTACGTTAGTATTGGTGAAATGAACGGACCAATTATAGCACGAGTAAGATAAATACGTAAACATACAGCTAGCAAACGATGTGTCTTAAAAGACTTATCTCGGTGAACGAAATCGAATAAGAACGAACTGGCTTAGAATCAGTGGCGGTCTTGAGCATATATTTCTGGGGAGGCAACAAAATAAACTCCAGTGATAAATGGTGGTCTTCCCCCCCACCTTCGACTGTTTAAAAAGACATCAGTTATTTGAATTAATTGTACAAACTACAAATTTAATAACAAAGAATCTGATTAAAAAATATTTTTTTATATTTATAAAGAAGGAAATGATACTATAACAAAGTACATAAAGTATGTAGTATAATGATAAACAGTTTTGTGATAAGGTGTATCGCACGCGGCCACAGCTGATATATATAAGACCGATATAATATATATAATATATATATCTGTGCGGCACGTGCATCGTTGATAATCGGTAAATCATAGATAACATCGGCAAGGCGGCGAACATTTTTGTCGCCGCCGGACCAGCTAAGCGCATGCGCAAATCAAACGATTTTACGTGTGTTTGTGTGTGTAATTTCGTGACTACTATAACACCTAGGTAGGCGACTGATTCGGTCGCCGCCGCCACTGCTGTACGAAAATAACAAGATAATATAATATTATATTATCATGGAATAAAATATAATTGGGAGTGCATGAATAATAATTATAGCGGATTGCCCGCCGTTCTTTGAAAATTCATATTTTTATACGATACAATCAAATTTGTATGTTAAAAATGTTTTTTTTGTTCAAAAAAATTTGAAATTTTTCAAATTAATAAGTACCATATTAAGATTGAAAAGAATAGAGATTTTTTTAATAAAATAAACGTTTTTTATTAATCAAACGAAAAAAATATTTTTTCCATTTTATTTTCAAGGGAGGCGGTGCCTCCCTTGCCTCCCCGGGAAAACCGCCACTGCTTAGAATGAAATCAGTCACACTAAACTCGCACGTAAGTCAACTTCTTTCGAGAGAAAAAAAAATGTCACTGGCGTGAATCCTTTTAAATAAACCTTACGATTAAGAATATCGTATGAAACATTAATTTCACTGAGTTCAATTCCGAGAAGAAACAAAAATTAAATATAATTCAAAACGAATTGTAGAAAAAATATATTTGTCTACTGTAGTACGAATAGAAATAATGTAATCGTGCCAATAAAAAATTGCACTACATTCCATAGGTTGATTTATTACCCTCGTTTTGTTTGGAAATTGAAATTGTTATTTAATAATCATTATTTTTTACCGCGGTGTATCGTCATTTTATCGGATGCTAAAATTTAATTACGTAGGCTAATAGTAGTGATTTGGAAATAAAATTGAATTTCGTAATAAAAAATCGATAAAAATAGGCACAAACGAATAAATAAATTACAACAGACGCTCCACTGTCCAACATACATCGCACAAAGCACAACCTACGTCAAAAACGTTTCTGTACGTAAACATTTATTACCGCCATGATTAAAAGCTTACCAAATTATACGTGTGTTTTTTTTTCAAAAGATCTACTCTACATTTATTTTATCGGTACAATAATGATTGACGAGTCAAGTTTTTGAGCAACTATTGTTTATAATTAGAAACACATTATTATCATTTTGATCGAAACTTTTTGCGTTTATATGTAAAGTGATGTGCAATGTATGTATAATATAAATATTGTAAGTGTGAGTAGGATTTGACGAATTCGTTTTTAATCTAAACTATGTTTAAAGTATATAAAATATGATTTTTGTTTTCATATACAGTTTAAATCACTCGCAAAACTATATTTGTATGAAAAAGCATGTTTTTAATTTTTAAACAGTTTTATCCACGAGATTTCAAAGTTCTCTATTAATCATCAACATTTATCCTTGCTTGGTCTTACCAAATGCATGGCAAGAAGAATGGACGAGGAAAAAAACCTGGGGAAGGAGCACACCTCGAGATTGCACGTAACCTAATAGCCGGAATGAATCAACTGAGGAAAATATGGACCAGACTTAACCGTACAAGAACCAGGCAAGGAAGATGTAAGGAGTCAATGCATAAATGGAAACTGGTGGATGACCAAAATCGTGATTGCGGAAAGGGTGTACAATCAATGAGCCACATAATTGAAAAATGTCTGTTAAGGAAGTACGATGGAGACCCGAAAGACTTCCTTACAGGGACACCGGAGGCGTAAGTTTGGTTAGAGAAGTTGGACATTGATTTATGAAGAAAAATCCCTTTCATACGTATTGTCATTCAATTTATATTTTGTTTTATTTATATTTTATTTTAATTTGTCATTTATCTATACTCTCATTAATTAATGTTGTTGTTACGCTGTACTGTGTTATACACATCATACGAATAAATAAATCCTTGCTTAATCTCTTTAGCTGTTTGTCGAAAAATAATAATGATAACTTCAACAATTTAAAACCATCGGTGTTTAAGAAAACTATGCAAATAATACTTAAAAGCTTTTAAAGTTTAAATTGTGTGTGAAAAAAATCAAACCTACGTATTAATTGGGGTTAAATCACATTTTTCAAGTCCTAATAAGAAACACCCTGTATAGTTTTAACACGCATAACAAGTAACGTCCTTCGGCTGTCCGCGTCCAAACATTTTCGGCGCGTTCCAATAATAATCGAGGCGCCGAAAATAATATAATATATAAGTATCTACAATATATAAGTATCACGCCGTCGTCAAACACGTGTATTAAGGTCTTACTCGATTACGGGGGCCGTCCGGTAGCGGCGAATCATCACACGCCGAAACATCCCGTTTTCGCCGGAAAATCCGATACACGTCACTCACGTCATTCGCTACGGAAAATCAAAACGTGTATCCACGTGAGTTGACTGTGTACACCGCTATGACGTAATCACAGTGAATACACAAGACGACGGTCCGAAGGGTTGTTAAATTTTATATCCGGCGATATTTTTACATCAGGAACGATATAATATTATTAAAATAGGAAAACGTAACGGAATATAACAATAATAATAAAAATAATAAAACCACAATAATAAAAAAGCCCGTATCCTATGCAAATTCGCCCCGCGGTTCCCAGGGTAGATATGCGGCGCAGATAAATATTGAATTGTCACGAACCGGCCGCCGTTTAATTGACGGCAATAATATTTCCACGCGATGTTTTTCCTTTTTTTTTTTCGTTTTACAAGCAAAACCTTTTATCCATATTCGTCGTCGCGTCGTACAGATACTATCGCATACCTACGTTCGAATATAATACTGCGGTAGTTTTTATTTTACGATCACATAAAATTATTGCGGTTTAATCGTGCTCTATTCGAGTGGAATTCCCATAGTTTCCTATTTTATATGATTTAGAAGAATTCAACTTTTGATTTCATACGTCATGTCATCGAAGTATTCAAAATTCGATTGCATATTAAACATGTGTCACTTTGATCTACGTTTTCGAATCCGTGACTATCAGAGTTACCGCTATTACAGTTTTTCGTTTGTGAGACACAAATCGACGGGTGCTTTTCGAAAACTCCAAACATTGTCTGATTTATACTATTGAAACCTGTTAAAACTCGTTTAACCCTTGGTTAGGTAGGTGAAAAAATGTTACGTTAATAGTTACCATGGGTCTCATAGACCCATATCAATACATCAATTTTACTCTTTTATGGTAATACTTTATCTCTTCAAATATGAATAACAATTACATAGACACACTTAGAAATATATTGTAACACTTACGAAATAAAAAAATAAAATATTTAAATGGTTAAAAATAAAAACTTTTGACCCTTATCACGAATATATTACGAATATTAATCGATATTTAAAATTCTGGGGTCTGATAGACACGACCTACCTAATGAAGGGTTAAGTAATGTTATGTCTATAGTTATTAACTTTTTCCCGGCTCGAACGAAAACCATCGATATTCGGGGTTTTTAGCCGTGTATCAGGTTTCCAATTCGCGTTAATACTTTGAAAAAAATCGAACTTGTCGTTGTTTCGGAAAAACGTGTTTGGTCACTTTGAGAAATTGATTCGGACTCGCGTACCGCGCGGTGCACGTGTTATTTACGTGTAGGTAAGTCGCGATCGGCGAATCGTCGTAAGTCAAGACGAACACGAGCGGTAAAAAACACACACACACACACACACACACACACACACACACACACACACACACATGATTCCATACCACACCGGGTTTCTATTATTTTTCTCTGTTTTTTTTTCTTTCAAACTCCGTTTCCCGGAAGAACGCGACGAGATACTGCACGGCAAAAAACCCCGCCGCGACGATAACGATACGTTTTCGTTCGGAGTCGAACAGATACTCGTCAGGACGAAAACGAATATTGAAAACTACACACGGGAACTAATACGATAGTAATAACAGTAACGATTGCAGTAACAATAACGACAATAACGACATAATATTATTATTACGCTACGAGCGCGCGTGTGCGCCGTTACGAAACAATAACGTTTAATTCGTAATGCACTCGGCGGCGATAATGGCGAACGAGCGAGTATATAGGTGTATCAGCAATGCCGTCCTAACCATCGTTGTCCCCCTGAGGCAACAGTATTTGACGCCCCCCTTCTCTAAAAAATATAAAACCTTATTCCATAAATATGTTAAATACATATTATTAATGAAAGTTCCCCTGCTTATTAATAATTATTGTAATCTTATTTACATACATACATTTGTTTTGTTTTGATGACTTTTTTGAAGTTGACACCGATTTCATTATTTGGCTACATTATAGAACAAATTACTATTTTCTCGAAACAATACGTAGTTCCAGTTTAAATTCACGTATAAATCATACTTATACAGTACCTACCTCTATCTTTTGGTAATATTGATGTTTATAATACATTATTGAAGATATGTAAGTATGTAACACGACTAGTCTTACTCATTGTTTATCACATTGGAGACGAAACGTAAGTTTTTCTAAAATATCGTTGTAGACGATGGATTTGTTTCACAAGTCCGTTCTATTTTAATCGAATAGACGATCGTTGGATTTTTATGAACAGCATTTGAGACGAACGACTCGTCGAACAAGTCTTTACTGATTGGTCGAAAATGGACGAAAGACTTGTTTAATAAATCTTTAGAATTTAAATATCGATAGTTAATTAATTTGTATCACAAAGAGGTTATAAATTATATTTATTTTCTCTCGCGGTGCATCCGTTTTCGCAGCGTAGACGGCACGACGGCGGCGCGGGGAGGGTATTCAATACGTGCTGCACCTACGGGGGGGTGCTATGCACGTCGTTTTCCGTCGCGTTTCGTACGCCACGTTTTCTGTTTTTATCAAAATACATTGATTTCGATTACTCCGGCGTTCGTCCGCGAAAACGCGGGCTGTTCGGCGTCGCTTCTCGTCGCGGATGAAATCAATGTGTTTTGATAAAAACAGGAAAACGCGACGGAAAACGCCGTGTATAGCCCCAGCCTAAACCGTGTCCGCCGTGCCGGACGATTAATTACTCGGCCGATAGCGCGTTAATACCGTGATCTATATGCACGCTCGCGCGCGGTACACGTCTCGAAATTTGGCAAAAACACCTATATATCTCGTGATCCGCAGACGGCGCCTATTCCTTACGGCGACAGCCTCCGCAGAACCGCGATAATTTATTTACATTTTCAACGTCGTCGTCGTCGCGTCCTATAACACGCGCTCACACCACCGTGTCACGTATTATCTTTAGAATATAATATTATTATAATAACGTAGCGCACGCGCGCGATTAAAATGACAATATTTCAAAACGTAATGCGACACGTCCACCACGGTTTGCGCATCATTATCGGACTCGACAATGTCTGACACTAAATATAGTGAAAATACGATTAAGCCGTGCACGCGTGACTGCAAGACGTCTGTTTTTAATCCTTTTGGACCGGCTCGCCGGAACACAATATTATAATAATCACTGCACCGCCGGCAGCACTAGTGTGTGTGCGTATAAATATAAACGTCATAAATCGGGATATTTAGGATATCCGTGCGAGGTCAAGACACTCGGCGTGTATATTTCACACACACACAAACACACACTCGCACTAGTTTTTATTTTATAACGACGATAGAGTACGCTCGTACGGGACGAGGTTTGATGTATGCGATTTCACGGGACGTAATAGCGATTCCCATCCCTCTAATGATATACGCTCTCGGATCGCGACGTTTCGTATTTATAGATGTTTATCAGATACGCCGCGAGTCTGGATCGCGACTTGTGTGTGTGTGTGTGTGTGTGTGTGTGTGTGTGTGTGTGTGTGTGTGTGTGTGTGTGTGTGTGTGTGTGTGTGTGTGTGTGTGTGTGTGTGTGTGTTGGTGCGTTTCGTATAGTAAACTCGTTCCGAACGCGGAGGCCGCCAACAAACCGTCGTCGTCGCGTGCGTGCCGTACACCGCCGACAGAGAAGACGACCATAAAAGACGGCAACGACGACGTAGGAGAGACAAAGACGACTAGGACGATGGTTTTTCGACGATCTCGCCGCCTCCGCCGCCGCGACCGGACGATGCACACGAAAATCATTAGTTCTGAAATCGTTAAGAGTCGCCGGACATCTGTTAGAGTGTTGTCGCACGACGGACTGTCTTTCCTACGGTCACGCCTATATACGCATTTTAACGTATACTACAATGTAGTATGTATTATTATATATTTAGTGTCTATAGACACGTCATATGCTTTAATTTTTCATATCGTATCCGGTTTACAGTCAATTCAAATAAATTATAAATGAATAATATCGTAAAGATGAAATATATTATCAAACGATATAGTCTATCTTACACCTTTGACAAATACAATTTTAACGTTTTTAGAATTACGTGTGTCGACATTTTTTTCGTCGTATTAGATTTTCAAAAAAATTTTGAAATTCCTACGAAATCCTCGCATTATCTCTCTCGTGTACTACCTTGCATATCATAATACTGCGTTAATAATAACATGTTATTTACTATCAAAAATTCGTTGTACCGTGTATACAAATAATATATGCCACTCAAATCGACTATTCCTCGAGAAAATTTGTAATAAAAAAAAATAATAATAAATAAATAAATAAAAAATTCATCATGAGCGAACCTCGTACGTAGTTCCATCGCTTATGCGCAAAAAATGACCGTATCCATATCCGTCGGCGATCATATCACTCACGGGACAATACGACGTAATCGATATTTTCGCGGGAGTAAAGTGTGTGAATACTACGTTCAGAAACGAGCGCCCAGTCTTGTGCGCTCATAAATAACGTCGTCTTTCCCAGTCGATTCGACGAAAAAAAAAAGCGATCGAAGAATATTGTTTTAGAGTATTTTTGAAACTCACACCGCGCGCTCGGTAAAACGAATAAACACGGAGAAAATATCACGTGATATCGTGCGAGACCATTTTTGGCAACTGGATAAATATTTTTATTTTTATTTTTTCTCAGAAACATTTAATTGTTCATCTTGTCGCTCGAAAAGGCGCCATATATATAATTATTTAACGTTCGACGATTTTCTCGTGATAAATTTCGTAAAGCTCTCTTAGACGACGCTCTTGCGTATAACATTGTAGTGCGCATCGTGCTTATGATAAACGCGTGCTTAAACATAAAAATGGTTTATGCTAAAACTATGAAAAAAACACTCGGCGTAATGGTTCGAAAAAAAAAAAAATAAAATAAAATAAAGTAATAACGTGAAAAAATATTTATGTACAAAACCACCGATAAATTGCGTGGCGTACGTGTGTGTAAAGTGTATACGTTGATTATAGAATTGAATAAACGATGATAAATGTAGTGCTCGGGAGAGGACGTTTTCGAAACGGTGTATTAAATCGATTTTTATGGGAATATGATACAATTGAAACTGGGTCTCGGTGCACGTAACTCGAACGTTTCGGAGGGATTCGTGTTGCTGTATACGATCGCGTGTGTCCGCAAGTGAGTTTGTTGTTTACGGGCTTGTATGCTATAAAGGTTCTGGCGTTAGGGGGAAAAAAAAAAAGAAAAATATAAGATAGAAAGCTAGAGACGTACACGGTGCCGTCGTCGGTGTACCGGCGTCCGGTAGCGAAACTTTTTCGTCCATACGTGATCGGGATTTGAAATCGAAAAATTTTAATAATAATTATTCGACGCGGCGTCTACAGCATAACATACGTAGTGAACAGATTTTGCGTCGAGTCACGTGTTGACCACTGCAGTTTCTCTACGCGCACGTTAAAAACACGTCATCCTCATGAAAACGGCCGATTTGTGATTTTACAGTCGAAATCTGATACGGACGACTCTTCTTAAAAATCGGCCGACTCAACCGATACGATAGTATATTAATTAGTAATTACTAATGCCGATGCTTTGAAAAACACGTAAAATATAACGTGTGATGTACCATAATATTTAGGTCGTAATAAAGGATAATATTTCGTGTAAACCGATATCGTTATGGTCGCGATTTCAACTGCAGTATATAAGTAAAACGGTGGAACATGACAGAAAATACCAAGCCGTTTTTCGCCGGCACTCGAGAGTATTATGAGTGCATTACATTATATGTGTGTAACGGTGTTAATAATTTAAAATATACACCGCAAACACGTACGCGCGAACAAAACACGAAAAGCAATATAAACTCGGGAAAAATCACCGAGATAAAAATTGAAAAAAATAAAAATACCGGTTTGTCCGTAAAAATGCACTTGGTTTAATTAGCGTTTAAAATTTTGGATACGAAAAACTCGAAATAACGAATTATACAGGGTTAAGAGATAGGATAAGCGTGTATTTTGAATATATGACACCTCCTCCCCTGACCAATGTTATTATAGTGCGTTCGTTAATTATTATTCAAAACGGTTCAGTTCAAGCTAATTTCATTAAATTGCGAATATTGCAGAATCCTATACAAAATATTATAATATTACGTGAACAGTGATTGTCGTTAGGAATTGTATACGCGCAGTGCGTATCGGTGTTTTGAGCAGGATTTAATTTTGCTCGGGTACGAACGGAGGAGTAAGATTCGACTAATCGAATGTTAATTCTTTAATGCGACTTAAAATCGCCGCGTTTACACGATGATTAGTCCGGGGGATTAATATCTACTGCAGGATACGCGTGCGTATCACGTTGATTATTAGTGCAAACAATTGCATATTTAAACATGGCGTAAAAACACGTTCGCGCGATTTTAAATTCCGAATTAACATAATAATGCAAATTATAATAACTCGATCATGCGACAGTGTTTTAACGCTCAGGTTTTTCATGATTTTCATCCTGCAATAAATATGACAAGAAAAAATAATTTTCAATAAACTTATTAATATATACATTCATACGATATATTATTCTGTCGTAAGCGTCTTAGTTTGTATACTCGATCGAGATTTATTTTATTCACCGGTATAATTTAATCAGTAATTATATCGTATGGAAATGAAAACGAAAAAATTCCCACATATTTTACACCGTAAGTATTCTTTGCTTCTCGGACCAGATATTGGTGGTGGGTGTATTGAATTTAAAGAAACGATAAATCATTTTTTTAGTTAAATAATTCTGGGCAAAACTTCAATGTGATAATATAATGTACCGTTTTACGTTTGTATAATATTATCATCGTACACTACCGTTTTTAGTTAAATTAGAAGTATTACATTTTTTTGTAATCAAAATCTTATAAAATGTCGAATTCTAAACCCAGTAAAAATTTTCTTTTATCATATAATTTGAAACGAATTTTGTATCTATGTCTTTAGTTTCATAAATATTATATTGGTAAACTATTTTTAATCACATGGTATTTGATGTGAAAACAGTTAATTCTGTTAAATTTCTAATTACGTATAAATATGCTAGGAAATCATATAATTAAATTAATTCAATAGGTTAAAAGTTTTTTTAGATTTTCCAATACTTTTAGTATAAATAGCATATGAAAAAGATTGTACGACATTGCTGTATAATATATTAGATAAAAAAGTTCAAAAAATCTTATATCATAAAGATACAGTAGACATTTGATGAAAAGTTCAAGTTTTTAACAACAACACTTTCAGAGTTATGACTGATTACTAAAATCAGTTTGATGGCCAACTCTTGTACGGTACATTTTACAATTTTTCTTATTACTCGGTAGTATATCCCGACGCTTAGAAAACTCGAGAGAATATTTAAACTACATAATATTAAATAAAGCACCGACTAAGTACAATTTAAGATCTCTAGAAGTGGAGAAGTAACTTTTGAACGAAGTCTATTACCCGAAAAAATGTCTACATGAAAATTATTAACATCATTGTAAAACCAACATAGGTCCTTGTTTTTTTTTTTTGCACTATTTAAAAAAAAAACGTGTTACCTATGTTGTATTTCAAAAGTTTACCGATAGTTGTGTTCAAAAAGCTACAAACGTAGATTTTCACCAAACAAAGCCTAACAAATAGTAATTTATATATACATTATATATTAATTAATTTACATAAAATATCAACCCGATTGGACGTTTGTGGTCACACGTTCCGTATAATTTTATTGAAAAAAAAAAATGTTGGTGAATTCAATAGGACAATATGACAATATTAAGTCGTTTGGCGCTTTAAATAATACATTTTATACTTGGAAACAAAACGCGCAATATTCATCGACACGGTTTTGACTTTTAATACAAAATATAACATTCGGTTTCTCCTAAATATACCCGATACGTCGAGTAATCCAATATGATATACGACGAAAATATTATGCGTGTTATTAGTCACATATTTATAATATATTTTCGGTATAAGATTAAAAATGATTCACCGTGTGTCGTCTTTATACATGCCAATATTCGAGACGCTTCGAATTCGTACATTTATATTAAATTATACGTGTGTAATGTATACAATAAACAGAACGGAGAATTATTGTTTTTTTTTTTTGGACTTAAACATGAACGCGCAATGTATGTATATATCAAGCATTGTGAAAGTAGAACAATCGAGTAAATTATGTATTGTAATTTTGTATGTAAATATTGTTCAATAAGCTATATACATACGCATTGTATAGCATTTGCGCATAGGATTGTGGTTATAATCAAAAGGATAATCAAATTTCATCGCACAGTTATTATTATCAAAAACTATTCGCATAGAATGAAACGAGGTACGCTGCACGAGTACAGTTATTAAAAAATATACTTGATTCTATGTGCGGTTTTAGGTTAAACACGCTCAAAAATTATTTACACTGAAAAAGTATAATTATTTGCAAAGCTGATTTGAAAAAATTTGCTCATGAATAATATTAATCGATTTTTTATTCGTTATCAAATTTTCTAATTTTGGCACGATCATTTATGTTATTTGATTACACGTTACACGATAATTTGGCTTTTACCCATTAACGTCGAATTGAGTTTAAACTGTTCGTAAAATATGCATTATTATGACGTGGGTTTCCAGTGAGACATTAACATTGCAAATATATCATATAATTATTTTTAACCAGAAAATACTTTTGTGGGTTTATCGATGTTTGATAGAAAATAATTTAAAACAACTGTTTGACTACGTTGTGTTTACACGATAAAGTAAATTTTAATGATAAGTCGGTGATATTTTACGCCATCACATAGTTATAACTTATTAAAAATGTACGCAAGTACGTTATTTATCCGGCAATAGTCTTAAGCGTGTACATTATTACATCTTAAATGTCTTTAAAGAATACTGCACGAGATTACAAAAACTAGAACAACGATAATGTTTAAGAGTAGCGAGTTTTATTAGTACCTAGACTTTTTCACTAAATACATTTCATAATTTGTTACGCTGTGCCAACCCATTTATGAGAAATTAATTCGTCTGAAAGTTTTTTTGAAAAAAATAAAAATAAAAATGCAACGATACACATGGTTTCGTATAGGATGATTTAATAGTTCTCGCTACAGTGACATTTATGAATGACATCATCATTCGCATGTCGCAAAGAAATCGAAATAATAACATAAAATTGAGTAAAATAACTAACTGTGAACAGTGGCCGAGTGGAACTTTTTTACTATAGGTCTTGCAGTCGGTGAACGACGTAAAACTTTTTGGAATTAAAAAAAAATACAAAAATAAACGCGTATTTTCGTATAACATCCGTTCTAAGGTAGCTTTCACGTCGCGATTCGAAACTTGATTTCCACATAACGAAATATAATGTCATACAGGAGAAAAACGATGAACATGTACAAAAAAATACGCGGGTTGTTTTTTTTCTTCTAATTTTAATTTCCTGCGCCGAAAGAGAAAATTGATGTCGTACGACTGATAAGCGGGTTTCATTTTTTTTTCTCCGTTTCACACTCACCGTCGTCGCGAGACAGCAAAAATATCATAACTCATTTGGCCCGACACCGATAGCTGTGCATGACAAATGCACACGCGACGCTTTATTTATTCATACGATCGTCGCGCGTGTTGTATTACACTATACACAGTGGGCGTTCGATTAAAACGCAACAAGTAACAAGTTTTTTTGTTTTGTTTTTGCATAGTTGATGTTCGTCGGCACGATATCATAGGATTGTTATCCGCGACGGTATCACTATTTCAACGATTCACCGTTAAAAATTTAAGTGGTGTAATTTATGAAATAAACGTTTCGTTGTGATCGCTCGTAAAAAGTATCAGACGTCACACGGTGCCGTCGAACGTACGCGGCAGCACGTCACGAGAACGCGGCGTCAGTCGTCGTGCGAAAATTCGACGAATTTTCCACCATCACACAGTCTAACCCAGTGATGCCCAACCTTTTTTCTTCGGCGAGCCAATTTGGTAAACAATTATCTTCAAGCGGGCCACAAAGTAAAATAGTACAAAAATAATTGTACGTATTACGACTTGTTTTCATACCTTATAATATAAGGTATGTCAATTCAACAATATTATTGCCTATTGCCTTAAATATTATTGCCTATTGAAGAGATTATGGATTGAGGTACACTTCGTAGGTAAACATTAGTTTGATTAACTTTGAGGACATGAACATTTAAATTTAAACCAGATTATTCATTTTTAGTTAAAGAAATACAAGCTCAAATTTCACATTAAGAATAAGTGTAACACGTTTTTATATGGCTTTTAGTTTTATCACTATCATTATTATTGTATTTTTGCAATATTTATTTTAAAAAAAATTCATAATTTAATCGAAAAAATATTTTGTAATTATTTTACTTTTTTTTTTTAATTGTTTTTATTTTGGAAAATTCGTAAAAGGGCCACACAGAATACCTTCGCGGGCCACTTGTGGGTCGGGCACCAATGGTCCACTACCGGAGTCAGTGTTTTTTGTTTGTATCGATTTCGTTGCAACGTCGGTGCTTTAAACACGTCGAATCGGCATGTTTCGTGCACGAGATAGTGTACTCGCAAAGCTTGAATACGGATTCAGGAGATTTCAGGAGGGAAGTGAAGCGGTCTTTTCTCCCTTTTTTGTTATGTTTATCGTTCTCGTCCTATAGCCCTTTGTTGTGAACGTCAATTATATCGAATAATTGATACGCGAATAATGAAACCACTATAATCATATGTATTAACCGACATTAAGAAAGTTTACGAAAGAAACAAAAAATGAACACGAGGTTCTAGACGCTTTGGCTAGACGTCACTCGATGATCTGACACGACACGGACTATCACCTTCACTGTGACTCGGACTGGCACTGCCCGTCCGTCCGGGGAGGACGTGACACTGTCGTCGGTATTGTGTCCGGAAAATAATATTATGCTCTGCAGTCGGCAAAAGGAGTTTGCACGATACGACACAGTGTCTCGTTCTCCTATTGCAATATCGCGTCGTTTTTTTTTTTTTTTTTTAAATACCGCGCCAGCCAGAGCCGGATTAAGGGTCAGAGTCGCCCTGAAGCAATATATAACAATCGATAGGAAATTTCTTATCGACAACCCGTTAAAAACTCAAAGCAGTATAATATGTATTTCATGTAATATTGTATGAATAATATTGTAACAATAAAAAAAAATTAATTCGGTACCTTATATTATTATGTAAATAACTACTACAAGTTTAAAACGTTAAGTTTTTTATATTTTATTTATACATATACAATAGGCACAGGTATGTATATTTCAACAGAAATAAGATGATAAAAAGCGTAGTCGACGACGCGGCACAGTGAATCGATCAGACAAAACTACACAAGTCGTTTATTTCTAACAGAATTTTACAGAATCGTACGTAAACTGTGAATCTACAGACTGTATGTAATTAATACCACTATATTCATGGTTATTCTATGCCACCAGTCCATCTTTATCAAACACGGTAGGTACACTAGTCAGTGCTATACCTCATTATTTTATATTTGAAAAATTAGAAAATATATTATTATAATGAAGTCATGTAATTTTTCAATAGCCAACCTCGTATTGCTCGATTTGAGCATAAATATAAATTTAAATAATCAAACGCACACACGATATTTAGTATTTTCATGACAAAAATTATGTGCCAACCCCAAAAATTTGCCGCCCTGGAGCAAAAGCTAAGCTTTTGCACCTATGTTAATCCGGCTCTGGCGTCGTCAGCTAAATAATATCCAGGGGCTCATCGACCTATATTCTAATAGATTTACGAAATCGTATCACAGTAGTGGTCCAAAACACCCGCGACTGCGCCTACACGCGTACAAAAGCGTGCGCGGTAAGCCGTCCCCTCGCCGGACTGACCTGTGCTGGAGTACGCGGCGTCCCGGAACCTGTGCACCACGTCCCTCTCGAGCACGCCGAACGACAGTTGCAGCCCGTGGTTGAGCAGGTGGACCATGCACGCGCAAGCGACCACCACCCAGCCCCATCCGGCCTCCGGGTAATAGTGCCGGCGCAGCAACCGGCCCACGTTCGCGGCCGGCTGCACGGTCACCCGATGACGGTACTGCTGCTGTTGCTGCAGATGCTGATGCTGCGCTTGGACCGCCGCCGCCCTATCGGGTGGCTGTCGTGCGACCTCCTCAACCGTGGCCACCGTCGCCGTGGCCGCGGCGGCGGCGGCGGCGTCCGTCGCGGCCACGGGGCCCGTCACGGCCTCCTCCTCGGGCACGGTGAACAGCATCGGCCACGACCGCGACTTGGACATGGGCGGCGGCATCTGTTGCAGACTCCTCTCGCACGGGCAGACGAACGCGTCGGCGGCGGCGGCGGCCTTGGGCCGTCGCTTCGGATGCTGCGGCGTCATCTCGCGTCCGACCGATACGCGTGCACCGGGTTCTCGTCAGTCGTTCCGGGAACCGGCGGCCGGCCGCGCCGTCCCGGAACCGGTCATCGTCGTCGTCGTCGTCGCGCCGAAGATTTACGATTTTCGGTCGGGTTTTTTTTTTCTTCTGTTTTAATAAAAAAAATGTTTTCTCGTCTCTCTTCTCTCGACGTTAATTGATATTTTTTTTATTAATGTTACTGTTTTTTTTATTTTTTTTCTTTATTCGTTTTCAACGCCGACAGCAATGTCGTTACGGCCAAACGACGACGGATATCGCGCGTACGCCGCGGTCACGGTAGCTCGCGCACACCACCACGTGGACGACTGACGCGCGGACGGCGTTTGAACGGCCGCCGCGGCGGGGGTACCGCGTGCGTGGCGGTCGTGGTGGCGACGGTGACGGTGGCGGCGCGGCGGTGGATTCGCGCGACCTACCGCAACGGTCTTACCATTGCGCACGTGCGCGGTTCGTAAACATCGCAGTCCTCCTCCTCCCGCCCCGTCCCGCCATTGCTCCGCCGCCGCCGCCGCCGCCGCCGACCGCTACCATCCGGACTGGCGTTCCTCCGCCACAGCCTCCACCGCCGCCACCGATGCAGCCGAGTTCGAGAACGGACGCGCGAGACCAGACGACGCGTTATCGGGATACCTCCGTAATTGGTACACGCAGCAGCATCAGCATCCGCCGCGACTCTACAGTAGGTGGCGGACGTGTGGAAAACGATAACAAATAACAATAATGACGACGACGACCGTACGATTATTGTTATTGTTCTTGTTGTTGTTGTTGTTGTTTCGATACGAGTACGAGTACGACGATCGTTATAATATTTTGATCACAGCGTTTCCACGATCCCCGGGTCCGACTCGGCCTCTGTGTCTTAGAGCACGTGAATATCCGGTGCGACGGCGTCCGAGTCACAGTGCCGGGAAATTCGGATTTTTTTCGTTTTTTTGTTTTTTACGTCGTTTGGCGAAAATCTCCGACGCTCACGTCTGTTCATAGTTGACAGATAGGTATGTCGACGATAACGAGTTTGAGTCGCAGTCGGATAGACGACGGTGTTTTTAATCTACGATTCTCACCACCAAAATGTTCCATCGGATATTATTTGATAATAATGCGTGTTATGAAAAGCGTATTGCACGAACAAAAAAGAAAATCGTTTTATTAACGATGTTTCAACGTACAGTGGCCGCTGTAATTTATTAGATTTACAGGAAATTCGGAATCGTTGTTTTAAACAGATAGTTTTATGGCGAAATAGCAGTATTTTATTCATAGGTAAATTATAATTAATTCACAATATAAGCGCATCTACATATATTATTCAGAACATATTATTATCGTGTCTAAAATACATATAATATTTCAATCATGCACACTACACCGTTACTAATAGTTATAACTAATGAGCGACTTGATATTTTTAAATATATATTTATAACAATAATATACAACTCAAATAGCTTCTTTTTTTTATAAGATTTTGTATAGAATCATTGTACACGGACTTTTGAAAATGATAAAAATGTCAGAAGTTGCGCATTAACAAATTATGTTTGTTCAAAAAATGTGTTTTCATTTAATTCATCGGTAGAAATCAATTAAATTGGTTTTTGTGGGTAGTAATCTGGAATACCTCATTAAAATCAAGGAGAGTTGAAGACTAATACTAAAGTATTAGTATTATACTAGAGATTACGCTATCAAAGTAAGGATAAGTGCATATTATGCGGAACTAATCCCCTCGTGTACACCTGTGAGCTTATCGATCGGTTAGGTTATCCGCCTTCAAAATATTCTAATTGTGCCACTAAAAATGTAAATATTAAACAAAAATATGGAAACATTCCGAAAAGGGTATGACCCTATAACACCCCCCTCCCTTGACTACCTGTATGACTGGCGTGTGAGTGTGAGTATGTGTTATATAACGCGCACAAATGCGTTGTTTTTTTTTTTATGTATTCTTATCATTATTATCATCTTTTCCGGGTCGGCGCGGGATTATCGCGATTCTCCATGTGTCGCTCGGAGCCAATTAAAACGCAACACATGGGATCGCGCTGCAGCCGTTTTCGTCGCGATTAACGGCTCGTACGTAACTCGCATAAACACGCAACAGAGCAAGTGCACTTTAATAATGTGGGAAATTTCGAAATGGTTCAATAGGCGATTCGGTACACATTCGCGCGTGCGATGACCTTTCCGACCGATAGAGTCGAATCGTCGACATTACAGTGTGCGGGACATGGAGCATTTGAGATTTTTCAGTATGTTCACCGTCATCTGATCTCGGATTTAGTTTCGTTTCCTGCGACCACGACGCGACAGAAATACTACGGGCGAGTGTATTCCCAGTGAATCAAATTAAATGGGTATCTGGTCCGTCACACCATCAGTTCAGGGGACAGACCAGAAAGTCGCGTTGACGTTCGATCACAGACGGTCGATGTATACTGTCTACGCAGGGGTCACCAATCTTTCCAAACAAGTGAGCTACAATCAACATTTGAAGACGTGTCTTTGGATCGACTTATATATTTATTAAGATTTTAGGAAAATCATTTGTGATTTTACGTATATTCAAGATAATTCATTGTAACGATATATCTAATTTTGATTTTTGTTTTGACACTTTAGCTAAATTAAAAAACACTGTTATGTATATAGTTCTTAAAATACCTATTGTACTTTCTTGCTATGTTCCTATCTTGTTATTAGTGTTTTACTTGATATAAATTTATACGTTATTAACTGTACTATTTTACCCTTTTGGGGTGTTAAATTTAAACAAATAAATAATTAAGGTGTTCGTCATAGTACGATTATCGTATTATATTAAGAATATACGACACTTTGTATGTGACTAACTGACAAACGGCAATAATAAACTATTTTGTCGGCCATGGCGTTAGATTACTATATATACAACAGAACTCGATCGGTCGATATATTGGTAAAATTAATATTTACTACGATTGACCAATGGTCCTGCAATGATCGTCTGGTCTTCAATTCCGAGTTCCCCATACGGCCCACACGTAACCTAACCGTTACGGTTCTTGTAAATTCTAGTTTTAACGAAAAAACAAATGAATAATTGCATGTGGACGAGTTTTTTTTAATTGTTATTTCAATTGATCGCATGTCTATATACCGTCGGTCCGTACTTTTACAACTGTGCACGGTTCTCGAGACTTTTTATCGCCTCACCTACAAACCAACCGCTCATGCAGATCAGTATATTATTATAGCGTACAACGTACTACCCGTCGTACGATATTCGCGGCGACGTCCGCGGCGTACGGCACGTCGCATACACACCGCGTGCGTGTCCACGCTCGGCGTGCAGCTCTGACACCATAATGCAACATCACACGATTCACTTCGATCGGGAGACAGTCGGCAAGGTGAACATTATCATTATATCATATATCATATTACGCAAACATATAAGTGCGTTTCATTAATATTCGTCGTTCGTGCGCGTAAAACCGTCAGTCACGTATATATATAATACCAACTGCTGCTGCTGCTGCTGGAGCGTTGTCACGTTAAAAGTCGCATTCCTTTCACCGCGGAATAATTATCAATCCCATATTTAGCTAATGTACCGTCGTTCGGTGTAGTAATCTGCTTAAACCGCCGCACGAAACGTTTAAAAATCGACTTTCGGAATATCACGACGAGAAGCGACGACTGCGTCGCCGCCGGTACGTAATCAGCTGATTTTTCGACGTTATAATAATCCGACGTCTTGACCGTTCAATCGCCGCGGTCTCGAGTCATGAGCCGTTCGACGCTGTGCCCGGCAGCGTGTACTGCAGCAGCACTCTTGGTGCAACGATGGACCGGAATATTGAATTTCTGGCATAAAAAAAAAACGGTTTATTGAAACGTCGGATTTAATATTCGCTCTTCGCGCAGTCGTTCGTTTCATCAATTCTACAGTCGCAAAATTTAAATTATTATTAATTATTTATAATATGTAATAGTAAAAAGCAACGTTTTTGCCTCGACAGGGGCGATTCACACGAATCATTAATGATTATTTTATTCAGCATAAATCAATATCATTATTGCATTATTACATAATTACATAAATATTGTCGATTTAATTGACACGGCCGTTGCGTATACCAACTGAGTGATTTAACGCAATACAAAATATGTTATTCTACTCGGAAAATACGAAATAGCCGTTTGATCAATATTATCGTGTTCAACACAACGTTGAATAACTTGTTGAGTGCATCACCATAACATATTTTACAAGTTTACCACACTAAAAGATAAAAATAAAACCTCCCTCCCTAAAGTCTGACAACTCCGAAACCAGTCGAAACACATTATAATACTTAATTATTAAACACCGGAACTATCAAAATGTAATCTCACCATCCGTAATTATCTGGTAACTCACTCAAGTATATTTTACAATAGCTATGCAGTATAATATTATATCGTTGTAGACAATATGGGATGGTCACCGTCGCAAGACGGAATTTCACGCTGTCGCGGAGCATGATTTAATGACAGTGGCCAAAGATCGACGCCCGCGTCGTATATATCCGCGATCACGCCGTATCGATGCGCCGTCGTGAATATCATATTATGATATACAATATATTATAAGCAGTGCCGGATTTAACCATTGTGCCACCTTAAGCACACAATAAATTGCCGCCTTTTAATATAAATATTTTTCTAGTCTAAAAAATGTTATTAAATCGTACAATTATTGTTTTTTTCTTTATTACTTAACATTTTAATGATGAAAAATAAAAATATACAGCTGCTATAAAAATGCATACATATTCATTCATATAAAAAATTTAATTATAAAAAATATTATATAAAATATAATGATAAAAACATGGTAGTAATAAATACTTAAATAGTTAATTAGTGTATTCAAAATTAAATAGTTAATTTCTAGTACTCATTTCTGGGCGACTTTTGAGTCGCAAAATCATCTATTATGGCATCGAAGTCCATTTTGTTGTAATAATACCATAGAACATGCCACACTATGAGCTCTCGTTCTCTATTGCGTTGACTAATTACTGGGTTTTTTTTTTTTTTTTTTGTGATTGGGTACAGATATAAACACACAATCGTCAACCCATGTTATATAAATAACTTATTTTAAAGTTTTTAAAGTTTACTAAAATAGTAAAAATATAATATTAAAAATTATTTGCCGCCCTTGAGAAATTGCCACCCTAAGCACTAACTTATAGTGTTTACTGGTAAATACGGCACTGATTATAAGCGAATACGACGCTATGTATGTGTGACGACAATCTGCTCGGAACGATCGAGCGACAGGACGGTGGTGGCAGGACGACAAACGCATACGATTGAAATCGATTCGTCCCCACGGCGGCGGCGGCGGACATCGCTATACGAGAACGTAGCATCCGGTATGCGTTTTGCGATGGATCAACGCAAAAACGTTCTGACCGTATGCGCGGAAAATCGGCCATTAAACGTACGCGATTGAAACAATCATAAAAATATTTTTTCAAAAACAAATGTCCGAATATTATGACGTCCATACAATATAATATCGTAGTACTCGACAATTTTTATCGTGACACACGCGCGCGCTTTTGCACATTTAAACGTGTACGCACAGCAGTGGCGTATTTAGGATTTTTCCAAGGGGGGGGATCAAAATAAAAAATTTAATAGGGACTCCTTAATTAGTATTAAGCTTTAATGATTACAGGACAAATGTATGATTTATATGACTAGGTACTGCGTAAGTATAAATTTGAGGACTTAGTTCCATGGCACAACAACAAAGTTACAAAAGAGTTACAAAATACACGGAAGTATGAGATCACATATTTAAATGACATGAATTACAAATAAACCCCGTAAAATGTTGATTATTTATTACTCTAATTTTGCATTTAAATAATTAAATATAAAACAACAGATATGTTTTGAAAAACTTAATATAATTTATATTTAAAAGCAGATATTAAAAAGCAACAATGTATTTTATTTTTATTTTATCTAGCAAAATTTAGAATCCTAGTCATTTTTTAGATAATTCGTCCACAACTTGCTGGTCAAAAAATCTAAATATTTCACAAATTGCTATTTACCAGTGTCAAAGAGCCATAGAGCTGAAATAAATTTAGTTTTAAATAAAAAAAAAGTATTCATCTGAAATTTTGGGGGGGATTAAACCCAATGATCCACCCCCCGTAAATACGCCACTGTGCGCGATTGTGTATTTTTTGTACAACCGAAGTCGTCGCTTAATCGTACAAAACTACACTTCACGCTCGTTCTTCTCGGATTTAAGTCCTCTGATCTTGCGCGGGTCGTTGTGGTACCGCGTCAATGAATAAATAATATTATATTCTTAAATAAATATATTCTTAAATTCTCGTTACCGCGATTGTTAAGTGTGTACATGCGCACGCGCGCGTGTGTGTGGGGAGTTGTTTTCGCTTACTAAAGAACACAGGTCGTTTATTTATTTATTTATTTTTTAACATTCAGCATTATACGAGTATATAGGAAAACTATTGTTACTATTATATCATATACTTGTACGAGCGCTGAGGTCACATGTACATAGAAACCTATAAAGACGACATAAACTACTATTGTACGGCGTCTATAAATCGTATCGCCGCACAATATTACCTGATTTGAATATATCTGACATGAGAATATAACGTTATATTTTATTCAAATGGAGATACTCGTACAATAGTCCGTAGACGCATACACCGTAGTTTAATACACAATACTTAAACCGCGGGAGTGTTATACAGAAATTCATCAGTTTCGTACGATTTTGACCATGACAATATTTTTTTAATGATTCCCTAACTCAAAATATGAAATTCTGTTTCATTGCGAGTAAATGATTGGATTTATGAAAATATTTTTTGCAACCGACTACATAGTACACACATATAAAAATTACTAAATAAATCACTTTTTTTTTATAACCCGTTGACAAGTCTTTCAGTTCACGTGGAATTTCCCGTCGAAAGACTCGAGATGGTATGTTATACTTATATATATATATATATATATTTTATTTATTTACTTTTTTTTTTTATATTTATATTGGATTAATGAGAGATCGCGAACAACACTCGTGAGGTTTTAATTACTCGTGAAAATTACTGGAATTTCATATAGTTATTTATATTCTCGTCGTGCGAGACCATTATGACGGCTGCCCGTAGAAATATTATAAATTACCGAGCGTCGGACGTTTAGACGTATTGTGATATACACGATGTATACTCAGCGAAAACTGGATTACCCGTTGACATCGCGACCGGACTCGATTCGAAAACGTCGCGGCGCGCAATGCGACCCCAGCGAGAAAATTCCATGTAATAATCACGTATGACATATCGATTTCTTATGTCATAATTTTAACTGGCCGACGTCTGACGATAATTCCGTATATAATACACGTATAAACGCTAAGTGGACGTGTATACGCGAACGAACGGTACACATACTCGTGTATTTTGTAGGTACCTTCTGCGGTTCCCCCGAGTGTGTTTGTGTGTGTGTGTGTGTGTGTGTGTGTGTGTGTGTGTGTGTGTGTGTGTGTGTGTGTGTGTGTGTTTCGAATCCGACGACAACGCGTTGTGTCGCAACATTGTACCGCCTTAATAGTCATAATAAATCTCTTCGTAAAGTTCGCGGTGGATAGATTTTTTAAACGAAAATCATATTTTACATCATTTTCATCACTTTTCCGCGGGTCATTTACGTCGAGACAGTTACGAACACCGTCACGCGGTCGGTCAGCGGGTTCAAAACGTGAAACCAGTAAAATACCAACGTACTGGACCGTTTTATTTTTATTACTATTAATATTTTCTTTTTATTTATTTATTAATTTTTTTTTTTTTTGTTTGACGAATCGTTCGGTGGCCGTTTTGCTCGCGTTACGTATTAATTTCCAAAAGCCCGATGCGCGATATCGAAAAACATAACTCGCCGTACACACACATAAAAACGGTCGTGTTTTCGCCTCGATTTTTATTGCTAGAAATGTTTTCCCCTGCCGTACGCTTTGTTCAATATAGCCGACTCGGCCGAATACGACGTTTTATTATTTTATTATTGTGCTCCGGCAACGCGTATATAAACTGGAATTTAATGTGCGCCTCGGACGAGTGTGGTCACAATTGTTTTACTCGCGTACACGCGCGCACATCTATACGTATACACATACTTATATATAGCCGTATATAACAGTTAACTCCTTAAGCACAGACGCACACCGTGCAGTTGGCCGAAACGAATGTGCGGAGAACAATATTTCTCTTGATCCTCGTTGACGTTTGTGGATTAATCGCGGTCCCCCCCCCCCACATTATGACACGACGACATCCGCGACGTTCGCACACACACACACATATATATATATATATGTTTTTTTCCGGCATATGTACGCCATGGAAATAAACCTCTACACCCCTCTTGCCACAGATCTATAGTCATGACCCGCGTGGCGGAAGGAAAAAAAAACTCACCCGATAAAACGAGGGCGGTGAGAGTGTTATTGTTTTACAGACACGCTTCGGACGCGGTTCAAAAGCCAACAGAGCCGGGGGACGTGACTGTTCATCCGTCCGAGGACTTTAATAATAAATACTGCGAATTCAAATTACGCCAAGTGCCGTCGTCGTATCTGTTCCCCCCCACCCCGGCGCCGTCCATACACTCTCGATTTTTTCGGTGTCGTTACGCACCAGAGAGGCTAATATTAAACACGAATATACTTACCGCGGGTGACCTCCCGGAAAAAAAAATTATCAAAAAAGCTGGTAAGTGAGATGATGGTGGTACAAGTTCGTCCTTCGTCCCTTTGGTCCTCGGACAAGATATTGGTGATGAATGTATTAAGTTTTAAAGAAATGATGACTCATTTCTTTAGTATAAAACGATTCTGAGCAAAGCTTCAGTGTAATATATTATTGTTGAAATACTGTTTACGTATTTTACGGTTATTTGTATAATTTTTGGTGAGTTATAATAATTTATTAAAGTGTGTATAAAAAAAAATCCTGACTCACGATTTTTGAATTTTTGTTAGGATAATTAGGTAGGTATATGAGTAAGATCATATTAAATTTTCAGAATTTTTTGTCAAATATTTAAAATTATATTACATAAAAACTTTCAAACAATTTGGTAAATTAAAAGTTCTATATTTAAGTCAAAAGTGCGATAATTGTTCTGAAAATGTTGTCCAATATAAAAAAGTATGTATTTGATATTGGATAAAATTTTCAAGTTTCTAGCTTCAATACTTTTTGATTTATGACTAAATACCTAAAATCTGAACAGTGAAAATCTCGTTTACGGCGGATTTTTACCGATTTTACCGTTTTTACTCAGTTTTTCGATCGTTATTCTTGATTACTGGAAAAACTATGGAGATTTTGGAAAAATGACCTCTCTAAAGTACCATCTCAGTTCAATTTCGAATCTAAAAAGTTGCTGGACGAAACTTTTGGACAAGGATTTCTATACGAAAAAGTGTTTACAGAAAAAAAAAAATAAAAAAAAATAAATAAAAAAAAATAAACATCATTGTAAAACCATAAGATCCTTCGCTTCACTCAGAATCTAAAATCACGTCTTTTAGACGGTGCCGGATTCGTACGAGTACGTTATATTATGCCGTTTAAGACGTTCTTTGGAACCATTTTGTCTACTTAAACGTCTCAGAAGTCAGATGAAATCACACGTATGCTGACCGTATACTGTATCCGCCTTACCGGTCGTCAACCACCAACAACTGCAAAATAATGCGCTTCTCAAAGAGTCCTGGTTTCTCTCCTAAATCTACAACCTGCGTAGTGCGTAGTAATAATACTGTTTATGCCTGCGCGGCGTCAAGGTTTTAGGCGAAATTTAACGTTTTAGCATAAAACGATATAAACTACAGTGAACACGATAAAAATGATGATAATATTATGTAAGTACACGAAAAGAACGCGCGGACATATTCTTCTTCTAGAAGTGACTTTGCGTAATAACTTTAACGACGATATCGCGCGGAGGTAAATATTATGACTCTGGCGTGTTTATGTGTGTGTGTGTGTGTGTTTTGGTGTGCATGCGTGTTTTTCTTCCGGTGTCTATTTCCCCGGACGTAAAGTGTCGGGGAGAGGGAACGGAAAACCGCGAACATTAAAGTGCGCCGTAATTTTCCACTTTTCCGGTTATTCCGGTGATTCGCGTCGGAAACTGTCGGCACACCTGCACCACGCCCCGGCGAACGATATTTTGATTTATTAACTTCCGCCGTACACGTCGGCACAATACCATCACCGTCCGCGGCGTCGCCACAACGAAAAGGACGACTTTTTATTAATTTAGACGTATACAGTCGTCGTAAAATGTGAACAACATTATACATATAAGTATATCATAAATGCGCGCTTTTTCTCGCATAAACCATCCGGTCCGGAGGCTGCGCAGGTGCGTGTTGTCCGCATTGATATTAATGGAAGAAACTAAAAAAGAAACATCTACCAACGTTATTTTAAACATAGTGAATGACATTATTCCGTCGCTCCGAAAAATCCAAAACTAGATATTTATACGTCTTATTCAATATAATAGTATACGTACCTGATATTAAAATACTCTTTGGACCGAACACCGTCAACGTTGCAATTTCGGGGTTTTTTTGTTCAGTTTTACCAGTCGTTTTGAGGAGTATTATAAGAATGTAATGTATTCTTATATTAAAATTGTAATAATTTTAATAATAATAATCATGACTATGTATCGAACACCGTACGTAAAATTAAAATCGGAGTATAACATTTTATTCGATATAAATCGGTAAGTAATATATATTCAATTATTCCGGTTCGAATTGTAGACTATAGCTAATTCATCTGAATTCGTATGTGTATAACCATTGATTATAAATACTATTTTTTATAGTATTTATAATCAATGGTATAACTTACGTCTTACCAGAATGAATTGATACGATGTGCGTTCCATATAATTAGTCAGTAGTTGAATGCAGCGCACACCACGCGAGATAGCAATGGAAGAGGGAAAAACCATTTAATTTATTCGTCTAATCTAAATATCATAACGATACGAAATGCATTTTTAATAACACGCAGGGAATAATATATGAATAAATACATTTTTAATAAAACCTTCTCGGCGCTTTTCATACGCGAAAAACGTTTCCGAGAATTAATCCTGGGAATTCCCGTGATTTTTCCTCTCGTCAAATTACACGTATATCATATAAAATTTACGTTTCAAACGACTTCAATCAAATTCGTACGCCAAGGAAATTATTAATATGATATTTTGTCGATGTTGAAGTCGTACAAACCACACTGCACTACACTTTACTCCCAAGTCTGCAAATTTGATTTAAATTCAAATTCTCCTCGTCTATAGTCGTATACGGTATACCGCATTAATTACAAATATAATGAAATTGTATCACGTGACAATTATATGACTCTAAAAGAAAAAACAAAATGTACCGTCAAAAGCATAAAACAATGTAAGATAATCCATATTTCTCACACACACACACACACACACACTTAAAATCGTACGAATAATGCTCGAATGAAATCGCGTTTTGACAGACAAACAATATCTGAAAAAAATAAAATAACGAGTTCAGTGCACCCGCTATTATTTTAACCACTGCGTCGACAGACGTGATTAATTTTTAGGACAAACAATATACCGTATATAAGAAAACGATATTATGACAGGACATATTATTTACTATATGTTTACTGCTTCGTATTATTGCGAATTATTATTTTTTTTTAATAATTTTTTTCTCGTTCATCCTTGTTCTACACATCTCGTTGATACAAAAACATACTGTTTTGTTGACACGCGAATGCATTATATTATGTACTAATGATTTATATAAAAACTGCGGAAGCTTTTAAAAATTCAACCATACTTAATAAGTATCTTTAATTTTATCGACTCTTAAAAAATACGACTAAAATTTTTTTTATCTAGTTTCATCGATGTCGATTCCGTTGGCTAATCATATAAATAACGTTCATATATTATGGCGATTCATTCCCTTCGAGATTTATGTGTTTTTATTTACGAGTGATTTACAGTTTGAACCTTATAAATAATGTATCCAATAAATTATAAGACTAATGAAATGTAATGATGAAATGAGCAAAAATTTACTTTTTTAGGAACACTCGGTGTCTGAAATTTTCAAACCCAAAAAATATTCTACTATGATAAATTTAACGGTTATAAGAACAAAATTAGTTGTGTGAGAACAAAACACACAACTTCAACAGCGTTGGTTGGTATAATGTCATTCAATTAAAACCAGTGGCACTCGCAAAACAATAGAGTGTCCGACTCGGTGCCGGATTCATTATAATTGTTTACTGCAATGGACCGTGCAGCAGAGTGTGTGCGTGTCGTCGAAATAAAATTAGACTGGTGCAGTACACGCATCGAATTCAAAAAAATAAATAAATAAATAATAATAATAATCATAATCAATATATAAATAAAAACTATTGCGACATCGACGATGTGCGCGGTGCGCGTGGCCACGTTTTTAAACTATACCGCGATGACGTTTAAAATGTTTAATTTCACTTTGCATCGTTGCAACGTACATTGTGTCCAAACGACCCGTAAAATATACAATACCTATAAATGCGTGTGTGTGTGTGTGTGTGTGTGTGTGTGTGTGTGTGTGTGTGTGTGTGTGTGTGTGTGTTTGTGTGTGTTTGTGTGTGTGTGTGTGTGTGTGTGTGTGTGTGTGTGTGTACAAACGACGGGGTGTGTGAGAGGGGATAATGCCAAAACGGTATCACCACAATGTGCACGACGTCAGCGAATGGCAATAAATTTAGCCGGCTCGTTTGTGTGCGGTATACGCATCCGAGTGCGATTTTTTTCTACAGAGAACTGCGTTTCCGACGTGTCGGAAGCGAGGATGACGCGCGACGCTCTCCGGTCGCGAACCGGCGCGACGACAATAAATAATGATATTATGCGTGATAACTCGCGGTCGAACCGAGCGAACGATCTATCGGTTTCACAACGACGAGCGTATTTTGAAATTTGAATTTTTTTCCCCGGAAACGTATTTTGCGAACGGTTAAAATCGTCCGGACATTACGCGCAGCTGTTCTGTGGACCAGAAATCGGTCGTAGACGGTTAAACCTATAATTCGACCGCAAACAGTGAAATACGTAAACGGCGCGTGTGTTACACCGGTGCTTTGGTTACAGTGTCGTAATTAAAGGAATGATTTATCGCTTTCTCAGAGATTAAACGCACCATTATCTCGTCCGAGGACTTTTTATCACTATTTTTTTATCGTTATTATAACGATTATTACTTTTATAATCGCCAATGATTCAATCGTGTGATTACTATATAATATTCGTTGCGCCCCGTACGCGTACAATACGACGACGTTAAAACGTTTCGCCGTAAACAGAATGTTTTAAAAAACGGTTATTTTTTTTTTTCGTAAATGCGAATATTTTTATCAAACCGAATGCGCTTGCGAAAACGACGACTAGCCGGTATTTCGCGTCTCGTTCGTACCGCCAGAGTAAACCGTTTCCGGCGATGGAATCACGATCTCTGCGTATACGTAAAATCCGGGGAAAACGCGACCAGTGACATACGCTGTCGTGACGCCGACGAAATAATAAAGTATCGACGTCGGTCACACACGAGCTAAAGAGACTCGCGACGAAAAGATTTATCGAAAAATCACCGAACGTGCGCGGTGGCGGAGGGGGGGGGGGAATTAAACTCGGAGGCGATCGCGTAGACGGCTAACGCGCGTCCGGACGACATCACGGCGGCGCGGCGTCCGTCGGGAAAATCGTTCACGCGAGAACGCGCGCGCGCCCCCGCCGCACTCCTATGAAAACCCCGTATGCGCGCGCGATGTATGTTTTCGCGGCAGTAGACGGAAATTAAAAAGAAACACATTAATCACACAAGCTGGAGTTCGTGTGTCAGATTTTTCTTCCATTCCCTCCCCTCCCCCCCGTTAAATTTACTCCGATACTGTACGCTACAAGATGCTGCGGACGATCTGTACGTCGCTACGAGTGTGTGTGTGTGTGTGTGTGTGTGTGTGTGTGTACAAATACGATACAATAACATTGTATCGTTACGTTTTTGAGCTGAATAAACGCTCGCGAATACGCGGAGAAATATTATGACAAACGACCCGATTGTTCCGCGTTTCCGGAGTCGAATTAACGCTCAGATATCCAACATTGCACACGCACACACACACACACACACACACACACACGTGCACACGTACTTTGACTAATGGATTTCGTTTCAATCCAACGGTTGGAAACTATATCAGTGAAAGCCGCAAAACGTTTACTGTTGAGTTACAAATCGACAAATTCCGTATAGCCTCTGCGTCGCAAGCGCTCGCGCGTCACAATCTGTACGTTGTCCGGGATTCTGCCGGCCGGCAGCATTCTCGTTTTGTTTCTGCTGTTTTTTTTTTGTTTTTATTATTATTATTATTTTTTTTTTTTTTTTTTTTTTTTGTCGACCGTATCGACACGAAAATATTACACTGCAAAACCATAATATTACGATCTCGACAATATTTCGGAACAAGCTGACTCGTATCTGTTTCGAGAGGTGTGTTTGATGTTTTGATGCGTTTATACTCCGTCGTGGAGGTTAGCAGTGCTCGCTGCTCTCCGCAGACTTTAACCGATTATTTATAGCTTGACGCTTGCGAGTTTCGACCCGGTCACCGTACGGTTTGTTGCCCTAGCGCCGCAATACAATTCTAGTCGACCAGACCACTGAAGCAGTACTGCGCGCGTACTCTGTAGGCGAAATGCGATAACACGGTTTTCCCCGTTCGCTCCTCTACACTATTACACCGTCCACGTATTTCTGTTTAAGTCAAAAATAAACATTTTGGAGTAACAAAACTATCGTTTGGCTACTCCTAAAAATATTATAATTTGAAACATTTCACTTGCAAGTATAAAGTTCTAGTCGAATGACTTGTATTACAAAACGATTCTCGACCATAATTTATTATTGATAATATCGTAGACCATTAAATACAACAAGTCTCTAGATCCGAAAAATCATTTTATCATATAGAGTCTATATTATAGACTGTTATAGACTGTAGAGTATAATGTATGATATAAAAACATGCAACATGTTGATCCTTCATAGACATTAGTTCAGGAGTTGTTAGAAATATAAGTTTCTGGTTTAGCTTCTTCGACTTAACTATATGCATATTCATTATTCAACTTACGTTGTATTACAAAACCTATTTATTCACTTCTAAATTAACACTTCAGTGACGTCCGTGTCGACTATAATTTTAACACGTCTATTTTGATTCCACTAAATCTTTGCACTACGTCGTTGTGTACAAGTGTGAAAGACGTTAGTGACCAGTCTGCAGTATGCCACTCTTCTTGCCCTGACGAAATATTCTATAAATAGTTCTTACCTGGAACAAAAACAAAAAAATACTTTTAGTCTCGTGATGTGGTCAAAAGCAATGTCAACAAAATATTCTTTCGGCAAATTTACACGTGCGGTTATAGCGTTATACTAGTGTTGATGAATAGTAGACGGGAAAGATACTTATGATCATGCTACGAAATCTGAGTGGAGGTTCAACAGGGCCCTCTCCTTACCTGCCTCAAGCAAATTTTTGTGTATGACACTTACATAATATTTGAGGAAAAATAGCGCTATCTCTATATTAACACTTAAGTGACACCCATGCATTCATACATACACGCGTAGTTTTAACGTCATACATGTCCGATTCAATATCGGATAAAAAAATCACAAAGATCGTCTATGAATTGTTTTATTGTACTGAACACTAGTCTCTCTTCGATAGTCTCGACGTCAGATATTATTATGGTATCATTATTATTTAAACTAGTCGAGATAAGAAGTTTTATATCATTTATTTTTAAGGTTTCTATTATTTCTCATAATTATTCCAGACATTATTAGTTTTTTACTTTTTAACCTCACAAAAAAAAAAAAAAATTAATAAACTACTATTGAAAACACCATTTTTTCGATTAGTTTATTTTTTCTGTTTAATATATTTCAGTGTGGGCTATTTATTTAATCACGGGCATATTCATAAATATTAAAAACGCTTCCTTTGAGAATGAAGTAAAATGCACACACGATATCGTCAAACAAAACCACTCTCGTGCACTTTACTCAGAACCTGAAAAAAAATTACGCGAACGGAAAACAACCTTGGTGGTATTCAAAGCGCTATCTGGTCGGACGATTTCGAGCAACTACTCTAGTCACTATTCGCAGACATAAACCGCAGTCTGTAATGAAATATTTTAGTGAAAATTCACATCGCAAAAACAAATGTTTATCGCTATGCTAAACTATTGCTATCGCTAAACTTATTATAAAATAATATATAAATATGTAATACTATTGTACATATCTATGTACCACTTTACTTTGGGCCACGGCCCGTTCTGTGTATAAAATAAAAATAAAATAAAATAAAATAACTGTACACTACTGTTTTAATTCATATCCCCCGCGAACGGATCTTATAGGTACGTCGTCCAGCGTAGGTTTTCAACGAGTAATATAGAGTTGATAGTCGTAGACCTGTTGCAAACCGATGTTATGTTGTTTCACTGAGTCGGTACATGAAAAAATCAAATAATTCGACTCCGGAGAGGAAAGACGCCATCGCCTGCATGTCTTCAGTTAAACGAGTGATTTTTCTCGTCTCTCTGTTCATTAAACAGCGAAACCACGCCCCGTGTCCAGCTCATTATTTTATGCACGGAAAACTTACGCTTATAAGTGTTTGAGTTCGAATCGGAGTTTAAGCACTTACTAATTCAGTGCGGATTTAAAGGCGGGATGAAATCGTGTTTTCTCTTGTATTTTCAATAAAATCCTTGTGCGATATGAAACTGAGAGTCCGGTAAAAATTTCCTTTCGCAAATAGCAAATATAAACTCGTTTCTTATCTAATGTCCCGAGAGGAGCCCCCTTCATGCATAACGTGCGGAGTCAAACTAACAATAAAACATATCCTCACGGAATGTCTTGCATACGCTGAAGCTAGGAACCGCAATCATATATCCAGCGACTTATACGACATACTTGGACCAGTCCTACCAACAACCGGCTTATTCGTTTTCCTCCAAGAGACAGGATTGGACAAACTCATTTAATCACTCGAACATCACAACTTAAAGTTGAAGCGTTTAAAAATTTAGTAAAGACATTTGTTGTTAATAAACTTTATATATTATGTAATACCTATTAAAAAAAAAAAAAATGTATCGTATCCCAAAGGCCAAGATGCCGAGGGTTATTACTTTAATAAAAAAAAAAAAACTCGTTTATATCAATGTAATAAATTAATTTTTATGCACATTTTTTAATTATCTCACCATCGTTAATAATCATAATTAATACCTAGTCTAGAATACGGACTGTGGCGTTTTGAATGTATTTTAGTTTGTTGACCGAGTGCCTTAATTCCGCTTTTGGTGAGAAATATTTCACAAAAAAATTCGTCATCATAACATGTCCACGATATTATTATTATGTTCTTCTCTGTAATTCGATCGTAGGCGTAGAAGTTTCAATTCGAACATCAACGCACCACTTCAATTATTCAAAACCGGTGCGTTGTGTGATCCAGCCGTGTCGCCCGTTACGTGTACGGAGATAATAATTGCACAAACGTAATTATTGCGGAGCGCCGTTAAAACGGTTTCGATATCGACTTGAAATCGACTACCGTATCGCGTTACGAAGCTATTTTAAAAGGCGCTCAGCACATTAGTTATTAAGTGTTCGGACGTTTTTAAAGCTTTTAGCGCATGTTGTAAGTTGAGGTTTTTGACGTTATTTTGTTTTCGACGATAGAAAATAATCAAATATTTAGAGCGATTTCCTTGAAAATAACTTGAAAGTTGAAATTCCCAGTAGAAGACCAATAAACTTTTCAACTATAATATGTACATGTATTTATAGCCACGTGAAATTCGACAAGCTTCATACTTTTCCGGGAATTTAGCCATAATAAGAACAATGTACAATGTAAAATCAAACCAATCCCGAGGATTTCAATCTTCAACACCAGATCAGACCCGATTATTATTAACAATCGCTCGGATATTATATTTCTGAATCCATGACGATAACCATTTTTTTTTATTTTTTAAGTTATACTTCTGTACGCAGGGTAGTGAGGAGAAAAAAAGCGAACGGACGGCCGTACGAACGCGAAAGCGTACATGTCCGTAAATAAATAAATATTGTCGTGATAGTGTTGTTATATTATATATATATATATGTATATATATATTTATAAAAGTGATGCATATGAATGAGAGTTAAACGCAATTCTCATAAAATAAAATAGGACGACGACAATGATGACAACGCTGAAAATGATGACGGTGAAGACAATGATGACAATGATGACGACGATAACGACAATGATGACGACGACGACGATGATGTCGACGACGACGATGATGACGACGACGACAACGATGACAACGATAATAATGATGATCACGAAGACAATGGTGATGACGATGACAACAATGATGACGAAGACAATGATGACAACGATAAAAATGATGACGGCGAAAACAATGATGAAAACGATGACAATGATGACAAAGATGAAAATGATCACGGTGAAGACAATGATGACAATGATGACGATGACGACAATGATGAAGATGACGACCACAATGATGAAGACGACAACAATGATGAGGACGACGACAATGATGATCACGAAGACAATGATGATGACGATAACAACAATGATGACGAAAGCAATGATGACAATGATGACGACGATGACAATGATGACAACTATGATAATGATGACGACGACAATGATGACAACGATAAAAATGATGACGGCGAAAACAATGATGACAACGATGACAATGATTACGACGACAATGATGAGGACGACGACACTGATAACAACGATAAAAATGATGACGGCGAAAACAATGATGACAACGATGACAATGATTACGACGACAATGATGAGAATGACGACACTGATAACAACGATGAAAATGATGACGGCGAAGATAATGATGACAACGATTACAATGATGACGACGACAATGATGAGAATGACGACAACAATGATGACGACGACAACAATAATGATGACGATGACAATGATGATGACGACGACGGCTTAGTGTTTGAGAATTTCATGAAATTTAATATCGTAAAATATTTCATATGCGTGAAATATTTCTGTATTATAATACGTTTTTTTTTTTTTTTAATTATTTTTATTTTTACGTATAATTGTCATAACTTAACCTTTAACACGAAAGCGTACATGTCCGTAAATAAATAAATATTGTCATGGTAGTGTTGTTATATTATATATTATAATATATATATATATATATATATATATATATATATATATATATATATATATATATATATATATATATATAAAGTGATGCATATAAATGAGAGTTAAACGCAACTCTCATAAAATAAAATAATAAAATATGTGAGAGTCAAATTTTATGCTCATAGGCCATAACAACAACCACATTGTGTATCAAATTCAACTCTCAAATGTAATACAGACGGTTTTTAAATTTCTTATCAAACGAAATTGCAAGGTAAGGTGATAGTTAAATATGATGCTCGAGGCATGTGCAACGGTCATGAGTGGGGATTTCAATGTTAATTTTGCATCTTCTGATTCAGCACCTCTCGTAACTTTATTGCGAGACAAATTCAGTTTGCAACTGAATAATGATCCAACAATATCGACTACTAAATCAGGCGCAACAATCGATGCAATTTTTACGCGATATATGGATAATGTTCAGTCACAAATGTACGTTTCGTATTTCAGTCATCATATGCCAATCATAACTACTATACCGATCGAGCAAAACGATAATCAATCATTAGTATAAAAAAATAATAATTAAAAATACTAATTAAGAAAAAAAAGTATATAAAAAATATAATTTAAATTGTTTCTTTTCTTTCTTTATTATCCTCATTACCCAGTCTATCCATGCCTTTCTTTCTTTTTCACTCACTCACGTGTACCATTCAAAAGAAGTTTAACTTCCCGCACGCGTACTGGTGACACACACACTTCTCTTTTTTTTTTTGTAACTAACCGAATATTAGCGTCGGACATTTTTTTTTTCTATAGTATGCACGACGTTCAAACGCAATTATTATTAAAATCGGTGAATAACAATGAAACGACTCGTTCTATTGAAACAATACTATGATAAACAGTAGAGCGGTACTATTGATATACGTACACAGTTGATGGTAATTAAGTTAAATAAGGCAATACAGAGGATATTAATAAAATGAGCAAGTGAAAAATGTACGTCTACAAAGCGCGTACGCTGATTTAGTGAAATATCAGCACTTACTACTTACGTATCGTTTGTACAAGTGAATCGATTATAGTTTTTGTCGGTTTGAAAGAACACAATAAAACGCGTGTAGAGGTGTACCGTACAGCCCGAGTAACTGTGGGGCGTGTATATTATTATACCGTTCCATCGGGCTAGTACTCGCATTGTTAAATCGTACGTTAAAACCAAATTCGCCGATAAATCACTATACTTGAACCGTTCACAGACGACCGTTCGGAACGGGGGACTCGACGTGTTATCGGGCGAAAAATACAAAATTATAAAAAAAAAAAAAAAATTGACACGAGCACGACGACATATCTCATATTTTTTGCGACGTTTCGATAACCGTTGCGAGATCCTTGACAAAAAACCACTTCTGCTCTTCGACGCTACGGTCGCCGAGGAAAAAACTCCCAACCTATATATTATGTATGGGCACGGGGAGAGTAGGACGTCGAGTTTGTCGAGTGTGATTTTACTGTTTGAAAAAAAAAAGTCTCTTCGTTTGAAAGCCGAAAGCACTTCTTAATAATAGCCAATAAATAATCGTAATGCTCCCGTGTCGGTACGCGCGTTCTGAACCGACGGGCCGAGCCTAAAAGTGCCTGGGCGTGTGTATTTATTGCGGAACGCATATTATTTCCCAACCCAAACTCTTATCGAGTCCGTCCACCGGAGTCCGGTGATCCGCACCCCTCGTTTCGGGAACAGCGATCGATAACACCCTTTTATTGGCTATCTACAAGACCAAGCGAGGTAAAACTAATTTTTTCGACTCGTCAACCTAAGCTATTGGAAAAAAAAAGAATAAGTAAGTTTGAAGTTAAAACTTACTCCTCTTATAAAAAATATATGAACTGATTTTCAACTTTTTTCAAGTCACTTGTTTCTATTTAACTTGTGGCTCGAGCAATTATATATATTTTGTTTTGTCTTTTTGTTTTGTTTTTTTTTTTTTTTTTATGTAAAAACAATAATTTGTTCAAAACACATCATTTATTAGCCTAAAGCGGCTAGAAACTGTTTTAACTGGAAAACAAATGAAACTAAAAAAGAGACTAAAGGAACTGCATAAAATGGGTAAAAATCCTACGCCTAAACTAAATCAAATTTTAACTCGACTTTAAATTTTTATTTACAACTCGTTAATGGCCACGCAACAAAACAGCCTTGGCTGTCTATGCACCGTTATGACGACTACGCTCCTTTCAACAGGTGAAAACAATTAGCCACCGGTACACGAAAATGATTTTCAATTATTCCGATAAAACGAGTTTTTATCGATCCGGCTCGCGGTGGGTCGCGTATTAAAAACTATCGACGGTGAATCGACGAAAACGAAAAAAAAATAAAAACGTACGACACGGGCCGAGGTGGAGTCGTACTCCGTCTCGTAAGCACGCCGTCGGCTCGATACGGATATTTTTATTTCCCCGGAGCGTCGGCCGCGGTCTGAGTATAATACTCGTGTAAACATTCGTGTAAACGCGCACAGAGCGCAGCAACGGTCTCTGCCGGTGGATCGGCAACTCACGCGCGATCTTTGTGGCTACGACGTTATCGGGCGATCGACAGGCGACGACGACGACGCTACGTTTTGATATTATTTCAATAATTAGGCGTTCGGCATCGTTACGGCGTCATCAACAAATATTTATTTGATAAAAAACGGCCTTGTTAAGGCTCAGTACATCAATTATTCTGTAACTCGATAAGACCTGTTATCGACAAATTTCGGTTCGTTAAGTTATCGAAACGAATACTATCGAAAAGTTATCAATAGAGTGATTCTGTAACTGATAATTAATGAACATTATTGTTAAGATATTGAAATACTATCGAAAATATATGATACCGTATCGTTATGTGTGTCAACCATAGATAATATATATGTATTATCTATGGTATATAATATATATGTATTATCTATGGTGTCAACAGTATATAATTACTTCATATCGAAAATTTGATAACTCAATATGTAACGTTTTTTGTCGGTAAAGCGTTTTACAGAATCGCAACTTTGATATCAGTTTTCGATACATGATGGGATACTCATTTACGAATTCTTATCGATATTATTCGATACGTTGTTATCGAGTTACAGAATCGATCTACAGTACAGCTAATGTGGGTAATAGTTGTTATAGTCGATACAATCGTACAAATAACTACGTTATTCAATTTACAATAAATATGATAAATATAATAATAAACGTTAATAACGATAACATAGAGAGACATTGTTTTAAATTATTAATGAATAATAAGATTTTAACTTGGTTAGACTGTCATTCAAAAAAATCAAATAGAGATTTGATGAATTACTTGTGGTTAGTATTTTATAAATAGGAGCAAAAAGACGCAAAATAATTTCGACACAGGCCACCTCGATATGCCGCTGTCGATTTCGACGTAGATCGCGTGTCTTCGATATATTTTTTATCGGGCCCGTTCGGACGACTTCGACAAAAAAAAAACACTTTGAAATCTATTTCGTAGGACCGAACGGTACGAACAAATGCAATACTCGTGTGTAACGCGGAGACGTTTTTGCATTATTTCTCGCTTACGTATAATAATAATTGAATATACACCATGACTGTATATTACACAGACGTACGTGTATTATGCATCTACGTAGTATGCACAGGCTACGTATTATTATGACGATCGAATAATAACAGAGTCGTCATTGATCGACGTACGGTTGATAGAGTAGGTAGTTTGAGATGATAAATAAAAAATTATAAAACATGGGTAGATCAATCCCCCCCCCCCCCCAATATGTATTCGAAATAATAGAACGGCCTCTCGGTCGAATTATTTTTTATAATCCACGTACTAGTCGATGGATACGTCATGATATTATAATATCCGGTCTTGTCGATAAAATGTTCTAGCGTTGTTGGAGAAGTAGGTACACTCCATGATCACTGAGTTTTTTTCCACTCTAAATATTGCGAAAGGCATAAAAAGGGAAACGTGAACAAATTCTAAAAATGAAAAAAAAACGTTATAAAATAAATAAATAAAAAGAAAAAAAACGTTAAAATTTGAAAACGTTATGAAATTTTCTTCAGAAATTTACTGGTATCGTTTGCATCGTAACTTATAATATTTTAAACATTAAAAATCATTCAAGTCCTTGTTAAACGTAGAATCGAATAATTATTTTAGCTTCTATTCTAGTTTAAATGATTAATGATTTAATTTTTGATAAAAATGTGATAGCATTACATTACTCTATATTAGTAATAATAATAATAATAATAATAATAATAACAATAGTTATATACTTAATATCGATTAGGTGTACTTCAACTGTTTCACGGTATTTTTTTCTCTCTGATTTTAAGAGTGACTTAATTTTTGCATGCAAACAGTCAAAGATCATTGTACTACTCGGCGTGATTATTTTTTTTATGGCTCCGTATGCTGTCTACTGTTACACTTGTCTGAAAAATATAACGGTGACTTGTGTGAGAGTAAAATTATTCTCATATTTTTATACTATATGCTAAAACGTATCGTCTGATTGCAACTAAAGCATTGGGCGTTCAAAAATGATGTGCACAGTTAATACTATCCCGTTGATTGGACACAACTTTATTGCTTTTTAAAAATTGTGATTTTTTCTGTCTAGTTATTAATTCACAGCGGAGGTTCTTTTTTCGTTTTCTTTTTCGCGGGTTTCAAAGTAAAACAAATTGTTCTTTCACGGTTTTAAAATTAAATGCGCAAAACAAGTGCCAGTGCAAAAATATTTCTTTATAACGCTTTATTACTCTCCTAATAAAAAAAAAAAAAAAAACTGAAAGTTGTGAAATTTAAAGAAAAATTACTTTCTTTGCATTTAAATTTGACACCTTTTCTCGTTTATAGTAACTTTTTTCCTCCTTCTTGAAAACATTTTCATAGTAATATTTGAAAAAAATATTTAAATTTTCCACATTTCTATTGTAGTATGCATACATTTTTCATAATTTTTTCACTATTAATAATTTGAAAAGAAACATAAATTATAATTTAATTTCCATTGATTATCGTAAGTAGTTGGTGAAATTTACTTTTTTCGAACAGTCTCGCCGACTCTAGACAAAGACTCGGTAGTTTTCGTTTTCACCGCACTGAATGAATATTTTGTAACATTTCTTTTTTTTTCACAGCTCACGCGTCTACGAGTAATTCGATTACGCAAAAAACACTGCCAGTTTTCATTCGCGTTCTAAAATGTAATATTTAACTTAAATTCTAAATTAATTTCATTTATCGCATTGAAATTAATTTTAAACGATATAGTTTTAACGGCAAAGAAGTTGTCCCCGATATGAATTACCATTAGTTTCAAACTTAATTATTGTCTTGATGATTTTCAAACGACTCGGCACGAACGCACGACGCCCAAATACGACTACTAGAAAAGAGGTACGGAATGGCATTTTTCCATTATTCTACACTTCAAACTCTTGTATTTGAATGACGTCAACATTAACGAACGAACGGCGGCGTCGAACGGTCGAGATTTTCACGCGTAAACCGACATATTTTGAACCGAGGCGTTTTCACGTGCGTCTGCATGCGCGGGCGATCCCGTGTATCTACCGATCGAGGCGCCAAGCAACGACAACGCGATGCGGTATCGATCGATGAAATTCAATTACGACGACGGCCTTATTTTTTCAATGAACCCTACGCAACTAGCCTCGCAACGGTCTGTTGTTGGTATAGTGTTAATTTTGGAAAAGATTTTTAGACACGTCTTTGACGCGAACACGTTTCAAGCGATGTATTCTGATAAATGGCGTTCGGGTGCAAATTATTCGGGTCGAATGTTCGCCGGCGCGTCGACCCCAGTACATTTCCGATCCGGTAGGCACCCGTAATGATCTCCTCTTATTTTCGCGCCCCCGGTGAAATACGTTTTCGACGACGGGCACACGTCCAAGGATTTTCTTTTGTCGCGAGGAGACCGACGTGACACCTGACTATAAATCCGCGTGTCACCACCCGCCCGCAAACCGTCGAACAACGGTAATGCGAAATCGGTAGTCGTAAATACATAGTCGCCTCTCGAGCTCTCGGCGCACGGAGCGCGTTCCCCCGCCGGCCAGGACGTTATAGTCGCGGACGACCATGCCAAATACTCGTGCTTTGATTTTCGAAACGTGCGATTCGATACGATTTTATCTTGTTCGTCGTCGCCGTGCAATAATTGGCAACTAACATTCCGCGAACTCGATATTAACTCGGCATTAAACGTTTCGTACGACGACGGCGGCGCGTCGCACGGTTGTCAACTGTGAGAGTCTCCTGCAAAAGGAATTTCATTATCGTTCCTGAATTTTTCGCCGAGTTCATCAAACGGCTAAATACCTTGTGACGTCGAACAAAAAAGAAAACCCATTTGTTCTGATCCGTCGGATTATCGTGAGTTTTTCTTTCTTCTGTTGCTCGAAAATGTCGATCATTAGAAATGTCACCGATTCTGCATACCGAAAACTAAACTTTGTTTCGATTAAAAACGCACGTAAATTCCGGCACGGAAAACCCGTTCTTCTGACCAAACCCCTGAGACTGCGAGTCACAACGACCCTGCCGATCTGAATGATAATATCTCGAATTCTTCTTTTATTCTAGCCCTATTTTCATTTCTAATAGAAAAAACACACGTTCGAATAATGTAGACTTACAATATTACACAACCAACCCCTATGATGCATATAATTGGAATTGCAAATATAATTGTCGCTCAGCGACAAAATCCAAAATTCCAAAATCCTCGTGATGAACGGCGCCGAGTGCGAAGTCGGCGAAGTATCGTACCCCTACTAAACATTTATTTTTATTTTTGTTATCAACTTCTGTGACACCATTGGCGCTTTAGTGCTACCGTTATGTAACTCTTTGAATGTGCGATTACAATATTATATTCTTGAATACGGTTAAGTTATGTTATGGGAGCCATCATCGCACATTGCTCGTCGGCAATTATCAATGGCTTAACGGACATTCGTCGAGTGTGCTGCTTTAATTTTAAAAAGAAAGAGTCTGCCGCTCGATTATAAACCCGTTTACTCGGTTTGGAAAGTTTAACTGACAGCAGAAATTTGACTGAGATGAACTTTTAAAATGAGATCCTATCAAATCATGCACTACCAGACCATTACTCCGTTCCAAAATCGATTTCCAAATCCCATTCTCGCTTTATAATATTCTCGTCCATCACAACTTTCTCAATTCCACAACACTAATTACACACGCAAGACGTTCTGTGAACCTGTGCACTGTGTCTTGGGCCACTCGTTGATGCCAATCCGTATTTTTCCTCGATTCGACAGATAAAATATAAGCTCTACGCCAATTCTAGACGACACTGTGCTCGTGGCCGGCTATCGGTATTCACTTTGTTTTCGTGAAATAATTCGTATTTCATACCGATATCTCTGGTATTAGCGAACGTGAGCTTTTGCTGTGTTCATAAATAATCGAATATATACACTAGTATCACACTTATTATAATTACTTGGCACGGGGTAAAGGCATTGGGTTTGCGTGTACGTGGCGTGAAACACGCGACTAGAATGAGTTTTAAATAGTTATTATTTGCCGTTCTGATTCGCGGCAAAACGCAAAGCAATAAAAGCCAGACATATATATCGTACTGTGAGTAAGAAAATTATGGTGGAATGTTGAAAAAAAGTACGTGCTTCGCCCCATGGGGTGTATTTATCTCCTCGAACGAGCTAATGGGGATGAGTGTATTGAAATTTAGTTAAACGATTCTGAGAAAAGCTTCAGAATTAAAAAATACCGTTTGAAAGGACCAATTTCTTCAAATAAATATTTAAGGTTGAAAATTGACGTAAAAATCGTATTATAATTGACTTAAACGCTTATAAAAAAAAAACCTGAGTCACGTGAATTAAAGCACGTCAATAACATAATGTGGTGAACATTTTAAGTCACTTCAAGCGACATTATTTTTGGAGTAATGCGAAATTTCTAAATTCAATTTATTGAAAGTGCCATTTACAGCGAATTTTGCCGTTTTTTTCCATTTTAGACTGTTTTCCGCTTGCTGGAAAAACTGTTGAAATGGGTGCTTGATAAACCCTTAAAGTACCACCTACATAGAATTTCCGATCTATAGAGTTGCTGGATGGAACTTTTGGACAAAGTTAAGTTGAGCAAAACGTATCTCCAGATTAAAAATAATAACAATAATAATAACACAAATAAACATCATTGTAGAACCATAATATCACTCAAAATCTAAAAGAAATTAATAAGATAAGAGAAGCACTTTATTATTATAATTTATTTTTCCAAAAAGTAGTTAATTTTTATTGGAATTATTTTTGTCAACTCTGTATTAGAAAACTGTTGACAGTTATAGATTATTTAAGTTTCTAACACCATTTCGTTTGGAGTTGTGACTAAATAACTATAATCGATTTCATGAAAATCTTATTTACAGTTCGGTTTACCGTTATCATACTACATTTTCCCTGTAATTTTTCCGTACGTTTGGAAGGACTTTTGAGATTAAAGAAAAATCACGATTTTCAAGTACCACCGAGTAAATGCTATTTCTAATCTGTGAACGTAGGCTGAAAGTTACTTTTGGACAAAGTCTATAACCCCGAAAAAGTGTACACCGACATAAAAATAAAAGAAAAAAAATCATTTGAAACCGATACATTGTTCGCGCCACTCGGAATCTAAAATAACACAGACGCGATACACAATTATATCAATACGTTCTTTATGCATCGCCGTTAAATGGGGACTGAGACGGCATCGGTGCGCATTCACGCTTTTATACCGACGACTGACGAGACTTTATGATTGCGACGAGCGTGTTGCACGCGATATCAAATCGTATACGCGTACCGTCACTGTTGCTGCCGCAGCTGCGAATGATCGCTGGTAGATTGGCACGCTACCCGCGGAACGTGATCAATGAAAAACTGCAAAGATATGCACCTCGAGTTTACACACGTTCACGTGACATGGTTTGAGTAATACCTTTCGGGGCGACAATGATTATTGTCCGACTGTTGATTAGCCGGCGATTTCTCGGGCGCGTTACCGTAATTATTTTTCTCGTTATACGTGTAGAGAACACGGTCAAGAGTTTCGGAGGAAACTTTTGTTGCCGGCCAATCTCGTCCGATTCACAAGTATCGTAAAAAAGTTTTCCATCGGAACTCGGCGGCGACGAAACGTCGTCGTGTCGCGTTGAATAATGCCGAATCGTTTGTCTCGGTCGAAAAATCACTCTAATTACGCCCACGCGTTATCATTACGACGACGTCGCCGACGATACAATTACAATATTATAATTATATTTATTTAAAAACGCCACCTGGAAAGTGTAACCAAACCCTTTGGTTTCGTTCGATTATTTATCGCCGCGACGACGACGACGACGACGACGACAAAGTTGCGGTTTTACGGGTTTAGTATTACGTCTGGAAAAATTCACGTCTGCGTGGAAAAAATCCACACGCCCACACGTTTTGAAAGTATTACCATATCGTATATTCACAATTGAATATGTGAACTGTTAACGTTATCTCAATGATCTGCCACGTACCAGCATTTCGCGTGTTTTAAATCGTTAAATCGTCGTCGTAAGTCGTTTCGGCAGTGCACGCCGATAAATCGTTGTGCGAGTGATTTAAATCATAAACGGATCTCGTGATCGTCACGTGGTATTTGTTTATTCATTTGAACACTGATTTGATCGATCAGCGAGAACAGAATATGTCGTATTTACTGTTTAGGAGAATTTGAAGTTCAACAACCCCGCTCCATCCCTCTAAATGTATTTTTGATAATCAATCACGATAATATAAAATTGAAATAAATCTATATTTCAGTATTAAATATTCGTTAGATGCATTCTGATTCTAAAACTCTATGAAATATTAAATCTTACTCGTGAATATGGTATTGGTATCGATAGCTAAAATTTAGCCTTAGAAACTCACGTTACGGGAAAATGATCTTCAAGTGAATGACAAAAGAGTTTCCCGAAGAGTACGGAGTATGAGAGTTATAAATTATAATTTTCTGAACACTTAAACTGACACTCAACTCGACCACAAACGTGGAGGTGATGATTCCATTTCAAACAACAAATAACAGCCTGAAGTTTATGCAAACATTTATTAGATGTACCAACATAAGAGCGAAAAATTATGAGTTTAAGTGTACTGCAGAGAACATATTATTATTGTAGTTTTAGAACACAACCTGAAAAAATGTGGACCCGCGTGAATTTGAAGTATCGTCCGTTCATCTCGATTTACATGACGTTATACATTTTACAATAACTCTCGTAATACTCCGAAATATTTATTTATCTGGAAACGTAGTGTGTGTGTTTTTCGAATTACCTACGTTTTCTTCCGAAATATAATTTAGACTTGCATAATATTTTACTCGGATACACGTAGAACTCGGCAAAAGTACCAGCTGTGTTGTCAAAAAAAACCGAGAAATCTACTCGGAAAAAATATGAATTTACATCCGAATGACGAGTTATGTGTATAACGTATAGTATTAATATCATTACTATTACAATCATACGTATTATCTATTATATTCAAAGGGCATAGCCCGTTCATTTTTTAACAAATAAATAAATAAATATTATCAACGTTTCATGGTCGCCCGTTTCCTTCGATTCTGTGTGCAGTAATATTACACAACAATATCGGATTGAGTTCCCGCGGTCGGGATAATTTTTGTTATTTTCATCGATACCAATATTATTAACGTGGACAATTATAAAGTATGAAACGGGGAAACCGACGTAAGATCACACCGTTCGGTTAATCGCCGTAAAAGATAATGCACACGGACTCTTATTAATCGAATAGCAAAGTTTAATTATTAATATTAGTTTGTTTAACCAACACTGATTAAACCGAATAGAACGACGCACAGTTTCAATGTGTGAAGTTTTTGACTAAACGTCAAGGAACCGATGTGAATTTTCGTGAAGTTATTAATTCGTTGTGATTTCTTTGTTCCGAACCATTATCCGAAACGTCACTAATTGTTGTATAACGCCGTACGAAATACATTACGTGCCTCGACCACTGTATGATTTACGGAAATCACTTTTCCTCGTCAACGAAGGTTTAGTTAGGTTAGGTCGGACGTTGAAAACATCGTTTACTATATTATTCGTTTACTTTACGTTATTATCGTCGTCGTTGTTTTCGACTGTAAACTGTCTGCGCGGTTTTTCCAGCTCATCTTCTGCGGACGTTAGAAGTTAATATTCGGAACGACCACACGGCGATGGTAAATTTTACACGCGCCACGTTTTGTGTCACAGTACAAAACAAATTTGGTGATGCTTTTGTGGATGAAAACTTTGTGAATTTTATACGAGTGGTTTTCGGTAATTTAAATAACGAAAACACACCATTCTTTTTAAAAAAAAAAAAAAAAAAAGGTCGGCAAATGTCAAAAACGTTTTATACTGCTCTTTTGAGTCGACGGTAATTGTTATTTATCGCCTGGCTTCTTTTAAGTTATTAAAACAGTCTTTTAGACGGTATATCGTCTTATTTATATTTCGTGTAACAGTTTTATTATTATTATTATTATTTTGAAAATTATATTTTACAATTATTAACTCATGACAGTGCAAATTCTCGTATGGTGAAATTTGTCGAGTAAAAGCTGTCGAGTAAAAGCTCGACAGGATTGAGCCAACTAATTTTTATTTTATTTGACAAACGAGGCTGAGGCTCAGAGTACATTGTTTGGTAACATATTTACGTATACGTACATAATTAGTTTTCACAACAATTTTCTCCCAGTTATCATCCCAGTCAGCTAACGCTTATAAATAATTTCGAAGTAACTAGCAGTAATGTACACGGCGAATTTTCAATGATAACTCCAGTTCATCATGCAAACAATACTGTTATGAATAACACTTTTGACACTGTTGATAAGCAGAAAGAAAAGTAACGGAGAAAGCTGCAATGAAGGACCCTATAGATTGAACGTTACAGATCACGGATTCGCTACTAAACATTTTAACATATTGCCTACTATTTTGTAAATAAGATATAAACCGTGATAGTAAAGGTTCTCCGAAATCACTATCGATCAAATTTTCATTAAAGTCGTGCAGTTCACCCAACCAAAAGCCTTACGTAAGACGGTATAGATGACCTCAACTTGACTATCACTCGCGAACGCTTCAAATACATAATTCACAAGTACTAGGTCACACGTGGTAGGTAAACGACTAGGGTAAGACTCGTGTTGTTCATAAATTAAAATAGGGTTTACTGCTGGTGGAATGCAACGTAGAAATAGAAACTCGAAGAGTTTAGAGATGTGACGATTTTGATCGAATGGTTTTAGGACGATAATTACAAATATCAGAGATATCACTCAACTTAAACACGGGTAAAATTACAAAATCAACTGCTGTATTATACGCACAACAATGTAGAATAGTCCATGAACGGAATTCCTACCGATGACTTGTCTTTTGTAATAACTTTTACAAGCTCAAATAAAAATTCTCTACCAGCGTATGAGTTTTATAATGATGTGTGTTTTTATTTTTTATTTTAATGAATGATATGACGCTTTCGGGTTGTTAAAGTGTTCAAAAATTTCAACAAAACCATTTTTTTCAAAAATTCACCCAGTATCTCTATAGATGAAACATTTAATCTTCTAGGTACATGAAAGTGGTTTATAAGCCTGGCTATACGTGTTTCTATCCATTTTTGAAATATATATTGGCTAGATGCATAATTCATTTAAAGTCAAAATTACGGTTCAAATAACTCTTATTATTACAATTAATAACAGATATTTCTTTTTGTTATTACTCTTATTAACATTGGTTTTATGACTTAAAAAAATCAAATTCAAACTTATTCATATTTACGTCTATGTACTTATATTTACATTTTTTATAAAAATCAATTTCGTCAATTTTTTCTTAAAAAAACTTTAAATGTCAAAATACGACAAAGTGGATTTCATGAATAACTAAATTGACTTTGATCATTTTGCTATCGTGCCAAAACTAATATTGCTACTTAATTCTTTATAAATTTGATCAATCGAGACATTCGGCCCTAAGCTTCACCCGGAATTGTTTTCCAATTTACATACGCGTACGTATATTTTTATAAAACGCTCTCGTTGCTTTTAAATTTTAAGCAATATCATCAAGACACCATCGTATATCAGATGAGCAAACCGTGAAAATAATGCATCTAAAGTTCTATACAACAAACACCGTTATCCAACTAGTTTTTTTTCTGTTTTAATTATGTTTTATTTCATTATTGACAATACGCATTTATTTTGAAATTTGAATTGTACCCAATTAAAACTAGAACCATATCAAATTTCCTTGTGACTAATTAAAAATATATATCCTTAAATATTGTGTGACAATTTGAACTAATTTCAAATGACATTTCCTTATGAGCACGGACGTTCCAATAGAAACCGAAACGTTTCGTTGATACGAGTGTGGAGTGTGTTTAATTTATTCTGCTTACCATCTTAATTAATTATTTGCATCCGATCGAGCGCACTGGAAAATGAAATTAATTTAGCGTGACCAGAATATAATTTAAATTTGGTTACATCTTCTATATCACTTTTATTATGTATTTAAAATTCTGATTTCTGAATACTGAAAGCAAAGGTTTATTGGTTTTAAATTATTAACGAATGAATTGAGACGAACTGTATCCAACATTCAAATTAAGTTTCTTCTTTATACCTACTTTGTATTTATGTAACTTTGATTGACTGTATAAAATTAAAACAAAATAACATATCGCGAAAAACATAATATAAAAAACACCATATTATAAAGTATATATTATATATAATATTATACGATCCAGTGGCAGTGGTCTAACATCATACGCGGAAAAAAAATCATTTATCTCTGTTTTCGAATTATTATATCTGCATTGACGTCAACTATGACAGAATACAACTAAATTCAATTTAATTTTTAATTAGGAAGGGAATTTGTAATTAATGAATGTAAAATGTAATTTTATAATCCAACTCGAAACTACTCACTATTGTCATGAACGAAAACGCTGAATAAAATTTCATCATTTGAAAATCATTCATTTGTTGAAAACATGTCAAAACGAAGTACGCGTACTAATAAATTGTTTAACTCTGCAGTCGAAAATAATGTAATAACACAGTTTCGTTTTGACATATATGTGTGTATAAAAATTAATTCATATTAATTCGTGAAACAATAATAAGCTACGATTTTAAACCATGTGACTAAATTTCAAATGATAAATTGTTTCCAGACCATGTATTCGACTGTAAAATTGATTTGTGCGACGAAACGTTTATTTGAAAAAAATCTGACAATTTTTTTATACGTTAAACGTATTAATTCTAACATTTAAATGTAAATACGAACGTTATAATAATAAATTTACGATTATGATAATATTTCTTTGGTGAATCGAAAGAGTCATTGTAATGCACGACGAATTCTGACGCAAAAACGTATTCGTCGTGCACGGGCGCGTAGGCACGATCGTGTTTTGGAGCTTTGTAACATATACAATTCGGCCCGTTGAACGAAACGTATTATAGCGGGGTACATTTTTACATTGTATGTTATAACATAAATAGGATATCAGACAGAGTTTTTAAATTATGTGCTCGTGTTGTAGCGAATCGACTGGTGTAGTACCCTCAAAAAGTAAGTGATCGCAAACGCGATTAGTCAATTGAGTTATGAACGAGTGTATCAACTGTTATCGAAAACGCTGTATCGCCGTACAATATTGTTCGGCACTAGTGTCCCAATAGATTTCATATTTATAATGATCGTTAAGTTATACTTTACTTAATATGGAATTTGAAAGAAGAAAAAAAACGATGATTTATCATTGTTTTTATTGTTTTAATTTTTGTTCATTGACGTCGAAACAGTACGCGACGGTCTGACGCACGGAAATCCCACCGTTTGACTCACAAAGTCAGTAAATATTTTTCTTTTCGCAATAATCTTCACTCAAGTTTTAAATTCTGCAAATATTTTGCACAAACAATGATTAAAATAATTTATTTTAAATTCAATTTGAAATTTGACGTGATAAACCCAGCGTCTAGCGTCTTTGAAAATATGAACGTGGCTACATTTTTCATACATTTCTCAGCGTGCTGTAACACTTTTTTTTTTACAATTTTATCCAGTTGCAATGTTATTCAGCAACTAACGGTTGAAAATAGAAGTCTTAAAATGTTACACGGAACTGACTTAAAACAAACACATAGTGACTAGTACGTTAAACGTTTTAATGAGCAAACCGTGTTCGTGTGGTCAGACTTAGTTTGTTGTGTCTTAAAAAACTTTGATTTCTCAAAACTATACTATTTAAAACTAATTATTATAAATATTTAATACTACAATTATTTTTTATTTACAATGAAATAGTGGCTTAAATATTAGATATCTTAAAATCTGAAATATTTAATAGGTAAATATTAATTAAAAATTTAAAAAAAAAAAATTAATTTAACTTTAATTTGATGATACAATTCACAAATTAATTTTTAGTTACCATGGCACTGCAATAACATAGTTTTACTTTTTAATTAGATTCATTTTACAGTTAAGTGTCACAAAATGTTCCCCTCTGCCTCGTATCTTAACAGCACATGAGATCATTACCACCCTCACTATTTTCTCTATGTTATACGCTATACACGTCAATTATATACATGTTGTGCATTTATACATTCATTAAATAATGATAAAAAAATGTTATGCGTTTTCGATGTTTGTTATTCAAATTCAATTTCAGTCACAAATTAAATTTAATGACAACAATAAAACGTATAAGCATCATCGTTAATTTTCAATTTTTTTAATTTCAAAAATTTAACATTTTTAGAACTATGCGTGAACCTATATCACATAGGCTTTATGAAACATAAAAGGATTTTTCAATTCAAATAACACAATAGATACGTATAGATAATTTGAGTAATGACGAGAGGAAACTTTTTGAACTAAAGGGTAGAAAAACTAAATATTTTAAAAAGTACGTTTTAAAGTTTTCATAAAAGTCTTTGAAAAAAAAAACATTGTATAATGGGTCGTATTTTTAATAAGTTAATCTAATTATTTTTTTCGTTCATAAAAGTGTTATTATTTTTTCCTACTGAAACACTTAATTCTATCATTAAGCTGCAAAAAATAAATTGTAATTTTCTCTTCCGTAATAATATTATTAAAAATTATGAAATTATCGAGACTACATTATATTAGTCTTAATATTGTATGAGAACTAGTAAATTGTTACTAGGCATATTTAAGATAATGCGGTACAACTACAAGGAAGTTCTAAAGTTAGCATTATACCGCAGGCCATCCGGGCTTAGGATATTAAACCGCAGTTTCGGTAATTATTATTACGTGTTTTCCGAGTCTCCCGGATGCAAAATATTTCCACCTGTACGAATATCGGTGATCTCGAATCTATTGATATTTGTTTATTATCATTATTGTATTTTTCCCCTTTTTTTCAAAATTACCGAATCAAAAGTTCTCTCTGGCACCGCGATGTGTAACGGACGGCGAAGATAGTTAAAACTTAAAAGCGAACGCCGCAGCACGATACGAGAGAGCGAGGGGGGAAAAACTTTACCGCAGTTTTCACGGGATAATAGACGTATGTAGGAGCTTTTCCGCGCGAGACATAAATTTCATTAAGATAACACACGTCTTGGGAGAGAGAGAGAGAGACGGTCTCGTATTCGGTCAAAAAGGTTTTCAAAACGTACTTCCGGGGTCCCGTCCGGGGCCACTCTAACTTAATAACTAACGACTAACGAGTGCAGCAGCGTGTACGTCCTACAACAATAACGAGTGCACCGCCGCCGCAGTAATGTATAACGTGTATCATAACATATTGCCCGAGACGCATCTGGTCACGTTTATGGAACTTTTTTTTTATTTCCAATGCTTTTTCCAGATACCAACAATAAAACGTTCCTGTATACTGTACATACGTAACGCGACATCACAACGTCGTCGCACGACCGCGTCTGCGTACGTACGGTTTCCGTTTACAACGTCGTGTGTTGTTCAGCTCCCCCGCGGATAAATCACGATATTATAATATTAATAGCCGAACGTGAATGTTTCTACTTCTGAACGAGATGTCGTTGTCCGTCGTCTGTTTTTTTTTTTCGTTTTCGAACCGTAAACCGCTCGGCGCTGCGGTGTCCCGCGACGATTATTGTCGATACTGTTACGTTCCGTCACTTCGTCCGGCCGTAATTCATCCGATCAAACCGCGGCGGCGGCGGTCGTTAGCGGGCCCGGTGCATATAAAACGCGTACACGTTACGACGACGCAGCGTCGCGATAATAATAATAATAATAATAATAATAATATATCGTCGTAATTACGATAAAATACAAGCGCACGGTGTTGTATCCCGGGCCGGCTTCGTGTCCGCATAAATCGACACGGCGGCGTTGCGGAAAACCGGCCGTCATTTTATACGGACGGTCGCGATATGTGGTCCGCGACGTTTACACGGTTTTCGGTCTTTACGAGACGGCCGGCGCGCAGACGACAATAAATAATAATAATAACGACAAACGATAATAATATTATATTACGCGGTAATGATAACGACGCGCGCAGAGTGCACGACACCATCGTATGATATATACAATGACGCGTGTGTACGCGTATTAACGCCCACGTAATGACTATATACGTTCGCAACAAGTGGTGCGCGCCGATTTATCGCGTACGTGTGTGTGTAACCGTGTCGTAAGACCGAGGTTATGTCCGCAGGAGTGAACGATAACGTCAGTGTAATGATATACAATGAGTGTGTGTATGTGTGTGTGTGTGTGTGTGTGTGTGTGTGTGTGTGTGTGTGTGTGTGTGTGTGTGTGTGTGTGTGTGTGTGTGTGTGTGTGTGTGTGTGTGTGTGTGTGTGTGTGTGTCCACCACGGGCGTGATTTTGAAACCTTTGAATTTGGCAAAGGCTCGAGTCATTTTAACATCGTTTCATAGATAGTAAGTACAATACGATATTCATTTTTTTTACTCGTCAATATTTAGTAATCGTTATCAACACTTACCAGTGTTCACTGCGTTGTCGATATGGTTATTGGTCTAGGGTTCAGACTATTATGCAGGGTTAAATAAAGCACTAAATATGCTCTTCGAACAATAAATTCATTCTCAGTCTTTCCTATCATCTCATATTTATTGCTTATTGTACGTAATATGTATAGACTGTAATACTTTCAAAATAAAAAAAAATAAAACAGTATTTATTTATTCACCGAAAATAGCAAAAACACTGAATATAGAAATTATACAAATTAGAGTAAAAAAAAAAAAATGGTATAAAAACATCAAAAATATGACCTAAAAAATTTGGATTTTTAATTACACCTGTGTCTAAAACATATTCTATGCTCACGCGACGTAGGAATTTTGTATTAATATATGATAGTAACGAAAAACAATATATAATTTATATAAATGCAACACATAGTAATCACTCTAGACTAAGGTGACCATATAAAAAAGAATAAAAAACTGGACTAAAATAAAAATAAATATTTTTTTAAAAATAACTTTCATCAAATTTGTTATCATAATTTTTAATCATAATAAAAAACATAATTCAATATACCTCAAATAGTATCTAATATTACTAGTATCTAATTTATGGGGGACGGAGTGGCCGAGTGGACTCAGGTGGCGGTTACGACGCGTATCGTCGCGCGGTTCGAATCCGGCCTCGGGCAGTCTCTCTAACTTGAACAGGAAAAACTGTCTTCGGAGAGAGACTGCCATCCTCCACTCCTGGGCATGGCAGAAACCTACGGGTGCCCCAATAGAAATTCTGCCAAACCGGCATCTGAACTGTAGACCCTAGGGTCTATCTCCCGGATAACCATGCCATACGGAAAAAAAAGTATCTAATATGCATTTGATATTATTACTATTCTTATAAAACAGTTAAAAAAAGGAATACATCATTTTTAATAAATGCATAAAAAAATTAATAAAATAGTAGTCACTTAATAAATTAAAACTCTTTTATTCATATTGATGAATAATTTTTCGGATCACATGTCTAAACATTTTAATTCGTCATCTTTTTCGGAAAAACTTATCAAATATAATGATTTGGAGTATTTTGTGTATATTGTATGTATATAATAAAAAACATATTTGTAACTTTATGAGATTGGCTAAAAAACAGGACAAAAAGTGTCCTGAGACACATTCGTCAGGACAACAGGACACAACTCTAAAATAAAGGAGAATCCTGTAAAAAACAGGACGTCCGATCACCCTAAAAAAAATCTAGAGTCTAGACGGTTCTGTTGAAAAATGCAAGTATACGTCACAAAATCAATACTCGTTGGCAGTATGAAAAAAATTATATGCTTTATGTTAGTTCTAAGTAGTAGTTATGATATTGAACAAGCGTCCCATCAGAATCTTTTATAGTTTTTTTTCTTCATATAAAGTCATGGATATTATTTCAAACAAACTACACTTGGCCGTGATATTTTGATTTAAATCGATTTCGTTTGGCCGGGGGAGGGGGCTACGCCGATCCGAGTCTGCCCTCGTTGCGTGTCTGCGGCGGACGCGTGTACCGTGTGCCGACACGTGGTGCGGTCGGTGGTCGCGCGGACAAGCCGCGCGCGTACAACACGACGGTCGCGATCGGTTATAATGACGACGTGGTTGCAAAAAGGTCGGTGAGACTACGCGAGATAATACCACGCGTGTGCGGCCGCGCGGCGAGTTAAACGGTTAATATTTATCGCGGGGCCTCCGGGATTTATGCGTTTCGTTCGGCCGCCGTAATATCACTGAGGTATAATATCGCGTATATATCACCCCGGTGGCGGCGGCGCTCTCGCCCGCAGGCCGCCGTATACGTCCACGTATAATAACGTCACGACGACGACGGTAATACCCCGTCGTCGGTTCCGCCGCAGACGCGTATGCGACGAGCGCGTGTGTTATTATTATTATTATTATTATTACGTATTATTATAACTCATAACTTTCCTTTACGCTCTCGTGGCTCAGAAACGCGTGTCGACGGCACACGAATCTATATTTAGGTGATTTTTGTTTTGCATTTTTCGTTTTTTTTTTCTCACATCGTTTTTGTGGATTTTTCAATTATTTTCGTTCCAGCATCAAATTCGTTTCTTACCGTTTTTCACCGATCGTGACTAAAATCACGATATATAACAAACGTTATAAATAACGAGAACAAAAATATTCAAGTATTTGTTCTTTAGTTTACATTCGGTTTTCAAATGAAATCGAAGTACATCAACAAACGTTTATGAATATTATTCCGCTTGTTTCGTTTAAAAATCAATAAATAATGTTACTAGCGTTAACTGTTCAGGACTTTTAAGTACCCATTCGAATCGTTATTATATAAATTTTCAGGGCATTTTTTTTATTTCTCGAGGCGTTTTTATTAGTCATTCAGAACGTCAACATCCGAGACCCAGTTACAACAATATAACCCTTTTGGTGGCTTTTTTTACACCCTTTTCGACTTTTTTTTTCCGCGCCCTTGCGTACGTCGCGTGACGTCGAGCACGCACGAACTGTTCGTACGTCTCAAGGGCGCCCGCGAAAAACTCGCGCGGCAAACGGGTCGAATAGAGCCGAATAAAGAGAGATATCGTAACGGCGCGAACCGAGACGCACGGCAGCGTTCCCGCCGAAAATGTGTTACCTATTCCACGCGCGCGCGCGCACACACACATTATATGACGTAACGTTGCCCCAGCTCCGCAACAATATCGTTTGTATAAGAGATGTAAAATTTACGTATTTTTTTTTTTTTTTTTTTTTTTTGATAATTTACCGAGGATAATTTACGTGAATTTACCGTAAATTCTGTAAATTTGGTAAATTTTGATAATTTGTGTATGTCACATTAGGGACGCCCCAAAGAACTCTACGTTTGCTCTTTTTCACGAATTTATAATTATTGAAACGCTTATTGTTATGAATTACTGGATAGCAAGGTGTTCATGGTGTTATAAATTTAACATAATGACTTTGTATGAGTACCTTGTTGTGTACTATACTATTGTTGATTTTTATTTGTATTTTAAATTAATTTTATATGAATATAAATATTAAAAATTTACCTATGAAATAAATTGTAAATTGATCAAATCAGATTCATTAGGTACCTTGGCATAACATCAACAAAAAAAAAAAAAAATTAATTAATTCTAGTTGTTTAGTTTTATTTGTCTTTTTCTCTAGTTATAAATAGAACGCTTGACTTTTAAGTTTTATAATACCAACTATTCCATTCTTCTGATATGTTATGAATATTCATCTCATTAAGACGTTTAATTTAAGGCGTCACATGATAAGTTTATGGGTAAAAAAATATTTACTGGTAAAAAAATAATTGGTAAATTTACCGGTAAATTTACGCGGTAAAAATTTACCGAGCTTGCATCTCTAGTTCGTATACACCACGGTGGGTCTCGTCGCAGGGAGACGTTATGATTTTCCGCCCGCGACGTTCGCGAGCTAATATTTTTCACCATCTCGCGCGGGGAAAATTCGTTTTCCCGACGATATCTCTCGCGGCGCGGCACTCTCATCCCGTCGCCGCCCACGTCGGCCTTTAACGCAACACGCGCCCGCTGATAGGATCGTGATTTATAACAGTCCCGGCCCGTTCGTACGTACACACAATAGTGCGGGCGACCTTTTCGTAGAAAAGAGCCATTTTTCTGAAAAGTTTCGAAAACCATAACGTTTTATGTGCCGCGCCGGGAGGACAACGGCAAGGTGATTAACCCCCTTTTTTTTTTTTTTTAGTCGTCATAAGTCAACCACTTCCCTCGTCTCCGTGGAGTAAAATTTAGTACCAGACTGTGGTTCTTGTTAGCCGGTCGGCGGGTTCAGATTAGAAACACGAACAAAAGCGAAACAGAGCAATTTTATCGGTGACTATTGGTTACTGAATTTATAAACGACAAAAACAAAATCATTACATCAATAATCACTTATAAGTAAGTAGCTTTAAATTATGCATGTCGCCAGTGGCGTATTTAGGATTTAATTTCGGGGGGGGGGCATAAAATATGAGATTTAATTAATAATATAAATTAATTAATTAACTAATTACATTGTACATATTATATTATATTCCGCTAAATTGACTATTTTTATTTATATGCCTGCAAACTGCTATTTTCCCGTGCTATCCCGTTTATTTTTCTTTATATTATAAATTATATAAATTCGCACTTGTGCCATACCAATCATAAATTTCGGGAGGGGGAAGGGGGTTCAAACCCCCAAACCCCTCCTATATACGTCATTGCATGTCGGATAATATAATGAATGATGATGATAATATAATGATGTCGAGCGCGTCCTGACCGACTGATCGACGTACAGCCAAAAATATAGGTACCTTTACGATTCATTTAAAATGTCAATGGAATGTACTTATTACAATGTACAGGCGCGCTAAGAACATAATTTCCGAAATTCACGTTTCAAATGGTAAATACAGCATAAAATATTTAATTACTTAACAATTCGATGGGTATTTAAGCTTTGAGCTGATTATTATTATTGTAAACAGAGAGATTCGTCCACAGATATATAAAACAACTAGATAGCCGACTCAGTGATACTAAGTCTCATAAGACCTATGAAGTCTGACAGCCATATGCGAACAGGGCAAATGCGATTGATTAATCCATAAAATATTTAATTACTCCATGATTTTTTTAAAAACAATTTACTAACCTAACTAATAATAAGTTTACATAAGATATAACAATGTATAACTTGCGAAAAAAAATGAACTTTGCTTCCTTTCAGTCTCCTATTGACACAACCAGACACAGAACAAGAAACCACCATGATGTTGAATTACTTGAATTGCACTTTATAGTTTATAGTTTATAAATTATAATCGAAAAATTGTGTTTCAATCCGATTCCATATAGAAAGATAACAGATATATAAAACAACATTTTTATATATCTGTGGTTTCAATCACAGAAAAATTATATTTCATGGAATAATATGAAATGTCATGGATTAATCAATCATATTTTGCCCTGTTCGCATATGGATTCTAGACTTCAATTTTATTCGTTGAGTCGGCTATCTAGTTGTTTTATATATTATATGTGGATTCATCATAAGGTAAATAGGTATTAACCATAGAAGGGTCTATGGTATTAATACATAGATATTGTATACATATAATATGCTAGAGTATCTATGGCAATTATTTTATCGTTATCGCCTCACCACTACACCAGTATTTCATTTCCACGGCCAAGCCGAGGAGTAATATTACTTTACTATTAGTACATCTTTACGCTACAGTTCTACACAATAATTAAAGTAATTAAATACAGAACATAAAATACACAATAATTACATACTTTGCACGTTCAATTACATTTACGTAATTTCAATTACGTTCATTACAAGAATTAAATCAATTACCGTCGTATATTTCAAGAAGTTAAAGTTGTTGAATAATTTATTATTTGAGTCGTCTACACGTACTATTACGGTAAGATATATTGAAAATGTCGCACTACATAATCATTGTTAAAATTATACTCCAAAATATGAACTTGATCTTTGATATCGACGGATAATGTTTATATTCTTTCCTAGATTTTAAGCGAAACAAACGATCTATTGGTTTTACAATGATTTTTATTTTTTTATTCTGTAAATACCTTTTTCGGATAGTTAAAGTGGTTCGAAAAATTTATCCAGTAACTCTATGGACCAAACATTGCATATAGATTTTACTTTAATTTTTTTATTCTTTTATTTTAATTTTTTCCATTTCTCGGTATTTTTCTAGACGTGACGAAAAACTGACGAAAAACCGAGTTAAATGGTAAAATTCACCATAGACGACACTTTCACTAAATCGATTTTAGTTATTAGGTCATAACACGGAAAGTAATATTGGTAGAAACTCAAAATGTTCATCATAATATATTAATGGAATAATGATACATACTTTACGAAAGTTATAAAAAATTTGGCAACTTCTTGGCTAAATATAGAACTTTATACATACCTTATTTTGTTAAAGTTTATCTCTTATAACATTTTTAATATTTGACAAAAAGTTTTGAAAATTTAATATGATCATATACATATTATACTTAGCAATACTGAAAAAATTTCAAAAATCGTGACTCGGGATTTTTATTATAAGTGCTTAGATAAATTATTTTATATTTTTTGGAATTAACTGCATTTATATCAGTTTTCAACTTTGAATGTTTATTAAAACAAAAAATTGGTTTATTCGATCCTAACAAAACTTTGGATACAGATAGAACAACATATTTTGAACCTTTTGGTTAAAAACTATGTCTCTTTTTTCAAACAAGAAAACTTGAAACAAATTTGAAAAAGTACTTTTTTAGACGATTAGACTAAAACTAGTCAAATACATAAACGTTATATTTAAATTCTGAAGCTTTGCTCAGAATCGTTTAGCTAAAGAAATGATTTATCGTTTCTTTAAAATCCAATACACCCGTTTCCTATTATCTTGTCTGAGGAGCAGAGAATTCTCATGGTACGAAATACGTCCTTTTTACTGATGAATATAAATTAAGGTACAAAATTCAAATAATTTTCCGTTTCATGTTTTTCTAAACACGTACGGTGCGTAAACAAAATTTAGTACTAATTACCTACTGTTAATAGCCTAGCTTATGGACCTGAAGCAATTTAAACCGTTATACAATGTTCGAACGATTAACCTAGGACTTTGACTTGAATACTTCATGTAATTCACTTCCTCATTATTAATTTTTTTATACTCTAACCCAGGGGTCGGCAACCTTTTTGGTGTCAAAGGCCAAAAAATAAAAATAAATTTTTTCACGGGCCATAATTTGAAATACACCTTTTTTATTTAAACAAAACATTATGATAATTTAAAATGTAATTTATTTAAGTACATCAGAGTTTGGTACATTAACTATCGAGGTATCTACAAACAAAGTTATAATAATAATAAATACATAGTAAAATATAGTATAATATTGGAAAAAAAATAATAAATGAAATAAATAAATAAAAATTAATGTGATTTTTGAGTTTGAATAGCATCAACAAGTTTATTGATAGCAGGTTTTATTTTCGATGTAGAAATTCTCATCACAGCGTTTAAGTGACCGTCGGTTAATCGTGAAGCACATTTGCTTTTCCGATATTTCATTAGTAAAAAAGTTTGTTCACAAATATAAATGCTTCCAAATATGGTCAACATTTTTTCAGCAAAATATTTTATTTCCCAATTTTTATCAGTAAAGATTACGTGTTGTGTAATATTTTTAAATTAATTATAAATTATTGTCACGGGCCGCATAAACTCGCTACGCGGGTTGCCGACCCCTGCTCTAACCTGACAGCAACGAGAAATTCAACGAGTTATGTGTATATTATATCATTTACCTTTGTATACCTCGTATATCCTAGAGAGCCGCGGGCTGCCGACCCTCGTTCTAATAGGACTGTAGACGTCAAATCGACGTTCGAACACGGAAATACGTATTATTGCACGATATCAGTGTATAATATGGTCTACTCTTCGAAAACCTAATTATTTACTTAACTTCTTTTGGGTGGTTTCTTACAGGTGACCAGGAGCTGGAGCTGTGGAATGTGTCTCGGCGGGTTCTCCACAGCACTCCGTTTGATTGGAAAGTATTTTTCGAAAACGTCTCTAATTCTCTAAACAGTTCACGTGTATTCTATTCTCTCTCTCTCTCTCTCTCTCTCTCTCTCTCTCTCTCTCTCTCTCTCTCTCTCTCTCTCTCTCTCTCTCTCTCTCTCTCTCTCTCTCTCTCTCTCCCACTCTCAATACACATACGTTAGCTATAAAAATAATCACTGAGCCGTGTTACTACGTCGATAACGTGCAGCGAGAAAAAACTCCCGGATTTCGTCGAGACAAACTTAAGCTGCTCTAGGCCGTGAGACTCGACAACTCAACACCGATGAGGAAAAAAAACTCCAGGAATTCGAGTTACAACGTTAAGTCATTTCTCGCTTCAAATATTTTATCCGTGTTATCTGTACAAGTGTGTGTGTGTTGTATACGTACTGTAACAGAACGTCTCTCATTTTTACAGTAATCGATTTACCGTAGTGAATTACATTTTTAGATTTAACACACCTTCCGTCCTCCTGAAATCGTTGTTGTTTGAATATGAAAATCGTAGGCACGTCTGTGTTGTAAAACATATTATTACGTTTCGCATTGATGCCGGACTATTCAGCTCGGATACACCTAGTGTAAACACTGAACGAAAACTATGTGATTTTGCAACTTTTGGAAATCAGACGACAATCATGTTCAGCGAACGTCGCTAGCGAGTACTCTAGGACTCAAAGGCTTGACATTGGACCTATTTCGCCGCGACTTACTAGTCGGAAAATCGTTTTAGATGATATATTATTATGATTTATTACTATAACGACTTACGGTCACAAAGCGCCGTGATATAGTGTGTATGTGTGTCAGTGGCGGATCCAAGGAGAGGGCGAAAGGGGCGCGCGACCCCCCCTCAATTTTTTCACAAGAGGACACTTTTAGTTTTGGATTGATATTATTTTTTTAATGAAATGATTTTAAAATGTACATTTTTATTTTGTATAGTGAAAAATATAATGCTGTTGAGTTTTAATTTATATTGGGTATCACCAACGTTTATTAATATAATTAAAATAATAAAATAATATTAAACCTTTAAATTTGTTTAAAAAAAATACTTTATCATATTACACAACAATAAAAATTGTTGAAAAAATTCAAATTTGACAAAAAATGTGATGATCTGTAGTTCATAACAAAACAAAGTGCGCCCACCCCCAGGAAAAATCCTGTATCCACCCCTGGTGTGTGTGTGTGTGTGTGTGTGTGTGTGTGTGTGTGTGTGTGTGTGTGTGTGTGTGTGTGTGTGTTATGCGGAAAGCCGAGTGATATTCGGTCACACCGGAAACGCACGTTTACCACTGTCGCCGGTAGAGCGCGCGCGGTGTCCCGAAATATGACAACATTATCTCGGGAATATTAGATTCTCTTCGAGAAATCTGCAACGCCGGTCAATGTACAATAGATAAATATACTGCGGGCCACCGCTTATACTAAGTCTTGACGTTCGATTCGTCGGTATTCCACCGTATAATTCGACGAGCAATGGAATCCGTACGGGAGCAAAAATTTTTTAATTTTTTTTTTTTTAGTTTTGTTTTGTTTTTATTCGCGTTTGGGCGTTAATGTTTACGGTAAAGACATTAGCAGTAGCCATAAAGGCTTTATACTCTTCCGTCATTGCGTGCACGACATTCATTTTCGTCGACGTGGCAGACGTGGCAGTATATCCGTCGACGTGTTCATTTTTTTTCGAATTATTTGATTTTCAGTCGATAGCGACACGTGATATACAATATTATGTTGTACGACGACGGCACCGTAGACGGCTGCAGACTCTTATCTCGCCCGACGCGCTATAACATACTGTATTGTATGTTTTCATATAATGTGAAATATGGTTCCGAGATGACCGACGGTTTTTATATTTTAGCTTATCGGACGCATATCCTCGCGCATTCATATCACGGCGGACGGCGACCACGGAAAATAAATAAAAAATAAATAGAAATGAAAATGTTTTGTCGAGATTTTCCACCCTCGGTCCTACTCTTAATCGAATCGTCTAGACGACACGCGACGCACGAGCGACACGGCAGTGTATATAATATTATATAGTTCGACGAGTCCGTCGAGAAACAAAATAAATAAACCGCCGCCGGAAAAGAATATCGCGAGGCGCGGCGAGTCCGTGTGTTGGTAAGTGCGAGTAGTTCGCGACTTACACGAGGTGGTCGGGGAGTGGGCTGTGGAGGCCTAATCGTAAGTCGTACACGCGCGCGTGCAGTCAGCCGTCTCGCAAAGGTTGACTGTTGACATTTCGCGTGACGTGGTTTACAACACGGAGTGCACCTGCGCCGCCGATCGACGCATTCCCATATAGGTTGATGCCCTAGTTCAGTGGCGCTTTTTCCGGTTTTCTCACAAGAAGGCGGGGTCTTTCGGCCTTTTGAAAACAGCATTCGGGGGAGGGGGGTAATTTATTATTCCCTCCGTAAAAACGAACGATAATACTTACGCGAAGGTAACGTTCGAATAATAATAACCGTTTGATACGTCGTCGTCGCCACGGCGAACAAGTCACAAAAATAATATTTTTTGTTACAAAACAAAACACCCGCTATTGTTGACTGTACGATGATATAGTGTTTGATAATATTTAAAGTATTCATATGACCCCTAAAGCACAGTCATGACAAAACTATTCTCGAGCTGTCACAAAAAAATAATTTCTCGATTTTCAGTTCAGAGGTTATAAGATTTCTAGATCTCAGATTACACATACCAAAAAACTCGGAAAGCTAGCCACAATATTTACTCTCCCTCTCTCTCTCTCTCTATCTTTCTTTCTCTTTCTCTCCGTTTCTCTATTTTTCTTTTTCTTTCTCTCTCTCTCTCTCTATATATACATAAATATATTTTTTCTCAGCGCCTTTCGCGGTTCTTCGAATTCATTTTCTTTATCCACGTGGCGTGCATTCACGAAACAGACTACGATTTCCATAAAATTCTATTTCAACATAGCTCCTTGGTAAATCGAGAGATGGCAATCTGATATGCGCTCTGAGTAGCGGCTTGGCACTTAGAAACGATACCGAGATCCAACGATCTTCAAATCGTTTTCGTCATCTGCCTCTTCGAGTCATGCCACATCACCCCCGTACACTACACCCCTATACAGTACAATATAATGCCTCTCGATTGAATTAAAAAGATATTGCGTACTGTATACATTACGCACGACATACGTAACGTATGTGTTACGCGAGTGCAGTTCATTATAATATGTATTTATTGACATCACTAAAAGTCCGCTATTGCAATCGTCGAATTATGCTGCCGAAAAGCCTCGGAAAATTCGTCGGTGAATTGTATCCAAGTGGATGCGATGTTTATTGTTATTTTTTTTTACGTGATATTGTCTAGAATGTTACGCAATATGTCACTGTATCTACGTGTTGTACGGCCTACGCGAGTCCCCGAAACACAGACGAAACGAAATACTTCTGCTTGCCAGTGAAGTATTTAGTCTTGACGTGCTGTTTTACATACAAAACGTATATATTACGGACGAAAACGTTTGTAAAAACCGTTTGGGCGTTCGCATAGTTTTTAAGAGCGTGCTGCACTTACGACTGTTCTACATGCACAAAACGTTTTTCAAATTGCACGTTTCTATGTATGTACGGGTATTCTCGATGGTGCAGAATGACGAAATAAATTGCTTTTAGAGCAAGTGTACACGGGAGTTTTGAAATATTGTGTTTATTTAAAATGGCGAAATATCGGAGAGAATAAAAAAAATTAAGTTGGCTACTTGACTCGAGAAAAATAAAAATAAAAATGAATACCCTTCGAAGGGATATATTAGTGACATTAGCACAGACGAATAACTCTCTCATTTTTTTTTAGATGTAAACGTCTTTTATGACACGTTTCCCAATTACCGCTGTATAGACCGTCGCAGGTATAATAGATAATTACTTAATTTTAAAACACGCGAACAACAAACGTTTAGAGAGCGTGCATAATAGACTACGTGATATTCGAGTTAATGAATGGCAAAAACTAATTTCGTACGGTTTATACACAAAATAGACGCTGGAAATACGCTGAGAATAATAATTACGTGTTCATTATTTTGTAAGCAGAACCCTTTGATTATTTACAGTTTTAATTTAACCGTTTCGGTTTTAGCGCTAAAAGTAAAAGAACGTTGGGATTTTAAACAACAGGTATTAGGTGGTTTATCGTAGGCGTGTCATTTCGTTTTTTTCAAATACATGAGCGGGAAACTAGAATAACACTTGAATCTACTCTCGTGATAACAATAATGGAGTTTTATATCATATACACGTAAATAACGAGCCATGATGAGTTGACTGGATGAAAGAAATTCTAAGAAATTCGAAGGAAAATGATTTCGTGTTTTATTTTCACGTTTCATTAGTGTATGATTACCTAGTAGTATCTCTATTAGTGCGTCGGTATTTCTAAATCGACAAAAACCACCAACGCAAAGTTGGCCTTTTTTGTGTTGCTGAAAATACAATAACTACCGAAACTTTTCTGATTTTATTTGCGTTTTTCAGATAAATTTACATCTAATTCGTGAAAAGAATAATGCATGTATCTAAACGAATAAATCCACTAAGCTAAATTGATTCGTGGTTTTCTATTGAAGAAGCTCAATAATTGATTATATCTGTAATCCGTATTGAAGGGAGATATCTTCACATGTGTATGGTATATTAAACCCGGATATATCGTCAAGTATTTATTACATGAATTCCAAAAAAATTTTACTGTTCCTCTGGTCAATTTTGTGACTTTTATTTGGATAATTTTAAACTTTTTCATTATTTAAATCGATGTATTTGTTATAAGCAAGTAATATATGTATTCGATTAAATTCCAAAATTGAGCTTGTTTGTTTTTATTCGTTTTTCATTATTTGTCAGTGATTATGGTATGTACGAGTAGTCAATATAATTCAATGAAAATCTGCATGGATCATTCAATAACTAATAATATTTTAATACTATTAAATAATTCCATAATGTCAATGTATTATTATGCGTTGCACATAAACAGAAAAATTTAACGAACGTTAACATAGATTTAAAACAAATATTATACTATAAAAAATTATTCAAGTCAAATTGTCAAAATATTGAATATATTTAATTATTATACTTATTTTTTATAGGTTGATCAAAATTATTATTTTTGAATTAAACCCAGTTTTTTTTACTTTTCTCTTGGTAAACTTAACTTTTTATTAAAATATTTTTAAATTAATGAATTATGATCTCATTACTATAGTCTAAAAAAAAAAATAACAATAATAATAATAATAAATAATAAATAAGAAAATACCAAGTATATTTTCAAAACTACCTCCAATGACATTAATTTTCAATGAAAAACCTCCTGTGATGACGACGAGACATTTAAAACAGCTGTTCACAAAATGTGTTAATTACACACCTGTGGCGCGGTTGTGCACATTTCTCGACTCAGGTATTACGTTAAAGGGCCGTAGTTTATAGGCCGCTAATCAATTACGAGACACCGGGGAGTTTAATTCTCAGTCGAACCCGATAATGACACGTAGCCGTGTGCGCGCATTAATATTGAGCCGAGATCAACCCTTTTTCGACGTATCAGGGGTTCTGCGGGTCCCTAAGAAAACTCGACATTAAGCGTTTCGACACTTCGAGATTTTTCGAAAACGTCCTTGTTCCGCGACCCCACGTCGCTCGATGTCCCGATGCTGCCCGGTCACCGGAGTGTTGACAGTGGAAATGTTTATGGCACACCACGCTGAAGCGGGTAAACAAGTGAGAAACACGAACCCAAAAGCTTTTAGTCCGTTGTCGACGACATTTCACCGATAATCAGAATCTACGACGACGCGAAGAATTACAGCTGCAGCGGGGGTGAAATCGAGTTGCTCTAAAAAATTAAAACCCTCGACGGGTAACCGTCGTACGTGAAATGACAAAAAATATTGGAAACTCCCAAAAGACCCGTAAAAACGACCGCGCGAAAACACGTACGCTATGTAAATATTGCCGAATGAAATACACTCGATTCGCGCACTCTCGTTCACGGACGGTATTACATAAATTAATGGATATCAATGATGACAACAACAACAATAACATCGCCTACTAACGATACGTATGGTTGTTTTCGCGGTGAAATAAAAACATTGTTGTACCCGACACGAAACTTAAATTTCGGAAGTACACGAGTAAAATTGCCGAACGATTTGTTTTTTTTTCCGAATACGACGCGGACGTTCGCGAGGCGTCTGGTCCTGTGCATATATTCAAGTCACATCTCGACTCTCGACTTGTTTGATAATACGACAAAAAAGCCCTGAACGACTACCGGACGGTTATTTTTATCTTTTTTTTTTTTATATATATAATTCAAAGTTTTTGTCGGTTTCTCTTCGAGTCGTCGCGAATCGACTGTACGCAATCGAAACGAAAACGTATGGTATTATAATATCGTGTGCGCGATTATTCTCTGACTGTCAATGTTCGGAGTCAGTGATTTCAAACAATTTTTATTATTATTATTGTTTCTATCGTGCTCTCGGACTCGTGTCCGGTCCGGGCGGTGTTCCGACTCACGAGTAGACGGGCGTATTATTTCCGATCGATCTACGCGCGGCGGCGATTGCGACGGCGGGGCGTCGTCATCAATCAAACGGTCGGCCGAATGATTTGTACGCGCTGAGGGGATGGGGATGGCGAGGGATTAATGTGAGTGCCACATGCTACGAGCTCGGAGGCCGTGACCAAGTGACCGCCCGCCCCTCTCGTCACCGTACGCGTCAGACGGGGGTCGTTTCTAGAGACGGGGTGGAATGGCTGTCGAGAAGACGGCCGAAAAAAAAACGTTTTATATATTATATGTATAAAGAGAGAGAGAGAGAGAGAGAGAGAGAGAGAGAGAGAGAGAGAGAGAGAGAGAGAGAGAGAGAGAGAGAGAGAGAGAGAGAGAGAGAGAGAGAGAGAGAGAGAGAGAGACGTGTTTGAAGACGAATTAATTTCTAGGCCAAACTTACATAAGAGATTCGTGTGCCGGCGTCGTCTGCGGGGTGCGATCACTAAAAAGCGCGTGACCTGCGAAACGTCCCTAACGCCACACCACACGACGACACGTGGCACATGGTTGTTCCGAGTCGATCTTTATTGATAACGATATTGGTCGCGGCGCGACGGTTTTTCCGAAAACAGGTAACCGAGAGATCAGATTGATCGTGGACGACAATAGATCGTGAAAAACCGAACGTATACTGTAGTGATTATACCACTATAATAACAATATGATCGGTAAAATTCCAAGGAATTGGCCGGGAAAATCAATTGAATGTTAAAAAAATCGGGATTTAGCAGTTATTTACAATTCAGTTGAATAATGGTACAACTATTTTACGTTAATTAAAAGTGAGAAGAACCTATATCTTAAAATCATTTTATTGAAGCCCTTAAAAGAGAAAATAAGTGTAAATTAACTCAAAATAAAATTATTTATTTCTTACAGTGAATTTTCAACAAAACATTTTATCGACATAAAATAGCCAAATCGATATATTTGTTAGCGATTATAAGGAAACAATTGAGATTATTTTATGTGAATTGGAAACGATTTCTAACTTAAAATTTAAGATAAATTCTATTTTTAATTCATGTATATTACCTAGATTGTAGAATAATAGAAATTAAAAATTATAATATTACCTACAATAGTAATTTAAATCAATTTTAAATTGCATTAATAGTGTAAATAATTATTATATAAAAACTTTTTTTTTTTGACTATTGATCATTTTTATGATTAGTGTTGAAAAGATTGCGATTGATACATATTTAGTGTGATTCACATTTATTTATAATTATTTCAATCAATTGTCAAACGCAATAACCTCTATCTTCCGGAAAACTACAGATTTCCGTAAATTCATCGTGCAATGATTTATAATAGTTCATAATATTATGTTCTCATTTGGTATATGCGGTTCTATTCACTGTCGTTAACCAGTGAATCGTGATTAAACCGAATTGTGTAAGTTCCTGCCAGATTACCCGACGTTAATTTAAAAGAGAAAAAACTCGTTTTTCATTTATGAAAAAAAAAAAAATAAAAGAATAAAGAAATAAAAGGACAATTGTTTTTCGTGGGACCAAACGTGGTGACGCGATTCGGAGCGCAAGGTTTAAAAACGTTGAAAAATTATACTTAAAAACGTCTATTACCACGGTGACTTTGAGTAACGTTTCCGGCCCACGGGGGCAATACATTGCGCAGCTGTATTCCACGACTGCACCGACGATCGTGACAACAATCACCGAAGCCCACGTAAGCTGCTCGCATCTCGACGGTCAGTGTATCGATTATACTTCACATTTTTGTTCGTCAAATAAATTCACTCCCACACACGTGCGAAGAATAATCGGTATAAATGTCTGTCGGTGGACGTACGTTATTGAAACGTTTAACTTTTGCGTTTTATTAGTTGATTTGTTGAAATTTGTTTAATCAAGTGTTGTATCGAACCGCATTATTCTTGCGGTGATCTTTTTTAATTACGCGTTTTGGAATACCGTCACAAGAATACATAGTGTATGATAACGTATCGTAATATATTTCCTCACCTACACACCGAAATGTCATCCCTATAAAGAGTAGTTAATTACCACGTCATATCCGGAGGCGCGTCGTCGTGTTTCACTCTGCCTGCGCGTACATAAAAAACGAACTCGGTCCGCCTGAGTCCACTGGTGACGGCCATATAATATATTTTCATTTAGAATTACGACCAAAAAGTTGTGCGAAAAATTGTCCTCTTTCAATGGGCCTAGTACGATTCAATAAAGTATCGTTTATTAAGTATCGTTTAGTTAATTATATGTTTGAATCTTTCATTTTTCCTTTAGGGTTTCATAAATTTTTGTTGTACAGAAAATCGTTTTGAAAATCGAACGAAATAGCGATACGGTGAACCATGTGTTGATTATTATTTATTGTATCGAAATGATGCATTTTTAGATATGTCACAATTTATAAGTTTACTATGGGAATAGTCCGTGTTTTACTTTTAATAGTTTAAACAAGTACTAATTTTTTTTTTTTTTGTAAATTCCCACACAAAGCGTGTAATCCAAAATTAGGAGTGAGTAGTAAGAAATTGATAAATGTGTACCCACTACTAATTAATATGTTCGTATACGCAAAATTTGCATATGTAAATTTATTAAAGTTTTAGAAGTTTTAAACGAGAAAAATATCCGCACGATTATAATTATTGTCAATACTAGTTATCTATCACTAATATCTATCGTTTGATTATTTGATGAGCATTTTACGCGTTTTTCATAATCACATCAAAATGAAATATTGTGATAACGTTTTACGAGTTTTGCATTTTAATGTATTATATTCTTTTTTTCAAATTTCAAGTTGAAATTTATGAATGAATCAAAGTTTTCACTATTTTATTTAAGTTTGAGTATTTACTATAATTTGGTAAATTTCACTTTCGTTATTATTTTTTTTTTTTAACAAAAGATTTTACTACTATTATAATTTTAGGCAATGGTTTTTTTTTTAAATTATAATGGTATGGATGTAGTATATGTGGGGGCGTATCCCTCCACGTCACTGTTTAATCTCAATGTACCCAAAAAGAAAATGTGTAGTGCGAATTAAAAAAAAAAATAGGGGTTTGTTTAAACACAAGTAATTAAAATTGTCAGCATAAATAACGTAATGTAGTTGGGAATTTGGATAATTCACTTTACAGACCTGACCCCAACAGCTATAAAAACTCCTTTGATCATAGCTGCTTGCTTCATTTGCTCGTCGAACTTAATTTTATATCATAACCAAATTATTGGGTACCTACTGTAAAAGTCATTTACAAGTTTTCGGAGAAAAAAATTAACGCATGTGTTATAACCCATGATCATTTATCTGAGATAGCACACCTGTTGTAGAGCATATTCTTACGGCTATAGAATCTTTGTGTTTTCACTCGACTTTATTCCTACGTTCTACCAATACGGTCATTTCTCATTTTGATCGCGTCTAATTCCACGTATTATATGGGTGCTTACTGGGCGTAATCGAACAAATCGAATTACGTTTAGACGATTTGTTTCACTCACTTTACTTATATATACAGCACCGGCGATATACGCTATTCGATGTATCTGTAACCCTATCGGAGGCATTAGAGTTTTGAAAAAATGAAAATAAGGGGTTTTATTCAATAGAGACTCCGTTTGAATGAGCACGTTGCCTCGTAGCTACTAAAAATAGTTCGAGTCTTGGGAACGAACAACGATGGTAAAACTTAATAAAAGAATGAATAAGAAAACGAATTATATTTGCTTGGAAATCACAAATGTTATAAAAAGAAACAATAATGTTCTACAAATAATATCTTTAGTGAATTAAACTCCAACAAAGACTACGATAACTACTACTAAACAAGTCGTAAAAATATACCAATATCGCCGCTTACAAAATATATATATATATTATAATATCTTGTGGAAAAGTAATCTCTTAAAATTATACTCAGCTTCTTACAGCAACGTGACTGAAATAAAATCTATTTCTCCGTCGTTTGTAGAACAATTAAATTGTATGAACTAAAATTAATGCATATATTCATTATAAAATTTCTACGCTGAACATACGCGTATCGTTTAGTCGATTTTAATTTTAAATACACTTTGAATTTTTTTAATAATATTAGTCTTCGAATTTTAGGAACGAGGAATTCCAGAGACAATATATATTTATAAAAAGATAATTTGAAAAAAAAGAAGAAAAAACGTACCATAATCAAATATTTAACGGACCTAAGTGAGAGGCAGTTTTTTTCTGTCGGCTGAATAAATGTACAAACTTGAAACGAATAGAAAGGGAGAAGCTGGAAAAAAATCCTCAAAACACAATCGTCATATTTATTACGCTATCGCTTTAAATAAAAAATAAATATATCAACTTTTACCGAGTTTGAAAAGTATAGCAGGCAATTGAGAAACGCTTTTGTTTGTATGTCAACCTACGAACATTTTTTTTTTTCAGTAGATTATTATTTATTACCATCGACGTCGACCTTTCGAGTTTATAACTGTTTTATCAATTACAACGACGTTTTTTCAACCAGACGAAAATTGACACACGAAATTCGTGGTTACGAAAAATATTTACATCATTCAATATTTTAAATACAAATTACACGTGTGTTATTTTGTCGATCGGTAACTAAGTATGTATATTCTAAACTCGTGACTCGTAGTATTTTGATTCAAGTCGCGTGGTGCATTAAGAATATTTCAGCTACATTTAAGGACTTTATACCCAACGTTACCCTGACGAGTAAGTTAAAAAGAAACTATCGTATTTCATGGAACACGTTATAATTCATTAGTTATCTTTATTGCGCATATAATTTGATTATTCGTTCGATCATATAATTTACACTGTTGACAATATTTATTTATATTTTTAATAGTCCCGCTATTAAAATAATCGTATGCAGTGAAGAAGTATTTACAACAACAAAAAAAAAACAACATACAATACGATACATAATGTACTGTTAGTATTTAAAGGTATTAATTCCGAGACAACCGAAACAATTGTTTCTACATTGGGTTCACTTGAGACGTCAGTGCCTACGAATAATAAACATTCATTATTTATCGGATGAAGGGAGAATAATATAATACATTTTTATTTAAAACTTTAAATTGAACGTCGTATATTTGGATTTGAATTTTCTGAATTTAAACGGAAAACATGAATTTTAATATTAGAAATAAATGTTTTTAATATTATTATTATTATTATTATTATTATTATGGTTTTGAACACAAGTTTCGTATCGTTTCGTTTCAAGAAAACACGTAATAGGTTGTGAGTTTAACGGTATTTTTACTATTTCACCAATTTATTCTACTCAAGTGGAGCGCTTATAGAGATATGTATCAGTAGACTATCGATGAATCGAACGATGAATCGAATTTCAAAGAAGACAAATAATTTAATCGATTGAATCTAGTATTAAGAGCGAATAGGTTTTTATTACAGATTCCATTGATGTCGAGTTATAAGGAAACCAATATCTATTGAATACGGATATTGAATTGTTTCATTATAAATCGACAATAAATTCATAGTTTTCAAGAGATAATCTGAATGAAATCACAATAATCAAAAATCAAATTGAGTAATTTTAATAACTTTTTTTTAAGTATACAATCATTATGTAATGCGGGCAAAGTGGCCATGTTAAATTATACATTCTTCTTAAAGAAATTTCATATTCTTTTTAACTAATTCAAATTAATACTCAAGCAAATCAACAAGTAACATTAATTTCAACTCGGATTATTTGCAAACACATACATAAAATTAAAAACTTTTTTTAACTTATTCATAATAACTTGTTGGATTAAGTACAATTTTCATATTTTTTCAAACTTTTCAATATAAATTGACAGTATTAAAATTATAAATTTAATATAAAAATCAATAATATAAATTCAACGTAGATCTGTACGACATAATGTCGTATAATGTCGTATAATAATCTGTGACATAATAAATTTAAATGTAATATAGTAATATATTTCAAATAATTAAAATTGAATATTTTTTTGTAAAACTAAGTAAAAATGGAATTGAATAGATATTTATTTTTCACAAATAAATCAATTTTAAGTGTTTATTTGTATTGTTATTACTTTATCGTTTGTTCTTGTACATGTAATTGTCGAGCTTAATATGCAATAAAAGCTCTAATGAAAAAAAAAAGAAAAAAAAGTGTTTATTTGAATAAAATTGCTTTTAAATTATATTATAATCTTTAAAATAATGCCGTTTTGGAGAAATTCCTTTGACATTTAAAATGGTCGACACAAAAACACTAAATCCATTAAACGAAATTAATTAATTATTTAATCGATTCATTATTTTTTAAACCCTTTTAAATCCTATAAAATTGTTCAAAATTTAAACAACGGTAAACTGTTTAAACAACAATGCACAACGACAAAACCAAAAACGTATTTTTTTTTTTTAATAAAACGTATAAATAAAGCGTATAAATTGTAATGTAGTTCATTGTTCGTTATACAATTTGGTTAAGTAATTCATCAAACAATCTGCACAAAAACAAACGAATAAACCTTACAATTGTTCGCTCGCGAAGAAATACTTCAAGGAAATAAAATAGAGGTAAATATACATTTTTTATCGACGAGTTGAATAGTCGTACATCGGTGTAAGCTTCCGGGTTTATTTTTTGCTTTCGTATTCGTGGTATAAAAACGCTTTTGGACTATCTAATATTTATTTCTACGAATTTTCACTATGTCCTCGAAAATTAACGGAAACGTCACACCATACATATAAAAATTAATATTTTTATCGTCAATGCGTGGATATTTATCCATTTTATATTTTGCTATAAGTAGATATATGACGTGCACAATTGGCTTTAAACGTTTTGAACACTTTCACCGCATACTGCGGAAAAACAATATTAATGAAATATGAACAATGATAAATATAATTTGTAATCGTATACACTCGTGACAACGAATATGGTATTTCTATCATATGACGTTTGTTTAAAAACAGAGTTAGATAAATTTTTATTTTTACCCAATACCACCCATATAAGAACAAAAACTGTTATTGCGCTTTCTATCTCTGTTTCTCGTTCTGTCTCGGTATCTTTACACAAAGGCGTGTGGACGTTCGTAATGAGTATTATATTCCATTTCCAACAACATTGTGTCGACATGGTGGCTATTATTAGAACAGTCACATATGTACACAATAATAGTATGTTATGTACAATACTCCAGAAAGACATACAACTTTGTTGCTTTTTCCAGAATATACAAATAAAATCTTATTGTTATTTATGTTTTGATATTGGCCCAATGTACATAATTCTTATTTCCATTTGACCACCGCGTTAAGTGTTTATAGCTCGTATCACTTAACATCAACAATATACTATACTATTGTTATTACTATTATTATTGTTATTATTTTGTCTTAAGGTCTTGAAAAAAAAAAACCAAGGAGTGTTAAACGACACAACATCCTATTTTTAATATCGTTTTTGCCTTTTTACCCCTTATTGAAAAAGACTGATTTTGACGAATCGGTTTTTCGTTTGTTTGTTATTTACTTTTTGTGTCATAAGTCCAAGTTGTTAATTTAAATAAAATGAATGCCTCCTTTGTGGTTAATTTTTTTAAATTTTCTTTTGTAGACTATTTCGGAATTATGATGGATGACATTTACGATTACGTGATAATAATGGATTATCATGAGAATGTAGTTTAGCATGAAACCGTTTGTAGTTTGACGTGTGGCGGTTGGCTGGTTCAAAGTTGTAGTTTTTCGGTCATTATTGTAATGCATTATTCGGCATATACGAATCGGATGTATATTTCATAATTCAAATGCATCACTGGACCATATAATAAATACACAAACAGTTTACGGCCACGCTGTCATCACATCTCAGACACAATAACCGTATATCTCTCGACTACAAATTAGAGATATATTTTCCCGTCCCGTCACGGTTTGGTTGTTCAATAATAGTGTCTACTTAATAACCAGTGTCGGTTTATAATGCGATTTTCACTGTACGCGGTACGTACGAAATACAGCCAAGAGTAAAAATGTTTCTGAATATAAAGATATTATTATGATTATTTATATCAAACTATATGACCGTGTACGAATGCGATTACGTTTTTATTTCGAATCGTCATCGTTTTGTTTTAAGTTTTACATAAATATGATGATATAAATTGTGAATAAGTATTGCAAAAATGCACTTTACTACGTTAATAGAGTTGTATTCTTTTTTTTTTTTCGTATATTTGTTCACATCGATACAACGTACGTAACGTTTTATGTATAATTTATTTAATTAAAAAAAAAAAAACACAAATGAAACGAGAAAACCATACAAATCTTATATCTTGAAATAAAACATGAAATTCAAACGTCTATACTTCACGACTCTTAACGAACACGGTTCAAACTGAAAATAATACACCGACGTTCGGCCGTTTATACGACATGTTTGCATTCGGCGGTGTAAAATCTGTGACTCATACGAGTGTGCTATAATTTGAAATGGTAAATTATGTATGTACCGACCGAAACGCGTTGAAGATTCGCACAAATCTATTTTGAAAAAACTTTTCGAATATTTCACTCTGCACAACGTCGGGGCACCGTACGACCGTTTACAAACAAACAGTTAAACACAAAACGACACGTGTATGATATGTCGGAAAATTTTTTTCGATTTCAGTACAGAATTTGAACGAACAGTATGAGTAGGTGTGTTTCTATAGAATTTCAAATATCGTAGCCGGATATCAGATCGCGTTACAATCAGTCGTTTATTGTTTGGACTCGACTTCGCTCCGTCGCGACACCTAGAACTATATGGAAATATCGCGAAATTCGAGTCGGATCGCATCTCGAAAGGAACGTATTGCTACGGTTAAAAATATGTACGAGACGTAACAACGGTTCACTTTGGTTGGCAACTTTCGACGAAACTATGTCGAACGACGACAAAAAACATCAAGTGTGCTCCAACAAATGTTTTATCGACACGTTGTTCTTTTTTTCATCGCTTCGTTTTCGTCAGTTTAGAAAATAGTTCGTGACTAACGCGAACAACAAAAAGTTGTATTTGTATCCGTGTTAAAAAAAAAAAATAAAATAACCCGAATCCTGAATTTCGATTTTAAAGATTTTCGTCATCGACGAATAAACCATTTTTTCGAAATCAATCATAGTGTACGGTGATCCGTCATTTTTAAACATCAAACGACAAAAAACTCGTTGAAATTGTTCAACCGAAACGTGTGCGATTTCCTATTTTCAAGTTAAGTTAGCTACGCAATATTCAAAATCTTCACTTATTTCAGTCTACGCGATTTACGACTATATACCGGTGTAACGTTTGATTTGATTATAAGTTTCTACGTACGATCTTGTCTAGAAGTTATGTCCCAAAGTGAATTAATTAATTCTGATAATTATTCAATAATAGAAATAATAATTAATCAAGTTTGTTATTCATCCAATACTTCATTTGGATATAGAACTGCACCACATCGAATGCAAATGATTTATGTTCGCAAACGGATATCGCGTGTATTCATCTACACCGAAACCAAATTATTTATCTGTTTCTTTGGGACTCGTATTAAGTTTCCTGTTTTTCCCCCACTCCAAAGCTGATACCGGAGAAAACTGGAACGAAAAAGAATAAAACGAGTTCGATTGAAAACATAAAATTGAAAATGAGGGTAACGTATCTAAACTACTGTAAAACCAGGAAACGGAAAAGTAATGTTTCAAAATCATATCGAGCCTTATACTGAGACCCGGAAGTTTTTTCTTTCTATTTTTTTTTTTTTAACGTATACACTCGTAAATGGAAAAGAGGGCAAAATGATGTCGTTTATAATAATTAGTAACCGGATCGCGTGACCCGACTGCAAAACTTTTATTCTTTTCACTACATCTGCAAATTGTATTTTCTATCTGGCCAAAGCATTACTGTCTAAAAGGTTTTTTTTTCTCTCATTTCGGCAAAAATATATGTTTTCTTAATAACCTGTTTGAATGAGACCGAAAAACTCCTTGATTACCTTACCGACGAAAACATGTTTATTACTTTGACAAATCACTCTGTTGTCGTACACAGGTCGTATTGGACAAATCCTTTGAGTCTTTTTTTTTTTTCGTAAAAATTACACGGGAATCTGTAAAACGATGTTGGTGTTGCTTATCGCTATGAAATCTTTATTACATTAGCTTGTATTACAGCTGTATATAAAAAATGTCGTTGAAAAACTTTAAGACAATACGAAAATAACCGAATCGAATCTTTATTCTAAAATTTAAATTTCGAAAGCAATGTGTATTCGATAGTTGGACATTTATAGACATTAAAAACTATTTAAAACTATTTTTATCGTTCACATGATTAAATATTAGTTTGTTTCGAGATAAGCAATTGTCTACGACACCAATAGTGTATTTCAAATGTACAAAAAATTCGATAAATTCAATTAAAATCGTATCCCATTGAATGTTAAATATATCGACGTAATGTAAGCCATAAATTTGCCCGCACTCGGAGGTTAGGTTAGAAATTAACGCGGCGCAATACGTATGCAATAATAAACCACTATTGTCAATAATTTACAGAAACGTATTCAGTCATCGTTTCCAATGTAAGGAGCCGTGTCTCTTGTGAAAATAATAAGGCTTTACTTTTAAATATCTAGAACAAATTTTCTTGTAAGTATATAACGGGTATAATCTTAAATCGAAAATAAAAGTTATCTCAGGACAATTATTTGCGTTTCACGCCTTAAATCAAAGATTAAATCAGTTCATTAACCGTTAAAAAAATACAACAAACATTTTGCCATTCATTTTACATAAGCAATTTTAATAACAATAATAATAATAATAATAATAATAATGTTCTTTATAGTTGATAATTCATATTTATTTGAATGCCAGTTATGTATCCTTGAATTGCAAATAAGTACATCTATATTGTTTCACTGTAGTGCCAAATGCGACAAAAAAGATACAGAAACGTCGGTTCACCATGTATATATAAATTATTTAGAAGCATAAACGTTCCTACTTTATAGGAATGACTTATTTACTTCGCATCCACATCAAAAAAAATGTTAAATGGATAAATCTTATATAATTTATAATTGTTTGTATAAAGCTTTAATTTAAATTAACTATTTGAAACGAAACAATTAGGACGTCATGAGTATAATTCAATATTTTGGATGGAAATCAAAGTAAGTATGAACAAAATACAATACGAAAAAGAAACAAATTCAATTTTATTTAACCATATATCTACAGCTAAATATTCAATTCTTTAAGACATATAAAAAAGTCACGTAACGTTGATCCATTGTGACGTTTAATAGAACTAATCAAATTGTATTGGTTTTGCACAGTGCTTCGTTTTTGTTCATTACAATCAATATAAAATTAACATAAATACCGATAGATTTATTTAATTTCGATTCAAAGAAAGCAATATTTTATGTACTTTCGTTAAAAAAAAAAAATAAAGTAATAAACATCTAACAGTTTTGATTTATTTCATTTAAAATCGTAATATTTTTCTTTTTACATAATCAATAACATTTTTTACTGTATAACATGCGATTCAATTTCACTCAAGTCGAATACATGCTGTTTAAATAATAAATGTTGCAACTTGTACAATAACCTAGTACAGATAACAAAAGTACATTAAACAACAAAAGGTATGTTTTTAAGACAATCAAGTGACACAGTGGTATGCCGTTGCTTAAATCTCTGCGTGAACTTAGAGAATAATTTCCTTTACTTATTGTATCATTGTTGACAAATACGAAATTTGTACATTCTTATATTTCAAAAATTTTAAATAAAAAAAAAAAAAAAAAAAAAAAAAAATAGAGAAAATTAAAAAAAAAACAGCGTAACAATAAATAATAAGTACATTGCATTGAAGTGTTAAGACATAATATTAATAATAATTTATAGAGCTATTTTAATGTGATTGTTTTTATTATTTAAAATAATTTTCTCATTGTTTTTCAATAAATGATTGGTTAATTTAATTTTCAACAGTTACGTGTTAAATACAATTTAATTGTTGCAAAACTTAGCGTGTTTTGCTTGAGATTAAGTCACTTTTGTCATTATATTGTTTATCCTTGAAAACTATATTCATTTTATAACTTTACTTATTGGTTTATTTGGAGTAGCATTTTTAACCGATTGTGTGCGCGAACGCCTGCGTGAAAATTGAATTATGTTTACTGTTCTGATAATTCTAAAAACATACAGGAAAAAAACAAAATTGTAAACCCAATAGCTTCTGTGCTCTTCTCAAAGTCTAAAAAGAAGTTGAATGGAAAAAAATCTAACGTAAAACTGAAAAGTTTAACTCCACATGAAAAGAAAACATGATCTGAGTTTATGTACTTTATGTTTACTAGCCGTTCTAACCGTTTTTATTGCAAGAAACAATATAACAAGAACAATAATGAATATAAAAAAAAATGACGACTTAAGTTGTATTCGTTTAAATATATATACATATATATGTGTGTATATGTATATATGTGTGTGTGTATGTGTGTTTGTGTGTGTGTGTGTGTGTGTGTGTGTGTGTGTGTGTGTGTGTGTGCGTGTGTGTTTGTGTGTGTCTGTGTCTATGTATTTATTTACTTTCTAAACTACGGCAGAATTTAAAATGTCAATTTATTGTATTACTATTGGTTTTTCCTGATCGTATTTTCCAATCGCTTTGTTCGCATACAACAATATGCACAGCTTAGGTACGACACTTTTCGTTATTTGCGTTATGAATTATTTTTTATCTCTCATCACTATTACAGTAATACGACTAAGGCGAGGTAAGCACCTTATCCTTTTCGAAAATTTCCCCGAAAATAGTTCAATTTGGAGTTTCCAATCGGGAACGACTGTCCCGCGTAAGGAGCCTATTACCGTCGACAAAAATACGTGACAAAAAAAAAATCGTCTATTGTTAAGAGATTTTTGAAACATGTCGTACAATCACTTCATTGTGAGCGTGCTTTTAACAGACAATTCGTGAACTTAGACGATACGAGATTTTCATTACACCGTCCGATGCAACACAAAACGGCCGTAAATCGTTCGATTTGTACAAGTCCCCGGTGTTATTTATCAGACGGATCCCTGCGTCCGTGTTTTCGTCGCGATAAATCCTGGAACGGTGTCCAACACACGTGATGACCGCCGCACGATACAGTGTCTTGTCAGGATTCAGTGGGTTATGTGACGAAACGTATGTGATTGTACGTTCAAAAAAACAATACGTACCGGCCGGACTTTTATTATATAGACGATTAGACGCCACCGTCGTGGTGACAAATGATTTACACGACTATAATATCACCATTACCGCACGATAAAGTATCGTAATATCCCCAGTGTGTAAAACATAGCCGTCGTAAAAACGTTGGCAAATAAAATCCAACTATCCTTTTACCGTTATTATCATGTGACCCTTTGTGTACAAGAAGTGTTTTTCGGTTTTGAAAGAATTACATTTTAGACACAATTTGTTTGAACTATTTCATTTCGTCGACAGTAAAATTATTATTGTGACCCGGGATCTGTGAAATAAAATAATAAAGTAAATATGGTTGAATAAACACCGTGTCCGTGTGAAACCCGATGTTTTCCTTTTTGTAAAAATAATAAAATTCGTAATAAATGTAATTTCGATTTATGCGTATTTACGTAGCGATTTGTCAACTTAATACGTTAAGTATAATGCAATAGCGTAAAAGTTTTGTTATTCAGCTAAATGAAACAGTAACCCGCGTATGCAAGTAATACTCACAGATTGTCTTCAAATAATTCGTGCAACTTTTGTATGTGTATTGAACCATATGATTAAATTTTGTCCGTTACTAATAATGACTTTACAAACACGTCGCATACAGTAGTGAATAGTGATGTTGCTCTTTATTAATTGGTTTTGTAGAGGCTTTCACAGTGTTTGTGGTCCAAATGTTTCCACTTACACTGAATAGGTTTCATTGTGACGTATCGCCAATGTGCCTTTTCAAAAATAGACTTTACATTCTCTCAGTGATTAACACACATTTTACAACGAATTCGTGTGTCTAGTGATTTTATCAGAACCTCGAGAGTGTAAAATGTAAACAACACAATTTAACGTGTAATTCAAAAATAATTTTTATAAACCGTAATAAAAACAAACAAATTTAGTTGTTCATCTTCGAGATATTCTATCGACCCTTAATCTTAAGATTTTAAGTTATATATATTTTATACTCGACATTTTCTAATTTATAGACAGAATCAAAAAACCAATTATCGAAAAAATGAAATAAAAATTACAAAAGAAAAAATTTAGTTTTAATATATTATGAAATTAAACGGATACCTACGCTTTTACATGAACATAATAAAAATTCAAACATCAATTTATTATAAAATAAGAATCGAGGAAAACATAAAAATAAAAAAATCAATTTAAATCGGTTGGTAAAAAAATTAGTCGTTAGTAATTCAAACGTTGATATCAAATTCTACGAAAACGGTCAACTTTAGTTTCAGGACACGAATGTGAACCTTTGGCGTGTGGGTAGTGAGAAAGTTTTCCGGACAAATTAACGCTTAGACTTAAATTTCTGAAACCGTTGAGCGTTGAAAAATATTTGCACTTTAATTTCCATTCGCGAAATTAAAATCTGAACTTTCCGTAACTTTTTTAAAAGGACTCATTTTTTACGAGAAAAAAAGAAAGAATTTAATAAAACCGTGCACCGTATAGTTTACATTTGTATTAAGTAAAGTTCTTAAAAAACCACGTCGCGATGATAGAATGATAGAATGTACAATTCTTATTCAAATCAGTAGGTATGCGAATTTGTACGCCGACTATCTGTCTTGAAAAATTACCTCTCAGACGAAATAATAAAGGCCGACAAGGACGACGAGGCGGATGCCTTGTTTAACAAATGTGCGCTTTTCTCGACCCCGGTGTAAGCCGCGCCGCCGGTCGCGACGCTCGAACACGGATCCGAAATTCCCCCGGTCGAGGCGGCGCGATCGGCCGGCCAAGAGAATAATATCGCAGAGGTGTCGTTTTATGGACTACGAATACGTAAAGCGAATATTATTCGTGCTCTTTTCGTCCGAAATCATCTTGGTCTGTGTTCGTAAGAATATAATACGAATATTTATTTCGTGATTTACAGTTATAACATTTACACCTTCCTTCCGAAACTAATCAGCCACGAACGTATTAACGTGGGAGTTATATCTGTGCGTCTGTTGGCCGAACGAGAAACGCCGGCAAGTGGTACTTCGTGGGCGATGACGTCGGTTTTCGATTATTCGCGAGATCGCAATGGGACCGGAAACTTTTATCCCACCGTATTTAAATTGGCACGAATAAGTTAGTTTTCTTATTCGATTGTTAGAAATTATTCGTGATTTTATTATTATTATTATTATTATTATTATTATTACGTGGAAAGAACCTTGATTTAACGAAATCGAAGGTTCTTTGAAAAAAAAATGCATTAAATGGAAATTTGGTTGAAAAAAAAAACATTTTTTTTTTTAAATACTCATTTTTACAACACAAAATATATGCAAATAATAATACGTAGTGTCATTTACAGCAATAATAATTATAATGTGTATGCCTACTGATATAAGCTATGTAAGTTTCTTTTTCGTCCTCTAAAACTAATAATAAGGAACAGCGAAAAATTGTCGGCATCGTTCATAAGAATGTTATTTAAATATTATTAATAGCGATCGTCCCTTGTTTATAGTCTCTATCAGTCTATAAATGATATGAAAAAATTCTAAATAATATGATTAATTAGAAAAGTATGATGTATATGATCGTATGTATACTTTCGTATATCGAATTAATGAGTGTGTATTTTTAAATTGAAATAGTTTAAAATGTATTAAAGAATTCTATTTTTTTTTTTTTTTATGCCACTGAAATAATACCAGATTAAAATTTCTTATAGGCTAACTTAGTTCAACATTAATTAATTTAATTAATTTAAAAAAAGTTTTTAAATGAAAATTGTGCGGTTCCATAAAAATTCGTAATACGCTGGAGATAAGTTAAAGAGAGATTCCACTGTACGTTTATTTTTTGAAATACAAACTGTGTGCGTATGTGCGTGGAGGAGAGAGAAGATGGAAGTCGATGTCAAACAATCGGTACAAGCTCCAAAATGTTATTATTTTGAAGATTCGACGGTAGTGGGGAACTGCTTTGTGTATGCCAATACACGCACATTGTTACCGAATCTCAATAACAGTGATGAATGTGATCGTGACCATGACCATCCTGAAATCGACGAGTCGTTCAAACAACTGACAGATCAGTACGGTCCAGTGGTCGTGGAAAACACGACGTCGGAAATAGCATCGGTATCAAACATATCGAAATCGAGGATAATTGTTTTTGGGTGATGTTTCAACGTGATTAGACTGTATATTTACGATAGGTATTAGGCGTGTCGTGTTAATAGGCGCATAAATATTAATTACCAAATTTGGGTTTTCGAGTCGAGTCATGGTCGACATAGGCTATGTACGAAATAAAATCCAAGCGTGCAGTAACGATCACGACAGTATATTATTTGATCCGTAGTAAGTACAATTCATAAGCGCGATATATTTCACCCATATTTAGTCGAAGAAAAAAACATTCAAAGAGTTTAAACGGCACTAAAGATAAAACTACGAGACGAAATTTCATTAAAAATGATTAACTTTATTGTATAAATTAATTATCTCGACTCGTTTTACGACCGTCTACGTGCACTAAACGTATTTTAATGTTTTAAATGTTTAAGTTTTAATCGCTAAGCACATTCGTCACATTAGTTTGGATACTAATGCACGGTATTAAATTGATTTGTCAATAGTATCTTTTAAATGTCTTGGTTTTTTTTTTTTAATTGTTATTATTATTTATAAAGTATACCTTGAACTTCTCGTATATGAGCAGTTACTCAAGCTATGCTATGAGTAGCATAGCTTCAGGCAGTATTTTTCACAAACGACCAAAATGATTAAATTAAAAAGTGCGTAAACGATTCCACTAGGTATAAGAAGCTTATCACTGAAAAACGTTAAAAACGTTTAATCCGGTGCCATTTCTTTTCTGTTTTTTTTTTTTACAAGTTTTAAAATAAATTAATAAAACTTGTCAATATAATTTGATAGTTATGGCGTCCGTATTCATTAGCCGTTAAAACAACGCCAAAGTATGATAGAAGACTTGTTTTTGAACCCTTCACGGTCTGAAGTACTTCACAGGCGTATATTTATGTTCTTTGACATTTTACCTGAAACAAATGCCGTTCAAGTCACGGCACACTGTGACGCTGAACAGTATCGATATAGTAAATTATAATTATCAATATCGGTCGCTGCGATCAGACACATTACGTCAAACAATCGTACGATCGATCAGCGTTTTAAAAAAGACGTTATAGCGTGTCGTCTGTATTCAGAAGTCTGTTTTTACGTATAGACCAGACAGTAGCATTATTACGTTTTATACTCGCGAGACGTTTTATTTTTCAGATTTAGCCCCGTTACGTCCCGACCATGATGGGCTGTTACCGTGGCTTTCGCGGCAGCATTTTCCGATGGAAAAAAATCCAAAAAAATGGAGCACGATGGAAGCCCGATATAAACGAGTCTCGGCGGACTTCTAAACAACCAGACCCCCGGCCTGAAAAACAATGCGTTTGATATTCGGTGGATTTTTTTTTTTTTTTGGTTTTTTGACGGCTGAAAAAAACGACCAAAAAGAGGAAAAATAACATACGCCATATTATATTAGTACTACGATGTACTATGTATATGTGTTATCGGCGTGACTGCAGTGTCTCATAATATCGGAATCCGTATAATATAAAGTTGCCTAGGAGACAGAAAGCATATGGATGTAAAAGCCACACACACACACACACACACACACACACACACACACACACACACACACACACACACACACACACACACACACACACACACACACTAACGCGTAATACTATGTCGTCAGCAAAACGTGCGGTGGTTAACGCGCCCGCAACGATCGAAAATTTGTTTCGAGTGCAGTGTCTACGGATTGGAATGAAAAACGTGTGCGGTTTTTCTCTCTTCGGTTGAGCACAAGATTATGAATGGGAAAAAAGAAAAGAAAAAAAACACGACATTTTGTTAAGTAATAATATTATCGTTTCTCGATTTTACCGGCGATAGTTGAGGACAGTAAATTTGTTTTAAATATATATATATATATATATATTTTTTTTTTTTTTTGCCACGCGACCTCCTAAACAAAAAAAGTTGAAGTAGCGTTACTGGACGCCCCCTTCATTCAAGCCGTCAAACCCTGTACATTTTTTTGTCATTATTATTACTTCTTGTATTGTCTATACAGATTGTATATATTCGTTTTCTAAAATAAAAAATAAATAAAATATATATATATATTTTACACTCTGTGATTTCTTAAATACTGTAAATAAATTAAAAAATATACGTACAAAGGCAAACATACAACGACACGAGGAGGTAGACCCATAGACCCACTAGTGGCATTGGTGTGAAAACGCTCTGACGTAGATGAAAGTTAATTAATAATTGGGATTTAAGAGATCCAGACCTCGGTGTCTCTTTGGTCGAATGGGGAATTTTCTAGTAAGGATTCTTTGGCTAGATAGAAATTAGCGGATTTTAGTGGTTGATTAGTTTGTTGTACGATTTTGCATTGTAATTTTGAGCTGTGGCCCTGTGACTGAAACTATTTCGAAGTTATGTCATTGAGGGGTGTTACTTCGATATGAACCATGGTGTAGAAGTTATTATCCAAAGGAAAATCGATTGAAATGCCTGAATGGTTTGTATCCGAAGGAAGGCTTAGCACAACCAAGATAATAATAATGAAAAAAAAATCCAATGATAATTAGTAATTACTATTGTTATAAACTAACCGTTAAGCAAATTTTCTACAATCAAATATAATGCTGATAAAGGTACTTTTTATTTCGACTGGAGGTTTTAAAAGCGGACAAATTACACACCTAATATTGTTCTCAATTCGTGATTATGGAGTTGGTTAATTATTTTCATTTTTATTTTTTTTTGTTTTTAACGTTACGCTATGCAGCAAAGATTAACACCTGTACGATATAATTTTGAATTCCTGTCTTTCCGACGATACTGAATTATTAAAATAATATACATTCGAATACGAATAATCAAAGGAGGAAAAGTTTTACGGCAAACAAAGTTTTAGCCCCGTAAAAGCTGTTTAGTTCGTGCGCGTATAGGATGTGAACGTTAAAACGGTACGTTTTGTGTACGTACACTCTTACGGAACCTTTTGGTCAGTATGAAAACGCCGTCTGCAAATACACCCAACGCGATACCGTTTTGCGTACACACTGCGAGAACCCGGACGTAATAACGTGAGGTAAAATAATATTATTTCGAAAATAGATGAGAGGAATGTGTTTATGAGTTTTTAATTTCAAAGTAAAATAATCGCAACGTTATATTGTACTTGAACGCCGCCGTGCACGTGTGCGAGTGGCTTTCACTGAGAGATTTGATTTCAAAATTTTCGGTTTTCTCAGAATATCGCTTTTTGATTCGTCGTTGAAAATCATTAAAGTTTCGATCTGAATGAATAATGTTTCACGTGAATGACCAACGTGAATATTTTACCCGACTGTCGATAATATTATTATTGTTATTGTTATTTTTATTATTATTATTATTTATACAATAACGTGTTTTACTACGAACGCGTTATTGCGCTGCTTGCGATGTTCTTTATTGATTTTATTCTAAACAATGATAAACTCGTAGAGCAGAGGTATTCAAACATTTTCATCCCACGGCTCCTTTGTGTCTTCACAAAATGTCGACGGCTCCCAAATTATAAATAACAAAAAGTGAATGTTTATATTGTATGAAATTTTTTTTTATATAATTTATGTATCATATGACGTATAAAATGTTTTTAAATAAGTAGTTAATGCGAATGATTATATTGAAGACAATTCAGCGTTTCCCAACCGGTGTGCCTCGATGATAATAATAAACGTTTTTCGTAAAATGTCGATAGTAAAAATGTTTTTTAAATTTAAATTTGATTTTACATGAATATTCCTAACCTAGATAAACACGCCATTTTTTGTTACTTACTAGTAATGTACTAATATACAACACATTTGGTATAAAAAGCCTTAAATAAAAATATATATATATATATATATATATACCTAGGTATATAAATATATTGGTCTACAATTAAAAGACGCGGCTCCCTTCGACAACTTCTGCGACGCCCCTAGGAGCCGCGACGCACAGTTTGAATACCTCTGTCGTAGAGATTTTTTTACGCGGAACAATAAGATGTGAACTTAATGTTTTGGACATTCATTCGTTTTTCGCGTTTTGTTCAAAACGAAGGAAATACGTCACTGATATAACATTATTGACTTTATTTCGTTATGTTTTTCAACAAAATACTGGGTTTCGCCGAGAAACCTCGCGTGAAGGCCTAGAAATGAGACCCCTGGGATGCGTTTATTTGTATTGACTTAAGCACATTATCATCGTTTATACGCTCAGGAAAATAGTAAAACTGTTAGTTACTTGTTATCAAAATATTAAAAAACAATTTTTTCACTCATTTTTGGTTACACCTGCCGCCATAGACGATAAATGTCTGACTGGTTGAGAAAAAATAATATTTTTAATTACTTACTAATAAAAAAATTACAAGTCACCTCATGTAGTATGTGATGAGCTCTAAAAACGTTCCAGTTCATGAAAATTAATTTAAATTGTTGGATTAATCGAAACTAAATTGGGTATTTGCTTCTGCTTATTAGCGAATCCTTTAGGGACATACCTTTATGTTTATGCTTACATTATAAATTAATCGAAAAATCGTATTTTATTGGCAGACCCAGATATTCACGTAGTTACTCTTTTATCACAAAAAAAATATTCGCAATAGTAATTTATTCGAATAAATTCTTGTTAAATTTTAGTTTTCTTTTTTACTGTATTGTATATTTTTATAACTCAAACAATGTTTAAGTAATGAAATTTAACACTCATTTCCATAAATAATTGTAATTTATGTTAATAACCTACGGAAAGTTAAAAAGAACGTGTATACTATAGGCACTATTAAATATTATGTCATCACTAAATATGTAGATAGTATTAAGCTATGAAACTACGAACATAATAAATTATCGCTCCGAATAAAAAAAATAAAAAACTTGCTATGTTTTTATTTCCATCTTAAAGGACAACCTATGGTAAATATTTAAAATTAAGCTTCAAGTCGCTTCAATAAAACACATTTTAAATAGTTCATTTAGACTTTGAAGATATTATTACTCACAGTTTAAGATTGCGATTATAATATTCATAAGATATTTCTGGATTCATAAAAACATTAAAGCGCCGATTGGCAAGTAGTCAAAATTAAATTAATGGCAAATAAAACAATTTGTTGAATTTATATAAATTTCGTATTCCGCTAAATAAATACAACTGTGACACGATTTTACGACTGCACGATTATTTATCGTGATAACACACAAACACTAGTTCAAATATTACATTTCACATCAATTTAAAACACTATACAAACTGCTTTGGTTTTCATCTTTACGAACACTTATGCGTTTTAATTGAAATTGATAACGCGCATGTTTTACTGTGTATATTTATTTGTTTAGGAGCATATAATATAATATGGTGTGTTTGTGATGAATTATCCGAAAAAGACGAAATAAAATATGTTAAGTTTCCTCTCATATGAGTATTTCTAAGTAAATATTATGGTTTATCACATGCAATTTTATCACGAGACACGTGTCAATCACTTTTGTGAGAGCCGATTTGATAAATTATTGATCTATAATCATTTGTAATATAGTATACATTTTCTTATTCGTTGTGTCATACATAACGTTACATCAACAGACCATAATAATACGACGCAGTACGTCGTGACAACAGCAACAACAAAAACGCACCGGTCATAGTATGTTCAAACAAACGATTTGCTCATCCACTTGTAGTGCCTATCGCCAATCTCTGACAATGTCACTCTTGTCAACACAATACGATATCATAATCTGCACAGAGCAAACTCGCGTTTCCACTCACATCGAATCCAGCCGAATTGAACTCGCACGTGCGTCTCCGAACCCGACAAATGCAGCCTACTCTCTGTCGGAGAGACGAATTGTCTTCCGGAATCCAATGTGATATCGAGTAAAACCGAAACTCGGACTGACACGCCATATAAGAGGAGATTCCGCAGTCTGTTCCCAGCGATTATAATACGGCGAGACTCCCGCCAGACTCGCTTGTAGACGACGGACGAGTACGGAACGCGGCAACTCGCTTTTTTCGTATCATAGTCGTATTTGTCGTATAGCATTATGGAAACGAAAAACTTTGTCGATTTAAAATCATTTTAATAGACGATATAAAAGAAACGTTCATACACGGAATGCAGATATCTCTTTTGTCGACGCAAGACAGTGTACAGGATAATTTAAGATTTTTTTTCTTTTGTATTTAAACGATGAGTTAAACAATAATTACCGCCATAAGAGTTATGATTGTATCCAGGGGCGTCCCTAGACAGTTTTCAAGGGGGGGGGCGAACCTATTTTTTTAATCGATATATTATTATACCTTCGTATTATTATTTATAATAATAATAAATAAGTACAGTTATACAATAAAATCTATTTTTTGTTTGTTTTTTGCAAACCGGTCAATTATATTATTTATGTCTACATCTATATTTCTATGCACATGCATTAATGCCAGTCCAGTCAATCTGGTTTGCCCCATTTGGCTCCTTAACCAAGTTTTTAATCTAAAAATCATCATATAAATAGCAAGCAATTAGGTGAAAGCAAACAACTAATGACTAATTAGTAGTTATTATCTTTTAATTTATTATCTTTGTGGAGATTTTGTTTTTTCTACTTAGGTATAACAATAAATTAAAATTTTGATCATTCAAATTTTGTCGATATAATATTAATTTTATACTTTCAAAATTTTTATGAACGCCCCTTCGCCCCCCCCCCCCCTTGGGAACGTGCCTGAACAGAGGTTTTAGTCTCATACGATTTTCTACAACTTGTTTCATCCTACTTGTATTGGCATTTATTATTTTTTGTTCTGGATTTTTATAGCAAGTCAAAAAATTATCACTACCTAGTTAAAACACAATTTTTATGATATAAATGTTGATCATGTTTTACAAGATCACCATCTTTGCCTAATAGTTTAGCATACTTGGTCAATGGAATAGTTACAAGACTTTTTAAAGGAACATTTTTGTCTTTGCCACTTTTGTGTGCAAATAGAACACAGTTTTTACAAAAAACACCTTTAGCTTTGTTAGAATAGACAAGCCATTTGAAATTTTCAAAATGAACTCTTTTAAGAAACCTTCTTTCTTCCTTACCTTTTTTATTGTGTACACTATAAGGGTAAATAAGGTTATCATCAGGTATATTATGTAATTCTAACAGTCGGGCTTTATTATAATCATTCAATTTTGTGCCATTCAAATAATCACCAAAATCAGAACTAATACCATTACTATCATTTAAACTCGATGGTATATTTTTAACTGGTAAATTATTTGAAATTTCATGAGTTGCATTTAAATTAGATACCTTAATAATTTGTGAAGTACTGATATTGGCTATTTCATTATGAGATGTATTTACAACTGATTCCATCATTTGTGTAGTACTCGTACTATCAATACTGGTGCTGTCAGGCTTTGGTCGTTTGCATAACCATGGCATAAAACTGCCAGATACAATTCTTTTTTTACCATATATTGTTCATGTCCATCACGAGTAAGTTGTCACTTTTACAGTTTTACTAAAATAACAAACAGTAGGTAACACCAAGAAAAAAAACAAACGGCCAAACGTAGGTAACAACGAGAAAAAAACAAACTAAAAACCATAGACCTTATACTAGTATAAGGTCTATGCTAAAATCAACCCAAACGGCCAAACACAAACGATATTTTAAACCACGGTCTAAAAGGACCATTTAGTCCATAGAAAAGAGATTAGATTTAGTCTATGGTTAAAACCAACGAACAACTATAATTTAAAATAATAATAATAACATCTGTGTTATTAACGGCCTGTTGTAGATAATCGTTATCTACAGCTATGTTTAGCATAAAACACACGTCTACGGGATAGACATATTAATATATTAATATGTCTATGGTCTACGGCCGTCGGCCACACATGGTCAGCAGCAGCCACAGATATAGATAATTTATTATGTATATCTGTGGCAGCAGCAATATGTAGTTTGTAGCCGTTGTGTTGGCTCATTGTTACCTTATACCATAGAGTAATAAGAATATTCTTATTACTCTATGCCTTATACCTATTATGTATCATCAAAAAATTCAGTGTAGCCACATGAACAAATGTGAGAAACAAATTACAATGAAATATTATATAAATACATTTTTTAATTGAGTTATAGAAACGTTATACTTAATATATTTCTTTTGGGGAAACATGAAACATTATACGACGTACGGGGGGGGGCGATCATCTCAACATCTCGTGTTAAACACACATTATAGTATCATTCCTTTCCAATGACTTGAATAACAGTTATTAAAAAGAATATAATCACATGGAATATAAACGTAATTTGATCAATAATAAACAAAAACACCTCAACATTTTCACAAAAAGTAGGTAAGTATTAATAACATTAATATTTTATTTTTATTTCTCCGGCTGTTGAATAGACATTCTGAAATAATTATTCTTTAGGTAGAGTATAGTAAACAAACCCTTTTTATTTTTGTCGGCTATTACAAAATGTTACAATGTTGATCGTCAAAGATCGATTTTTCCCCAGATGCATAAACATGAATGTATACATAATTTTTTAATTGATTTACTTACACACACACACACACACACACACACACACACACACACACACACACACACACACACACACACACACACACACACACACACACACACACACACACACACACACACACACACACACACACACATATATATATATATATACGAGGTGTGTAAATAAAGTAATGAGACTGATAGTGTAGCTAGTTATCTGGCAGCATTAATAGCTTTCCGTTTGAAAAGTTTTGTAGATAAACATATAATGTACCTTCAGTACGAGTTTGAACTTCATAGTGTCACATGTTGGTCTGTGGTGATTATTTTTGTAAACTGGTTTTTTTTAGTACGTTCTAATAATGGGTGATTATAATTTTGAGCGACAATGTGGTATCCGATTTTGTTTCTAATTTTGTTACCATGCGACCGAAACTTTTCAAAAGCTTCAACAAGCTTATGGAAAAAATGTGCTTTCAAGGTCCCAGGTTTTTAGGTGGTTCAAAGCATTTTCATAAGGCAGAGAGTTGATTGAAGATGAACCTCGAAGTGGAAGACCTTCAACTTCAAAAAATGATTTTATTCGCTTTTTTGATAGCCAAAGAATAGTCCACAAGGAGTTTGTACCTCAAGGCCAAACAGCCAACCAACAATTTTATAACAAGTTCTTGAAAGATTTCGAAAAAGGGTGATTTGGGTGGAACCAAACATCAAAAACACCTGGGTGCTGCATAATGACAATACACCTTGTCACACAACCATTTAAATTAACCAATTTTTGGCAACCAAAAATATTCCTGTGGACCCTCAACCCCTCTATTCACCTGACTTAAGTCCTTGTGACTTTTTTCCCTTTTAAAAAATAAAAATTCACCTCAAAGGACTTAATTTTGGGACACATGAAAAAATTAAAATGTCTGTGACTGACCAACTGAAAGCAATTCCAGTAATTGAGTTCCAGAACTGTTACGGACAATGGAAACATCAACTCCAGCGTTGTGTGGACTCCCATGGTAATTACTTTGAAGGAGATAGTGTAAAATAGTTATTTTAGTTCAATAAAAATATTATGAAAAATCAATCTCATTACTTTATTTACACACCTCGTATATATATATACTGAAATAAATAATTTATGATCACCAATTTGTGTACAGATATAACGTTTTTTAGACAATGTATGATTTAATGATATGTGTATAATAGTTTTACTAATACAGGCGATTCATACGATCAAACGTTAAATATGAGGTTTTTATTAGATACTTTAAAACGATCTAGCGAATCATTTTAATATAAATCCGACTATTGCCAATAAAGGAATTTGCCACCAACGTGATAATTTCGTGTTTCTAATCTTTTTATCAAACGGGTCTACTACACATTTACGTAATTGTGTTACAATAATGGAAACATTATTGTCACATTAACATCGATTTTCGATCTGAACATTTTGTTCTCCTGCCGAAAAGTGCGCCCGGCCATAATACGGCCTATGATTAAATATAAAAGTGTATATTTAACCACGTAATCAGCATTATTTAACCTCCGAGCACAAAAAATGTTAATTTAATAGACAAATATTGAACACACTATATAACAGCGTAGTTTCCTGAAAGTTAACACCTAACTAATAATATTCTGAGATCTAAACACTACCAGTCTCATTCACAAACATTCTATTATAGTTACGAATCATAACCGTCATTACATGTAAAGTTTACATTTGGGAAATGTTCAGACCGTCGAGCTAGAACTGAAATGCTTACCGTATAGTATAAGTCGATTAATTTTTTAATAAGCCGAATAAGCGTATCTATACGTGATGCCAATCGAAGAAAATCGGTGAAATGAGCACAACACGCTATTTCTTATTAAATTTTTCGAATCAATTCTTAGTAAATTGTATCTCAAATTGCCCGAACACTGGTGAACAATATCAGGTTAATTTACACAATACCTTAAAAGGATGAGACAGTAAAAATCATATAGGTATTATTTAATTTGAAGGAAGAAAATAATTTCCAAAATCAATACAAGGAAAATCAATACACTTTTAATTAAATTAAATTTTTTTTACCTATACGTTTTGTAAGATTTTTATTTTTGCATCAAATAAATCAATATTTAAAAGATAATATTACATAGTATATATTATAATATAGATATGTACTCTAATTTATTACAAAAACTGATAACAAAATTAGTAAAAAGAATTTTCATTTGTATTCAATTTATAAATTTTATACCACAAAATATTTTAAAATACACATTTTAACGAGAAATATTTAGGATTTCCAATATACCTTTAATACTCGTTTAGAAAAATCGTAAATATACGAATATCCATTTAAACAGTGTAAAATGTTTTTTACACTTCTGGCTGTTTTTTTTTTTTTTTTGTTTTTGTTTTTGATCATCGTTACTTTAAAACTATACACAATTTAGAATTTATTGAAAAACGTTTTTTTTTTACATACCAAAAAATTAAATATGAAAGTAAAAACAAATATAAGTGTACCTGACATATTTTGCAGTAAAAATTTAAATGATATAGGATGGCCACAAAGATAAAAAAACATGGGTGTTTACTAATGATCGTTAAATAAATTTGTTTTTAACTTTTACCTTGTTTAAAGGCTGTAAAGGTCTTTTATAGTGTCTAATATTTGATGTTTTTTTTTAGTCAGGTCCATAATGTAATATGTCAAAAATGTTTTTTACGTGAGGTTTTCCCTAAAGACAATAAATATACTGATATTCATGTCTGGCTTTTAAATGTTTTATCATTAATGATTTTGTAAAAACCATAAAAACGATATTAAATTTACAGAAGTTAATTTACAAAAGAAATTAATTTTTACAATTTGTTGAAGTAGTTATTGACATAAATTTATTATTGCAATGATCTAATAAAGAATTTTCTATTCAAAGTGAGAAAACGAAAAATGTATCGAAATTTAAAAAAATTAACCGAATATTAGTCATGCTATATTAGTATACGAGTATCACCTATTATTTACTAGCACGTGTGTTATTATAATCACTGGAAAACCAAAGCAAATTACGTGTTTATATTTTGGAATTTTTTTTTTTTATCACAGACTTATGCACTTATTTTTATATGAAACCAGGAGAAAATTATAAAAAAATATTTTATCGTTGTAAAAACAATTTTACAAAAACAGATTATGCATCGATTATTTCGTACACTATGTTAAATTCGGTGAATCCAAAAAAGAAATCAAAATAATTCCGATTGCGTATAACATTTATTCTTTTTCACTAATGTAAATAATTGTCGAGACTAATTATTGTAAACACAAAGTTTCAACGTATTAAAAAAAAAAAAAAACATCTATTCTACGGCACACTAAAAAACATCAAATAACTAGAACACTAATTAAATATGATTTAACAAGTGTTGCAACAATGTAATAATTATGTAATTAAAACAAAGAATAAACAAAAAACTATGATGTATATGTTTATCGGATATTTATGACCTTCCCGAAAAGCGGTATACGCACTGCAGTAATAATGTGTTATTAGACACGCGTTGTATACCATCGTAACGGTAACTATACTTTATCGACCACTTTATTTTGACCGTTGAACGATCGAATACCAAAACAACATGGTTTCGTACAGATAAAACCGTGACTACGTCGGGAGTGCCGTGCGCGGTTTAGTCGTCAGGCGGATTTCTTTGGAGAACGCCACTATAAGTATACTCGTCATCGAGACACCATAATATACATACACCTATACGCGTGCCTTTGCGTCGTATCAGACCGGGCCCCGTCTCTTTTGGGATTTCATTCATTTATACGGTATTTCGTGCACGCGCCTCGTGTTTCATTATGAATGCGAATACATGTCGTGTGAACATATTACCATAATAATAACAGCAAATACGTAATATAATATGATGCATACGCCGGGGTCGACGTTTGTTTTTTATTTTAGTTTCCAAACTGGTGATGTTTATCAGTAAGCAGTTTCGAACTTTCGGCGTCGGAGTAACGTTTAAAAACGGGTACAGGTTCGATCATAATTGAACGGTATACATAACGCGCGCAGTAGCCGTTAAACTCACGACGAGGAGAAAAAGGTTTTCCACGTCGTGACGTTTTCAATAGAACACAATGTCATACTCTAAATTTAAATCGTTTATAATTTAATAACGGAGCAAGATGGAGCGTTAAGATTGCAATATCTCAAAGTACGTTTCGCTACGTTTTCTTCGCCTTTATTATTATAAACAAACTCTATCACCTACAGTGGACATATAATAACAACGTGCATTTCAGCGTGTAGTCATTTATTTCACTATATTATTTATAGATTTAAATTTACATACGTTTTCCTTTTTTGAAAATTGAAACGGCGAGAGAAAATTTCCATATCTGCTCGCACAATTTACATACGCACGGTACACCACAGGTATACGCTCCGGTGGACAGCACGACGACGGAGGTGACCTGGTTAGCATTAAACGGCACATTCCAGACGAGATAAAGCGAGATGTCGTTTTGAAAAAGAAAAAACAGCCGTCAATCACGATACTGTAAACGAGTCAAGACCGCGCCATAGGTACCATTACAGATTCGCATGAATAATAATAATAATACTACTAATAATAATTGAATACACGCGAGTGTCGTCGACTTAGCACCGCGAAGACAATGATCGCTATCGAACGGTATCCCGACAGACGCGGCAGGACGTAAAAATAAGAATTACGATTGCGATTCCGTCGTATTATGCCGCGGCGCCGGAGTCGTTTTGCACGTACGCGTTGCACGAAGGAGTCGCAAAAAGTCGGAGAGCGGTGTGTCGTGAGGACGTTACGAGCGGCGCAATCGCCGATCAGTGGAGAAAACCGTATGAATGGAGAAAAACGACGGTATTGTTCACGAATATTATTTTATACGTCTTTTTCGATAAGAAACAAAAATAATCAACGCCCGGAACGAAAAATCAATAAATAAATAAAAGGTGACGAGGATATCTGAATAGCGTTTCACGCCCGCCTTGCGCGTCGTTGTGTCTAGGTCACAGATTTATGAGTCCGGGTGAAAAGCAAACCGACGTGCATAAAAATATGCGTGGTGGTCCGCTCGCAACAGGTACTGCGCACCTGTCCGGCCGACAAGAGAGTCGAAGGCGAAAAAGTGTCGCCCGTGTGCGCACGTAGACACAAAATTATAGACGAGGAAACTACACGGAGACAGTTTCGTTGCCCTTCTGTCGGTGGGTCGAGCAATTAAAAAGTTGCGTCGCTGTCGCGTTGCTCCGTGTGCGGGACTACATTTGACTTTGTGGAATATTAGTGGAAAAGACAAAACAGTTGCGCAACAAAAAGTTGCTCTTGCGTGCGGCCGCCCTGAATCGTCTGCGGACCACCGTGCACGCGACGACCGGTCAAAGGGATAAAGCTGCGATGACCGATGACTCTCTCCACGGCCGTGGCGCACGTCAGACTGATCGCGGCGATCAGTTACCGTCACGGCGTCGTCGTCGTCGTCGTCTGAACAATAATCAAAATAATAATAATAATAATACTATGGCATGTCCTCATATCGAGTGCGCGAGGCACTCGTCGACGACGTTCGAAGGAATATTAAAAATTAAGGGACGGAATGATAACCTTCCGTCTCTTTGCACGCACATCGGTCAATATGTCATGTATTACCCAAATTATCTCGGGTGTACGGTGATATATCGATATTACTCATAAAACGACTTTTACGATTATTGAACGTGCACAAAGAGGTTTCTGGTCACAGCTAGTTTAAAAATCAGCTAGGTCACATTATTAGTCTACAAATTATTAACGGTATTGCACATATATGGGTTTACTGTACACGGTTACCGTGAAAATCAAATGAGCAATAACACTATTATTTTTATAATATGAAACGTAATAATATAAAATCGTCTCAAGTCGTCCAGCGTCGATATGTTTGGTAGATTAGCACAAGTCACAAACCTTATGAAGAAGTGCCTATAAAACTCGTCTATTAGAATAGGTAAGTATTTTTTTTCTTTCGTTTAACATGTCGAATTAAGCTGATCGTACCCTCCTCCATTTTACTTAAAACATGAAACGACGCCATTTAAAAGCGTGTGGATTTCGAAATCTTGTCGAATGTGTTTCGAGGATTTCGCGTGGCGCAGCGTATGATGTGTACGTACAAATGTAAATTGATCTGATGACGAACAACAATGTTTTGTAATCGAGTAGATTTAATGTATAGTGTGAATGATTCCATTACGATCAAAGGCAATTATAATAAACAAAATGAGCAATCAAAGCTAAAATAAATCTGCGTCAAGGCACATCACGTGTCATCCTCAATACGTACCCTAAGCACGTATAAATTGCTATGCGAATCACCAGGGTGGTTATTAAAAATTGTCTCATATATTATACGAAAAGCTAGTTAATGTATTAACTACTTCATTCCAGTGGCGTAATTATTGGGGGGATATGGGGATATGTCCCCCCAGACCCTTTTTTTTTTAGAATATCCATAATAATATTCCCGTAAGCACTAAGTTTTAAAAGATTTTAAGATAAGAAATAAGAATTCATGGATATTAATACTAATATAAAACTACGATAGCTCATAAATTACAATATATGACAAGACAATTGTAGGTACAGCTCATAGTTAAAACATAACACTGATAAATCTACAATTTACGACTCTAGATTATTTTTTTATAGTGTAAAAAGTATGAAATATATCATAATAACGTGAAACATTGAAATTTGTCTAATACAAATATTAATGCTAGTTATTTATCAATTATTGATTATCATTATATAATCTAGATTAGTTCTTATAATAATCATGGAATGAGTACAGTGGTTGACATATTATTATTATATTGATTATTCTTGTTTTCGAGTATGTCAAGAGAGACTTTTGACTTTATTTTGTCCAAAGTAAAATTAAAATCAACCAAAAAAACGACAAATTTAAAAAAACCAATTTCTGCAACCGAAAAGCTTTAAGTGACACTTAGATAAGTCATAACTCATAATTTGTTACAAATGAATGTTTTATTACATTTATAACAACATTGTTTTACAATAGCTTTTTCTCAAACATAGAAATCGAAATTAAAACAACGCTCATAATTCAAGTCGTCTTGAAAAATAAACAACGCAACGCGCACAGCGCATCGCTAACGCTCAACGTCCAAGATCAGTGTACACAGCTCCGATAAAATAACCGTGTTTGATTTATTTTCGTCAACGCTCGCCGCTTATCGCTCAACGCTCAACGCGCAACGCTCTCCGATGTGCACGCGGCCTAAGATTTCAATACAAATGGCTGACTGAATTTGAATGGCTAACATATTCTGAGTTGAAAATGGGTGCTTTTTGTAAATTTTCTACTGTTTTTGCAAAGTCTGGTGGTGTAAATAATCAGCCGTTAGATCAACTTGCTGTTAGATGAATGGAAAATGCTAAGCAGGTTTTTATAATAAAGTACTTTTTTAATGTTTACAGTATATCTTATTAAATTGCTATGATTGTATTTTAGATTTTTCGTGAACATTCTAAAAAGCTATATCATGGATATTGTGTCGTGGACTCTAACCATTTTCTTAGAGTTTATTCTAAACAAAAATTATCAATCATTAATCAGTTAGATTTAGAAAGGTTGGTACTGATTTACTAATTTTATTACTGAGTTAATAATTATGTACCTAATATGCAATATTATTTTTAAACATAATAACTTACTTTATTTTATATAATTTTAATTATAGTTGAACAAATCAAATCAAATAGAAAAAAGCTTATCCCAATTATTAATTGTGTGATCTTGTGTGGTCGTCAAGAAATAGCTTTGCGAGGCCACAGGGATTCTGGAAGTTAGTATTTTATGATGTTTATAAAATTGTATATAATATATATTTTTTTAATAAATACTAAAATACATCTATTCAATTTTTAAATAGACAGCAACAACCAATCAACCAATCTAGGTAATTTTAGAGCTATACTTAAGTATCGGAGTGAAGGTGATGATTATTTAAAACATCATTTAGAAGAACAAGGAAGAAACAAATACATCACACCTCAAGTTAAAATGAAATAATTTCAGCATGTGGAAAAATAATTTTAAAATGAAGTAAATAACTCTCGTTGTTTTATCGTGTTGGCTGATGAAACCACTGACATAGCAGTTATTGAACAATTAGCATTATGTGTGAGATATGTTGATTCAAAATATTATATTAAAGAAAATTTTCTAAAATTTATACCTGTAAATAGCCTAACTGGAAAAAATCTAGCCGAGTCTATTTTAAGTGGTAATTAATAAATAAAATATTTTATACTTTAGAATACTTTACTAAGATTTTATACTTTAGGATTAACTGAATGTGGAATAAACTGCAATTTCCTTTATGGCCAAGGATATGATGGCGCTAAAAACATGTCAGGCCAGTTCAATGGTGCTCAAACACACATTAGAACTACTTTTCCTAAAGCGATATATGTACATTGTGCAGCCCACTCATTGAATTTGGCTGTATCAACTGCGTGTAACATACAACCCATTAGAAACTGTTTGGGCATTATAGAGAAATTATATATTTTCTTCAATACACCGAAACGCCATAATGTGTTATTATCTTGTATTGAAAATAGCAATACTGATATAAAAATAAAAAGCCTTAAAAGACTATGTGCTACAAGATGGGTACAGCGCTATGATGCTGTACATGATTTTGTATTAGAAGCCTTAGAATTAATTTCAGACTGGAAAGATACATCAAGAACTGCTATAGAAGCCAATATGCTTATAAAATCAATTGATTCAGAGTTCATTGTATCAGTTTATGTTGTTAAGGTGAATATTATTATTTTTTATAAATTTAAAATAATTTGTTTCCTACTGTAATGTAAATTGTATATTTTGTAATAAGTAATTTGTAATTTAATTTGTAAATTGTATGTATTTAGCTACTGTTTTCATATGATTTGCCTCTATGCAAGCAATTGCAAAGAGAGCGAATTGATTTAAAAGAAGCAGTCAATCTCACAGAAGATATAGTGACAGAGTTAAAGCTAACTAGAAGTAATTGTGATTGTGAATTTAAAAAAATATTTAGTCAAGCAAAGGTATAAAATATATTATTATAATATAATCACTTATATTAAGCTGAGTATAATTTGTTATAGGACATGTATGCTAAACTAGACATTGAATTAACACTCAAAAGAATCATTAAAAAACAAAAAACCGTGTCAATCCTACAGAAATATCATGTCTTGTTTTGGTACAGATTCGAAATAATTAAAAATATTGTTTTGGAATTTTTTACTCATTTTATAATAGTCGTTTAGTAATCGTTCAAATTAAAAAAATACTGGCGCGGTTACCATACAACTGTATGAAAATAGACCAAAGCTAATATAAGACGTTTATATTAGCTAGTTCCCCACGCGGTCACACCAAACGCATCGACAACTATGTGACAACGACCACGATAAATGACTTTAGGTAATTTATAACGAACAAAACGATGATATGATTGCATAATTAATGTAATACTGATAATAATTTTTAAATACTTCACCGTGACTCGACCAATTAATGGTCGATTTGAGCGCGTACATACTAAAAAAAAGAGCTTTAAGTTCGCTTCTTTTCTCGTCGGCATTAGAAAAACTAAAAGTAAAGCGAGTCCTCCGGGTCACGCAAGTGAAATAATCGCAAAGTGCACTTGATTTCACCGAATACAAAGAAATGAAGAAACGACGAAGGATACCATAGAGTATATTATAAAGACTATACGTTTGTCCAAAGAGTATACAAGTGCTACGTTTGCCCATAGAGTATATAAAGACAGAGAGGACGATTACGGGATTCCGCAGGTAGTGGTTACGCTTTTTCGTTACGAAAATTTTTTTTTCAGTCACTACACCAGACCTGCGATAAAAGGTATGCAATAGCTTAAAAAAATATAACTGTACTGCCGACCAAGTCACAATCACAATATTATAACCCCCTAACCCTCCCCCCTCTGTATACGCCACTGATTATATCTTTGCCGTTGCCTTTGTCGATGGTGCAATCGAATGCGGAAACGAACGCTCTTGACACTTCCAGCTCATTAGCGTTTCCCGACGCGTGTATCTATGCAGGCGCCGAGTCGAGTGCTCGCAGCCCACTAGAAAACAATTTCGTTTTTATTCCGGCGGGCGCTGTTGAGTCACAAACCATGACGGATATATTATTATAGTATCGTGCGTTCGCGTACCGGCGGAAAAATCAAACGACTCTGCGAGAACGGTTCGCAAAAGCATCGTTTACCAAAAATATCAGACGCTCCCGCGTATATATATTATTTTAGGTTTAACAAAGTTGGACGTTCCGACGCTTTGTCATCTTGATTTTAGCGAGGTTCTTTGATGCAGTATCGGTTTTGACGAAACGTCAGCGAGAAAAAAATCAGAGAATAATCGACAACGAACAACCGCAACGAATGACAATGCGCTTTTCAAAGTCTGGTCTGATTTAACGAAAAAGGTTCGAAAACACCTATATTATACTTATATTTATAAAAATACTGATTTTTTGTGATTCTGCCGCGTGTATATTTTATGTTTGTTAAACCGTGCAATGGTTCGCCAATGATAATTGAATAGGTCACATAATATACCTGTGAATGATTGAGAGGATGCAAAAGACCTCCACGTATAAAAATTTAAATCATTGATTTTCTAAAGAATTGGTTTTTGGAACGACCGCGTGGATTAACATTTCAAAATTCAACGAATATTATTCAAAATAATGTTTTACGTTTTTTAGTTTGTAAATATAAATGTACATTTCCAAAAAAACACTGCAAGTCTTTTAATTATTTCAATTTTTTTTTTTTATCAATTAATACATTCAAACATATCATTTGGTTTATGGTTGTATAATGTATACAATTTACATATAATTATAACGTTAAAAACTCAAAAATCCGTTTTTTACTCTTCATCATTGAATAAAACTATCCTTTCAATACGGTACCGTATTGAAAGTAAGTATAAACAAACGTTACATAATAATTTCTTGTTCAAATATTATATAAAATATTAATGTTAAATCTATGTAATGTTATGAATTACGCAACCAAATCTATTTAGATCTTTCAGTTTTAAACAGAAATAAATGAATGAAAATCAAAAATTAAAAATTAAAATGCAAGCGTAAAACGTATTAATTATTATTCAATTTCCAGGTTCTCTACGGAATTTTGAGGTTCATATTCATTCATTCGATTCACGGCCATTAATCAAAATGTTCCCAATGATTATTAGCTATTCATAATGCACGAAACAACTATAAATAACGTGATGAGAATTAAAACGATTTGAATCTAATCACACGATCCCATCTAGAATTTATTTATTTACGTCACTATTGACATCGATTTATATTTTTGGACAACGCATCCAGAAAACAAACAATCACTTACGCGTTTTTCAACAACCGAACACTTTCAACGCCACCAATTGAATACACTGAAGCGTTAAAACCATCAAACATTGCTAAAAGCACAACAATAGTTGACGAAAAAATAAAAAATAATAATAATAATAACAATAAAAGTGAAAATAAAAATAAAAATAAAAGGAAAAATAACGCAAATATTTGCCAAAAATCGTTGCAGAACACGGAGTAGAAGTATTATTATTATGTATTATAATTGTAATAAAACGTATCAGCTGTGTTGAGTACTTCCGCGTGCTCTCGAGCATTCGTGTTTTTACGTACTATAGTATATTAATAACAGCATAACATGTTTACGAAATCACTGAGGTCTGGGACTAATCGCATTTGCGAAAGATGACTTTTTGTTTGCGCTCAGATACCACTCGCACCCGCGCTCGGTTAGGTTAATTGAGTTTGACTGAACAACATCGTCGTTGACGTCGTTAGCGACTAATCCTTTTAAGGGCCGCAGACGTTGACAAAATCGGCTGCATACGAATTGCGTCCCCGATATAAAAATTGCGATTTGTGACATACTAATTGCGTCCCGGGTTTTCGATACGACTATACGAATTGCGTCCCGGGTTTTCGATACGACTATTCTAATTGTGTCGTGATGTACTTAAAAACGTACAAAATGACACTTACATAAAAATTCGTAGCAGTAGTCAAAGGAGGAAAATAAGACGTGAAATATGTGAAAAACAAGAATTTTTAAGAAATCAAATGATGAAATACGACTTTAACGAAATTACACGTTTTGATTATGTTAAAACTGTATCGTTCAAATTTTTACCGAGCCATAAATAATATTACAATAACATATGATAACTATAACCTTATAACCTAACTTATATTTTTTGAAAATTTTATATTTAACGACGAAAACAATATTTTTGATGTACATAATAGTAACGAAACGATAAAAAACAATATTTTTAACCTACCTTTAGCAATATAATATTTTATGTTGCTATTGACAGTCCTAAGTCTGTATTAAATTGGAAGGAAAATAATGTATTTATATAGGACGCAATTAGTATAGTTGTTAAATATTATCGGGACGCAATTAGTGTAGTTGTTAAATATTATCGGGACGCAATTCGTATGAAAAAGGGATCTTGGGACGCAATTCGTTTGCTGCGACAAAATCGACTGGTCGTTTGATCATTACCGTTACGATTACCGGCACATTCATAAATGTATATTCAACGGTCCCCGACATTCGCGCCATAGCAGCGTTTCAAATGCACGACTCGTGTGTGTATAAATAAATATATATATAATATATAATAACCCGACGCGCATTTTACGTATTTAGTTGTTACACGGGTGTTTTACGAGAGCCATATTTTAAATTACAGCATGTCCTCGGGCAAAACGTCAAACAAGACATAATATTGTTGTTATTATTAATATTGGTATGTATGTAGGTACGCGTGCGAAAATTATGGAAATATCATTTTTTAATCACGAAAAAAACCGTACAGACGACGGATCCGCCGTAAAATTACGCGTGCGGGTGGAAAGGAGGTGGAGGAGGATGAGGATGAGGAGGAGGAGGTCCCCGTGGTGAATAAAATATAGTCCAGCGCGATAAATAAAATTATTTAGGTACGAGTTTCACGCGCTCTCGCTATGATGGTCGTGAAATTTTGTCGGTAATATCGTAATATAATAGAGTGTGACGGCGGATTCATGGTCGGGTATAACGTGCGGAAAGTACGGCGCGGGGACGCCGTAGGTTTTTTACGGTTTTCCGACTCTACGGCTCGGGAGAATCGACCGTTTTCGTGATATTCGAAAACTTAATGCGCCGTCTCGTTTTAATCTGTGAGCCGACGACTTTTTGCGGAACACCGCAAGATGTAAAACACGCGATGTCTCGAACAATGTCATAAGTTTCTACTCCGGGATTTATAGGCTTTGAAAAACTTGCGAGTTGCGCAATGCCGTCGCATCGTCTTCTAGAGATAATATCTCGGAAAATTAAAACCGTGAAAACTATACACTGTTCCTCCTTATCAACTGCAGTAGTACTAATTTCTTACGGCGCGTGTATAGTACACTGTATACACGCACTTCGCTTGACACGGTTTCGCAAAGAAAATAATATGTTGAAAACGTTCAACTAAACGAAATATCTCGTTATCTGGTGACCGCGGAAAATTTTCCTCGACCCAAAATTTTGTTTTAGAAAAAAAAACCCATTACATACGTTCCTACGAGCGAAATAACAAATCTCCTAAAATAAATATGGTATCGAGTTGAAAAAAAAACACTTACCACTCACGAGTTTAATGAAAATACAAATGAAATACTTGTTTATGTACATTAGACAATAATGATTGTCTACGTAACGTTTGCGTTATTTCATTAATTCGAGCGACGAAACATGTGCGAATTAAAATATTCATTACGATTTATTTGAAACCGTGTTTCAAAGATCTGTTGAACAAACGTACGGACTGTAATATTATGTTCTGACCATTTGGCAAAAACACAGAAATGCATTTACCGACGAACCGCAGCACTATAAACGTGTTTTGACCGTCTGTAGTGCTTTTCAGAAGACCTACGTCTGCACTACTGTAGCGATAGAGATGACAGGGTGGAAAAATGAACAAGCGCAATTTGTTGTGTTTAATAGGTATCAATAGAAATTGTTTTCCGAGCTACGAAATAACTCGCTGACGAATAGGTACACTTTATTAAATGCATACGAAACCTCTCGTGTAATGCGGACGCCGACGAGGAATGACGATTTGTCCGCTGTACAGAGAGACACATGCGTTAATGAGAGAGTGCTTGCTTTAAGTAAATATTAATCAACTTAAAAAACAGTAACGACATAAAAATGATGTCCGTCCGGTTTAGATCGAGTATATTTCAAACTGCAAAGTCAATGTTTATTTAACTACAGTGTTTACTGTTATTAATGAACTAGACAAAAACAGGTCCAAGAGTAAAATATATTTTGTTTTTATTTAATTTTAATTTACCTTACGTTACGATGGTCATTGAATTGAATAGTATTGTTAGAAATTTCGAAAACAACATTTATAACTTCTGAATGACCCACAGATATATAAAACAACTAGATAGTAGATAGCCGACTCAACGAATAAAATTTAAATCTAGAATCCATATGCGAACAGGGCAAAATATGATTGATTAATCTATGACATTTTATATTATTCCATGAAATATAATTTTTCTGTGATTGAAACCAAAGATCACAGATATATAAAAATAGTATTTTTATATATCTGTGCGACTGTGCCAAAGATATATAAAAATGTTGTCTTATATATCAGTTATCTTTTTATATGGATTCGGATTGAAACACAATTTTTCGATTATAATTTATTAACTATAAACTATAAAGTGCAATTCAAGTAATTCAACATCATGGTGGTTTCTTGTTCAGTGTCTGGTAGTGTCAATAGGAGACTGAAAAGAAGCAAAGTTCATTTTTTTTCGTAAGTTATACATTGTTATATCTTATGTAAACTCATTATTAGTTAGGTTATTAAGGCCGGTTCTTACAATGTCCGGTTAAAGTTGACGGACACTGCGGAACTCTGCCGGTAAACATCCCACTAACCGTCGGTTAACCGTTAACAGGCACTGAACTGGACATTGTAAGAACCGGCCTAAATTGTTTTTAAAAAAATCATGGGGTAATTAAATATTTCATGAATTAATCAATCGCATTTGCCCTGTTCGCATATGGCTGTCAGACATCATAGGTCTTATGAGACTTTATCACTGAGTCGGCTATCTAGTTGTTTTATATATCTGTGGAATGACCAAACAAAAATATTATATACAGTCGTAAAAAATTCTACACGAACCCAAGCACTATTATTGATTGTAATAGATGATATATATGAATAGCGTAATATTTTTGTACGACAGTACAGTAAGTTATTTCAATAGTTAATATACAAACACGAAATTCGTTTGTTTTCAGGATATCGATTTTTTTAAATATCGCAAAATTCTTGAATGAAAAACGCGCCTCTCATCAACTGTTACGGGTCAAGTATGTCGAGAGTTCGAAGGTGCGTTTTGATTCCACATCATATCGTACGGTGTATAGGTAATCGTAAAAAATTACGTTTGCGCCGTGGACTTTATAATAATATGGAGTATATGATATACGTAACTGGGCGTGCGGCGGTCGGGTCGGGGACAGAGGACTAATGCAGCACAATTTCGCGTCGACTCGTATTACGCGCACAATTATTATTTAAAATTATTAACTCGACCGACGCGCAGCGCGGTAAGCCCGTAAATTCTAATTCTCGGTGACTGAATAATGCGCGATTTACTATACGCACGCGCAGTATTCGACGCGCACTGAAAACCGCAGCGTTCGGTTCGAGGGGTTTCGCGACCGACCGTAATAAGTGAAACGTGGATTTTTTTTTTAATTGAAATAATTCAAAATTTTTAACTACTCCTCGACCAACGTTATTACGTTATAGCTATGGTGAACACGTTATTAGAGCGTCGGATTGGAGCCACTTACATAAGATAAAAATTAAATTTTCAATTTTCTTAATCGGTGGTTCCGTAGATTTTGATAAGGGATCCATTGATGAATACTATACGAGTACTGGCAGGGACGTATATAGGTTTTTTTCGGGAGAGGACTGAGGTATTTTTTCCGAATAAGAGTTACAAAATTTGACCTATTAAAAACAAGAATAAGTAATTCAGTGTACAATTTAAATAGATATTTTTTTTCTTTAAGAAAATTGATATAATATGAACAATTAGATAATATAATAAAACAATTTACAAACACATGCAACATTTTAGAGAAGGGAGTCCATCCAGTGATAGACCTTCTAATCAACTATTATTGAATAATAAAAGAAAAAACAGATTATATGCAATTTAGATATCACTCTTTGTCACCGTTGACAAATATAAGTTAGTAGTAGCAGTGGCGTATTTACGGGGGGGATCATTGGGTTTGATCCCCCCTCCAAGATTTGAGACAAATACTTTTTATTTATTTAAATCTAAATTTATTTTAGCTCTATGCCTCTTTGCACTGGTAAATAGTAATTTGTGAAATATTTCGATTTTTTGACTAGCAAGTTGTGGACGAATTATTTAAAAAATCTAGGAAACTAAATTTTGTTATATAAAATAAAAATATAATATAATTCAGAATAAAATACATTGTTGTTTTTTAATATCTTTTAACTATCAAATATAAATTATATTAAGTTTTTCAAAACATATTTACTGTAGTTTTATATTTTAATTATTTAAATGTCCTCAAATTTATAATAAACTAACACAGTATATAAATTATACATTTGTTCAGTTGTCATTAAAGCTTAATACTAATTAAGGGGTCCCTATTAAATTTTTTTATTTTTATCCCCCCCTGGAAAAATTCTAAATACACAACTGGGTAGAAGTTAGCGAGCAAAGTGGTCGGTTTTTTTAAAATTATATATGGACGGTCGAAGTGTTTATCCCCCTCCCTCACCTTCCCACAATTCGAAAGCGAAAAAAACACTCATCATGTATACACTGTATCAAGGCGTTTGTTAAGATGTGTATATACATATGATACAAACAATATTAAAATCTAATGTCCGTTTATTGAACGGGAAATAACGATAAACTAAAAACGATGAAAACCATCAACCGATCATCGTCGTCGACCGCCTCTATCACAACTTTTTGTCGGAAATAAGTTATAATTAACCATTAAATTCAACTACTCAAAGTAAGTACGGGCATATCAAGTCCAAGAACTTTTTTTTACGAGCTCTTTCAAAACTTTTACAATTTACGAAGCGATCCTATTGGAAATAGGTAGATTTAAAAACAAATTTTCTAAAATTTCGGGGTAGGGGGCTGTAATCCAAAAAAGCCTTTGAATTATGGGAAATCCATAAAGTGGTTAATTACCTGGTAACTCAGGTTAAGCTGTTGATAACGTTATAAAAAACACTAAAGGGAATTTTTTGTTTTAAAAAATGTTGACACGTTATTAATTTTTCCTATATGACATTTTCGATTCAATAATGTAGACTTGTAGCAGTAATAATATTTTATAATAATAATAATTATCATTATTATTTTTATTTATATTAAATAATAATAAAGAACGAAAACTGTTTTTGTCTGGAGTCCGTGGATGTTTTTTATATCTCAAAGTAGATCACGACTCAAAAAAGGTCAAGAACCCTTCGTATAAGTGGTACAGGTAAGGTTGTAGAAACGAAAATTTCGATTTACCGACGATTGACCACTAGGTATAAGCACGTGGTTCAATCAATCACAGATCTAGAACATTTCAAGTATCACGGTATTTACATCTGACGCATTATCTCGATCCCCAGCAAGAGCTGCAAGTATCAATTATAGACGCTGCCTAGCGGTTATCTTATGCAGTGCTCTTATCTGGTCAATCGATCGTTTTAATCGAAAAATTGTTTTTTTTCCGAATTTTTTATGAAAAAACAACTATTGTAAAACATAACATTTGCGTACACTTTGTTTAATTTTGTTTTACATCGCGTGCATATCTACACTGATTTTATTAAAGTGTATAAGAATGTATGTAATTTATAGTCGCCAAACATGTTGCAAATATTTCACGTTTCATTAGACAACCGACAGATTTTTTTTTTTCCCAATGCAAAAGTTATTTCCACCAATTTCACCCAAACTGTGAGATTTTCATTGGAAATCGGTAACAATACGCTCAATAGTTTACAAAGTTATCACGAGTATTTTACCAACTATTCTCATAGAAAATACTTTCAACGGAACAGTTAATCACACTCGAAAGATACTTATGACGTGTTGCTCGGAGAGAAAAATCCAAAACCAAATTAGAACAACATCACACAGTAGGATCGAAGAGTCGTTGAAACGGTACGCCGTCAATTCGACGCCGGAACACAAGTCGGCACTAGATATTTGAAACCACGCGTGACGGCGCGAAAAAACACGTAGGAATTCAGCTTTTTTTGTATTTCTTAGTGAATCAAAGAATCAATTAGTTTTACTATGATGTTCTTTTTTTTCATCATCAAGCATCGCTTTAAATCAGAATTCAAATTTTTATGGTAATTTAAGGGCTCACTTTTCTCTGTACTAAATAGTTTTTCTGAACGTTTGGAAAAACTGTCGAAAAACCGATTAAAAACGGTAATATTTTTCGTAAGAGCCACTTTGACTCAGTTGATATTAGTAATTAAGTCATAAATTCAAAAGTAATTTTGCTATAATATTGAAATTTTCACCATATATCAATTACACACATTTACATACTCGACAAAAGTTTGAAAAAAGTTGACAACTTTTGAGTTAAAAATAAAACTTTTGAAAGTATCTCATTTAAAAAAAAATGTATTTATAATAAAGCGTTTAATTTTTAATATCAAGTCTTGAAAATCTAAAATGACCTTTCACACGTGCTTACCTAATGATACCGACAATATTTTAAAAACTGTTACTCAGAATTTATTTATAAGTAAATTATTTTACGATTTTTACAAAATCGACGGTTTTCACATACACGTTTTACTTTAAATATTAATAAAAAATTATTGGTCTATCCAATAATTATGGAATTATAGGTGCAAATAGAATAACATATTTTGAATTTTTAGGTACAAAATGTTCCTTTTCTTTAAAAAAAATCTTTTAAATGGTTTTGATAAAAAAAAAAAAAAAAAATGTAATCGGCGATTAGACTATGAAAATGATTAAATGTATGAACTGTTTATTTTACGCTAAAGCCTTGCTCTGAATCGTTAAACTAAACAAATTGTTTATCTTTCTCTTAAAATGCAATACACCTTTCTCCATTATCTGGTCCGAGAAACGAAGAAATTGTATGTCCGGCTTTTTCTTTGGGTTGTTTTATTCAAAAATACATTTCAATTTTACAAGAAAAAATAATACAAAAACACTGATTTTTATTTTATGTGTGAAAATAATTATTTGAAATCAATACGAAATTATATTTTCACTAAATCAGAAAAAAAATGAAAACTCAATAATTTTATCACATATATATGATATGACGTATTGTCTACAAGTATCACTCTCTTGGGTCGTATTAAATTATCGGTAAAAACAAATACACCGTTCACAACGATTGTAAAAAGTCGATCTTTTCGGGGTGGAAATAACAACGGCGACGAGTGTACGGTCCTATGAGCCAGTGGTTTTCAACCAGGGAGTCACGAACGATAGGTTCGGGGGTCGCCGAAAACAGTAGACGAAATGAAAAAAAAAAAAATAAAATATAGTAGAAATTAAATCGAATTTCGATGAATAAAACGAGGTTTATTTTTTTATTTTTTGAAGGCGTCGCATGACAAAAAAATAAAAAAAAACGGTTCGCGATCCGAAAGTGGTTGAAAACCACTGTGGCATGAGCGGACGGTCCGAGATCGCAAGACTCACCTGCAGCGTTGACCGCCGATTGCCGGAACCTGTCGGCCGCGTGACCGAGTGTGACGGCCGCGGATAGCTGGAACCCGTGGTTGAGCACGTGCACCGCGACCGCCGTGGCCACGATCACCCAGCCCCAGCCGCCCTCCGGATAGTAGTGCCGCTGCAACGTGGCCCGCTTGCGGGCCGACAGCGGCGCCAGCGGGCACGTGTCCGCGGCCAGGCCACCGGCCCCGGCGCCCCCGCCGCCCGCGTCCCTGTGTCCGCCGCCGCCGCCACCGCCCAGGCCCATCATCAGGTCGGTGAGCCCGGTGCACGGGCCGTCTTCGGACGGGCCGTTTTCAACCACGTGCGCGCCGTCGTCCTCCAGCCGCACGACCACCACGGGCCACGTGTTGCTGCGCGACATCACGTTCATGTTGCCGTCCAACCTCATCGCGTGGTGCCTGTGGGGAAAAAAAAAACGTTTACCACGCATTAATCACAATATGACGGCCGAGAGTGTAGCGCGTGTTTTCAAAAAGTTGAAACGTAACGCGTTCGAGTCTGAGAAGTAACTAAAAAAAGATCAGGACGCCTTAGAAATCAATAGTGAAACGAGCTAACCTTGTAAAAACAAAAAAAAAGGAACAAAACCGAATCGAAATTACAATATTAACATTTATTATGCATTTTTACCGCTACGGAAAATACGGTTGTAATAAAAATTTCGTTTCAGAGTACTGTTTTGTTTCATATTATTTTTCAAACATCATTTAGAGTTCATTTTACGACTATATACGTATAATGACAAAGCATACATATAGAATAATATTAGCAAGAAACATTTTTCAATCGTATACCTTCTGAACGTAGACTTCAGTCGCGCGTCTACATAAAATGGCAAGGAAAATATAAATAATCGTTTGTAAAATAATATAGTTATCGATTCGGATGTATTCTACGTAAAAACTATGGAATCAATTCTGATATTTTCGTCGTAACAACCAGGGAACCAATTCGGAAATTTTGGAATCGGCTTGGCAACACCGACAGTTGTTTTTTTTTTTTTTGATTTTGGGATGAGTTAACTTCTTAAGTCAAACTTAGTTTGCTCGGGGGTAGTCTGCAGATGATACTCTCACGAAAATCCGTTACGGGAGTGAATCTCGACCAGAAGTTTCTATAAAGCCGTTAGGCATATAATTAATATAATATTATTAACCGAACTGCATTACGGTTTTTTAGAGTAAATTCATCGTATTTGGTTTCCAGCATTTTATTAAGCTTTGTGTAACATAAATAACAAGTGTAAATAATAATAAATAAATATCTAGGTCTCATGTGAAAAAATGCATGTAAAATTAAAAATACCTATTTGTTTTACTCTACATAATATCATTATATTTGAAGTTTTGTTTCAATTAGCTGTCTCGTGACAACTATGATTTCTTTGTTTTTGTTTTTGTTTTTTTTTTTGTGGTTAGGAAGTTTCCGTTCTCACGTGATATTTTTCACACCGAAGGGTGACGTGATTCGACCGTTTACCCGCCCCCAAAATCAACGTCATTGACAATAAAAAATTATATACTTAATCAATGGCCTCGACAGAAGTGTAAATAGTATACCACCGCATTTACGCGCGGTAAACAATCACGTTTCATTTAACAATGCCTATAAAAAAATATAATAAGCGGTTTCACTGGTTTACAACTTACTTTATTCTTCCCTTCGTCACTTCTAATTCACTGCTTTTACCTAACTGATTTTAATAAAACGTCCCAGTTTGACGCGACAATATAACATCAATTAAATACATACGTATTACACACATATGTATTAATACAATGAGATGATGTAGAATTACATCCTCTCAGGACTTCTAATCATCTTCAAAAATTGTCCAGACCCCCCATAAATACGCCCCTGTTCTATCCATTTATATAGTACCCTTCACAAATCGCCCTCTTCGAAGATCTTCTTTAACCAGATAAGAACAATCCGCGTATAACAAACTCGTGACCTAAACTAAATTCGGCCGGACTCAATTCGCACGTGTATCACAAAACCTTATAAGTACTGCTTACTCTCCGTAGAAAAACCCCGTTTTTTTTAAGAATCCAATCTGATATGGAGTAAGAGTAGTAAGACCTTTCCAAGTAGACTCACGCGTTTTAAAATAAAATAAATGGTCCTACTGTCTACACTCTGTGTCACATAAAAGACAGACTTTCATCAGTCCTGTCATAATTTTATCATGTCGTAACTGTTGAATTTTTTTGGAATAAACTTTTGTCCATTTATTATTTGGCATCTCAGTTTCATTAACAATAAATGCAAAATATTAATAAGAAAGTCAGTTATCTCTTTTGCCGACTATATAACACGCGTAACAACGTATGGTAGACTTAAGTTTTTTGTACCCATGGTTAATTTAATGAGTTAAACAAATTACTATTTGCCGACTGTATCACCTGTGGTCCAACTAGAGCGCTGATCGGCCCTCTTTACAAGCATTAAATTTATTACTCAATATCTCATGTTGAACATGTCATTTTATCGATCCTTTCTAATTACTTTGACATCACTTAAAAGATTCGATCGGCATACCATGCACGTGGTATATTAACGAGATAATGACGTGTACATTAACCCTCTTCGTAAAAATGTAAGCTTTTAGAATTATTATTTACATTATTTTCCCGATCGTTTGGTAGATAGTCAGTTAAATTTTCCCCGTAACTTTTCTCTCGAAAAATAAGCAACTGACCCCCAATATTTTACCTTTTATTTTTCTGTTTGCTCAACTGTGCGGATTGTGAATATTCCAAAATTATCAGACGGTTAAAAAAATAATAAATAAATGATATGTTACATACAGCTGTCCAGTAATATATAAAATGCATTCTGGTTCAGATGACGGCTGGTTTTGAAATATTGCATTAATACGTTAAACTTGACATCTCCCACAGAATATCTCGATATTTTTCCAGTAAATCGCTGTCGAGAGTAAATCTATCGAGGGAAATAGGTACCTAGTAGATAAATCACTAAGACTTGCGGTAAAAATATTTTGAAATAAGAATCCAATCGTCTTATGCGTCCCTCTTAGTAAACGTTGCATTTGTTATAGGTACGACAACTTATAATATACATTATTCTTTTTCGACTATTTCGACCATTGTAATTAAAAAAACATGACAACACACTGATCATTTTGGTTTAATATTACACAGTGCTGACACGATAATTTAGTGTAAGAAAATTCGCCCAGAGTTATTCACAAAAAGTTATTTACAATCATTATTACAATATTTACCTATTATATGTATTATATAAAGTGGCTCCTCGATTATTATTCAAATCAATCGTACCCCTTTCTTTTTTACTATAACATAACTGTCTTGTACCAAATGTAGTTTTTCTCATACGCTGATTGGAGAAATAAACTTAAAATGTTAAAATGTAAAATATGGATAATATACGAACTCTACGTGTAATATATTTTATGAAAATTCTATTATAAAATTAAAATGTTAAAAATCCAATGATTTTATAAGAAATCGATTATTTTCAAAAAAAATAAAAATAAAAATATTTACTACGACAGACGACGAATTCATATGGGATAGGAAATAATCGCGGAGAGGAAAACATGGAGCACCATAAAATTGTAGTAGGCTTCGCCTTCTCGGTGATTATTCTGATTTATCTCGTCGAGGCCATTCTTATAGCGTTAATCGAGTCTTACCTTACGCAAACAGGGTAATGTATTGATTCGTGTTTTACGCAGCGTTTTATTTATGTACACATAATAATACACACACTTTTGACAAAAATTGGCAGCTAATGCGTGGACATATCAAGTTTTCTCAGTCGAGTATAGTTGAAATATGAGCCACTTTTTATGGTAAGTAAAGTAGGTCAGGCCCAAAAACGAAACGCCGCGAACGAATTCGAATTTTTTAAACAAAATGTGTAAAAAAAATCCGATGGGTACTAAAAAAAAAAAAAACCTTTAAAAATCGTAATTTTTCCTCATTAATGGGGAGTGTTGTGGTGGTTATTAACGTCGACGATATTTGCGTTAAATTTTAATCGTTTAAAATTTGTATTGATTACAGGGCATAAGTGCGTTGAATATAAACTGTGGACTGACAAACGTTTTGGCGAAACGATAATAATTGAACGGGGATGACATTATTCTGAGAACACGTTACCGACGAAATGGAGATTAGCGGTATACCCGTTAGAGCTATACATGCGTATATAGTGTAATGGCAGAGGGTTAAAATCTAAATAATTTATAAAATTATCATTTACAGAAGCACACTTCAGTGCTCTGGCGCAAAGACCTACATGTCGTTGAATAATATTAAACGGAGTTCACCAACGGCGGAAGGAACAACGTTCAAACAAAACCACATCATTCAAGTGTATAGGCATTTGCACCAGACTCTAATGACTAGGGCACGGTGCGGCGTAGTTGATAATATAATAGTAGTTTATAATAGTTTAATAAATTATTTAAATGTTATTCGTCTATAATACTATTATATTGTATACCGACCGTAAAGATGTAACAAAACAATCTGAAAAATTGTACTCTTAACCCGACGCAAACGCAAAATAAAATGTATTTAACAGTACTCACCTATTTACAAATTACACTCGACAAACGTCTTGTTGATTGCCAGTTGATTCCTAAAATCAACAACTCGGGAAAACATATTATAGGGGTGCAACACTGATTTGCATCCTGTGTTACTTCAATTCACGTCAACTCGTTGAATCCATCAAAACTATCGCGTTTGAGTTTCACCTTTTCAATCTTTTATTATTTCGCGATTATTGCACTTGAAATGATGACGTTCAATAGTTGGCTGCTACGTTGCATTTTATTGTATTCGGGTTTTCCCACTCTAATGATATTGCGACGCCGGGGCGCGTAAAACATTATAACAAATGAACGAGTATATTCGACAGTCTTTGATCGTTAAACAGCACAGTGGTCTTGTTGAAGTCCGACGACTCGGGAATTCTCTACGACAGCCTTGTAATGTTATTTATCGAACACGAAGTCTAAGGGGTGAAAAACACGCGAAATCCCGTGGACGGTTCTCAGGGCGGAGTCGATAATAAAAACACCCGTTAATGGGACAAGAGAGTATCGCGGCCCCCGGTAAGTGACGTTGATTGACATCCGGGAGAAAGCTGAACCGAATTTTGCACCCCGTTCGACACGTCTGTCCCGGTCGACCTCAATCGTCTTACAAGTCGAATCCCCCGAGACGATCGCGCGAAACGTCTTCAGACGTATTAAATTGTGTAATCGCGGCGATTGTTGTGATTATTATTTGTTTTCGATTGTTTTTGACGCCCGCGGAGATTACGTACGTCGTGCAGAGATGATCGATCACGATATATTATTTTGAACTAGACGAATACCACGACGACTCGGTCGCGCGCACAGTAAAATTGATATTTAACGAGATTAAATCCAGTCCGGTGGACACAGCGGTATCTGTTATTGTTATTGTCACTGTTATTATCATTATACGACGAGTTCATGTGATATAAAGGTCACTGTAGATTTTAATAACTGTTTGAGGGAATCGCGATTGTCACACGTGGAATCGTTCGATATTGGAAAGTTTGAAATAAAAAGAAATTGATCAGCGAACGCCATCAGATTTTACAACGTCTTGATTACCTAAATACGCGAAAAGTGGATATTTGCCGACTAGTGCACATTAAAAAGATCGTAAACTTAATCTATGGATTTCCGGTTGATAGTTAAAATGACAAAAGTATTTAGTTTCTAGTGCACTTATTGTACGTGGCAGTGCATTTTTTTCATTCCAAAAAATTTAATTCGAATGACGTGATATTTTTTTCTCAATCGGAAAAATTGAAAACCCTCATAAAATCTGAACTGCAAAAATGTGGAACAAAGGAGTTTAATTACTTTAGATAACTTTTCGCGCGCACAAATGCAATCGAATGAATTTTTGTGGCACAATACTTTTAATAACTTATATCACATTAATATATGTGTTTGAGACAAAATAACAATGAGATTATGGAGCATTTAACCAATAATTGTTATCGAAAATTATTATTATTTTTTTTTATTTCAAAAGTTTCTCCTCAAATGAAAAACGGAATTGCCACGGTGGGAAGATAAATTCATTTTGAACACAAATTGTTTTTTTTTAAATTTACTAAAACGTTTTGTGTACTACAGTATACTGAAGTTACAAGGTGGGCACGACTTTACTGGTTAGACTTTTGGCCCTCGAAATATCAGTTCAAAATTAAATTAGTGAGAAAAAAAATATTTTTCCAGTCACGAGTTTTTCTACATAAGTATAGTTTGATGTGTACCTTATATAAATATACAGTGTCGAGTATCCATTATTTTTCAAATATTATATTTCGTCGGGTACTTACATAAAAAAAATTAACGAAAATCAAATAGTATCACACGATTTCTAGTAATTAATTTTTTAATAATTATCATAATATCGATCAATGATGAAATTATGATAACTCTTCCCATTTTTGTTTTCTGCCCGCGTCGAATTTACCGGTGCTGATTGCTGTTACGGTTTGAACTTTGAACACTTCAAAGACCGCTTTCAAAACAACAATTTGTACGTACATTTATACGATGAAATGTACAAATCGGTTTGGACAATTTGACCTCATTCATAAAGTAAGCGACGACATCAAAGTCGGTAATACGCTGCAATGAGTTTTTAAACGTAAAACTACGAGAAATACGAAGCGTGCGCTAAAGATATTTTTAAATGCAATTATTTCATTTTCTGATCTCGAACACGTCCGAATGAATCAACTAACCCTTGTACGACTACCAATGAAAACTGTAAAACATAATTAAGGCGAACTTTTTCAATGCCATCTCAGAACGTTTTAATTGTTCTCTAGTCCAGTCGTTTATATAATATCAATCCCGTAAACACACGTCACCGGCATAGTGAAAAATTAACTTTACACGGTGAAAAATACCGTTGCTTTCAGCTGAGAAAAAAAAACCAGAAAAAATTATTCTTATCTCCAAACTGTTTGGGAAAAAAATCTACGGTGAAAAAATTGTACGTTTGTTTTTACGTAATGCGTATGGATTTTGGTTGGAAGTCTCTAGGTGTTTTTTTTTCACTCTGACGTCCAAAACGCCGTGCGTTGATTGTTTCAGCAAACAAGCGCGCAATCGAGTGTTTACCGGGTTTCAGTCAGATTCGCGAAATAGCCAACGTCCTGGTCCCATTTAACCGCCGCAACTTACGTAATGTGCCAACAGCACTACCCTCTTACGAACCTTACAGCCTCTCCCGCACACGCATCACACTACGAGTTATCTCAACGGTGTTATGGCGGACGAAAGCGCGGTGGGATTCAAACTTATTCAGGTTCGGGGTACACGGTATTTTTTTTTAAGGACTACGCATATTAGATTTTTTCAAGACCAAGAGCGAGGTAAGTTTTTTTTTTATTGAAAATCATCCACGGTTGAATAATTGAAAGAAGAAACATTTTCACATTTTTACATGAACTCAAAAAGTATAACTTGATTTACATCGATTTTGCTAACTGAACTGTTTAGGAATGAAAAAAAAAACCGTAACATTTTATTTTTTGCCACGCGAAAGTTGCGAGTAAATGCGATGGAAAATGACCTTTTTCAATGTAACAAATAATAATGATACATAAATGTCGATCGCATTAAGTAAAAACAAATTAATTTTAGTGGAATGGCGATTGTGTCTCTAATTAACTATTATCATTGTTACAGTGATGAAAAAAAATATACGTGGCTTTTGCGGAATGTCGCGAAGAGACCTTTCAGTCTTGAACATAATCCCGGCTTTACCACACAATATACTATTTTCATTATCTTTTAAGCGTTTTCACGTGATACAAATTCGAATTAATTTTTTTTTATTTAATCATAATAATTCATAATATAATAATCACAACAGGTAAATGCGAACCACGATAACTGTATTTTCACTTTTTTTAATCATGGTTTTTCCTCCAGTTAAATCGATTATTTTTATGATATTAAAGGGCCTTTAAAATATAGGATCTCTGAGCGAGTCACCCTAAAAATAACTGTCCGTCAAATCCGGCCTAATTTCGGCATTGACGGCGATTTGTTTTCAACACAAATGGCCACCGATACGAAAAGTAACCCGGAAAAAAAACTCGAATTTTTATATGTTTTGGAGTCCGCACGTCGCGCGACAGACGATTTGTTATTTTTATTATTTTTTCCCCCAAAAAATACACCAAAAATACTCGTCCTACTAAATGAAAGTTTTAACTAGTGTATAAAAGTTTTATGCTTCATGCGTTAACTCCAGTCTCTCCCCCCCTCTCTCTCTCACACACAAATACACACACACACACACACACACACACACACACACACACACACAACTAGTACCGTGTGCCGCCGCCGACGTGAAATACGAGACTACCTCGTATTTATTGTTTGTTGTATACCAGTACGGAGGAACGGCCGTTAAAACCGTCCTAGGCCGTTTAAAAATACTTCTAGTCCGCTAATAAAACCACCCAAAAATATATGATCTGTTCACATTGAATGACCCGTCGGATAAACTGTGCACCAAATTATACATACGATCGGTTCTCGAGAGAATTGTATTCCGTCGTACGGCTGCTGCCGTTGGTTGTGTACTGGGAAAATGCAGATTCCTCCGCAGATATTAATGAAAATGACGTTCTTATTTCAAGTCCTTGTAAATATCTGTTTAGATAAATTCGACATTGTAGATCCGTCGCACTCGCTTTTGAGTCTTCGTAACAACACTGTTTAATACGGTTAAATTAAACGCGCGTTCGGTACGCCGGAGTGTTCTTAGCTGCGACGAGATACCTTTTACGCGTTGTAATTACATTGTTTGTTATAAATAATACGTTTTCGACGTGTTGTACTCAAATTTAATATTTTGTAAATGGAGTTATTTTCTGTAAAGTAAATTTAATATACGTCCTAAAAATAAGATAAGAAACCGTTAGGGTATTTTGTTGGTTTGGTTTTAAGGCCCGAGGCTAATGTTTTTCGGCGCTCTTTCGTTATGTTCTAAATCCAGTTTTATTGCCATATCGCTTTTTCACATTCAATCATTGGTTTTTTGGAGATTACAGATAAATTATTAATCAAACTTTTATCGTTTACGAATTGCTCATTTTTAATATAATAGCATTAACTTTAATGCAACAATAACGGATAATACATTTTATCACATAATTTAAATTATTAATATTGCAGCATCCCCATAAGTTAAACTTTTGTTGGGTAAAAAAAGTATTATTGTAATACACTTAAATCAATTAAAATTTCCTAAGTTGTATTTCAATAAAAATCAGAAATAAAATAAGATAAAACATAACATTTACACAGGTATACTTTATACGAGTACATAAAATTACAATTATAAATTAAACAATAGATAAATCAAAATGTCCAACATAGCTTTCAAAATTTCTGTCGTATTAAAAATTATTTATATTAATTAACAATGTTTGACATAAACCATTGATTATATTTATAATCAATGCATAAACTTAAACCGTTATATCAAACAGTTTTTTTGACCTGGGTAACATAGAACGATGTGTTCTATTTTAAAACACATGGCTCGCCTACTCGAGACGCGCGCAGACGATTATTTTTGTGCGCACAATTGAATCATATCGATATAATATTATAACGATTCAATCAGTCTCAGAGCAAAAAACATCTACCTAGAACTGAGAGTATTTTTAAATAACTCGTCCCGTCCCCCGTTCGCGTAATGAATTAAAAACGAATGACCGGATCCATTTTATTGTTTCAAATCGGTCGATTCAATTATGTACGACTCGAAACGTCATCAGATTATTATTCGTATTTTTCCGTATGGTTTTATCGCATCCTCACGTTTCAAAGATCAGTACGTATAATACATAATATTATTACCTCGTGCAGCGAAATAACGAAATCGCGTGTTCATAATATCGCGATAAAACCATGTCATGATAACGTAAACACATGACGTGTTCGCGTTGGTGTTCAGAGCATAAATCTAAAACTTAAGTGGCTGCGATAGACAACTACGGTGGCTTAAACGGAGCTGTCAAAACTCGCGTCTCTGCGTATTTCATCTGTGTTTACTCCGTAGAGCCAAAGGTTTTTTTTTCCCCTGTTAGAACGATGTGAAATTTATCTGCGTTTCGTCCAAGACTATATTATCATATACTGTTTTCCCCTCTTTTTCATAATTATTCTTCGTTTTGTGTATAATATCGCCAAAACCGTGAATTGTTCTGCGTATCAAACGACAAACTCTTTATAACCGTTATAGCACAGCTCTCGTTTGACTCGCTGTCCTCTTTGACTACGCACCGAGCTACGTATATTTTCAACGCGTGTATTATACGTAGGGTACTTATGACTAACGGTTTAATAAAAATCTTTGCAACGATTATTAGTCGCGTATATTTTTGAGCTGCGATCTCTCAAGCCAGATAGATTTCACAAACACGTCGTACGCAACGTGGTTTTCGCTGAATCCATATTTGGTTTGTTTATTTACACTAAAGCGTGTGAGTATTGAATAAATGTGTTAAAAAAAAAAAAAAAAATACTAGTCAACCGACGTGATGTTCGAAAAATAATTTTATGAAATAATATTCGATCAAATTATTTTAACGCATTTGAGTAAGCGAATAAAAAAAGCAATTTAAATCTTATGGAAATAAAATCAATTTGAATCCGACGTCGAAAAAATTAATTAAAACATACATAGCAGTCATAACACGTATTTCATGATTTTCATTAGGTCAGAGACATAGATTTTTGCAAAACAAAACTAAATCCTCATTAATTCATATTTTTTGTCCTGTTTATACTCCGGGGAGTGAAAACGTTTATTAGTTTCTGATTAAATTGTATTCTATGTTATAATTATATTGCTTTAATCGAAAACATTATCCATACTGCAAAAACACTATCCTAGTCGATAATTATTAATTGTTTATGGTCGACATAATAAAACGAATAGTGCGCCGTATGTATACGATGCAAAACGATATCGTAAAAAAGACTGTGATCAAATAAAATAAAATAAAAGTGTATCGGTTTGCTGTAATGATTGGTGAAATGGCGGCTGAAGTAATTTTCAATCGAACCCTTGTCGATTATTACAAGAGTCGTATTTTATATTTTTATATCGCGCGGAAAATTGTACGGATGATTCTATTACAAAAACGGCCAGTGTCGTTTAATTTCCCATCGGTCCGGTCTCAATGTCTAATGAAGAAAACGGCGATTTTATTACGATTTCCGTGCAATTTAATAATTATTCAGTTTCCAACACGCTGAACCAATGACCATTCGAAAAAATAACCCAACGCCGTTGTGACGTTTAAACTTAAAACATTAAACGGGATCAATTAAAAAAAAAAAAAATTAACACGTCGTGAATAACCATGACTTTTGGTCGGGTAAACGATTTTTCGGCGGGCGAAAATAACGAAGCCCGTGCCTATGTATATCTACTAAAAGTGCCCTGATTACATCCGAGTTCTGTGGGAGTGGTCCAATTGAAAATTCACAGATACTATTTTTTTTCAGTCCCTTCGCCCATAATTTTTATTAAATATTTATTACACTAATCAGGATGGAAAATATGCAAATATTGTGTGTATTAGTTGAACAAAATTATCTATAACCTCTCGTGTTAAAATTGCCTAAATTTAGTCGTCATTGACGAACAGCTATTTATAGTAGCACGTCGCTGTTGTCGATCAAATAAAATTCGACACGTGAAACCTTGTGTACCTACTCGTGAAACATCACAGCGAATCAGTGAGATCACCGAAACAGAATAAAACACTGTGTGTATTGTATAGTTTTGCGATTGTTTTCGGTGTAGCATTTGTGCGTCAACGGGTAAAACTGAAACATTTGACACTTATATTTTACAGATCTCGTCAACAGGGCCGTGGAGAGAAAATTCGGGCCCAGAGGAAGTAAAACACGGGTCTTCTTTTTGTTCCATATTAACATAAAGGTTCGATATTTCCAATTAAAAATTAAAATATATAACACTATTTAAAATCATTTTTTGTGCATAATATTTAATTTTAAATTATAAAAACATTTTTTTTCAGGTAATTTGTAAACACTTAATTTTTGAATATTATTTATTCGAAACGCCTAGTGTACAATATTCGTAGTAACATAGATAAAAAACCGACTGCAGTCGTATTTTGTTCAAAAATCCAAAATCCCATAGTAATACAATTTTTACGAAGATTTGACGGAATGCTCATGGGGGCCTGAATTTTTCTAACTTCCGTAAAAGCAATTTTTTTAATTTTTCGGTTTTTATGCCAGGCCCCAATGAAAATCCCGGGCCCAGATATAAACACCCACGACCTCCCCCCTCTCGTTAGGCCTGCCCGAAGAGACTGCCGTATAGATTTCTATGTGATAATATATTGTATTATACAATATCGGAGGCAACGGATTATTTGTGCAACGCCTTATTGAAACGTGTAAACATTATGTGCGCTAAGTGTTTATACCTATTCAAATATAAAGGGTCAATTAAATTAAATTAAATAAATAAATAAATACCTATTCGAATAAAATCATATCATAATTATTGTTATTGTATAGTCTATAGAAACACTCGAAACAAACGACGGCTGCCCGTGGTTGTTACTGGTGGTTATTATTTAAATTTCTAGTTTTTGCCGGTAATTCTGTGAGTCGTTTGTCCGTAAAAAATAAAAGCTCTTCATGCCTACGTATATAATATTTCACGGTAATCCCAAATGACAAAAACATACAATTTACTCTGACTTTAAAACGACCGTCACCTACGCACTACGTTTATTTTGTTCGTGTCTGTTATTGTACCACGGTACGGCGTTTAAAATAACGCGCAACCGCAAGACTATCACGACCGACCGTCACTATTTGCATGGGTCGACTGTTAAGAGGTTAGCCCATAATTAAATATTCACCCTTCCTCGAAGAGCGTAAGAACTTTTGGGTTTTAGATACGATTTCTACTCTTATCGCTTAAAAAGTCTCTAATAGCTCTCGGGAGAGCGTTTAACTTGTGAATGACGTTGAATCGCATTCGTCCCTCAATGTTCCAAATCACCAGTATCTCATATAGTCCAATGTGCAATAAAACGTTTCGCTTTCAAGATTTCTACAAGGTCTTAAACCGGAAAAAAAAATGAAAACACCGAATGACGTGGACGTGAACATTTGGTTGAATATTGTTCGTAGTTGAAAAAAAAACTTGTATTTATTTTTTTTCAGTTTCATAATAAATCACGTTTTGTCACTTTTGGTATGCCTACAAAAAACTTTTTTTCAACAAATGTTTCATTTTACATCTAACTTTAAGTCGTATATAACATTTTACTATTTATTTTTAATTCGTATCACAAATTAACAACGTTTTAATTAAAGATATTCGATTTCCTTGTTAACTATGATTAAATTAGTAAGTACTGAGTACCTACGTGATGAATTATATAAACTAATTTACGAAAAAAACATTAAAAACAAAATATTGATACCTATTCACGCTTATGTAGCTTTAAAACTACTATACTAGTAAACGTTACTCGTCTAATTCAGTTTAAAAAATATTGACGAAATAGGAATTTTGTGTTTGTCCATATTATACAACAGGACCGTGTACGTAGAGCGTAAGAAACTCGTCCGGAATTCCATGAGGATCGATATAACTAAAACATGGAGGAAACTCAAATGGCATTCTTGAGGTTTAAACGAGTGCTATTCATTTTTACAAATAACCTTTTACCCTTCGTTATAATTTTTTCTTTTAACAAAATCATTAAGTAATATACACACATTTACATTCAAGTTGTTATTTATATTCATATAGTTAACAATCCACGAGATAATGTAATGTAGTTGACTAAATCTGATAAGAACACGGGCCGAGTAAACTCGACTTTAAAAACACGTAGGTGCGTGTACGTGTTGAATTATTTTCAAATGATCAATAAAAACGTTGAAAAAAAAACATTAAAAAAAGAAAAAAATTATGAAAACACGAAACAATGTATAAACTGTAGTATTATTATAATTTATAATAGCTCGTGGGCCATGTACGTATATGGACATTTTCCTAACACTTTTATAACGGCATGCGAATTCGTCGGTCGAATGATCGAACGTGTGCGAACACTGTTGCACGAATACAAAACGAATTCGTTTCTGTTATTGAAAATTCGGAAGATTCATAATAACGCTTTCCTATTCTAGCCGTCGGGCGTACCTAGTTCGGTCATTCAACACTGTTTTCGTCTTGCGTCGTGACGTTTTCACGCGAGATTTTCGACGACCGTTTCGAAACCGGCGAAACGCTTAACACGCCGATTGACAAATTAAAACACGTGTTTCGCCGCGAGGCGCACGGAATCGACAATTTCGCATTCGACTTTTGAATACATTAGAATATAATAATTTGCATTAAAACCTCACGGGGAAACAATACTCGCGGGCCGCTGCCGAGATTACAATACAAACGCACTCGACGGTCAATGCGATTTTCGTGTATTTATACCCGACGACGATGTATTGGCGAAGATATTATTATTATTATTATTGTGCACTGGTCGAGTGTGTACGAACAAAATCGATTAATATTATTGTCACACGTTACGTTTTAAACGAGCGCGTTTTGTCCGGAATTAATACGACGCTCAAAATGGGTTAAGGTTGTTTCAAAGTTTTATTACTTATTTTTATTACACATAGTTAGACCGCAGTGAGAAACGTGTTGAATGATATGTGAACTTTTTTTTTATGTCATTTTTATAATATCGTTCTATCTTTAGAAACGATTACCTTGATTTCTTGTTCAAGTTTAATTAACTCGGTCGTACGGGTTACGTACCGTTTCGAATGGCCGTACGAATAAATTATACGTCTCAACACTAGTCATTCGATTGGCTAGTCGATACGATCGTAGTCATTAAAAAAATTGCACGAATGATAAAATATACCGGGAACAATAGTTCATCACGTGACGACGTGAAATCCCGATATAAAACGGACCCAGGAAATATGCCACCGGAGAGATATTTCGAACAGCCGAGGAACGAATAAAACATATTTTTGAGCCCGGAAATTTTCACGGGAATTCGGTTTCCTACGCTTTACATTATAGGCTTTCGACTATATTTTCGAGTTATCGAGATTTTTAGTGCATTATGAAATTTTACGACGACACTTCTGTTTGAACGACTCGTACACATTTATTACAACGTAACGCCGTGTAACACACATACATATACATGCGATATAATATAATATTATGTACCTATACTCGAAAAACTGTATGATTTCGTATTTTTCTTTTTATCTTACTCACGCGCACTTTGAAAATAATTCTTATTGTTCCTTCTCTAGATGTTAAAATCGCACGAGCATATCGATCGCAATAATAACGCTCTCGTAATCGTCAAAAAGTCATAAGCTCGTCTCGTGGACATTACGTTGGCGTAATTTGAATTCTTCAAACGAACGCGTACGCCGTTATAAGTGTATTATAATAATTATTACGACGCGTGACTAAATTGTTGGAAATTATGGAACGGTCCGAGTCTTAGGCGTGCCGGTTCCACTCACGTGTATGTTACATACCGTTCGTACGAGTATATAACGACGCTCTTATAATACAGTCGTATACAGTCAATACGTATAAATTATTTCGTAACGTTTTTTTTTCTTTTTTTCAACAAATTCACGTGGCTTTTCCGCCACAAAAATATACTATATTATACGACGCAGCGGCGGCAAATATAAATATTATATTCAGGGTATATAATATAATACACTGGTGTATAGGCCGCGCGGTACGGGACACGACAAAGCGTGTATCGATTAAAAAAACAACCTGCACGAAACACGGTTTTATGGTTTTCGAAAAATAAAAATAAAAAACCCCCGCGCGCACATATTTTATATTAGCGTTTTTGGATTTTGTATAATATTTCGATTTAAAAGAGCGTACCTATCTCTGGTCGTCGCGTCTCGGCGGAACGTGATCGTATAATATATTGTATTATTTTACTTTTGTTTCGTATCGTCACGTCATTTCGGGCGACGAAAACGTAAAAACCAAAAAAAAAAACTCCTTTGACGAAGCGCGTACGGTACGCGTATGTGATTTTTTTTTTTTATTAGAAAAATAATATCGTAACGCGTGACGTGAATACTCAAAACGCGACTACGCTGTTGTATACGCGGTACGATGTATAATAATTATATAATTATCGCCGGAAAAAGAAATACGGACGAGAAATTAGTAGCGAAAAAAAAAACGTGAAATAATATCGCCGTTCGACGGACGCCGGAAACGACGGAAAGTTTTTCGCTCACTTGGCATTCCCGCGGCCGATCACATGATATTGGACCACCGTCGCCGTCGCCGTCGCCGTCGCCGTCGCAGCCGCCACCGCCGCCGCCGCCGCCACCGTTCCGCCTCTAGGGCCGCCGTTGTCACTGCGGGTCGCCGCCGTGTCGATCTACGGGACGGACGATCTACGGATCTACGACCACTCGATCGTCGGTGTACGACGCGGGATAACTCGCGTCACGCGCGCGTGGCTCACCGGGATCGACGGCGTGCGCGTTTTCGACGGTTCGACGCGTTTTTTTTAGAAAACGGAACGTTCGGAAACGGAAAAATCAAAAAAAAAAAAAAAAACACCGTGATGACACGTACGTCGATCACCCGCGAACGCGACTCGTACAATAATAATAATAATATCGTTATCGCGAATTCGGGTACGCGCGAAAGTCGACTGATCCGTTAGCGATCCTTATCGCCGCGGTCCGATCGCAAGACGTCACGCGTACATACCACCACTGAACGTGTGACGTGTCGGATCACTGGCGTGCGTGCGCGAGTCCGGATATCGACGTCACGACGGCGTTTCGCGTGTGTGTGTGTGTGTGTGTGTACCTACGACACCGTCGATCGCCTCGATGTGTGAACCACTAGTTTTGTTTCGTTTTTGATTTTTTTTTTTTTTTTTTTGTTTCTGCCGACCGACAGACGCGGATCTCTCGCTCGGAACCGTAGAGACTCGTCCTTCGGGGTCGGAGGGGGATGAAGACCGAAAAAAAAAGACGAAACGGATTTCTCTAGCGCCTCTACAACACGGTATATCGCACACACGGTACTCTAACCTAAGCGCGAGCGAACGGATCCCTTTGACACCGGGCGACGCGCGTTCGAACCCGTCGACGGCACGTTGACCACTGACACGGCGCCGCGCCGCGCCGGCGGACGCATAATATAGGTTTTCCGGGGCGGCACTTGTTGATCGCGGCTGCAGCGTGGCGTCCCGCGCGGTCTGTATTGTTCACGTGTCTATTGCAGCCCACGCGGGTACGTGTACGTGTGTGGTGGTGGTGCGTTCCGACGAACGGAAACGTAGCGAGTGACTTCGCTCGACTCCGCTCGTCTGGTTTTTGATTCGGTGTAACACGCGCCGCACGTTACGGTTTTTCGCGTGATTAATTCAACATGAGAAATTATCTACAACTGTAACGCGTTTTGATGAAATAATAATGAAAAAAAAAAAACAAGTTTTCGTTAATTTTTTTTTTTTTTGTTATCTAGTTTTTTAGTTTTTTTAGTATTCTCAAGAGGACTTTTAACAGACTGTTACCTATTAATTAAGGGGTTGTATTTATGCGATTTCATTTTATTTAAGCGTTATGCAGTGTATTCGTGAGTGATAAATGATCATCAGTGTGTGTGTGTAGAATGTAGATGTGTTGGGGATCCCTGAATACTCGCACGCGCATGAACGTGACACTATTATTCAGTTATTGTTAGGAACACTTCATAAAATATATCATTTCCAACGTACTGATCGATCTATTAATACTAACTAAGACTCTGAAGACAGATTTGAGTTCACCGTGAAGCCTATTTAAAATCGAATTTTTTGCTTTTTTAATTTTTTCACTTAATATTTAAAAAAATTAAAGGTTTGTTTATTTTTAAGAATCTAATAATTTCTTTGATTCTAATATATGAAATTTAAAGGGATTAAATTTAAAAAATCCAGACATACTTCGTACCATAGGTATTTTTCGCTCTTCGCATAAAATGATTGAGATGAGTGTATTGAGTTTTAAATTCGAAGCGTTTTATTAAATATTAAAAATGATATTAGAGATAAACTTTTAAAAAACGAGGTGTTTTCAAAGTTTTGTTTTTTGCCCAAAATGTATTGGAATATTTTTGGAAATTGTATCAAATACGTAACATCGTACTGTTATTGATATATGATAAGAATTTCAAGTTTCTAACAATATTATTTTTGGGGTTATGCCTAAATAATTTAAACCAATTTCATGAAAATCTCGTTTAGGGCATTTTCACCGTTTTTACTTGGTAGTTGGTTTTTCGATAGTGTTTTCAAACACGAGAAAAAACTATCGAGAAGATAGAAAAATGAGCTGTTAGAGTACCATCTACATGCGATTTTTGATTTTTATAGTTGCTGAATAAAACTTTTAGACAAAGTTAAGTATAGCAAAAAGAGTCTCTAAACAATAAAAAATAAATATAAGTAAATAAGTAAATACAATTTCATGTAAAACCAATAGATCCTTTCACCTTCACTCAGAATCTAACCTAGGAATAATCGTTCAAAATCAGACTTTGAAAGAAATTATTTTATAAAAACTATATTCTCTTTTTTAATGTTATGTCATAATCAGTGGTTAGCATTTGAAAACATTGAAATCTAAAAATAATCCGCTAGGTACGTGTATAAAATGAAAACATAATTTTTTCATCAAAGCCAAAAATGTATAGTGCTGTTAATGTTTCAAATCGTACGTACAAAATTTAACACAAATGTTATCATCATATACAGGTTTGTAAATGGGATGAACACTCTTGAAAAATCACTCTGCACATATACCACTTACGCTCTGGTGTGACGACGACGTTAATACACTGTATACCTATTCAACTGCAACGGCGATAATTATTGTTTCGGGCAAATGTCATCGCCACGGCGACACACCGCAAGAAAAGTGCACACGATCGACCAAAAGTCGTCCGACGACCTTTCGAGCAGCTAAAACGTACAATAATTGTAAACGATCATAACGAATAATGTCATGCCGTTATATGCGTTGACCTACTATTGCGCCGCGACTGTACGTCCGAGTGACGTATAGTACGTTTGTTTGTTTGTTTTTTCGTAGGGGAGAGACAACACGTAGTAGACGACATGCAGACTGCAGCGTGAACCTACCGCGGAAGTTCACCTCGATAACACATCGTCGTCCACAACAACGACTATGTGACCGGTCGCGATGTCGTCGGTTGTCATTGGCTTATGGCCGCCAAGTCTTTATCGAGGGATATCGTGTCGAATCTGAGGGTAAGTACGTACTGCGTGATAGATACGTGATATTATTTCATAACGGTACGCTTTACAGCAGAGGTCACCTACTAATTTCTATGGAGGTAGCCGTTTCGAAACTCGCCAAACTTATTTGATTCATTTAAAATTGGACCATTTTCCATCAACCGTTCATTTGATAATCGACACACTACTTGTTAGTTGATCGTAGTTTGGTGATTTTTATCTATGATTTACACTTTAAACGCTTATACGACACTCCCATATGGTATACTCAGTATCCTTATACGTATAGGTATAAAAAAAACATGATTTAAGTGGACACTTTAAAAAGCTATAGACAACATTTTATGATCAAGTGTCCGCTGAAAGCTTTTGAGATGAAAATTACAGACAGAAACCCATAGTCTATTTATATATATTATTATTACCATGGTTCGTAACATTTCGCGACGAAATACGTTTAGATAAATAATCGTTTAAAATGTCAAGTCCTTAGATTACTATACTTTCAGAACCGCGATTTACTACAAAATACACATATTGTTAAAACAACCAACGAAGTTGACCGTAAATTTCACCGATTTCTCAAAACCACAGGGAATATTCAAAAAATGACCTCACTTAAGTGCTATTATGGGCAGCCCAATTCCTAATTTATAATTATTGATGTGATTTGATAATTCATGAAACTTTAAGAGCATTCGTATCTCGCCAAAAAAAAAAAAAAATCTATTTAAAATTATACACTGAAGAACATTAAATTAAGAGAGAGAAAAAAATTAAAGTTGCTGTAAACTTTAGATCAACTACGCTGACTATACTCAGATTACTTAGAGAGCATATCAGATTTTGTTTTAAGCATATTGCTTAGAATAATATTAATGTTTATTGCGCATGATACTCAGGTGCGACGAGTCGTATATTTCAGAACTTGGGTGTACAGTTTCGAATTAGTGCATGTTGCAAAATAGATAAACATTTATATCATTTCTAATTAAGAAGTTAGAAATCCAAAATGTCATGTTACCTGTGTACCGGCGTCCGGCTACGACGATAACCACCAGGCATAAAATGTAATATCACCTATAGTTTTGTCACAAAGGTCTAAAGTTATGAACGACTTGAGCATATAATAATTTACGCATTATAAAAATTTTTTAATGCGATGAACTTAATTAAAAAATCAATTGTGTAAAGTGTAAAATACATTTAAATTGAAATTCCAACAATAATAGTGAGTAAACTTGTATAGAGATCCAGGCAATTATACCAAATAAATGCTATTTATTTATATTAGATGACAAACATGACAAATTATAACTGACACAAATCGTTTAAGATTAACACGGATATTGTTTGTTTATTTCATCTTGAAATCTGATTCTGGTTCGTTAAATAATGGTCATTACTTATTACATTTAGAAATAAATACAAAATTACATATGATCACCAATGTCGTGTTTTTTGATGACATTAATTACACTGAAGTTACTGTGATGACGTAATATTTTTACTAGAACTAAAACCGTAGGCAGCATAATTTTAGGAGGAGGGTTAGATTATTAATATTTATTTTGACTAAAATAATAAATTAAAATGTAAAAATAATGAACAAAATCTGTATGACTCAAAAAAACATAAATGGTGTTAAGATGTTATTAGATTTTACTAAAATTTAGTCACAGAAACGCATATATAAAAAATATATATAACATCAATATATAAAAACACAATATATAAACACATATAAACATGTATTTTTATACATAGCAATCTATAATATTAAATTTTATTTTAAAAACAATTCGGGAAGTGGGGGGTGAACCCCGAAAACTCTTCACCTGATTAACGACCATGGGTAGCTCATACCGCTGCGGGAATAAAATACACTTATACGAGTATTTACATATAGGTAGGTCACCTACGATAGTCTTTTTTTAATCCACAAAATGATTACATTCGTGGTCTTTTCACTCGTGCATGATACACGAGCATAATGTATTCTACACAGCAATGTATTATTTGGGTACATAAATAAGTAACTACAAGACTTATGTGCTCGTTCCGCACTTTTTACCCGGCGGATTCGATCGAATATTCGAAAACGGTAAACGCGTCGTATTATAATATAATGTATTCCAATTTCTCGCGACGTTTACCCCGCAGACGCGTAGCGCGAACAACGTGTGTATAAGTGGTATACAATCGTCGTGTAAATAATTCAAATATCACGTCACTCACGTCACACGCGTTGTTCTCCTACAGTCCTAGGAGTGTCTTGCTGTAAGACGTGTACGTATGTAATATATACGTACTGTTTTACGTCTGCGAAATGCCTGCCTGCTGTACTCTCGAAATAAAATTTAGGACGTATAAAATCCGCGGGGAAATTATTGTAGGTTAGTGAGCAGTGTACGCGGTGCCGAAACAAAATGTAATATTGAAACCTCTTCACGGCGAACACCAAAAATAAAAACGAAAATAGTTCCGCTTTATATTATATACAACTGTGAGTTGGGGTTTGCTATTGGAATGGTGAAATCTAAAAGTAGTTTTTTTTTTAATTTCAGTATTTAATTTTGTAAATTATATAAAAAAATTGGAATTTAATATCTTTATTAAAAGTGGAGAGATTTTTTTCTAAATGTGAATTACTGCAAATGTAATAACCCTCATACTTTATAGAGATATTGAGTGAAACACCTAGATACATACCATTATAATATAGCAAAACTATCTCCTTTGTAAATAACCAAATGCAATTCTAACACTACATTATAACTAGTAAGTCATAAAAATATTTTCAATATTTGGAATCAGAAGTAATGAAGTCTAAATCATCAATTTTACAATAAAAGTAGTAACAACCGCCTAAATAGTCCCATAGCGCTATTAAAGAAGTTATTACTGAAGTTTTTCAACTAAAGGAAAAGGAAGATAACAATAAAAACTATGGACAAATATTTTTAAAAGTAAACTACAGATATAGACAACTAAGTGTTACTACTACAAATTTATAGCGGGGTTTGAAAATACTCTATAAATATATTGTGTATATATCTACCATGTTTAAGTTTTGTACTTTTATTTATCATAATAAAATATTTGTATGGTTAAAATTTCATAATTTATAAGGTTCGGATATTATAATGAATCATATACATTATAAAAATAAAAAAATAAACAGAATATACTCCCTTATTTTTCCCCATTTTGGATTTTATATTTTAATCTACTAATAACCATTATTGACTGTATTTTTTCAATTCTCAACATTTTAAAATTGCACAGTAAAAATAATTAATCCATTTATAATAAGTTTATCAATGATTAAATTACTATTATAAATCCATTGATTTTTTTCACAAAAACATTAATAAATGTAGGTTTATTAAGTAAATATTAAATATAATTTTCAAATGTATTATGGTGCTAATGAGTAATATTTATCTTTTCAAAAAATAAACCATTACAATTTTTGAATTAATCTTCAATACGTACTAAATCATTTTTTTCACTCACTTGAATTATTACAAAATTTCAAAAAATTATTTATTACTGTAATCGTACATGTAACAAAACTTCATCAAACCAACAAATTTGAATTCACAACAAAATGAAATCAGTATTTTATATTAAGTACATAAACACTTTTATAGTTCACTTAGATAATACAATTAATACAAATTATGAAAGAGTAATAACACCATTCCTGATATAATACAAGAAAATAAGTCTGATTTATAATCAATTAATATTTTTACTGTTTAAGTTGTATTGTTTTTAAATTTTGCATTAAAAAATAATTACTCAAAATTCAATATAAAACACAATACTTAGCTGTAAAATTATACAGTTAGTGTAAGGTGTTTGGATAATGTAAATTTTTACATAAAAAAAAATACAGTTGCCAACTTCAGAATCTTTAAAAAAAATTAATAAAAGATCATTTCAATAAAGGATAAAAGAAGCAAGAGAAAATTTAAATAGAACAAAATGCCTTAAGCATTAAAATCATATTTAAAACTTGTCTTATTCATTAAATATATATCATTCATACCTAACATGAGTTATTATAAAATATATAACATTAAATATCTGATAAAAAGTTAAGAATCACAATAGAACTGGGAAAAGTTTTGATTATGACGTATCTTAAGAAGTAATTAACTCATTTTTATTTTATTTATCATGTTTATAAAATACATCCCAAGTTTTTCCATTCATTATTTATATAATATATATATATATAATATATTTATATACATAGATGTTATTATTATTATTATCATTAAGAATGGAATACTTTGAAACACATACCTAAATTATCAAACTAAATTTAACTAAGTATAATTTTCTTTAATCACAGTTAAACAAACATTTTATAACAAATTGTGATATTTAATTATATTCAAGATTTGGATATCACATGTTGGATTTGATATTAGTGTTTCTGTTAAGATTTTGAATATTACAATAAATATTAACTTCATTTATAGTAATAGTTACTTTATTAAATAATCAATAATGAATAAAACATTTTAATAAAAGAAAAATTGTATAAATTATAATTTAAAAAATTATAAAAATAATAATAACAAAATTGAGTATTTTCCAGGTTATGAACTTACATAAAGTAAAAACATTGTTATAGTTCTGATTAAACAGTTGGTGATTATTCAGGTCAATGATCAATTAATTATAACAGTAGTATAAATTTTACGAACAAACGCATGGGCACCGATGTACCCTATAGTACCACACATGATTCCAAGAGCAATACTGAATAATGCCGTATAATCAAAATAAAATGCTGTTTGAAAAAGTCCATACATCCTGAAAAATTTACAAGAAATAGACATTACAATTTTTAAATTGTATTTACTAGAATATTAATGTCTAAATCAAACACATCTATGTTTTGAAATAGATATGGGAGTCATTCAAACCTAAAACAAAACATCATTCAACTACTGTACCAACATGGCCTCAAAATATTTATACAAAATGAAAAAAATTATGTATATAAAAAATATTGTTTCTACATAATTAAAATTTATTAAACTATAAAAAAAAATATAATAAATAATATTATAATTATTTATTTAAACTAAAATAAAAATCTTTATCCATAAAGTTTATTGTTTTAACATTTATACAAATCATTTTGGGTCCATTTTAATAAAAAAATAAATAAAAATGAACTAAAGGATAATATCAAACACCAATACTATAATAGTAATCAAGACTACATTTTTTAAGATCTAATTCATGGTTTATTTTTTTAAATCATAGGAATAATGACTATGATGTATTCATAGATGATCGGATAAAATCTAAGACATAAATACATAACACAAAAAATTAATCATTAATCATAATGATGTTTACTTTGTTCAGGTTCAGAAAATTATTCATTTATCTTAATGATTTTTAGGTTTAGATTCATTATCTTTGTTTGGGTTCATTAACATTCAACCAAAATTCATTAAATTATGTCAAATATGGATACTCAAATTTTTAATTAGAAATTTTAACTATATGATATGAATTTGTATACTACTTGTTTATACACGAGGCTAAGATACAAAAGAAAATGACAATAACTTATTTATATAAAACACAAAAGTCATAAAATGAATACAAATAAACATAAAATGCTGTCGATGCTGCAGCTGCAAAACTTGTCCATTGCCTACGATAAAAAAATAAATGTTTACTTTAAAGTCAACTTTTAAACATAACACAATAAATTACCATCTGTAATCTTCGGCATTAAGTAGAAAATAAGTACATACAATGGTAACACAAACTGTCACTACCATTAGAATTAAAACGACTAGCAGCATAAAACCATAAACGTAATATATTTTATAAGCCCAAAATGATGTAAATATAAAGTACCTAAAATAAAATAATTCATATACTATTTGATTAAATATTAATAAAATAATATATTTCAGCATACATTTCAATAAATATTGATCCAAAAGGTAGTATTCCACCAAGCATTGTAATTATCAAGGGCTCCATAAACCATTTTTTTTCTGGTATAGGCCTTGGTACAGCATTAACTCGGCAAGGGTAATCTGGTTACCCAGATAGATTTCGGCCAAGCAAAGTTCAAATTAATGTAAGAGGTGATATCACAAATACACAAATACGCGCCACTGCAACCTAAAAGTTAATGATTTTAGAAAAATAATTTGGACTATACAATAGTTGATATTTACCATTGAACCAAATGGAATGGCACGAGTTGCATGATAATAAATTGCTATACCATTTATAAGGAATGCCACACCACAAACCAGTGATGGAAGTAAAAATGCAGATAATAACATCTGTCTAATCCAAATACGTCCTCCCATTTTAGCATATAAGGCTCCACCAAAGTAACCATTGACAGGTGAAGTTACAGCGTATACAAATATTGATGTACCCAATAATGATCCTCGTCTAGAAAAAAAAAAAATAATAAAAAATAAAGAAAATAAAAATATTAAAGAAAACTTAGGACCTAGAAAATATAAGAATTATATTTATTACTCTGTATATAAATCTCCAATGATTGTGATTGTTATAACCAAAAGAGTGACTAGAATTATTTGATGACCGCATCCAATAATAGCTGAGAAAAACATTGGATAAGATGCTGGGTGGAAAACATCACCATGGACTTGTTTCCAACCATATTCATTGCCTAATCTTTACCCTTTTGTTTATCATTGTTTTAATTGAAAAAATATAAACAGGTAAAATGAATTTCATACCATAACTTTAGCTTTTTCATCTTGACTGTAACGAGCATAATCTTTACGTAGTGTTCGTAACAAAATCATAGATACTAATCCAACTAAAAATATGACCATTATTAAACTGTTAAAAATGCTAAACCAGTGAATCTAAAATAACAAATATAAACTCATAAGTCAATAATGTTTACTAACATCAAATATAATTCATAAACTATTAAAATTAGAGCTTCAAAATATTTGCTACTTACTCTATGTTGGAAGAATTTAGGATCTAAATACTTATTAAAACGATCTTCATAAGTGATAGGAGAAGGTTTCCAATTAATTTCATATGAGAATTCAATGTTAGTGTTTACTTTAAGTTCAACTTTTGCTTCAGATGTTAAATTTACATCAACAATATGATGATCGTTGTAGCCAATATCAACTTTTTTATGAGTCCAAATATAATATTTATTATTTGTTTCATCCATTTCACCAACAATGCCTAAGATTTAAGTGGTACAATTTTTATAAAATTTACACTAATATAATGTGCACATATATAAAATATAATTTACCCCAAATCGGAAGGTCGTCGATGTACATTTGGTACCAATAGTGATTCCGTACAGCATATATAAATGCTTTTAATTTTTCTTCATCTAAGTTTACTAGGCAGAATATAATTTTAGAAATGTCCTCTAAACAAAATAAACAAAAATTCCTTTTAGTATAAAATATAATTATTTAAAAATATTTGACAATGAGTAATGAAATGGTACCTTTAAAATGCACGTCAAGTCCATTGTAGACAGGCTTAACACGCTGTAAAGCTTCACCGAGTGTTTTTTCATAATAGTGACTCATTGAATCTTTTATACCCGCACAAATTGGTAAGTTAAAATATGTATAAGTTTCTAGTTGATTGTGATACGGACCGACAGTATTTATCCACAGTACCACTTCCTCATAATCTTTATACTAAAATAAAATTATACAAATTAGGCATAATTTGTTGAATCAATTGTTCACTTATTTCTAGGAACAAAAAAAAATGTATTGTAATGTACTGGACACAGAGAAATCATCCAAATAAGCCTATTTGGGTAGTATGATTAAAATTAAACATTATGAGTCAATTGGACATCGTAGATGCTGATATATTTTTAGTAAGTCGAATTTGGTCACATCACCAAATCACTTCATCACTCAACTTAAGTTCATTAAACACTACCTACACATAGTACATAATAACCCAAAAACTGAAACACCATTAAAAACATTAAACTTTTTCGTACCACATGATTGTGTTCATCGCCACAAACAAAACTCAAATATATGAGTAATAACGAGACGAAAACTCTGGAGTGATGCATCACGGACCGTTTGATTATCTCAGTGGATCATTTTTGTTACACGTTTATCAACACTTACATTTAGCAAAACTAAGATAATTTAATATGAAAACCTGTAAATTAACCATAGATATTATATTATATATTATCTATGAAATTAACTAATATTATGCTTTGGTTTTAATAAATCGATGAACAAATTAAAAAAACAGTTTTCGCACAGAATTTAGCAAGCGTTAAGATTATTTTAATTTTTTTTTTTTTACTTCACTTTTTATCTCGGCTACATTATTGATGATACTTGACTTATGATAGTGAAATAGGCTTTCCGGCACGGCGTAAAGAAGATAAGGTGATAAAAAAAAAAAAAACACTCGTATTATTGTTACCTTATAAAAATGATGCGCTCAATTTGGCGAAAACCTTTTGGTTATAAAATATTCCACCATAAGCGCCATATGACATGAAGGCTTGTTATTCTACATATTTAAATGTATCTTTATATGAAACTTGCTGACCCGGCAAACGTCGTTTTGCCATATATTTCTAAAAATGAAGTTGTATTATTAGTGTAATTCAGATAAACTCCATAGTGATAATAAAACACATAAAAATCAAAATTTCAATGTGATTTATTTGAATGGAAAAAAAAATTTTTTGTTCCTACCTATTTTATAGTCGGGGCAAAAAATTCTCCTGAACAGAACCGTCAACCTGGTGATAGGGCGGTGTGAATAAAAAATAAAACATACCTATATAAGCATTTAAAAGTAGGTAACAAAAATCAGTTTTATTTTCATTGAAGTGCTTTGTGATATACGATGTTTTTTGTTTGATTACCTGGCGCATAGACAAACAAATCTGATGGTTTCCCAACACGGGAAAGGCAACATATAATTGACCATGTGAGAAACGTGGGTTTTCCAGATTAAGACCACAAACACTTAATGATTGCCCCTGGGACTTGTTTATGGTCATAGCAAAAGTAAGCCGCACTGGAAACTGTAGTCGTTTAAACTCAAATGGCACATCAGTCGGAATCATTGGGATGCACGGTATGAGAACATCTCCTCCTTTATACTTTCCTTTCAGTATAGTTGCTTCTATCACAGAATAAATGAAATTATGAAATATATGAAATTTCATTTATTCTGTGCTTCTATCACGTTGTTTAGTAATTTTTTTATCGCTAACCGTGTGCCGTTGCAAAGACGCGGTTGGTTGATATTTCGCAACATTATAACTACCGATCCAACCTTTAATTGACGATTGTGAGGTGGCAATCCTGGTAAATCCAGAGAGTTTAAAAATTCCGGTGGATAGTTGACTACATCATCTTGGTTAGTTACCGAATCAACTGATTTATATAATTATATATCCTCGATTCACCTGTAATTTGTTCTTGAATTTTGAAATTTATTTCATTTACATCTATGTTTTTTGCAACATCTGGAAACACCTTCTGAATTTGTCAAAAAGTGTATGGAATCTGTTCCTATTCCTGAAACCAATGAGTACAATGGCTCTGGTGGTGGACCCAATGGTATCAATTTCACTTTACCATTTGCGCAACATAATCCATTGGCTTCGTTTTTGTATTTCAAAGCCTTACAATATGAGCAAACCGAGTTCATAGAACCAATAACAACACAGAGGTAGTTACTGTATCAATTGACACATCGTAACTGAAAGCAGCTCGATTCAAACTTGCCCGATTATTAGTTGAATGTCGCGCTCGCGCTTCACGCGTTTGTGATATCCAAATTCTTTCACGTTCATTTCGGTCGGTCATGTTTTTGTGCAGTTTGGTTAGATCGGTAATTACCTTGGTTTATAGCATTTCGGGTTTTTCTACCTAAATTGCTTCGTCGTATAGGAGGCATATCAAATATAAATTATTGTGTCACATGCATAGGAAACTTAACACTGCACAAAACACGATGTACGAATTTAATTCGTGTATCAGTTGACAAAAGCAAACTCAGTAGAGTAGGTAACAGAAAATCCAAGAAAAAATGCACAGTAAAGAGATGTTTATATTTTACCACAGACAATTTACATTTTACCATAGACCATTTACAACATAGGTACCATTGTTTTTAAGTAATATTAAACAAGTGATTATATGCTTGCCTTATGGGTTGTAGGAAAAAAAAACCAAGGAAAAAAAAACCACGAAAAAAAAAACCAAAAAATAAAAACCAAAACAAAAAAAACCAAATGAAAAAAAGACTATGGAAAAAAAACCAAATGAAAAAAAATCCATGAAATTAAAAACCAAATTTTTATATTTTGCTATCATTTTTTTCTGTCATATTTTTGGTATTAATAAGTTAGTTAATAAATTATATAAAAAATTACAAATAAATATCTTGTCATTATAGAATAGAATATAAATAATAAAGTTATGGATACCTCATTGTATAATAGAGAACACGCATTAATAAGTTAACTAATTAATAAATTACATAAAAAATTACAAATAAATATCTCATCAATTGTCAGTAGAATAAAATATAAATAAAAAAGTTATCGATACCTTATTGTATAAGAAATTGCAGTTAAAAAGTTTTCAATGTCACGGGTACCTTTATTATAATCTTCACATAACTTTTTTAACTGGATTTGTAATTTTTTATACACCGTGTTTTGTCGCTTCTGTTGGGGTACACCTAATTCAATTTGGGCCAGCTTAGTTTCATCAGATGCCACTTCTATCCTTATTTTATTTATAATAGTCCATATTGTTGGATGTGTTTGTCCTACTAATTTACTGAACCTGAGGTTCCAACCTTCTGTACATCTAATTGTGATACCGCTTCAGCATAGGTACATCTGCGACGGATTAGCTCCAGAACACTTAGCATTCTGTTTAATTTTGTTTATGGCTTTTGCAATCTCGATTTTTGATTGTTCAGCAGGGTGCTCATGTTGAACTTTGAGAATGGGGTCTGTTTTATTTATTGAGGTGTGGAGAATAGCTGGACAGTTTAGAGAACTCTTTTTATTACATATCCATGTGTAATAATTTTTTCCTGCGTGCTTCATTACGTACATATAGCCATTGAACGCTAATTTGTCTTTGCCTTTATTTGATTCTATTATTTCCATAATTAATCACAAAAACTTTAATGCTTTAAAACCGATGTTTTCTAGACGTCTACACTGTGTCACAACTAAATAGGTAGATGGTCAACTAAATAATAACTATAGCCACTACTCACTAGGTAATACCTATATTATTATTAACTATAACAAAATGATGCATGTGTGCCTGTATTATCTAGAGTCTAGAACTCTAGACAGTCTAAATAAGTCCGATTTTGTATCAAAAACCTATATGATATATACAATATAATGTAATGAATAAATGAACAACATAAGCTGTAGGTACCTTTTTTATCTTAATGGTATCTTTAATAATATAAAATATTATCTTTATATGGTTAAATACTTGTGCATTTTATACACACTCATATAGGTACATACACACACGCCAACAATACTTTCCTAAAACATAGTACCTATACAATTATTTACAGTTTATACTTATATTCTATTCTACTGACAAAATATTTATTTGTAATTTTCTGATTTATTAACTAACTCATTAATTTTTGAAATCAAATATGAAATATGTTTTTTTTTCTTTTGGTTTTTTTTTCCGTGGTCTTTTTTTCATTTGGTTTTTTATGTTTTGGTTTTTATTTTTTGGTTTTTTTTTCGTGGTTTTTTTTCCTTGGTTTTTTTTTCCGCACGCCGCCTTATGACATAGATAACATTCAATTTAATATGGAATTATGGTTTACACATACATCGTAAATAAATCTTATACATCACTAGGAATATTACACTTCTCGGAGTAAAAATGTACGTCTTTAAATAATATACATACACGAATAATGAATAAAAAATGTAATGGCATTGTAAATTGTTCATCTACCAAATCATTATAATTTTAGTGGTTCATTAACATAGAGCTCACAAATAATCGACCACCATAGATGATGTTCTTGATCAGTGATTACATTGCCATGGAGACGATCATGGAGGTCTGTTTTAATATCTGTTTTAATACCATGGAGGGCTGTTTTAAAAAGAAAAGGACTGTTTTTAGGGTCTTCCCAGCAATTATTCGAATTTTTCACGATGTAAAAACCATCCTTGGACTTCAACGAACATTTAAAAAAAAAATTGGCCAAATTGGTCCAGGCGTTTTTGAGTTATGCGCTTAGCAACACATTTTGCGATTCATTTTTATATATAAGATATACCTTTTAAATTATAAATATAATATATGATATATTGATATAATATAATTCGTAATCATAATCATTATAATTTGTATTAACTACCTATTTTAATATGTAAGTTTATTTTTAATTTAACCAAATTCGATTGTCATCACTTTATTACAACTCATAAAACACCACTCATCAGTCATGTTTGGAGTTTTGTAGTATTCCAGTATATTTTGATATTGTTTCGTGGATTTTATGAAGTTAATTTTTATAATATAAAATTTATTAATATTTATTAAAAAAAAAAAGTTCATTATTTATTAAACTAACACAGTTTTGACTGTTTTGATACATTTTTTTGTTTTTTGTTTTTTTCTCTTAAGAATTTGCATTCTGAACTGAAGATAAAATAATATGCATCGGGTGATTTCTCTACCATGTTCCTCACATCCCAATAGATGTATAGGTACCTATTAGCTTCTGTCACTGCTCACTAAATAGTTCATTATACAAAACAGCAAATCTTTATGCAGATGTTCATTTGCAAGTTTTTTACAGCGTCTTCAAGCTGTTAAAAAAATTGACAATCGTTAGCATTTTATTTTTATTTTTATTTCTTTATTGACCTACCTGATAAATTACGTCATTTAATAAATATGGTCACCATAAATAACGTCATTTAATTTAAAAGTTATTTCATTTATTTGTACATGATAAAAAAAAGTTTTTATTTAATAAAACATATTTATAATTATTTTTTGTATTAGTAGTCGAGACGACGGGCCCCTTTCAGAGGCCCGGGCCTCGGTACTCTGGCACCTCCTGTCCCACCCTCTCGCCGGCCCTGTATACGACACTCTCATATGGTATACTCAGTATCCTTATACGTAGAGGTATAAAAAAACATGATTTAAGTGGGCACTTCAAAAAGGTAGGTTAGGTTAGACGATATTAGGTTAGATATAAGACGATAGGTTAGGATAGACATTTTATGATTAAGTGTCTGCTGAAAGCTCTTGAGATTAAAATTACAGACAGGAACTCATAGTCTATTTATATATATTATTATTACCATGGTTTGTAACATTAAATGGCGCAATATGTTTAGTTTAGATAAATAATTGTTTAAAATGTCAAGTCCTTAGATTACTATACTTTCTGAACTGCGATTTACTACAAAATACACATATTCTTAAAACAGCCAACATAGTTGGCCGTAAATTTCTTCGATTTTTCAAAACCACAGGGAATATTCAAAAATGACCCCACTAAAATGCTATTATGGGCAGGCCAATTTCTAATTTATGATGATGTGATTTCATTATTCATGAAACTTTAAGAGCATTCGTATCTCGCCAAAAAAAATAATGTATTTAAAAGTATACACTGATGAACACTAAATTTAGAGAGAAAAAAAATTAAAGTTGCTGTACATTTTAGATCAACTACGTTGACACTATAATTGTTTATAATAATATTAGTGTTTCTTGCGCATAATACTCAGGTGCAGTGAGTTCCTAATTTCAGAAGTTGTGTGTACAGTTTGGAATTTAGTGAATATTGCAAAATAGATAGCTATTTATATAATTTCTAATCAAGCGGTTCAAAGTTAGAAATACAAAATGTCATGTTACCTGTGTACCGGCTACGGCAATAACCATCAGGTATAAAATATAATATCACCTATAGTTTTTTCACAAAAGTCTAAAGTTATAAACAACTTGAGAATATAATAATTTATGCATTATAAAAAATTTTAAATGGGATGAATTTGGTTCGAAAATCAATTGTGTAGTGTAAAATATATTTAAATTTAAATTCCAACAATAAATTTTAACTAAAAAAAATTAAATTTTAATATTCAACAAAATCTGTTTGACTCGAAAACACATAAATGGTGTTAAGATTTTATTAATTTTACTGACTATTGGTCACAGAAACTCATCTACATATCAATCTATACTTATTAAATTGTATTTTTTAAATCAATTCCGTGAAGGGGGGGGGGGGTATGAACCATTGGTGGCTCATATCACTGCATGAATAAAATACACTTATACGAGTATTTACATATAGGTAGGTCACCTACGATAGAGTTTTCCTATAAGACGTGTACGTATATATATATATATATATATATATACGTGGTGTTTTACGTCTGCGAAGTGCCTGCCAGCTGTACTCTCGAAGAAAAATTTAAGACATATAAAACCCGAGGGGAAAGTATTGTAAGTTAGTGTGCAATGCACGCCGTGCCGAAACATAATGTAATATTGAAACCTCTGCACAGCTATCACTAAAAATAACAATGAAAATCGCTTTATATATACAGCTGTGAGTTGTGGTTTGCTATTGGAATGGTGAAATCAACAAGCAGTTTTTTTAAATTGCAGTATTTAATTTTGTAAATTATATAAAAAAAAAGGATTTGAATATCTTTATTATTTTAAAGAGATTTTTTTAAATGTGAATTATTGCAAATGTAATAATATTGAGTGAAACGCCTTGATACATACCATTATAATATAGCAAAACTATCTCCTTAGTTAATAACTAAATGCAATTCTAACACTACATTATAAATAGTAAGTCATAAAAATATTTTCAATCTTTGAAATCAGAAGTAAAGAGGTCTAAATTATCAATTATACTATGAAAGTAGTAATAACCGCCTAAATAGTCCTATAGCGCTATTACAGAAGTTATTACGAAAGTTTTTCAACTAAAGGAAAAGGAAGATAACAATAAAACTATGGAAAAATATTTTTGAAAGTAATCTACAGATATAGACAACTAAGTGTTACTGCTACAAATTTATAGCGGTGTTTGAAAATACTCTATAAATATATTGTGTATATATCTACCATGTTTGAGTTTGGTACTTTTATTTATCATAATAAAATATTTATGAGTGGTTAAAATTTCAAAACTGTAAAAAAAAAGTAATGCTTGATACATTTTTTAAATATTTGAGAGTGAAATTAAGAATCATTCATATTGAATGTTTAACATAATACAATTAATAACTGATAATGAAGAATAAATTCAGAGCGCCCCTAAGAGGTTGACAAAATTTAATTTAACTTTGTAAATTGCGTATATTTCATTTTTTTTTTTTTTTTTTTATTAAATGATTAAAATCACATTTTTATGAAAAATATAATATTCATTTGTTTTTTATCAATGTGATTTTTTAAAATTTTTTAGATTTCTTTAATGGCATTTGACAACAGTTCATTTTTTACACAAATTTGAATGTATCAGTATTCATTATTGACCAATAGTTTATAAGATATGAACATTTAAGTATAGAGCAACACAGTAATGTCAGTGCATGTTAGTAAGATACTTTAACTTCTCTATTCCACTAGTTCAAATAGCGATTGAATTTAAAATGTTGAAAAAAAATTCTTATCATAAAATATAGTATATTATAATAATTGTGTACATTACATAACTCAGTTTATGATGTAAGGAAGGGTTAAAATAAGGTGAGACATTTTTAGTAATTTTGATTTTTTATTTTTTGAAAATATTTATTATTTTCAAATATTCAAATAATGACTAAAAGTTAATCAATAACAACAAATAAAAATAAATGTATAAAGTAAAACCTTAAATTACTACTTTGAAATTTTTACAGTGACCATTGCTGTCTAAGATTTAAAAGTAATATTTGTGGCATTAAAAATGCTTAAAATATATGATACAAATTAATTTTGTTTATCTTTTTAATTTTATTAAAACCTAATCAAATGCATACTGTTTTGAAAGAATCGTTTCACAAGTTAAATTATAGTAAATCATATTATGTATTGAAGACAGTTTTAAACATATATTTCATTAGATATGTTTACATAGTGCTTACCCAAGACCAATTATTTAAGGTAAGTATAAAATGAATCATTTACATAAAAAAAAAAATAAATAAATAAAACAGAAAATAATCACTTTTGTTATTATTATTCCCCATTTTAGATTTTATGTTTTATTCTATTAATAACCATTATTGACTGTATTTCTTCAATTCTCAAAATTTTAAAATTGCTTAGTAAAAATAATTAATCCATTTATAATTAAGTGATCAATGAAAAAATTACTATTATAATTTAATTATTTTTCACAAAAACTAAATGTAGGTTTATTAAGTAAATATTAAATATAATTTTCAAATGTATTATAGTGCTAATGAGTAATATTTATCTTTTCAAAAAATAAACCATTACAATTTTTGAATTAATCTTCAATACGTACTAAATCCTTTTTTTCACTCACTTGAATTATTACAAAATTTCAAAAAATTATTTATTACTGTAATCGTACATGTAACAAAATTTCATCAAACCAACAAATTTGAATTCACAATATTACAATAATATGAAATCAGTATTTTATATTAAGTACATAAACACTTTTATAGTTCACTTAGATAATACAATTAATACAAATTAAGAAAGAGTAATAACACCATTCCTGATATAATACAAGAAATAAGTCTGATTTATAATCAATTAATATTTTTACTGTTTAAGTTGTATTTTTTTTAAATTTTGCATTAAAAAATAATTACTCAAAATTCAATATAAAACACAATACTTAGCTGTAAAATTATACAGTTAGTGTAAGGTGTTTGGATAATGTAAATTTTTACATAAAAAAAAATACAGTTGCCAGTTTCAGAATCTTTAAGAAAAATTAATAAAAGACCAAAATTTCAATTAAGGATAAAAGAAGCAAGAGAAAATTTAAATAGAAAAAAATGCCTTAAGCATTAAAATCGTATTTAAAACTTATCTTATTCATTAAATATAAATCATTCGTAACCTGAATTATTTAATTATCTGATAAAAAGTTAAGAACCACTATAGAACTGGGAAATGTTTTGATTATGACGTATCTAGAGAAGTTCATAACTCATTTTTATTTTATTTAGCATGATCATAAAATACATCCCAAGTTGTTCCATTCATTAATTATATGTATATAAATATAGACATATATTAATAATAACATATATATAGTATTATTATTTCTATTATTATTATTATCATTAAGAATGGAATACTTTGAAACACATACCTAAATTATTAAACTACATTCAACTAAGTATAATTTTCTTTAATCATAGTTCAACAAACATTTTATAACAAATTGTGATATTTAATTATTTTCTAGATTTGGATATCACATGTTGGATTTGATATTACTTTTTTTGTTAAGAATTTGAATATTGCAAGAAATATTAACTTCATTTATACTAATAGTTATTTTATTCAATAATCAATAATGAATAAAACATTTTGATAAAATAAAAATTTCATAAATTAGAATTAAAAAAAAAAAAAAAAAAAAAATAATAATAATAATAAAATTGAGTATTCTACAGGATATGAACTTACATAAAGTAAAAATATTGTTACAGTTGTGATTAAACAGTTGGTGATTATTCAAGTCAATGATCAATCAATTTTGACAGTAGTATAAATTTTACGAACAAACGCATGGGCACCGATGTAACCTACAGTACCACACATGATTCCAAGAGCAATGCTGAATAATGCCATATAACCAAAATAAAATGCTGTTTGAAAAAGTCCATACATCCTGAAAAATTTACGAGAAATAGACATTAAAATTAATTTTTAAATTGTATTTATTAGAATATTAAAGTCTAAATCAAACACATCTGTTTTGAAATAGATATGGGAGTTATTCAAACCAAAAACTAAACCTAAAAAAACATCATTCAAGTACTGTGCAAACATGGCCTCAAAATATTTACACAAAATGAAAAAAATTATGTATATAAAAAATACTGTTTCAACATAATGAAATTTTATTAAACTATAAAAAAAAATTATAATAAGTAATATTATAATTATTTATTTAAACTCTAAAAAAAAATCTTTATCCATAAAGTTTATTGTTTTAACATTTATACAAATCATTTTGGGTCAATTTTAATAGAAAAATAAATAAAAATAAATAGAGGATAATATCAAACACCAATACTATATTAGTAATCAAGACTACATTTTCTAAGATCTAATTCATGGTTTATTTCTTTAAATCATTGGAATAATGACTATGATGTATTGATAGATAATCAGATAAAATCTGGGACATAAATACATAACACAAAAAATTAATCATTAATCATAATGATTTAAACTTTGTTCATGTTCATTATTATACAACGAAAATTCAATAAATTATGTCAAATATGGACATCAAATTTTTAATTAGAAATTTAAACTATATGATATGAATTTGTATAGTACTTTTTTATACATGAGGCTAAGATACAAAAGAAAATTCTATAAATAATGCATTCATATTTATATACATCATTCACCACCTTCTAACCACTCATTGAACATAATTTATATCTTAAAAAATAACAATAACTTACTTTGTTTTAAACATAAAGTAATAAAATGAATACAAATAAACATAAAATGCTGTTGATGCTGCAGCTGCAAAACTTGTCCATTGCCTATGATAAAAAAATAAATATTTAATTTTAAAATCAGCTTTTAAACATAACAATAAATTTACCATCTGTAATCTTCGGCATTAAGTAGAAAATAAGTACATACAATGGTAACACAAACTGTCACTACCATAAGAATCAAAACGACTAGCAGCATAAAACCATAAACGTAATATATTTTATAAGCCCAAAATGATGTAAATATGAAGTACCTAAAATAAAATAATTCATATACTATTTGATTAAATATTAATAAAGTTATAATATATTTCAGCATACATTTCAATAAATATTGATCCAAAAGGTAGTATTCCACCAAGCATTGTAATTATAAAGGGCTCCATAAACCATTTTTTTTCTGGTATAGGCCTTGGTACAGCATTTACTCGGCAAGGGTAATCTGGTTGCCCAGATAGATTTCGGCCAAGCAAAGTTCCAACTAATGTAAGAGGTAATATCACAAATATGCAAATACATGCCACTGCAACCTAAAAATTAATGATTTAAAAAAAATAATTTGTACTATACAATAGTTGATATTTACCATTGAACCAAATGGAATGGCACGAGTTGCATGATAATAAATTGCTATAAAATTTATAAGGAATGCCATACCACAAACCAGTGATGGAAGTAAAAATGCAGATAATAACATCTGTCTAATCCAAATACGTCCTCCCATTTTAGCATATAAGGCTCCACCAAAATAACCATTGACAGGAGAAGTTACAGCATATACAAATATTGATGTACCCAATAATGATCCTCGTCTAGAAAACAAAATAAAAAATAAAAATATTAACAAAAACTTAGGACCTAAAAAATATAAGAATCATATTTATTACTCTGTATATAAATCTCCAATGATTGTGAATGTTATAACCAAAAGAGTGACTAGAGTAATGTGATGGCCGCATCCAATAATAGCTGAGAAAAACATTGGATAAGATGCTGGGCGGAAAACATCACCATGGACTTGTTTCCAACCATATTCATCGCCTAAGTCTTTATCCTATTGTTTAAAATTGTTTTTACTGAACAAATATAAACAGGTATTTTGGAGTAAAATGAATTTCATACCAGAACTTCAGCTTCTTCATCTTGACTGTAACGAGCATAATCTTTACGTACTGTTCGTAACAAAATCATAGATACTAATCCAACTAAAAATATGACCATCATAAAACTGTTAAAAATGCTAAACCAGTGAATCTAAAATAACAAATATAAACTCATAAGTCAATAATGTTTTCTAACATCAAATATATTTCATAAACTATTAAAATTAGAGCTTCAAATATTTACTACTTACTCTATGTTGGAAGAATTTAGGATCTAAATACTTATTAAAACGATCTTTATAAGTGATAGGAGAAGGTTTCCAATTAACTTCATATGTGAACTCAATGTTAGTATTTACTTTGAGTTCAACTTTTGCTTCAGATGTTAAATTTACATCAACAATATGATGATCGTTGTAGCCAATATCAAATTTTTTATGAGTCCAAATATAATATTTATTATTTGTTTCATCCATTTCACCAACAATGCCTAAGATTTAAGTGGTACAATTTTTATAAAATTTACACTAATACAATGTGCACATATATAAAATATAATTTACCCCAAATCGGAAGGTCGTCAATGTACATTTGGTACCAATAGTGATTCCGTACAGCATATATAAACGCTTTTAATTTTTCTTCATTTAAGTTTACTTGGCAGAATGGAATTTTAGAAATGTCCTCTAAACAAAATAAACAAAAATTTCTTTTAGTATAAAATATAATTATTTGACATTATTTGGCTATGAATAATGAAATGGTACCTTTAAAATGCATGTCAAGTCCACTGTAGACAAGTTCAACACCCTGTAAAGCTTCACCAAGTGTTTCATGATAGTGATTAATTGAATCTTTTATACCCGCACAAAATGGTAAGCTAAAATAAGTATAAGTTTCTTGTCGATTGTGATACGGACCGACAGTATTCATCCACAGTACCACTTCTTCCATATCTTTATACTAAAATAAAATTATACACATTAGGAATACTTTGTTGAATCAATTGTTCACTTATTTCTAAAAACAAAAAAATTGAATTGTAATGTACTGGACACAAAGAAATCATCCAAATAAGCCTATTTGGGTAGTATGATTAAAATTAAACATTATGAGTCGATTTAACACCGTAGATGCTGATATTTTAGTAAGTCAAATTCGGCCACATCACCAAATCACTTCATCACTCAACTTAAGTTCATGAAACACTACCTACATATAGTACATAATAACCCAAAAACTGAAACACCATTAAAAACATTAAACTTTTTCGTACCACATGATTGTGTTCATCGCCACAAACAAAACTCAAATATATGAGTAATAACGAGGAGAAAACTCTGGAGTGATGCATCACGGACCGTTTGATTATCTCAGTGGATCATTTTTGTTACACTCAAATCAACACGTACATATTGCAAAACTTAGATAATTTAATATGAAAACCTGTAAATTAACTAATATTATGCTTTAGTTTTAATAAATCGATGAACAAATTAAAAACACAGTTTTCGCACAGAATTTAGCAAGCGTTAAGATTATTTTAATTTTTTTTCTTTATTTCACTTTTTATCTCGGCTACATTATTGATGATACTCGACATGATAGTGAAGTAGGCTTTTCGGTAAAAACCATGGGAGTCAAAATTAAATGAACATAACCTATAAAACCTAGGAACCAAAGAGACCTTATACATCTATGGTATGAACCACAAATCTGTTCCATGATTCTGGAATCGGATGTTTTATCTATGGCCGGCAACTTACAGGTATCAATTATCAACACGATCGTTAAAGTTTTAACTTTTTAAGTTTACAAAGTTTAGTTTACAACTATATACTAATCTATGGTTTACAAACCGTCTGCCAAGCATGAGCAACTAACGCCGTATTGAAATCGAATAACATTATGTCTCATTTCTCATCTGCGCCCGTTAGAGTTTAGAGATGTTTTTGATATTTGTTTAAAATTTAAATGCTGATGAAAACATAAAATACCTACCTGTAATCATAACCATAAGAACTAGTTTTCATATTACGTATTATAACTAAAGTGACCATATATTTTTTTAATGAAAACGGGACAAAAAAAAATCATAATTATTTATTACAAACAAATATTTTTAATTTAATAATGTTATTAGCAAATTTCTGTGGTGCTTATAATGTTTTTAAAGGACAAAAAAATTAAATTAACTTATTACACTTACTAGGTAATTAACTTATTATAAACAAAATGTTTTCGTGTAATAATTACAAAATTAAATACTTATTTTTCTAAAAACGATATTTCGTCAACGAACATTTATTTTTATTTATTTTTTTTTTTGTCTACTTTTTGAAAACGGAACATTTTAGCGTCTCGAAGATTTTCCAGGGGACAATGGGACAGAGATTCAAAAAACGGGACTGTCCCGTCTCGATCACCTTAATTATAACCCATAAGTTAAATTTATGTAAGCACTTATTAGTTGGCGGTTATTATCCTTGTTTACAGCTATTTACTCTGTATTCTTAATTTTTTCGAATTTGATAATTTCCATCTTAATTATTGTCGATAGGGAATCTGATCACCAATCTAACTTTATATCCAAAGTGATTATTGTGCTCTGTTTAAGTATGCTACACCATAGATTAAATATACATACTATACTAGTCGATGAAAGGGTATGGAGAGGGAGGCCCTGTTATTGATACTATTGTCTGATGTGGAGTACTTTATAACTCAGTCCGTTCACAGGTGACCGGGCTTGACTGTTGAGGGGTATATATATTTATTTATTTATTTTATAGAGTGCTTGTAATTTGTAGGTTGGTATATGATCTAAGATAGTTGTTGGACTAAATTACACATTATTCACCCCAAAAATTAAAAGCTTCAAACCAATGTAGATACAATATTATGCCGCACCAGGATATTATAGAAGGTACCTATGTGAACCACTATGACTTCAATAGTGTAAACGATAATCCCGTGCTCTTTTATTCTTGCTGGTTTCGGAGAACGGATTTCATAATAAATGTACAATGCTGGTAGGCTGTAGAGTGGTTAAAATTCCAAGTTCACACTAAATATATGAGTTTTTGGTTTTGAAATCAAAAATAAATAAAGGACAAAGGAATCCCTCCAATACCTGATGATTCAATGACTATCAATATTTCGTCATGCCGATTGGGTACCATTATGAGTCACCTGCCATCACCTGACGACTTGATCTTAAAAGCAGAAAAAATAGCATTTACATGTATTGTGTGTATAGAGTGTGTTCAGACGTTAGGAACACAGTTGAACACAGTGAAGGATAAAACTGTAATACAATTTAACCCAAATAATGCATTAATTCAATTATTTTTCATTTACAATTTGTTAACTATTAACCTACTAACCTTTTTATAGGTGTAAAATGAGTTACTAAATTGAGGAAAAATTACTTTTAATAGTGTGATTTTCATAGCTTTTAATTTGCAAAAAGAGAATATTTGTGAATACAATTTTGATTCTTAAATTTTTCCTTTTCTGTCAAAAGTAAAAACGTTAACAATTAAAGTTCAGAGTGGTCTGAACGGAATAATGTCAGTACGTTTTCGCAGGGCACGCTTACCCTCGTCCAACTGTCGATAGAGTAAAATCGATTTATTCAAAACGTTCAATAAACGTAAAATCACTCGACAATAATAATAATAAAACAAAGGAGTGTATCGAGCGGTTCATTGCCGTTTAACAAGACTAAAAGCCTTCGGATATCATTAGAAAATACGAATTGATGTCTAAAATGTTGTCCTTGAAACCGACATTTTGTTGAATGTCTAGCGTCGGTGTTTAAAGTTTAACATTGGAAAAAGATTCTAGACTTCGAGCTACGTTCGAATCCAGCCGAAACACTGTGTACAAATAAAAAAAAAAAAATGATATAGTTTATACGTTCACAATAACAATCGGTCACGGACGCGCAGGTCGTAACACGTTGTGTCCTCACTCCTCACCACACTGGATTCACAACATGTGCCGTGGTGACTCATGACTATTCAGCGCCGAACGATGCCCGTACCGCCGTCGCCGTTCTCGCTTCGCGTCATTGCGTTGGTCCGTCGTGCAGCTGCAGTTTACGGTGGTACGCGAGCATTGTCGGTGCGGAGACGCGGAGTAGTGCCAGACCAGCCTGTGGCGCGCGTGGCGGGTCGAGTGTTTACTTTTTATTACAGGCCTCTGAGGGCGGTCTGCTGTTGAAGAGTAAATGTTTAAGTAACTCTTTTGATCGTATTATTCAAAGGAAAACTGAAAAAAAAAAACAAACTCGACTACTAAAACACTTTCAACTATATTCATGATCATAACTCGTAGGTAAGTAGATTTAAGATACTTTAAATTTTAATACATTAGTTACATTATAGTATCAACGATGGAATATTGTGCGAGTTGATAAACCGTGTTTATTAATTATTCTTATTTTATTGTTATTACCTCATTAGTTGTTTTTAATGAATAATGTCGGTATTAAATGAGATCATCAGGTTGATTATCACAGATCCATAATGATTATTGTAAATAAATATAACTCTTGTTCGGTTTCATTGTGTTTACTGTTTAGTGTTCTTATAAATTTATCATTAATTATAATTTATAAATTATAGGCATTAAATTATTATTGATATTTTGTAAAAAATCAATGAATAAACCAACAATCGTCAACCGACTGGCTTAATGATAACTGTGGTTACATTAATTGTTTGTAAGAGTTATACCTCAACATATTTTAACATTTTGTTTTTAACAGTATGTTATTAAGATAATGAGCTGAAGTATTCTTAAATGTGTTGGTCTAACTAATATATTCCTACACTTAAGTCCCAACGACAATTTATTGGCTATTAAGGGTTTTTATATTTTTTTTATTAGGTATATCATTTTCAATTTTTACCATACTACCTATGATTTTTATAAATATCATTTTAATTGTTTTAAATAAAAATTAAAAAAAGTCATGCTTTCAATTTTTATATTGGTGCATTTAAATCATGTCCATATATGTTAAAAAAATAATTCCAAAATCTAATTTATGTCTTGAAAAAGTAAACATGGATTTAATCAATTTTACAGACTTGATTATAATCACAGTATACATCCGTTGTTAACCTAAGTATTATTGTGGTAAATAAAAGGCTGGTTAATTCTAGTGGATCATGAAACAGAATTATTAAATAGGTATTTACTTTAACTGTTATTTAAGTATGTAGTACCTATCAACCACATTATGTTTTATTGAATTTGATATTTTTTTGTTAAAATTATTATTCTTAAACTACTGTGTAGATATTCCTAATATTTTATTATTTGATAAATTCAGTAATTTTCAAGTATAATCTTGAGTTCTATAGATGTCTATTGAGTGGTACCTAGATAGTTCAACTATTTCCTTGTTCATACATTTATTCGTGAATCAATTGAATTTGAAATATAAAATATACTTAATTTACTTGTTTGTTAATACTTGTCTGTTATAATAGATTATCATTTATTAACTATAAATTAAATTAATTTTTTTAGCTCAACATGAAGTCGCCACTAGAAGAAAATGCTTCATCAATATTTTGCACAACCAAAGAAAATGAAAATCTTTTATCTAAGCCCTCTGATTTCTATGAAGACGAATCAAAAGACAACTTGGTGTTTTCAAACAATTCACAAAGTAATGAAATCAATGATGTGTCTGAAATTCCATCTCTAAAGACTTCAGATGTTATTGACTGTGTTGGTGAAAATACTTCATCAGTAAATGGCAAACGTCATAGATTCCCATCCGAATCTAGTAAACTTGTGTACTCTGCCACAAAAATGGGTTTAAACATTGAGAAGCTTAATAAATCTAGGCATGCTGAGCTGACTATTAAGTCTCTAGATTTGAGCTTCAATAGCTCTAATGCACAATCAACCGTCAGCTCTTCAAATGAAACTTTCAAATTTGGAACCCATAATGATGAAGATCCTGTTGATACTCAGTCAACTGATAAAACAGTTGAATCTGAATCATCCATTATCCCTATTACTAACAAGTAAAAATAATTAGAAGTTATGTAATGATATAAATATTTGCAGTGTTTAAATTATTGTGTTTTATTAAACATTGTATAGAATGCCTGTTCCCAAGGAATCAACGTATTATAATATGGATCATGAATATAGAGGTGTAGCTGTTATTATCAATAATGATATTTTTGAAGGAGCTGCTCAAAGCTCATCAGAGCGGAGTGGTTCTTTAAAAGATATCAATGATTTGCAAAACATTTTTTTTCAAATGGATTTTGAGGTTTTGATTTGGAATAACTTATACAATGACGAGTTAACTGATTGTTTGGCTAAACGTATGTATTAAATTAAAATAAAATGTGTTTATTTCTTGATTATTATTTTTATTCTTACAGTGGCTGAAACAGATCATTCTAAAAATGATTGCCTTGTTGTTGTTGTAATGACTTATGGAATCAATTCTTCATTCATATATGCTAGAGAAAATCTATATCCAGTTGAATCTTTGTGGAATACATTTACTGCAGATAAATGCTCTACTCTGGTTGGCAAACCTAAAATGTTTTTTATACAGGTAATTTAACTCTACATAACTCAGTGATACTTATGAAATCTAGTATACATTTTTTAATATTTCAGGTATGTCGCAGAGAGAAGCTTAATTGTAGTATTATTCAAAGAAGAAAATCATCCACTAAGGTTCGCTCATCATCTCTTTCTTATTCAGTTCCCAAACATGCAGATTTCCTTATTGTTTTTAGCATGGATGATGGTAAATCAGTATTGAATATAGTTATTGAAAACTTTGAATTTATTGATATACAATGCTTTTTGTTCGATAGATTATTTTTCATTTCGACACCCTGACAATGGAACATTGTTTATTCAAAGTTTATGTTTTGAAATGATTAATAATGATCTTACCTCTATTGACATATTGAGAATTATGACTCGTGTGTCCAGACGAGTTGCTTATAATCATGAATCTTACAACCGTGAAATACCGGAGCCACTCAAGCAAAAACAAATACCCAGTATTCAGTCGACGCTTATTCGAGATGTGTATTTTAAACCAAAAATGATACCTCCACCCAAACCAGTAGTTTTCGAGGTATGTTTTATATTTATTTTAATACTTTATCTGTATGCTTTAAGTACGAAAAAATTACTGCTGGTCACCAGGGTGCTGTGATATTATTCAAAATTTCAAAATATAATCATACGTATTTTACAATATTGTCAAGAATTATTCATTTATGAAAAATAATATTGAATTTAACACGTTATTAATATTAAAAGTATTCATATTTTTTATAAAATGAATTAAGTGTATAGTATAATGTTTGATTTTAGTAGTTATACCTAGTTAAAAAAAAAAAAAAATATAGAGATTTAAATTCTATTAATGAATATATTTTATTCTAATTTGTATTATAATGCAAAAGAAAATTTGATTGATGATATATGTGTTAAATTTGGTACCTTAATCTCGTGGTGTTGAGATAGTACTGTATATATCAATTGACGTCATTAGTTGAAATTATGGATCCCCTAACTTAAGGAAATCTTCTTAACCTAATGTTGTATAGATTGCTTGCCTATTTTTTTTTTTATATATTGGTTACATTTTAGTTTTTAAATACCCACATTCCAATGGCATTTTCTGAGTATGAATTTGAATGTTTTGCTGATCCATATTTATGCTGCTTTAAGGTTTAAATATAGAATATATAATTTTGTCAATCGCTTGCGATATATAATTTCAGAACATAAATACACTACTACTTATGTACTTTTGAAAAAGATCTCTGTAAAAGTATATACCATAGAGCAGGGGTCGGCAATTGATTTGTATGACGGTCCAGATAATTCGAAAACAAATTTTCGAGGGCCAGAAAAACTTAAATATATTTTATTATTATACATTATTTTAAATTCAATTTTAGTTCTAATGTTATAGTAATTTAGTAAAAATATTTAAACAATATTATTCTTGTAATCTTTTCGTAACATTATTTTCGTGGCCAAAAAACTTGAAAATGTTATATAAACATTAATTAATTTTTCAAGAATGACCTGAAAACATTTATAGAACTTACATATTATTTTTTAAACTTTATTTTAATGTTAATTTAAAATTATTTTGCTATCTGGGTATTAGTTGATGATAATCAATGTATTTATTTTCGTATTAAATCACAGTTTAAGATAATCAATGTATTCGCTATCGTAATTTCCAGTTACGTCGTAACAGACGGATCGAATATCTAAATTCTATACGGTATTCTAAAATGTGCAGAAAACCGACGTCTATGAAAAATATTTTCGGCGGTCCATTTGTTTCCTCTCCGCGGGCCGCCTATTGCCGACCCATGCCATAGAGTAATACCTTTTAGAAAGTAAATAGACCCTCAAATCAAGAGGAAAATTATGTGTATGCATTATTTAACAATTTGGTAGTTCCAACTTATCTTTTAAGATTGATTAATTTAAATAATTAGCTGTAACTTTTCTAAAACTGAAATGTTTTTAATGTTTTTTTTTTTCTGTTGTATACACTATATAGCACATTTCATGTAGGTTAAAATATGTTTTCTCCGTTAGCAATGTTATTGATAATATTTGTATAAGTTTTCTAGTAATTACTTAAGTTCTAAATAACTTGAATTCTTGAGCTTTTCTATCATATAAATGCATTGTTCATTGAGAGCGCGAGTAAATAAATACGTATATCAATATATTAAATATTTGTTGAACTTACTTAAAAGAATGAGTAAAATATATATTATTGTAGGTACTATATTATATGTACAATAATCTTAGAACTGGGAAATTGTTATCCAGGTTGCATTTAAATTTGTACACATTTCAGAGTATAATAAAACATATTTTGAATCTCCAGGTCTATATTTGGACCATTTATATAAATTGGTTCAAATTCTGTCAATTTACTTGAGAACATTTTGATTTATTTTTAAGCCTCATGTAAATTGACCCTTGAAATTACTTCTAATTACATTATTGATTTATTTCTCAAATTTTGTGGAAAGTATGAATATTTGTTCTATTATTATAGTTTGTTTTATATTTCTTAATAGTCACAAAAAAGTATGTAGTTATTCGTCAATAATCAAAATATAATGATAGAAAATTGTAGAATAAGTATTAGTTAAATTTTCCGTTAATGGAATGAGAAATTACTGTATTGTTATAGTTTTTATTTTCATTTCTTGGTTTGTTTTATTAAATAGGATATAATTATGAGAACTGTTAGGATGATGATAATTTTAATTTTGAAAATCAACAAATAATCACACAAGTACATTTTATCAACCTAATTTCACTTACAAAAAAAAAAAAAAAAAATCAAATTATAAGTGAACGTGCTTATAATTTTTGGTCACTTCATTACACACAAAATGTTATGTGCTTCTACTTTTCAGTTGATAATAATGATACATAAAGTATTAAACAATAATTTAATTATCAATGAACTATAAATATTATAAACATATGTGTAGAAGTGAGTTTATTTTCAATGACAGTAGGAATCAAAAAAAAAAAAAAAAACTTTTTAACAAATTAAAGATAAATAACATAATAATATATAGGTATGTAAATTATCTGTTGTTTAATAGTCATATTAAATTTGTTATGTAATCTACTGGAAGAAATCAAAGAATATCTAAGATATTTGATTTATAATTGTTATGTCGTCTGGTTATTTAAAAACAGGAAGCTGTTGCTTTATATTGTACAGAAAACTTGAACGTCCAATGTCCTTTGTTTTGGTCTTATCTCATAATATATTATTCATTCTGTGAGGTCATAGACCTCTTACAATATTTATTATTTATACTGCATTTTATTTATTTCTTTTATGTATATATTTATTTATGTTTATGTTCTTTTGGAAGAAATTTTGGTCTGTATTTGATTCGTGTTAAGTGTTAACGTGTCATCTTAATAATCAAAATAATAAAATAACGTTCATATTCCATTGAAAATTCATTATTTAATCGTAAAATACATGAAATGATGAAATCACTGTTTATAGTGTTTCACTCGTTTCTCATTTGTTGCTGTTTGTTTTGTTGTCAGTTTTTTGATAACAAATACAGATAACACAACATGGCTGCAAGGAGGTTGTGTCACAAACCTGTACCATGGTCACGCGTCACTCTTACCCTGCCCCCCGCGCTACCATAATATTATTATTATTTTGTTTACGGTACGACGTAATACGCGCGCGCGTGCACCGGCGACGAAGCCCGTGTGTTTAGCACGCACTGTCTCCTCCACCACGGCCCGCACGCACACTTACGCACCGCTAACTCTTGTGTTAATGGCGTCTCCTGTCTCACATTAAACACCGTGGTACACGTTTTAAAATTCATCCATGCCATCACCGTTCACTGTTGTTTATATTAGCGCACACCATAGTATAATTTAATAATTGTTTTTTTTGCACTACCGCCGCTGCGTGTACCATTTGAAATATCTCCGAAGAACCGATGCTCTAGTGAATAAGCGGTCCGGAAACAGGTAAATACAATAATTGACAACCGTCACGTTAATATATTATAATTAGGTATTATTTTTATTGTTATTATTATTGTTTATTTTTTTTTTTGATTCTCGTTTTCTCGGGTCAAGACGTCGCCGCGTTGTGTAAAAATATTTTGCTACATTTACGCGCGTGGTCTGGGACCACGGAACACGCAGTTATTTTTCGACCTTGGCGGTTCGTTCGAAAGGGTTTCTGGTCCGATTTAATCGTGGGGTAGGCGGCATAAGATTTTTCAAATTTTACTTGGGGTCTCTCTTCGCGATTTAAGACGAACGTCGCTGTCGGGTCAGGACGAAATCTCCATTGATTACCCAGTGATACCGGGAGAGCGGGGGTCAAAACGTTTGTCATCGCGGGTGACTCGTACATTTAATCGGCGAGTGTGTGTCATAATATCGTGATTCTTTACTACCTGGAGTCGGCGGCTCTACCTGCTACTTCTCCGTAAACGACCGGTGACTCATACAGAATGTATTGTGTTGTAGATCCCCTGCGAGCCCCGGTCAAGTTTGGTGGGAGCCGGGATGACGATCGTTCGGGGGCCTTTTTAATACGATCACTGTCCGCACGCGATTTTAACGAATCGTACCGTCATTTTTCGTCTGGCATTTCTTTTCAGCAGTGGCCGTCCGTTTCACACAATACTTGTTAGCGTGTATTCGTTTAATTTCTCTCTTGTCAAAATTCAAATCTACAAACATCCATCATGACGGCTTCCGACATGTGAGTCATGTTTTTTTTTGTTTATTCTTGTACGTCGTGTACTTCTGTATTGTTTTTCGACTATGGGTGTACAATCAAACTGGTCAATTGAAGATTCTAGCAGGAATTCTTCTGGTAAATCCATACTTTGATGATAATGTGACAATGTTAGTTTTTTTCTCATTAAATTCTTCCTTATCTTAGTTATATCAATAATATTTTTACTTTATTTACTGTCGAAATTAATTTATGAAATTTAAAAGTTTACTATTGATTAAATATATTTAATTGAGTAGTATTAAAGATCTTTAATTTTAATTAGTGGAATTGTACTAATTAAACTCTTATCCACAAATTAAGTCATTAATAATCGTTACTAAGTTTGATACTATTTAACCCATTAACAAGTTAGATATCTACTGAAACTTTGACCGAGGTAAAAATATTTTTAATACCTTGGTATTAAATTGTGACTTGATTTATCATTATTGTGATTTTACACTTTGCAGCTCTTTATTATTATTTTTTTTTTTATGATGCAAGGAAATTAATAATTTTAGAAAAAATTACTTAAGTTAGTTGTAATGACTAATTATTCGAATATTAAGTACCTAATATTATAAAAGTGTCTATTTAATAAAGAATCTAGAATATATAAGCTTGTTTTAGATAATCACTTAACTTCCTTGTTCAGAATGATTAAGATTCATTTATATGTAGGTAAAAATCATAAGTAATTTCATTGATTACTAACAATTAATACCTTACCATTATACTTATCCAGTTTTTTTATTGAACATTATCAATTAGTAATTTAAAAAACAATGTTTGAAATTTAATATTATACAATAGATGGGAACCCAAATTATGTCTCATGCATTGTATTACCGGCAATGAAGTGTGAGTTACAAGTCTTTTGCACATGTGCTATTAAATAATACCATTTGCACCACCGTTATCTTGTTTTTACTTAGTAAGCGTGAACAGTAAAGGTAAATAAATCAAAGTAGTAGAAGAACATGTGGGACCACAATTTATTCTCTTATGGCTTCATCCATTGCAGAGGTGGATTGGGTAGAGAGTGTCAGGTATAACAATACAATGATCTTATAATAACATATGCACCGAATTGGCAATTTATGATATCCAAAAACTACACAAAATCATCAAATGTTTTTAGTAAGAACCAGCTGGGCATAAAGTTTTAACTTGATATACATTTCTTTTAATATCAAAGAAATTGTTTTAAAAATTTTAAGATTATAATTTGTATGATCTATACCAAGTTTTTTCACCGTTTTTACAACTTCTACATCATATATTTTATAATCTAGGTAAACCTCTCAAAAAAATATGTGTATCAGTCTTTAAACTACCTTCTTGTTGTATAATTGGGCATTTAATCATTTATTATGTATACACGTCATCATGAGTCCATTTTAGATTCTGAACGAAGTGAAGAATGTATTGATTTTACTATGATGTGTGTTTTTTTTTTTTTTTTTTGTTTTTTTTTTTTTTTTTTTTTTTTTTTTTGTTTTTTTTTTGTTTTTGTGTCTGTGTACACCATAACTACTCGAAATAATGCTTCAATTTTGAACTTCAGGGTATGTTTTCGGTGGCAAAACGAATATCGGAGGTACCTTAGAGAGGTCACAAGTGAAAATTCCCAAAAGTTTTCAAATGCCACGGGAAAAACAAACAAAAAATGAGGAAAAACCGGTACTTTTTGTGCAAAACCCGTTTTCGACGAAATCGATTTTTTTATTTAGCCGTTACTCAAAAACCAAAAATTGTAGATACTTGAAATTTTCACCAAATGTTTATATTGAAATCATCTATACGTGGTAAAATTTTTGAACACTTTTGACTTTTATTGAGCTAATTATAGACAATTGAAATTTTCAATTGTTTTAAGTATTTTTTTTTAAAATAACGATAAAATTTTTTTTTTTTGCCAGAAAATCTTGAAAATTTAATACAAGGTTTCTTATAAGTTGTTCCATAACTGATAAAAAAAAATCCAAAATCGTAAGTCACAATTTTTTTTTATAAGTGCTCAAAGTTCCAATTTATACGAAATATGTAAAAATTGCGAAAATTTGCAAATAATTTTGTTGTTGAAAAATCGTAAAATTTTTTTATTTTATAACTAAGTTTTGAAAATTTGGTACAAGGTTTTTCATTAGTTTTTCTTCAATTATCTGCAAAAAAAACTCTACCGGATTCAGACAAAAAAATTTTATGAGTGTTTGAAATTTAAATTTTTACAAAAACACGTTAAACAACGGTTTAGCCTCAAACGATTTTTGCTAATTGTTTTTTTTTTTCAAAAAGTATAAGTTGTAGAAACTTGAAAATTTTATCAGTTGTTTATATTGGCATTTTCTTTATATAATTTTATTTTCAAAAGATTTCACTCATTTTTAATCAATTTATAGGCATTTGAAATATTCGATTTTTTTTATTTTTTTTTTTTATAAATGTTGATAAAAAAGATGTAGCTCGGACGAAATACTTGAAAATTTAATAGAAGGGTCCACATAAGTTGTTCTAACTCCCATTCAAAAATTATAAAAATACATAGGCACAAAATTTTTTTATAAGCGTTTATAAGTGCTAATATTGACAAAATTCGTCAAAATCATGTATATTTGCTATGTATTTTGCAGTTGAAAATTCATAAAATTTTAAGTATTCAAAACTAAGAATTGTAAATTCGGTACAAAGTTTGAAATACGTTTTCCTTCAATTATCTGTAAAAAAATTTGCACTGGAATAAAATCAAAAATTTTTATGAGTGTTTGAAATTACAATTTTTTCACATAATCGCGTAAAATAACAATTTAGGCATCATTGATTTTTGATATTTGTTCTTATTCAAAAAGTATAGGTCGTAGAAACTTAAAACTTTTACAAAATGTTTAAATAGGCATTTTCTTTACATAGTTGTATTTTCAAAATATTTCGTTTATTTTTGAGCTATTTATAGGCATTTGAATAATTCGATTTTTCTTAGATTTTTTTTTATAAAAGTCGATAACAATTTTTTGGCCCTACCAAATCGCTTGAAAATTTAATAGAAGGTTTTGAATAAGTTGATCTAAGAGTGATTCAAAAATTATTCAAATACATAGGCACAATTTTTTTTTATAAGCAGTTGAAGTTCAAAAATCGACAAAATTTGTCAAAATCACGAATATTTGCAAATTATTTTGTAGTTGAAAATGTATAAAAATTTTTGTATTCAAAGATAAGAAATGAAAATATTATGTAATATCACAGCTGATAAAGATAATTAAATAGATTAAGTTTATTATAATATAATCAGTAGCTGACAGCTGTTCTATACAAAATATTGGTAGATTGTAAACACAAGGTGTATAACGTACCTTTACATGGTTGAATAGAACGTTACTAACTTCCAATTTCCAGTTATTTTAATGTGTGTATCAGTTCCATAAACATGCGGATTTTATATATTATTATTAATTATTAATATTTAAATAGACGTAGCCACGGAGCATTCAGCATATATGGACGGCGGGGTCGGGTGGTACCGTCACGATAGTGCATTTAGGCAAATAATATGGTATTTACCTACGCCCTATCTATGCACATCCTGGTTTGTCCAATGCTCACGAGCAGAAGTCACATGAATAGACAAATGTAAATTTAACCCAATCTAGGATATTAAAATAAAATATATATTACAATTTAAGGCTGACATCTTCATCTTCGTTCAGAATCGTTTTTTTTTTTATAATATAAAATAATTCCAAAATCTATCCAATAATGCCTAATCTAGCAATGCATCTCGTGTATCCCACCCAACTACTGTATCCTGTACTTAACTTACAATGATTTATCATTGCATACAAATGTAAAGTACCATACAACTAAACTATCGTAAACCAGGTGATCCCATGATAGAAAGTGCTATACACTCCTCACCATTATCTTGTCCGAGGAGCGAAGCGACGAAGGACGAACTTCCACCACCATTATCTTATCGGCTTTTTTTAATATGTATCTTACTAATTTTTTTTTTTTTTTTGGTAACAGACAATCGTTTGACTTTAGGTTATTCACATATATTTTTCTTCTTTCTAGTCTTTTAATTTCAGTATTCCTTATTCTTCTTCTTCAGGTGCCTATCCGATTTAGAATGTTGGACAACTAAGAGAAGTTGTAACTAGGGAATGAAAGTTTACTGTGCAGGGTTTTCCCAAAAAATTGTTTAACAAAAAGTATGTTATTATTCAAATTGTTTGAATGCATTTGTTTTTTTTTTTTTTTTGTATTAAAAGAATAATTACAATCTATACAAACAATTTATACAATAAGTAATTTTTTTGATGGAGAATAGCGTTGATGTAACAGAGAGGGAGGGTACTCAGTAGTACCACCCTTTGTTTTACTAAAAGTTGAATTTACTATTTTTTACTTTTGTTATTTTCAAATTTAAAGTCAGAAAACAGTATATTCATATAAATTAATAATTAATATAAACATTATTTATTTTTTTATAATTTCTATTTCTATTTGTATGAAATAGTTAATGCAGTTGCAATATGTTAAAATATTAAAAGTAAAACAAATCAACTTGTCAATAAAAGTACACCATATTAAGTACAATTTAATTAATACTTAACTATCAATAAAAAAATATTATTAATTTCATTGACTAAAGTAAATAGATTAATATGCACTGCGCACATTTTTTTTTTTTTTTTTTTTTTTTTTTTTTTTTTTTTTTTTTTAATAATTGTTAACTAGTTATTGAGTAGCGGTTATTTATTTTGACTTTGACTTAAATTAAAATAAAACATGGAATATTATAAGGACGTATTAATTATTCAAAGATTTGTTGATGAATATTTTACTTTAAACTCAAAAAAAGATGTCTATAAGTATCTAAATAGAAAAAAAAAATTTAGCTTTTCTGCTAATTATGCTTTTACATGTATTTAAAACTTTCATATAAATTCTCAATTGATCGAAATTTCTTACTCCTTTTCAATTTTTTTTCCATCCAACTAATGTTGTTATTATTATTATGTAGGCAGTTGAAAATGTGCCATTAAATATTAAAATATATACATGATTGCTTTTAGATAAAAAATATCTTCTTCAATTTGTTAATTATCACTAGCATTAATAATAATTCATCACTTGATCAACCCTAACACCTAGCTGAATATTAATAGGGTTTCTTAAATGTACTTAAATGCATATAATATTATGGCAGTGTTGCCAATACATTATATACATGTGTTTTAATGGTTCTTATTTTTGAGCAGATATATAAGTAATATTGGATATATAAATCTACTAAGTAATTGCCTAATTATAAGCTAGTTTTTGCTAGGTTACTAAGGTAGTTAGTTTTAAGATTACATAAATGATTCATATTTATAATAAAGTGAAATACAATTTCATATATTTTATCTTTAAGGTGTTTTCATCACTATTAAATTGTTTTACCCAAGTTTCACATCAATTGTGTAATAAATTTGGAAACAAATATTTTCTTTCGTATTGGGTTATTTTCAGAAGATATTAATTTTCATTTTAGTGCTGTGAGGCAATGCAAAAAATTATTTAAATATGTATCTTTCTGTGTTAATCATATTTGATAATGTTTTTTTTTTAAGTGAAAATAAACTTTTTTGTTTATGCAGCTAAACATTTTTAAATTAAAGTATTTTTAAGGTTTATAATTTCTGGTGTTCATAAAAATCAAGTAAAAGTGGATTTTTTTTTATTTCAGTGGATGTATTCAGTGTTAAAAAAAAAAGTAAACGTAAAATGAATAATTTAAGTACAGATTCTGCGATTGAAGTAAATCCAGATCTGAAAAAATTGTCATTAGAAGAGCTTCGTAAATTGAAGGAGCGTATTGGAAATGAAATATACAAAAATACTTCTACTAAAAAAGCAGATTTAACTAATCATCTTAAAACTGTAAAACGAGAAAACAAAAATAGGCCATCTGAAATTTCTTCCAAAATAGATCCTTCCTTGAATCCAGTTAAAAAAATAAAACCAGAAATTAAAACTGTTGTTGAAAAACCTAAACGTATTGATCCAAGATTTGATTCTCTGTATGGTGAATTTGACAAAAAGATTTTTGACAGAAACTACAAATTTCTCGACGATATTAAGCACAAAGAAAAAAAGAAGTTGCAGAAAAAATTAAAACAGAAAGGTCCTAATGAGAAAAATGATCAAGTAAAGTTATTGTTACAAAGAATGGATAATCAAGATAGAGAAAAGCAAAAAATGAAAGCTCAAGAAAAAATTAAATTGGAACAAAAACAAAAGAGATTACAAGCTTTAAAAGAAGGTAAAAAGCCCCAATTTTTGAAAAAACGTGAATCCAAAATATTGCAATTAGTAGAACAGTATGAAGATTTGAAGACTACAGGAAAACTGAATAAGCATATTAAACAGAAAAGAATTCGTATTGTTGGGAATGAAAAGAAAACCATGTTCGACATGATGAAGTAGTAATTCATTTTAACTCAAGGTATATCTGTATTTAAATGTTAAACATGTTGTTTTAAAGACCTAATTTTTATAATATGATTAATTGTTTACTGAAATTTAAACAGTATGACATTGAAATGTTAAGTGTAAGTTAAAAGTAATGTCAATCTAATTATAAAATAATATAGTCTTACTTATATGGTGTTATTATCTATAAATAAAAGTTCCATTTTTTCTGATAAATTAGTGTTTTTTGTTCTTTACCATCTTATTTAATTATCATACCCTAAAGATATTTATCAATTCTTTTAAAGCAGTGGTTCTCAAACTGTGCTCCGCGGAGCCCTGGGGTTCCTCAAGAGTAGTCTAGAGGCTCCGTGGCTCCCTGAGCATATCTGTATTAATTAAATTCAAATTATTAAATTATTATTATATTTCTTAGTAACGTTTTTAATTTTAATACTTATCTTCAAAAACCAAATATCGTAATAAATTAGATGCTGAAGCAGACATGCTATTCAACTCTCGTCTATCAAGCCAAATATTAAAATACTGACCAGTAAAAAAGCCAACATCATGGATCACATTAATATTAAAATTTATAAATTACTAAAATATTTTTATATTTTTTTTCTATTAAATTAATTATATAACTTGTTTATATTCGTATTCTACAGAAAAAAAAAATAATAATAAAAAGCAAATCATTTATAATTGACAATTTTTTATGAATTATTGTTGTCTAAAATAGACATTTCTGATTTTTGGTGCTCCGTAATTTTTTTTAGGAAAATAAGGGCTCCGCGAACAAAAAAGTTTGAGAACCGCTGTTTTAAAGTAATGTTTTACTAAATAGTCATCTGAATTGGCAATATATTGTAATTAAATAATTATATTATGTACAGTGTTTTCAATGCGTTAGTGTTCTAAGGTTAACATGCTTTCTTTGCTGCGCGATAACTTTACTCAATTGTTTGAACCTTTTATATGTTTAAAAAAATAATTTAAATAAAGCTACATTCGAAAAATATTTAAAATTGGTGTAATGTCACGTATTCTTAATCCGTTTTCCTCGTTTGGTTCGTTAATGTACATTTCTTCCAACAACTGGCACGGTTATAAATTGCGATTATTATATCAACAAAGGAAAACGTACATTTCGTAATTTTTGTGTTAGTAAACGTGTGTATGTGACCAGTGAGTTATTAAATATTGCAATTGAAATTATTACGTTCCTCAAATTATTCATGCCTAACAATCGCTGCTGATAAATGTTTAAATTACGTCGTTAATTTATAATAATTGAGAAAGTTGTCGAGACGATGGGTACTAAATTGATATGATTTTTTCATATTTATTTTTCTATTTGTGTGAATTATGGCCGATGATGATAACACTTGATGAGAACTAAAACGTTAGAAACCTTGCACATCCGATGGAAAGTGCAGCCCTTTGTAATCTTGACAGGTGTTTAAAAGTGTTAAACATCAGTTGTAAGGCCGAAGGGACATTGTGTGAATACGTGAACAACAAAATTTGAAATGTCGAACGTATGGTGCTCCGTTTAAGTATATGTAGTGTTTCATCTTGCACGCCTCGTGGTTCTGATGACGAAGTTTCAAACAGGACGAGTTTTTTTCTTAAGATTTTGAGTTTTGGTTAGGCCAGGTAGAAATATATATTGTTTCGTTTTTCTCAGGGTTCACACACTCTTACTTAGTGGTTTTTATTACCATAGATCTGATGAGATACCACTATTGGTGTATATACCATAAGATTTATGGTCTGTACGATCACCGTGGTAATATTGTGTGGGTCTTTAGTTTTACGTCTCAATCCGACTTGACTCAAAATCTTAACACGAAGTTTTACTTGTAATGACTGTTTTCAGGAACATCGTCGTCGTCTATGTCACGTGTGTTCGTAGCAAGGTTGATGCCTCTGTACGTTATTCGTGTAGCACCGACGATACAAGACACATTTCGTTTAGTGTTTTTCACGCACATGTTAATTTTTTTTTTTTTTTTTTTACCAATTGCCTTCCATCGGAATGGTTTCGACCAATGATTATTTCTTTAGTAATCTGAGGTCTTGTGCGTATGTATTTTGTACACAAACTCACACGTAGTGTTGTTGTTTATATTGAAAAACATCGAGATTAAAGATACGGCAGTGTGTTGAAGTAGTAGTAGTTGTAGCTCGTACTACGACGTAAAATTATATACAGACCATTATTATTATTACTATTATTAATGCTAAGCCCGACGGGGTCCTGCTGAGTGCCGTTGTGCGTATGGTTTTATATTTTATTTTCTTTTGCGTTTTAATTTAATGGGTTTTTATCTCCAACAACAGCCTCGGGGTACCCCACCACACCCACCGCCACCTGCTGCACAACACCACTGCTACTGGCTTGCCCGTGCACCTGTGTCTACATGTTCGTTCATGGGCACACATGCATGCGCACACACACACACACACACACACACACACATTACCTCATATAATATATACACATCTTATACACGGGCGTTGTGTAAACCCTACTCGATATTTCGTCATCGATCACATGTGGTCGTGTGCGCTGCGTTGTGGTCCAGTCCTCGTGCAGTCGTCGTCGTCGTAGTGGTATTGCTATAGTATTGAGTAGTGTTAGTAAATCAGCATTTTAACTGCCATGTCCTTGATTCTGGTGTAAGTTATAACTGCTACAATATTATTTTAATCGTATCGATTTGGAGGAAAAAATACAAATCAAATTACAATTTTCATTTCGTCGCAAGTTCCGTTTGACGCGATGTCCGTTAAAATATCGACGTTTTCGACTCGTACTTTTTTCAAGATCTTTTTTGGCCGTCACCTAACGTCTCGTTTTCATCTCGTACATTTTTTCATGCTTTTCGTCGATTTGATTGCCTTAACGTTGTTGTTATTTATTTGAGGAGAGGAGCACAGCATCACCAACACTAGCAGTTGTGATTTGTATATTCCTTCTCACGCAAGTTAGTATGAATGTAACATACAATTTACATAGATAATACGCATATTAAATATATACTTGTTTTTTAAAATTAATTCTAGTTTGCTGACGAAAGTTATTATTTATATTTTTATTAATTTTGGGCATGGTATGTTTTGCAATATGTGTTTGTGTAAGTTAATTATATAAGTCATTTTATCCGCATAATTATTAATTTTTACTTTATCGATTATTAAAATCATTTTTTTTATGGTAAAAATAAATATTATTTGTTTTTTAAAACACTCGTTCGTGGTTCTTCTCTGGAGTCTTGATCGTGCTGGTACGATAATTATGGTTATTTGTGTACGTAGTAGTCTCGGCGTATTAGACGAGGAAACCGTCAGCCAACACGAGTTAAGCCATTAATTATAAACATAGGCAGTACAACTCATAATATTTAGTAATTGACGGTCAGAGGCCAACGGAGGGATTTACTGGGAAAACGAAACGCAGCATCGCCGTGAACGCATTTCGCCTGTATTTTACTACTTAATTCTTCCATGTGGGAAACTCTCGTCTGTTATACACTGTCAATAGGCTCTCGAGATTTCGATACGAAGGCTGGGCTCATGGGATGGGAGGGAGAGTAAATCGGAAGACGCAGATGTTCACTATGTGTGTGTATGCGTTTGTAATATTGTAGTGTTGTCCGTCCCCCTAATGTGTGATCTCTGACGTCGTCGTCGGGTCGCGTCCTCGGTTCTCGGGTCGTGTCACCTAGTCTGGGAACCACTTACGACGCAGTTGTTGTGTTATTGTCGTCGACACTGCTGGATAAACACTTCGGCGTCACCCTCCTGCGCTGCTCCCCTTCGCCCGCCACCGCTTCTCTTTTTTTCATGCCCGCCTGATCCATCTCATACGCACGCACACGTGCACGACTACTGGTTTCTAAACGTCCACAGACCCTGGCTGTGTGTCGTCGTCTTGCATTTAGAATTTAGATACATAGCTTGTGCCTGTTTGTCGTTTTACAGTGTCTCGGCGTCAGTTTTATTTTTTTATTCTTATCTCTGATAATAACCCAGTACTGTATACTACCCTTTATTATACTACTATAATTAGGATAACAGTGTTTGATTTACTTATGAAGTTGTTTTTTCTCGATTGTTCTCTTAATCGTATTTTAATGGCATCAGAAGAAACAAAAAAAAAAAAACTTTATGTTCAAAACCATAATTAACGATCTATAGGTCACTTCAGTTGTGTCAATGGTATTTAATTACTCATAGGTACGATTCGCCACTTAATGTAAGTAATTTCGAATGGCACAAGATATTTTCATAGTTATTAGGCTGGTTATGTTAATATTTAAAATTATGTATTATATATGTATAGTTATGAATCAATAATCAATTGATTTCCATTAGTATTTTTTCTCACCAGATAGGAAAGTCCTGCGTTTGTATGATTTTCTGACAAAAAAATTACAAATTCTTGTAAATGACTTCCAGTTTCCTCTCTCGTGTTCAATTATTTGATAAATTGAAATTACTGTAGTTATTTTTCACTATATCTAATTAATTCACAGTATTTTAGAGTGAATCGATAGATGTATTTGGTTCTTAACATTGATTTTTAATTGATATGAAAGTATCTATTAAATATTAATTAATATTTTTACTTTTGGGAATTGTATAAACTGAATGAAAAATATAATTTTGTCATAAATCATTTAAAAGTTATTGAACGTTTTTTTTTATGAGTATATAATATTTAATAGGTATATTAATAAATATTAAATAACTATCATTTCATTTGTTATAGATCATGATGGAGTCAACACAAGATGAAAATGTTTCATTAAAATTTTGCTCTATTGCCAAAGAAGAAGATCTTTTATCAGAGTCTGTTGGTTTTTATGAAGAAGAATTTGATGACGACGAAGTATTTTTAAATGATTTTCAAAGCTTAGAAATGGAAGCATCTTCAGACATTCCACCGAGGACTCGTAGAACTTCAGATGTTATTGATTGTGTTGGTGAAAATTCTCCTCCAACACGTATTAAACGTCATAGTTTTCCATCAACGTCTGGTGAAATTTACTCTGCTACGTCAAGGGCTACAAACATTAGAGATCTAAATAGATCTAGGCGTTCTGAGTTGACTACAGAATCGATTGATCTAGGGTATAGTAGTCCTGGTGTACAATCTGCTCAGTCATCAGCTAGATCATTAAAAGGAACATGGTTCAGATTCAGTACCAATAATGATGCAGATGCAATTGATGCTAAACCAACTTCCAATAGAGCTGAGTTTGAAACGTCCAATCGCACTTACATGTAAGTATAATAACTCTAATAACTGTCATTTACCTCATTGCTTTCTGAAATGATTATTATTTTTTTTAAATATTTTATAGGGAGTCAAGTTCTGAAAACAAGAGTTTAACTGTAATGCCTGTTGCTAAGGATGCTACTTGTTATAATATGGATCATGAATACCGAGGTATTGCAGTAATTATCAACAATGATGTTTTTGAAGGGATTGCTGCGAATTTGCCTGATCGAAATGGTTCATTAAAAGATGTCATTGATTTGCAAGCCACATTATTTAGTTTGGATTTTGAGGTTTTGGTTTGGAACAACTTGTACTATGATGAGTTAATTTTTCGTTTGACTAAATGTATGTATTAAATTATAGTATAAGTACAATATTGTTCGTTTCACAATTGTTATTATTAATCTTACAGTGGCCGAAGAAGATCATTCTAAAAATGATTGTCTTGTTGTGGTTGCAATGACTCATGGCATTAGTTCTTCATTGATTTATGCTCGAGAAAATCCATATCCAGTTGAATTTTTGTGGAACACATTTACAGCAGATAAATGCCCTACACTGGCTGGCAAACCGAAATTGTTTTTCATACAGGTAATTTCACTTGCTACAGAAATTTGACAGTACCCTTAAAACTTATCGTTGAATTGTGAATATTTCAGGCGTGCCGTGGAGAGAAACTTGATTGTGGTATTACTCTTAGTAGAGAAACAACAGAAGTTGATTCTTCTACTGCTGCTTACAAAATTCCAAAACATGCAGATTTTCTCATTTCTTTTAGTACTTATGATGGTAAATTAGCGTCTAAACTTTACATGATTGGTGTTGTAAACATTTTTGTTTATTTGCAGGGTACTATTCATTTAGGCATCCAGAAAATGGTACTTGGTTTATTCAGAGCTTATGTCTTGAAATGAAGAGAAATGATTTGACTTCTATTGACATATTAAGAATTATGACCCGTGTATCTAGGCGAGTTGCTTTGGATTATGAATCATTCAATCCTGAAAAATATTGGTTACATCAGCAAAAGCAAATTCCTACAATTCACACAACCCTAATAAGAGATTTGTTTTTCAAACCTAACAAGAAGAAACAAGCTCCTGAGCCAGTAGTTTTTGAGGGTTTAGTGGTATGTTTTATAATAATTTTTATTTATTTTTTTACTTTAGTTCAAATAATGTTTGTGTCTGCCCAATATGTTTGATGTACAAATATAATATGCAGTCTAAGTATTTGTTATCCATTAATAATTAACGAGTACTACATTGAAGTATATTTTTAACAATCTGTATAAAAAAATAGTTAATTGTTAAGATTGAGAAAAGACATTATCAATAAGTTATTTTATACATTTTATTTAAAGGACTAGAAATTATTTGCTATATAAATTTTTTTGTTATCCAAAGACAACCTCACTTTGTGAATTAAGTCTATTTCACCTTAGATACAGTCATTTAGTTAAAGAACAAAAATTAATTTATCTACATTTTCAAAATGCTCGTATTGTTATTTTATGCAAGTATAAAACTCAATTTTTATTAAACTGCTAAAATTCAATATATTGCTTATAACGCAAAATACATTTGGGTACTTTTAACATTATGTTTAAAGGACTAGATATTATTTGCTACATAAAATTCTTTGTTATCCAAAGACAAACTCACTATGTGAATTTAGTCTATTTCACCTTAGATACAGTCATTTAGTTAAAGAATACAAATTAATTTATCTACATTTTCAAAATGCTCTTATTGTTATTTTATGCAAGTATAAAACTCAATTTTTATTAAACTGCTAAAATTCAATATATTGCTTATAACGCAAAATACATTTGGGTACTTTTAACATTATGTTTAAAGGACTAGATATTATTTGCTACATAAAATTCTTTGTTATCCAAAGACCAACTCACTATGTGAATTTAGTCTATTTCACCTTAGATACAGTCATTTACATCATTTAGTAAGATAATAACTAATAAGTAATTAATTTGTCTATACATTAAAAATACTCTTATGGTTTTTTATGTAAGTTTAAAATTATTTATTTAAAAATATGTTTAAATACTCATTGTTATAAATAATAATATGGTTTTATTTTGTATAAATGCGTAATGCAAATACATTTGGGTACTTTTAACATGTGTTTTAAGTACTAGAAATTATTTGCTACATAAATTTCTTTGTTATCCAATGATTAACTCTTTCAGTGAGTTAAGTCTATTTCACCTTAGGTACAGTTATTTGGTAAAATACCTATATTATTTATCCAAATCAAAATGGGTTTCATATTTTTTCATGCAAAATGGGAAATATATTTGCAAATATTTGTTGCACATATTATACTTATTTTGCTAGATAATTCTCATTGTTATCCAAAGACTAATTATTTTATGAATCTAGTCTATTTCACCTTTGATACATTTTATTGCTAAATTATTAAAGTAAATTATTTTATTTCATTGAATTTTTTTAATCTTTCAAAACATTAATTTCTGTTGGTCTAAAAAATCCTAAATTTTCTACAAACCATAATAATTTACAAATTCGATTTTATGTGAAAAATAATTATTACAGAAGTTAAAAAATTTTAATTATTTTTCATAAGTTACAGATAATTAAAAAAAAGTCACAACATTCACATTTGTTTTTTTTTTCAAATGCAAAATATACCACTTTTATTTTCAATGAAATAGAAGTATTTATAAGTTAAAATAATATCATGTATAGTTTTATACATTATGCAATATGTTAAATAATCTATGTGCTTATTAGTTTTGTGATAGAAAAAAATAAGTTGATTATGTATACTAAATTCACTAAATAGTTAACGCTATAAAAAAATACAATTTTCTCTATTGTATGTGTGAATGAGCAAAAACCAAAAATTTTGATGTTTATTAAATATTAATAAAAATGCCATTTAAAATTATTATTTTTCAGACGAAATGTATGAAAGTGCCTTAAAATTTCATTCAAAGCCAACCGGAAATACAAACAACTACGAAAATCAAATTTTCTTCAACCTTTATAATGTGCACAAATATGCCTTTACCAGTGTACAATTATTAAGTAAAATGCCTAAGAGTGTTCAAATAAATTATTAAATTGTAATAATTCTAAATTTTGTGATAAAAAAAAAAAAAATGTCTTTTAAGACTGAGTTAATTTTGATAAACTGTTTTTCAAAGTAACTAGAAATGATCTTCATAATTTTCGGTATTTTTGTTTATTTAACAATTGATTACTACCCAACCTTTGATTATTTATTATAAATTCTTCATTTAAGCCTTAATTGAGATCAATTTTAAATTTTTACCCTGAATTATATTTGTGTTTAAATTATTTGCAATCATATTTAATGATTTTCTTTTTACATATTATTTTTTGTAATAAAAGTATTTCTATAGTTAAACTATTTTTCAAAAAAATTTCTTTTGAATTATTTTTTAAAAGCTTTAGTCATAATATGACTATTATTCATAGAACAAAGTTATTTGCTCAGATTTGTTATTAAAAAAATTTAAATAAAACTTTTAAGTTTGATTTTTTTTTATAAGCATTTTAGTGATTACTGTTATATTGGGCATTATATTGCCCATCATTATTACATATGTCTTTCATAACATTAAGTATATTGTAATATTTTTTTTTTAGATTTTGAGTCAAGATTTATTTTCGCATTTAGTAAATATTAAATGAATATCTAAAGTTTCATTATTTATTTATTATTATTATTATTATTATTTTTTTTTTTTTGTAAACATTTTAGCATTTTGTTGCTTTTGAGTTTAGCTTATTTATTATTATCATCATTCTTAAATTTTTTAGTTTATTATTAAACGTTATACTCACTATGGTATTTTCTCTTCCTATTGTTATTATAATTTTTTAATTTGGAATTCATGATGTTTTCATACTTTCCATGTACCATTATCATCATTTTCAATGAAATTAAATTTGCTGTTCAAAAACTTAAAATTTTATAAATCATCTTTTTATATCTATTTTTTTTTTATTTATTTGAATTTGGGAACTGATAAATTAAGTATTTTCTTTATTAATTAAAGTAAATACTTTTTTGTGATTTATTGATCTCTCCCATCTAGTTCAAGTATAGGAGTATACTTTTTGTTTTTTGTTTTTTTTTTTTTTTTTAATGCATTGTCAGTTATGCCTATGTATTAATAAGTGATTATAAGGCATAGAAAATTAACTTAACATCAAATTTAAGTTAACTACTGATTTCCAAGTGTTCTCATGTTTATTATATAATAATATAAACAAATTAATTCATATTTATTTAAGTTAAGCCCTATAATGTATTTTCATTTGTATGCAGATTATGTTTAGCCGTGTATTTTGTATTTTTCGTGTTTACAGGGATTTGCGTGAATTTTCGGACAATTTTTGGATGATGAAGCATCCATTTAAATATTAAATTTTGATATTTTCATTTTATTTATTAAATTAGATTTTTTTTAGTATTATTAAGAATATAAGTTTAAAAATTTTTTTTTTTTTTTTTATTTCATAATTATTATCTTTCATATATTGGCATGTTTTAAGTATATTTTAATTTATTAATTATACTTGAACAAGGCCTATTATTTAGTTATTTAGTACATTTAGTATTTTATTTAATATTAATTACAATTTTTTTTTTTATTATATTCTATATTTTAACTTAGTAATATTATAGTATTGAATAATACATTTAAATGCATTTATTAGTTGCTGCTTTACATAAAAAATAAAAATTTTCTACCCTGGAAGTTTTTTGTTTTTTTTTTTTTATCGTCCCATAAATTACAACAAGTTAATAATATCAAATCAGTATGTTTATTACTGTAAAAAGTATGAGTATATAAAAATTAAAGAAAGATTTATTGTGTTATAACAAAAAATCAAACTATACTTGTTAAAAAAAAAAAAATTGCATATTATATAAATTTATACATTTTCAAAAAACAATTGACAACATTGTTGGACAGTTAATATAATAAGATTTCAGTTTGTACTAAATGGTTGATGACTTCAGAGTTAATTTGAAATGGTACACGTCCTGTGAACGATGTAATGGCCCTCGCTCTTTCTCTGATGTACTCCAACTGTGCCTGTCTTTGTTCAGGATCCCTAACAATCTTAATCGATTCTTCTTTATTAATTTCACTGTATTGTGAGTACAACATGTTCATTGTGGCCGTCATTACTCCTGGTATAAGGTTTAATATCAATTCATCGAATTTCTTGAATGCGCTGAGTCGGTCTTCAACTTGATTTATGGCCAGTGGTATCAAACCAATGGTCTGCAGCACATCAAAAGCCAAAGTGTACTTATTATTTTTGTAATGTTCGAAGAACACATAAATACTTTTCAACATGTTAAATGTGAATATGACTTCTTCAGATGCATTTATTTCGACTCCAGCCAATCGTTGGCTTAACACTTCGGTGTAATCGAATATTTTATTTTTTGCGTTGATAGTTTTATCCAACGCAGAAAAACTATCTGGTTGAATGGCCCTACTCAGCATGATGTTGGTAAGTTGAAGCACTTTATCGTATTGGCCTACCAGTTCGTACAATTTAGCCGACACATTGAGATCACATTTTTGTTCTGCAAGTGTCGCTGCTGTTCTGATGATGTCCATTTTCACCGAGTCCGACACCACGAACGAGTCCAATATACCGTTCTGTTTCTTTCCGTCTGGCTTCAGATAACCGAACACTTTGTCGTATTCTTCGGTTTCTATGACGAGACCGGCGACGTACAACACGAACAGTGTCGAGCCTTCGGACTCGATGTGCCTGAGGCAATAGTAATAGTTGATGGCCATCTTGAGGTCCTGGTTCTCGAACTTGGCGCAGTAGATTTTCATGAGCCTGGCCAAGTTGAGTCGGGCGGGCTGGCGGTCACCGTGCTCGGACAGTATGGGCTCGTCGAGGTCGTCGGGCGTGTACAGCAGGCCCAGCTCGGCGAGCGCGACGGCCACGTGTATGGCGTGCGACCGGAGCTTGTGGTGGCGGAACAGGTAGTGCACGGCCGCCTCAAACTGGCCGGTGAGGAACAGCAGCTGGAAGTAGGCGAGCGGCTGCACGTCGCCGTACCGGTCCTTGTACTCGTCGCGAATGGCGGCCTGGAGCGCGGGGAACGTGAACCGGCTGCCGGCCGCGGAGCCGTCGGCCGCGCGCACCTGGCACAGCCGGAGCCACAGGTAGTCGTCCGCGGTCTTGATGACGTCCGCGTGCTTGGCGTTCACGTCGGCGGCGGCCAGCAGTGAGTAGACGACGCGGCGGAACGGGTCGGCAGCGGGGTCGCACGCAACCGACGCGGCGAAGCCGCCCTGGTCGCCGAGGTCGGCGTAGTGGCCGCGCGCGCGCACCGCGGACAGGGCCTGGAGCAGTGCGGGGTCGCGTCCGCTCTTGTCCAGCACGCGCGTGGCCGAGTCGAGGTCGCCGCACCGGACGAGACAGTAGACGAGCGGCCACAGCGGCACGCCGTCGTGGCGCGCGGTCCGGGCCGCGTTCGGCTCCTTTCCGTCGTCCTGCTGCTGCTGCTGCTCCTTGTACCGGTCGCTGGAGGCCACGTACACGGACACGAAGCTGCGGGCCAGCGGGTACGTGCCGGGCACGCCGCCCACGCGGGCGCGCGACATGTGCGCGCGCACGTACGTCTGCATGAACACGACGTACCGGTGCTCGAGGTAGGCGCGCGAGGCGGCGATCACGGCCCGCCGGTTGGCCGGTGTGTCGCGCACGTGCCCGGACTGGCCGCCGCGGTCCGGGATCACGCTGCCGGCCACGCGGTCCACCACCGTCCACATCTCGTCGACGCGGTCGTCGCGGGCAGCGCGAGCCGCCTCGGCGAACGCGCGCAGCGCGTCGGCCCGCGGGCCGGCGGCGCCGCGTTCCTCCAGGTCGCGGTTGTACTGGCACAGCCGTTCCGCGTACGCCAGCTCCGTCTGGTCCAGCCGCGCGTTCAGCCCGAACACGGTGGTGTCGAACTTGGACGGGCCCGCGGCCCCGGCCACGGTCGAGTCGGCGTTGGCCGCGGACGCGTTGGGCGCGTACCCCGGGAACGAGTTGACGATGTTGAGCTTCTTGTTGCGCCACGCGCGCGTCGCCGCGTCCGTCTGCCGGCGCGCCGCGCACCGCTCGTCCGCCTTCTTCACCGCCTCCACCAGGCCCAGGATGGCGTTCTGCACCTCGTTCCGCACGAAGCTGTCCACGTCCGTGTCCGGCCGCGGGTCCAGCGTGTCCAGCGTGCCGGCCGCCGCCGCGCCCAGGCGCTCCAGCTGCCTGGGCACCTGCGGCGCGTCCACGCCGCGGCCGCACAGGAACACGTTGCCGCGGGCCTCGGCGCCCGGCACGCCCACCTTGGTCCACAGGTTCTCGGCCGCGTCCAGCAGCTGTCGGATGTTGCGCGTCACGCTCGGCATGCCGCCCGCCGTGTCCGTGATGGCCGCGGCCTGCAGCTTCTCGGCCGTCATCACGATCGAACTCCAGTCGGTCGCCGCGCTCTCGGACGCCATCATCGGTGGCCGGAGCGGTGGTGCGCGCGGGCAACGAGAGACGCGGAAAAAATACTAAAAAAACACGAGAGAAACGAATAAAAAAAAAACACCACTCGAATACGCGTTTAACCGTCACCGAATCGTTGTTTTGTGTTGCGGTCGTGCGCGTCGAGCCGTTAGACGCGAACGGCTGATAAAAGATCGCGGTTTATGGCCGGGCTCCGGGGAGGTTATGGCGGGCGCGTTTTTTTAGGTTATGATTTTCACGGGCGTCATCGCGTCCGCCCGGGTCGGTCGTGGAAAAATTAATCGTGATATACCGTTGTTTTCATCGCGCGGAAAACGTGAATTTTTCTACAGTCGCCGTACAGCCTGGCGATTTTCTTTTGATTTCCCGAATTTATTATTTAGATATCTTATCAGTTATCAGTGAACGACCGCGGAGCGGGGAGAAAAACAGTTGGTGTTGGCGATAAGGTTTTGATACGCGTTCCGCGCACCAGTCGACGGTCGTTTGAATCTCGTCGTTTTTGATACGAAAACAACACCCCTCCAGCATTAACGCCTTGATTTATGTCCGTTACGGCCTTTACCGCATCGAGAATTTCTCCGCGTGTTCCCATCGGATTACTCAACTTATTTCCTCGTTTTGGCGTGATCGTGGTCCATGGAATCGGTCGAAAAAACGGCATGACAAATATGTCTACGAACGATCCCAGTCCTCGGCACATATCCGTGCTGAGGAAATACTTCGGACATTCGACGTTTCGTCCCATGCAATGGGAAATCATTGACTCGGTGCTAGAAGTGAGTCACCGCCGTCCGGTTCGTTTCTTTCACGGTCATTAAATAATCTGTGAATTTTTTTCCAGCAAAAACGAGACGCGTGTGTGGTCATGTCTACGGGTTACGGAAAAAGTCTGTGTTACCAGTATCCGGCGGTCTATAGCGAGGGCTTGACCATTGTTGTTTCTCCGTTGATATCGTTAATGAAGGACCAAGTACTCTCCCTAGAGGTTCGCACCCAATGTGTTAAATAATAATCGTGTAAATCCTTTGAATTGTTTTTTACCCGACATGACCGTGTTCAACCCCAGACTTATGCGTCTTTGGCCACATCGTTTCGCATGATTCCTTGAATTTTACACGAGTAGTATTTTACTTAGATTTGTTTCATTTAAAATATTTTATTTTTCGAATGTTTTCCCTATAGTCTCATGATTTTAGAAATAAAGATTTGTCTAATAAATCTCCGGATTCTCAATTTCTTTGTTTTATTTTTTTTTTCCAGATGGCCAACATCAAAGCGTGTTTGCTGGGTTCAGCTCAAACTTCTAAAGCCAACGCCTTGAACGATCTGTTCTCTGGAGAAATTAGAGTACTATACATTACTCCGGAATGGATAGCGACTGATTCCGCTAAACAAATTTTACAAGATTTACAAACAAAAACCAAGATAGTTGCTGTCGCTATTGACGAAGCACATTGTGTGAGCCAGTGGGGTTTCGATTTTAGATCCTCTTATAGGTGTGTTGAAATTTACCTGAACGGGGTGATTTTTTTTATGATTGCTCCAATTATTTCTAGCTTAATATGATTTTATTCTTGGCATTCTGTTATCTGTTATACACCGATTGAAATTAACCCGAAAAAATCTTAGATCATTGATAACCAATGTTTAGTGAAGTATTTCATTTAATATTTAAATGTAATTATATAAAATTATACAGATTTAGATTATCAATTAATGAATAAATAGGTTGGCAATGAGTGTAATTTCTTTGAAAAAAATAATTATCAAAATTATTAAATTATGAACATATTGATAGTTACTAATTGGTATTATTTATTTATTTTAGCAACCTAAACTTGGCAGCTTTATCTTTTATGATATTTTCAAATAAATTTTAATAAAGCATTTAAACAAATCATCTAATATTATTTAGTAATTTACCAATTTAAAATATGATAAATGTAACTTATAAAGTTGAATCGTCATTAGAGTTAATAGGGAGACGGAGTGGCCGAGTGGAATTAGGCTTCATTGCTGACGCACGCTGTCGCCGGTTCAAATCTCGGTCACGGGTGGCTCTCTCTCTCTCTCTCTCTCTCTCTCTCTCTCTCTCTCTCTGGGTAGGCAACTGTCTCCCCTGTGCAGAAGGCAACGGGAAACCACTGCACAGTAACCCTTCTGTTACAACTTATATTAGGATGGTTGTAAACCAACCCTCGGGTTGTTGAACCTAAGAAGAATAGTTAATTGAACTAATACAAATTCCAAAAATGTTATATTTTTACTTCGTTACTCAAATTTTAAATGTTTTAAAGTATTAGCCAATAATAAAAATATAAATATTAACATTTTCAAAATAAAAAAATAAAAAATGTTCTCTTTGAAATTGTAAAATTTGAAATAAAATAAAATCAGTTAAAAAAAAAAAAAAGTTCTTCACAAAAATGTATGTGTTATAAAATATTTTAAAATAGAATGGACATTAATAAAAATAAACTTAAAATCCTCTGAAATTATGTGTAATTTATTTGAAATCTTATTTGTGTATTAGGAATTTGGGAAAATTGCGTGATATTTTACCCAATGTTCCAATTATGGCATTGACAGCTACTGCTACACCTATTGTGCGAAGAGACATTTGCGACTCTTTGAATCTCAAGTAAGATTGATAATTATTGTTAAATGTATAAATATAAAAATTTTATGAATTAGGATCGTTTTAATTAAAATATGTTTAATAATCAATTCACTTTTAGAAACCCAAAATATGTTTGTACAGGATTTGATAGAGAAAATTTGTACTTTGAAGTGTTTAAAAAAACAAGTAGTATATTTTGTGACTTGAATAGATTAATGAAAAAAAATGGATTGAAAATGTTTTTTGAAGGACCAACTATTATTTATTGTCCTACAAAAAAGCAGACTGAAGCTGTTGCAGAAGAATTGAAATGTGTGTAATTATGAGATTTTACCATTGACTTTTTGTAAATACGTATTATTTTATTTCAGCTAACAGGATAGAATGCGAAGTTTATCATGCTGGCATTTCAATGAAAAAAAGAAATGAAGTGCATGAAAATTTTGTAAAGGATAATTTGCAAATTGTTGTAGCTACTGTAGCCTTCGGAATGGGAATTGATAAACCAGGTGATTTATTTCGTTGATATCGTCATAATATCATTATTAACTTGAACAATTATTTAATATGATAGATAAATATAAAATAATATTTTACATGATGAAACATTATTGAATTTTCTAATTAACTGCTAAGATATAATTAAGCGTTCTAATATTCTTCTTATGACTAAGTTTTTTTAACCTTGGATAATCAACAATGATAATTCAATAGTTTTGGAAATTTTCATTTAACAGATGTACGTCGAGTTATTCATTACGGAGCCCCTAAAGATATTGAATCATACTATCAAGAAGTTGGCCGAGCTGGGCGTGATGGTTTGCCATCCACGTGTCATATATTCTATAATCAAGCTGATATTGTGGTCAATAGGAGTATTATACTTTCAAACCTTACCAATGACTCTTATCGAGCACATAAAGAAAAAATGGCCAAAGTCATTGAACAGTATATGGAAACTAGATTGTGTAGAAGGCAGCTGCTTTTGTCCTATTTCGAGGATAAAGCTTCAACGACTGTCAAGAGTTCTGTCGATCAAAAAGACTGTTGTGATAATTGTAGATATAAGTATGTTTTATTAGTTTTATTATTATTATTATTTAAACATTTCAAATAAATTTTGCTATTTTAACAACTATTTTTTGAAAATGATTTCAGTTATATGACAGATGGTGCTAGTCCTAGTAATGATATAGATTTGACTGAAGACATACAACTATTTTTAAATTGTGCAAAAGCTCTGGAAGGTCGGTTCGGACTCGTGGCTATAGTGAATTTCATTTGTGGTAAAAAAAATGACAAATTATACAAACGTTTGCTGACCCACGAATTGTATGGTAAAGGAACTTATAATACAGAAGCTTTTTGGAAAGCACTCGGTAAGTAAATTAGCATTTAAATCGTTCGATTTAATAAAATCATCAATAATTTTGTGTTTTAGGTAAATTATGTTTGAGAGAAAGTCTTCTGCAGCAAACTCCTTGCAGTTCATTTCAGATGGGCAATAAATTTTCTTTTCCAATTAGTACTGTTTCAGTCTCTGACAAAGGACATAAGTTCATAAAACAGTAATATAAAATGTAATTAACGATGAAAGTATATTTTATTTTATATACGTTTTGCTTTCAGCGGAAAAAATTCAGATATTCAAATTGACCCTTCTTTGGATGTGTTGAAGTTGTTCAAAATTAAGTCAACTGATATGTAATAAAAAATATGTTTATGTTTACACATCTGTTTGTGTATGATTATATAATTATATATAAATTATCTATGTCTGTTAATTTTAGACTAAATGGACCAAACCGAGTGTTTTGTGGTACTTTAGATACAAAAATGAAGGATCCGTATAACCCAGGATCACAACCGTCACAAAGTACACAGCATACTTCTCGACAAAAAACTGAAAGCTCAGAACTAGAAGTAAAATTTCCAAAAAAATTTTGAAAATTAAAAATTTCCTCATGATTCAATATTTTTTAGGATAAAATTTACTCAACATTAGTGATGTACAAAATCACGTTGGCCCAACAGTCAGACTGTATGCCGTACATGATCGCAAGTAATAAAATGCTGATTGATGTGGCTAAATTGAAACCTAAAAATGTGTCAGAGTTAAAAAACGGTAAAAAATAAGTTTATTTTGTCTTAACGTTTACTTAATTTCTTTTTACTTTAGTTGAAGGATTTACTGATGCTAAAATTCAACGTTTCGGTCAAGCTATAGTGAATAAAGTTGTTGAAATTTGTAAAGAATATCCAGATGAGACAGTTGACAAGTCAGTTGAAAGCAATGCTACTACAAACACATGTGAACCTAGGTAAATATTAGTTATTTTTTATCTGATTAAATATTGACAGAATTTTTTCTGCTAGCAATTCGAATAATGATGCCTGTGATAGTTTATGGGAAGACTGTGATGATTCCATGTTTAGTGAAATATGTGATACGGAAGCCATTGATGAAAATAAAGTTAACCTAGGTGAAGACATTAAGGTCGATGAGGTCAAATTTAATATACCCCCAAAAGATGTAGAGAGTACAGCCAAAAGAAAATACTGCGCATCTGAGTCTAATGAACACAATAAACACACCATAGAAGAACGAAAAAAAGTTATGATAAAAAAAATTAAAAGTAATTCTTTGTTCAAATTTTAACAGACTTGGATTTACTGATATAGTCTTATGGTTTTTGTACAATCTAAAACGTATTATGATTTATACTTTTATATTATGCTCAATTTAGAATTATCAGTTTTTGTTTTCCGATTGGAAATGTTTAATTTTTTTCTTCTAATTTCTATGTATGTCAGTAAAGAAAAATTATTTTTAAATTATTCAATTTGTAAATTAAGTTTATTTTGTTTTTACTGTATTATTTTTGTAAATTATATATTGTCTAAATGATAATCCATCTACCTCAATATTGTTATTGCAATATTCAACAGAGTTTTGAAAAAAAATTTCAGGATTACTAAGATGTATTGAATGTTTTTTTGCTATATTTTTTCCACACTAATTGGGATTTAGTATTTTTTTTAACTGCAGGGTTGCCACAAACCTGGAAAAGTCAGGGAATTAATTTTGAAGTCAGGGAAAAGTCAGGGAATTATTATTCAATCAAGAAAAACCGGGAAAAATTTGTGAATTTAACAAACACCGTTATATGTTTCATATTCTGTTTAACAATTGTGTTTTATGACAAAAATTAAAAAAAAAAACGTACTGAAAATAACTTGGTGTTTTAGATTCGGCTGTATTTACATTAGAAATATGTGTATACTATTTTGCGTGAATACTTATTACGTATCATCAAATATATTGTGAAGATATTGTAAAGTGTAATATCTATGTGTATTATTCACATGCCCGCGAGAGTGCACGCCAGTGAAGCCTCTACCTCAGTTGCTGGTGCTCCGTCGCCTCCCTAAAGATAAGAAATAGCTAATAGCTAAAAATAAGTTGTCGAACATCGCATACAAAATTGTTTTAATAAAATATTTAACAATTTTAGTTGATTTTAATATTTTCTGGCTTAATTATAACATTTTTTTTTAAACTTTATTGATTCAACCTATCTGGAAAATCTGGAAAAGTTAGGGAATTTGAAAATTAAAAATGTGTGGCAACCCTGAACTGATTAAATAGAGCCTAGATGAATCAAAACTCACATATATCCGTAATGAAACCATCAGTATATTGTCAGAGATTAGTTGTTTGCATTGATGTTTGATATGCTGGAAAATTTTTGTTTTTCATCAATCATTGTAAAAAATAATAGATAAAATAATAATTACAATCAGTTATTGAAGCTCTGATCACCACATCAGCTTAGCAAATAAGATGCTGAAAGGAATTATTTAATAGTTATTACACGGGTTTGAAAATATTCAACTGAGCAATCTTGTTATTTTGACATCAATACATTAAGCCATTATCAGATTATGAGATTATTGTAAATAATTTGATTATGGTAATCTTGTTATTCTCAGATGGTTATGACCATTGATAAACTATAATATAACATAGACACGTATATTAGATATCTGTTTTCTTTTTTTTTTTTTTTTTATATATATAATGTTTTCTTTCTCCAGATAATATTTCTGTTGAGTAAATTGTATAGGCGTACTACTACTAAACATTAAATATGTTGTATTCTACTTTCTCTGCCATACTTACTTAATAAAAATTAATGATAACTGCTACAAAAACAATTATTAAACAAAATCGTCATTTAATGAAATAAAGTAGTCTGATTTATTTGTATAGATAAAAAAAAAACAAACAGTACATAATATTACTACATAATATTTGAACATAAATTAATATTTCTAATTATGTTTTAAATAACAATTATATAATAAGGCACTACTACATATTATTATATGTACGATATAATGATCAAACAATAATAATAATGATTATAATATATTAAATGATATAATGTGGCTGGGTGTATACTCATGTGTAATACTTAAAACTGAATGCGACATTCACAGGATAACAATAAAAATGATGATAATAATAATAATAATAATAATAATAATAATAATAATATATTAAAATGAGGGGAAATATTTTGAACTTAAAAAAAAAAAAAATATTATATTTTAAACATAAGAATCAAACATAACACGGACTCTAATAAAAAAATAGTTTTCTCTAGACACTACCTATTACACAATATGATAATATCATATTATATTATAATAAACACATGAAAAGCAATAGTAATAGTTTTTTTGTTTTTTTTTTTTGTTCAACACAATATTGTGTCGATAAAGAAAATGATATTATGTAAACGTCATCATAATGAACGTTGAAAACAATGTACAATCAAATACTAGGTGTCGATAAACCATAGACAAGATGAAAAGCCGTCCCCTGCCGAATGGTCCGAAATCTATGTGGGGGAGAAAGGTGAATGGAGGATAAATCTGTGTATTTTAATGGTATTCCAATATAATACGATTATCGGTGCTTATGTATTATTATCATCGAGCCACGATGATATTATTGACTTGTTTTAAGCGTAAGGTCCTAATTTGAATGACAAGGAGGGTACTGAGAGGATTTATGTAATATTCATTTTTACATATCATTGTGATATCATCCGGTAGGTACAGAGGGTAGTAATGATAAACACTCGAACAATTAATAATAATGCGTGGGGAAAGGGGGTGTTTTACGATCACTCGCATATGGAGAGTTCAGGGTACGACTTTGCAAACATAGACGAAAAATGGCACACGCGATAAAAAATAAAAAAAAAACAGAACAAACACAATAAATATAGGTATGCGCACAGGTACGCGCACGTCACGTAATAATAATATAATATACCCCTAAAATGAAAAAAAAAAAAAAAAAAAGAATAAAAACCAATCGATATAAACACGATGATATCGACGTACACGTTAACGATATCATTAGCAGCGTATAGGTTACACACACGGAAACCGTTTATAACGACGACAAAGCGATCGCCGTAGCCGGTCGGAAAGCGGTCTCGTTTCGTCCGACCAAAATAACGTTTTCGCGCCTATAAGCGACAGGTAAGTCTGGTCACTAACACACCGGCCGTTTGCGCCCTCGGTCGTCGTTATAAGCGATTTCCCCAACGACCCCCTCCGAGGGAGGAGGCACGGTCTGTGCGATTCGACGCCACATCCGTACATATTTACACACTCAACGGTACTTAACAATAATACACAGGCACAATTACACGATATCATAAATTATTAACGGGTACGCCGCGGACCCACCCACGTCGTCGTCGTCGTCTTCCGTCGTCGACTGCGCGGCGCTCACAGGTTGGTCGCCTTCTTCTTGCGGAACAGACTGGACAGCACGCCGGTCCGCTTGTCCTTGCGCGCGCCGCCCACGGGCATCTGGTGCTCGCTCTCGCTGGAACTCTCGCTGGCCCGCTGATGGTGGAGGCCCGTGGACCCGGTCACCGGCAGCGTGGCCGACCGGTTGGGCACGGGCGGCGGCTGCTTGAGCACGTCCACGTTCGCGTACACTGTGACGTGGCCAGAGGGATAAACAGAAAAACAAAAAATTAAAAATCAGGCCAGAAAAAGACCGTCAACGACGCGACCGACGCGTATTTATACGCGTGTGTCGACGAGACGACATTATTATTTAGCGTCCGACGGAGAGGACGAAGGTGATAGGCTCGGGTACGTAATTATGGTCAGGGGGTACGACGGGAAATAGAGGTCCTCTGTGTTTGCGTTACGATATTGCCGTCTTGCGCAGAGTGCGAGTTATTTTATACACGCACGAGTAAGTCATTGCGAAACGAAGAAAAAATTTTACTGTTTAATGGTGTGATGGTGAATGATTGACTATTGCAACTAAGCTCGGAAAGCAATAAATATGCTTTGGATACCGTTTAGAAATGTCGTCGTTTTCAGTGAGAGATCGGTGATATATATATATATATATATATATATATATATATATATATATATATATATACACACGTATATTTTTTAATTAAAACTCTAAAAAATTCAAATCTGATCGCAAAAACGGCAAACCTGTTGGTCTTATTTCATACTAAAAATCCGAGTTTTATAAATATTAAATGGACAATTATTTTTCATTCAAGTTTAAATATTTTAAATTTGATAAAAAAAAAAACATTCGATATTTTCAAAATTCTAACGAAAGCTTTAAACCAAATCACAACTTTAGATTTTTAAGATTTAAGGTTTTTATAGAATCGTTGTTAAAATATTTGAATGACGTTATATTAAAATTTTAGGTCAAGAATGAAAATTAAAAATTTTATTAGAAAAAAATATAAGTACCATCTGATAAGTTCGAAACGGGCCGGATTGTTTTGAAACTTCTTGTTTTAAGTGTATGAGAGTGTTATTAATATTTGGTGAACATTTTATGTTTCTGGCGTCATTGGTTTTGGTGTTATATCTAATAACAACTAAAATCGACTAAATGAAAATCTCGTTTACGACACACATTTTACCGTTTTTACGGTACTTTTCTCTAGACAAAGGAAATACTTTTTAGAAAAGAAAATGATCATTCTTCCAAAGTATCGATTCGGTGCGATTTCTGATCCACAGATAAGCATCTCGAGGAGCCGAAATTAACTTTTGGACGGAGTGTATGACCCGAAACTGTGGTTCCAGACATATACATAAAATAAATAATAATAATAGTAAAATAAAATAAAAATCATTGGAAAACCAACAGGCTGCATGTCATTTACTATACTAAGAATTACAAAAAAAAAAAAAAATATTCATACATTGGGAATATATGTATATCTATAACCTCTGCACACGATCTGCCGCCTGCGGGGTATAGACGCGGACGAGGGGAAAAAAATGTAAACGAGATCGATACTTCGCTAAACCTCTATACTGTTTATCGCCAGGAAATACGTGCATAGGACGTGGGGCGGGGTAGGGAACTTTTCTAAATCAATTTCCCACGAAATCACGTCAAGTCGTCGGGCCGAGTTTGCCATATACGGATGAGGGTATGAAGAAAATGACGTGACTGCATTGTTACGCGTTGGCGTAGAGTTAAGCTCCGGCGACGTACACACGATGTGTTACTTAGCGTATATATATACCTATGTGTGTGTATTATGTATATAATGTTTTAGGTCTTAATATTGTACGAATAGGAGAAAAAAATCCATTAAACTAATAATTTTGGCGAAGGTACCAGTCTCGTCGTCCGTTTTCCCTGGTTTTATCACCGAGATAAAAACACATTATGTGCTGCTGCGAGTACCGCATATGTAATCGTGTAGGTACTTATATATATATATATATAATGTAATATTATGTATGAATGTATGAACATCGCGTCGATAAATTCTGCGCACGGTACAAACGAAATGAACACACGGGGTATTATGTCACGTAGGTGTATGTATGTTTAGAGTTGTTTTTTTCTTTTTGTTTCTTCTTTATTTTATTCCGTCGTCGCAGTTTGAATAAAGCGTTTATTTTTGTTTTTATGCGAACTATAAAATGCATAAACTGGTCGGAAAACTCATATTTTGATAATAACAACAACAGTAATACTAATAATAATAAAAATAATAAAATCTCGTTTCGACGAAACGTAAGAAAAATAAAAGTCGTATTTTATATACTGCATCAACATGATGATTTTATTACATCTAGACTGCGCCGCGCCCGGACTGGTCATGTACACAATATTTTTGGAAAACGCACACACACGCGCGTGAGTAAGTATGTATATACATTTTGTTCGTTTTAATTTGCATTTTTGAATGGTTCGCGATGGAAATATACACTAGGTTAAAGCGTTGACGTTTTTATTGCTTTACTTTTGTCGTTGGCTGCGAGTGTGTGTGTGTGTGTGTGTGTGTGTGTGTGTGTGTGTATGTGTGTGTGTGTGTGTTTTGTAACGCGTGTGAGTGGAGTAGAAAACGTACCGAGATGAAAGTCAGTGAATAATAATAGTAATATGGTAGTGCGCAGTAAAGCGGCGGGACTTAATATATTTAAAAAAATAAATAAATAAACCATGTTGTCGCGACGGCGTTGCGTTTCACGCGTAATGCCGATCTGAACGAAACGATATTGTGTATACAAACACTTTTTTTTTTTCTAGAAAACGAGACAACGTGTTGATACTACCGAAAGTTGGGGTCACGAGCGCGAAAAACGCGCGGTTTTTGTTCGCTTACGCGTCCACGTGTACCTATGAAAGTAGTAAATGGATGCTTTGCTTATTTGCGATACGGAAATATTTTAATAATACGCGTCGGGCCGATTTGAATGTTCTAACAACTATAACTAATGTTAACAGACTTGCTGAGCGTGGCGCGTGATCGACACTCAGAGCGACCAGGCTGCGTCTATCAAATGCCTAGATGACGTACCCCCACAAACCTACACCCCAACACTTAAGTAGATATTATAAACATCGTTTAATTTTTTTAATTTTGCACCAAAACGTCCGCAAAGCAACCTCGACGGCATACGAGACTCGCGAGTGTGTCCGAAGAATACGCGGGTAAACAACTCAATCGGTATAGTAGGAGTGTTGTTGTGGGCACGAAATCGAGACTTACCGGCGCTATGTCTGTAATCCGAAGTCCACGGTTCCCGGTTGGTCGACTTGATCGGCGGCGCGGTAGTGGGTAACGGCGGCGGGGCCACGTCTGAAAACACAAGCACACAATATACATCACGCACGATATAAAAAGAGATCTCGAATCCGGGAGAATATTGTCGTTAAAGTACAATCTGAGATAGACGGGTGCATGGCGGATTTGAGGGATCTGTGGCACGACGATCGCTCTTCTCTTAAGAAATTTTTTTTTTACTAAAAGTATTTTTAAAGAGTATTTATAAACTCCTCGAATTGTATCTGTGACACTGATATCCGCTCTCACTTCCGTTGTCTTCAAATCCACCACTGTAGGGGGTGGAAAAGAGGTTGAAGCGATTCGTGTTTCGAGAACCCGGTCTGGCACACTCCGGATGTAATACCAATGCGATTCTGTTTATGTTTTTCGAATACGTACCGGGAGACTTGGGGTGTATTCCGCCGTCTTTGTTCCAGTCGTTGTTGCCATTCGAGTAATAGGAATGCGGCCGAGCCGGATATCCGGACGGCGACGATACTTTGGAACCGTAATCGGTGGCGTCTAAAAGAAACGATCACGAGACAGTTATTAATTTATTAATATTACGTATGAAAATTCCGTTCACACGAGCGTGCAGAAAGTGTGTTGAAAACGACACTTCAGAAACGAACGGACCACTTTTCACGAATGGGCTGTGCGAAACGACTGCGGCGCAGTGAGTCGAAAAAGCTTTCGTGCAGAATATGATAATCATTGGCGCGGCGAAAATAAAATTTTTTTAAAAGGCTGTACCCCTCCCCCCTAGAAAAATTAAACTTAAACAAAATTATGAGGGCCATACAATCATTAAGCTATCATCATTAAATTACACGTATAAACAAATTGTTGCTGCAAAATAACTATGATTATCAATATGATTTCTCTTTTTATATTCATAATAGTAAATTTTGTAAAAAATAAATTTTGTAAATAGTAAATCCTAGCTGTTCATTTAATAAGTGTAATCAACAAAATACATTTTGTTTATTATTTAAAAAATTATCCTTTGAATTTTTTTTTTAGATAATTTGCATGAAATCATTAAGTTTCTGGTTAAATAACTTTGGAAGAGGACTATTTTAATTTCGGAGGGCTTGACCCCTCTATATACACGCTTATGATTACGATTTATTTTGTATTTAATGGGTCCGGTGCTCGACTTACCGACGGCTGAATGATTGTTCTGGTACGGTATGTTGTCCACCGAGGGCGGCCGCACCGGTATGGGTCGTCGGATCTGACTGTCCTTCCGGGCGTTGACCACGGGCGGCGGCGGTGGTGGTCCCGACGGCTTTCGCTCGGTTTCCGGTGTCGTGGCCGCACTCGAACTCGTGCTGATCACTGTCGACGGGACCGGAGTCTGGTCGGACCGCGGAGAGCCCTGCGACGAAACGAAACGTTGAGTAACGCGCACACGATCGTTTTTCAAATAATCATGTCATGTCACCAAACCGATTGATCGGATTTTATCTTTTTGTCAATCAGATACAAAATCACGGTTTTAATTTTAACGGTTTATTTTCATCACGCGGAATAATTAAAACTCCACGTTTGTTCACTCAATGTAATTATTTACATGTGTGATTTTCCTTTGAACCCAGTAGTTTATTCCGGAGTCGGTAAATTGCGTCCCTATAAGTACGGTCATGGTCATATACTATGTGAATTGCGGCCCGCGCACTTTTAAAACATACGTAAATTGCGTCCCGGGAACTTACGAAAAAAATGAACTTTGCTTCCTTTCAGTCTCCTATTGACACAACCAGACACAGAACAAGAAACCACCATGATGTTGAATTACTTGAATTGCACTTTATAGTTTATAGTTTATAAATTATAATCGAAAAATTGTGTTTCAATTCGAATCCATATAAAAATATGACTGATATATAAAACAACATTTTTATATTACATCTTTGGTTTCAATCACAGAAAAATTATATTTCATGGAATAATATAAAATGTCATGGATTAATCAATCATATGTTGCCCTGTTCGCATAATTATGGATTCTAGACTTCAATTTTATTCGTTGGCTATCTAGTTGTTTTATATATCTGTGGTTGCTCTACAGTTTACAGTATTTTTTTTCAATCTAATAAAAATAGTTGATGGTTTCAAATTTCGTTTTCGTAAATTTCTAAACAATGATATTCAGCGTTGGTGTTGCACAGTTAAAACGTGTAAGTATTTTTTGAAATTTGATGTTCATAATATTTGTATAGATAGTTTTAAGTCTGTTATAGTTATAGTCCTAAGTCTGAAAAATGGGAAGGAAAATATTGGTTTTGTGGAAAAAGACGTAATTAGACGTAATTTACATATTAATAAGAAATAGTTAGATAGGCATATGTACAAAAATATACCCGGGCCGCAATTTACGTATATATAAAATATACCCGGGCCGCAATTTACGTATGTATAAAATATACCTGGGCCGCAATTTACGTATCTATAAAATATACCCGGGCCGCAATTTACATAAAAAATTTGAAATAGGACGCAATTTACAGAGACCCGTTTATTCGCCTTAATTTAAAATTGTCTTTTAATATTTGCTTAATGTAAAATTTGTCAATGTAATATCATGTCGATAAAATTTAATTTATGTATCTAATAATAATTAACGTTTACATCGAATTTATAACTATCGCCGTACTGTTGTTCTCCGGGCCGTTATAAATCGAATCAAATAAATAAATATTCGCGGGTCATTACGGGAGAAAGGTCACCCCTCTTCTGTTTTCGCCCCGATCAACGATAATAGTATACCATCCGTGGTGTGCGACCATTACAACAAACGACAAGTTATGTATTATTTTCTAGTAAATCGATTAAATAGTTTTATCGTTTATTCGTAAAATTATTGCGAAAAGTTTACACTTTACAGGCACTAAAATTAATGCGACGAAACCGAAAAAGTTACGACGGCGCTTCGAGCAAATAAACCGACGAATCGACATTGAAACCTGCAAATGTCAGGTGCTCGAGTCGTGTAAAACTTATAAGCAATTATTCTCAAATCACTTCGTCGGGACGATGTTCTTGCTGATGTGGAAATAATTTCCCTCGATGACTTTTATAACACTTTGTACTCTCAAACGGTGACGTAGGTAAACATTAAACGGGGTGGACATAACATTTCATTAGATCGTGTAAAACGTAGGATAATATATAATACCGGTTAGGAATCGGCCACAGGACTATGTTTCCCAAAACTACAGTCGATTATGCAATAATAATTAGTCAAAAGGCGATAAATTATTACTAGATGACATCGATAATATTATAAGATGTTTCAAATGTTCGGTCTTCGGGAGAATTTGCGAGACATATCGCCGTGATCGACAAATCCATCGGTTCTATGTACGAGATACGGCTGTGTTCTGCGCTTGGAGCAATATCGATACATACATAGGTGCCTACAAATCAGTTGTACGACCGGGGATGGGGGTGGGGGTACCAGTGCTCGGTTTCTAATGATATCACATGGGTTTTCTGACTTTGATAATTTTGATTTAATTAAATTTAGAAGTTTTATCGTGGCATCGCTGTCTATAATATAGTAACTTTCAACTAAAAAACGTCATTAACATATTTAGTATTAAATGTTAACAATCATGATTCATTTTCAAACATTTGTCTGAACTACTGTTCAAACTTCCTGTTTCGTTTCTAGAAGCTGAAATTTAATTTTCTACTCTCACGCAGTTACACGAATACAAAGTCATTTTAGAAACTTTACATCCAAATCAAGACTAAATAATCTCACCGCTTTCGATATTTACTATGAAACCGGTGTAAAATGAGCAGATATATAATACTTCATTGGGCGATTGAAAAACGTCGTTTGAATTTTATTTTATTAATTAGTAATTAATAATTTTTTTTATTTTATTTTTTTTTTTTTGATAATTTATTCACGAATAGAATTTATTCATGACAATGTTAATTGAAACTAGTATAAATTTATTATTTAATGCTGATACTATTTTTATACTTTAATCATGGACTCCCCCCTGGATATTGTACTACAACACTACTACACTCATGGGCGTAGGTAAGGGGGGTTTTGGGTGTTCAAACACCCCCCCTAAATTAAATAAAGCAATTTTTAGCTATTTGTGAATTTGTTCAAGAATGTTATTAACTCGCATATTATATACTAACTACTAGGTATAATTTGTGGGAAACCACAACTTCGATTTTATACTAGTTTGTAGTTCATAGTTGTATAGTACAATACTTTCGGATTATCAACAGTATAATTCAAAATATTTATTGTGAAAATCCAAATGGGTAAAATAAAAAGAAAATTGTAGACCATCCTCAGCATTTGAAGCATTTTAAAAAAGTAATTCTGAATTTTTTCAAAATAAAAAACAATTGTTAACTATTATATTATTTCTACACTTTCCATATCAACTACTACTGCAGAAAGAACTTTTTTAACATTACGACGTATTAAATCATACTTGAGAAATTCGACAGGAAATGAATGATTAACTGGACTTGCCTTGCTAAGCGTTCATCGTGAAATTAATATTGACCCGGAAGAAGTAATCAATATTTTTAAACTTCAACCAAGAAAACAAGGTTTTATCTTGTAATTTTTTAAATATATTTTTAAATTTGTTATCTAAATAGACAAAATATTGTAATGGTATTAAATCGTATTAAAAAAATAATTCATATTTTATTTTAATGTTTTATAATATTAATATAGATCTAGACCAAAACCCACTCCGAAAATATTTCCTACCTACGCCTATGACTACACTTGTACTACAGACATTTGTTGAATCGATGCGATTCGTAGTCGCTTACCTTTTGGTTGTCGTCGTAGCTTAGGAGTTGCATGCTGGGAGGCAGCTGCGCGTGGAACGTGATCTTGTTGACCCATTCTTCCATTTCCTTGGACGTGTCGGCCAGGAAGAGGAACTCGGAACCGTCCGTACAGCACAGCCTATACACAACGCACGAAAACAACGACGTGTTATAGCATTAAAAACGGCGCTCTTTGTTCACTCTGGTATTAAACAGGTTCACGGGCTGTTTCGTTCTCATATCGAGATGCGCGTATAAAACACGGAGAGTAATATTAAAAAATAATATTGCTTACCTGAACACGTGCTTCCGTTTCGTGTAGTCGAACGCTTTTTCGCATTTCGCTTTGAACACAATTATCGGCGACGTGGCCGCTTTGCTGGCCACGAAATCTTCCTGGTCCTTGAAGAAGCACAAAAGCTGACCGCACAACACTGAAGGTACATGCAAACAACGAAAAACGATCCGGATGAAATTTTATTACTGTTTGATAATTAGTCCGTATTGACATTAATCACAATGATATAAAACCATGACGTATTTATAATTGAACGAACGAGCGCGGTTCGTCTAGCGTTCTCCAAGGGTATTATGATTTATTTTTATTTTCGACGATAATTATTATATTCTATTTCCAGTCTGCTCGGTCCTCTTACCGGTGTAAAAAGTTTTCCACGACCTGACGGCCGCCTTCTTCCCACTGCTCTGCAGCTCGTGCTTTCTGTCCAAGAACCCTTGGATTTCCACTGGCGGAAGTTGGTCGACGTTTTCCAATTTTTGGAGTTTTCGGAAACTCTGCGTTCTCCGGCGCGTGGTAAAACTGGGCGTTCGTTTTGGTTTCTTGTACACGTCCGCTTTCATGCTCTCGGCCCGTTTCACGTCTGTGTATACACATCGTTATTATATTTATTTTCAAAAAAGAGTACGTGTTTACGATATTTCGTTTAATGTATTTTATTTATATGTATTTTAATGTATCACCACATAAAGTTCATATAAATGAACCCCACGGAAAAACTTCAAATATACGTATACATATTTTATTGAAATTACCTTTTTTCAAACGATTTCCGAATATGGAGGAGAAATTTCCAGTGTTGTTCAATGCTGGTGATCCGGGCACCATGAGTCTATGTTTATAAAAAAAAGAAAAGCAATTAACGCTTTTGATATGAATACTACGAAGAACATAAAGACTAATAGACATTGTCATAATTTAATCAAATAATTAATTTCGTAAGCATTTATAATATAAAATAGCGTTAGACGAGAGCAAACTGTAAACTTACGTATCCGAATCATCGTCTTTAGGCGAAGAATTTGTGGCTTTTAACATTTCGGGCGATCTCAACGGCGCTACTACATCGTTTTCATGCGTATTATTTTTATCATGCATTCTTAAGCAGAAAAAAAACAAACAAGGCAATTCCATAAAAATATATTCAATGAATTCGATTGATCGAGCGGATAAATCGAAATAAAACCATTGTTGGTACAAGTGTAATTAAAATATTTACCACAATGCTTCTATATATATAAACGCGTATATGTGCATACGCGTACATCATAATATTTGAATATAACTAAACAAAACGTATTACATGCGAATGTTCAACAGAGTTCCAAGAACATTATAACGTCTCAAACCGTATGCGAGAAAAAAAGCTTTGAGGAGTAAAAAAAAAAAACGTGCGACGTACCTCATGTTCGGATCGAACTCGTCGTCGTCGCCGTTCATCGTTTCACCGCCTTTGGTGGCCATCCACCTGTCGCCTTCTTTCTTTCTCTCCTGCGCGAAACAAATGAATTGATGAAATAATGTGAAAAAAAAGCACGGTCGTCCAGAAAAACTTACGTCCGTGATGCGCTGCACTTCGCGTTGCTTGCGCGCCTCGAGCCTCTCGCGTTCCAGGCGTTCTTTTTCCGCCACCCGAGCCCGTTCTTCGGTCTCCAGCTGTTCTTTGAACGCCAATTCCAACTACGTAAAAGTACCGACGTCAATATCACCCGTCGCGGTTTCTCCCAACATTTCAGAATATTATCGCACAACTTGGCGTCGTATACATACCAGCGTGATTCTCTTTAGCGTGTCAAACTTTTCTTCCTGCGCCTCGATGGTCTTTTCGAAGTCCTCGTGTTTCCTGATGAGTTCTTCGACCTGCCATATCGAGTCGCCTAGCTTGTCTTCGTTCAAAATCGGCTCCCTGGTCTGTATCCATGATTCCAGTAGATCCGCGTCTCGTTTGAACAACTGTACACAAAATTGAACGCGCGTGGTTAAAAGTGACCGAAATCGAAATAAAATATCCAGTGAAAATCGGTTATCATGACAATTAGTAGTTAAGTGAAAAAAAAACGATCACTGTAACCGACAGTCTATGAATTGTACGCGAAGGACACAGCTCGCGGGATCACTAAATCGAGTTTACAATACTAAATGTCGTAGATACCTGTGTGTCCAAATTCTGGTCGTACAACACCTTACGCTTTTCCCAGGTATCGGTCATGAAGCGATGCCGCTGCTCGAGAATGTTGATCTTTTCTTTGATTTCTCCTGACATGAAATGGCCCTGAAAAACATCGATCGTCACGAGTTAATAGTCGAACCGGCCGATAATAGATTATTCTCAACTGGATTTATGGTGCTTACGTGCTGAATAAGATTCCTCCCGGTTTGATAGAACTCGGTCAGCACTTCAGACCGGCTGTTGATCTCCGCGTTGTATTCCTGGTGTCGCAGTATCAGCATTTCCGCACCGCTCACGTCTTGACTGAGTATGGGTGACGTGATTTTGGCGATGGTCTCGTTTATCCACGCGCTAAATAAATAACCGACAATGTTTCTCAGTCAGGTACGCGTCGTATACGATTGCGATAGGAAAATTTAGTTTTTACTTACATCAAGTGTCTGTATTGGTCGAAATAAGACTGCAAGTGTTCCGCTTGGTTCAGTTTGCTCTTCCGCTGACTAGCGTTTTCTAGTAGTGTGGTCCAAGCGTCTACAGCTTCTTCCTGTTTCACTTCAATGTGATCTTTAGCATCTGGGAACATAGCCGACAACCGACCGGCTTCTTGTACAACGCACTCCACCTAGATAACACGGAACGAAAATAAATAAATGAAAAACCCTTTTTTTCATCATTAAAAACAGTACTTGTTCTTTGACTGCAGCGAGATCTGCTTCGAAACCTTGGTGCTTTTGAATCAACGTTTGTATTGTGTCTAAATCATGGCCATAATCTTCAGCAGCCAATAAAGCTCCTTTTTCTTGGATCCAGCTGATTGTTTCATCGGCTGTTCGGTCGAACACGTGCACTTGTTTGGCACCCATCAAAGCCTTAAATATAATGATTATTATTACTCGAACTTCAGAATAAACCATCATACTAATATTATTGTTATTATTATTATAAATCGTACCTCTTGTCTTGCGTTGGCTAACTCTTTCAAATCGTCCCAAAGCTGTTGAGTGTCTTCCAGTCTAATTCTAATTTGATCTTGTTCAGGGTTGTTTTCTTCGAGTAATTTGTGACCAATTGTTATGCAACTCGAAATTCGCCCTTCACTGCCGTTTAAACCGCTCATGAAACTTTCAAAAGCCTGAAATATATTTCACTTATTGACAACGATCCTACTAAAACCCAGAATATTTTAATAAATTTTACTTGGATTAATAGTTCCACGTGCTCTACGTCTCGACCGTAATCTTCTGAAGCAGCCACTGTTGTTTGATCTCCTATCCATTCGGCTACATCTTCAGCTTCTCGAATAAACTTATAGAATTTGCGACTCTCTACTAATCTAGTAGCTCTTCTCTTATTTAGCGTACACAACTCTGTATAAACTTCTTCAATGTCAGTCTATGCAAAGAAAAAAAAATTTATTAATACTCTAGAGTATAAATAAAGTATAAAAATACTTGATATACTTTTTATGTTCATTTTACCTGTTTACGTAGAATATTTTCTGAATCGAAATGCGATCGATTTACAAGGTTTCTGCTCAGTTTTGCTAATCTTTCTAGAGTGTGTTGGAATGTGTTCAACTCTCTCTCAATTCCTTCGAGTTTTTTCATCAGCGTCTGCACTGAATCTTCGTCCCTACCATAGTCATTAGATGCTAACAACGGGTATTTTTCTTTTAACCATACTTCAGCTTCGTTTGCTTCAGCATAAAACTGTAAAAATTTAAATATATTTAACGAGAAACTATTATAATTTGTATTAGATTTAATTATTAAGAAGTTATATTAACCATTTGTGATTCATATGCATCTAATAATTTTTGCTTTCTGATTTTGGACGCTTCTTTAAGTTGTGACATTTTTTCTTGAAGTACACTGTAATTTAATTCAATCTGTGTAGCTGCAAAATGACCACTACGGACCATTTGCTGCCCTCTAGCAACTAGAGCTATGACTACTGGTTCATGAGATATTAACTCAGCATCCAAAGCCTTTGTGAAAATAAAAAAAAATCGTAAGAAAAATATAAATTAATACCATTCGATGGCTGATTCGTAGTGAGGTATTTTAAATATGACTTACTTGATGTTTATTTTGCAATGCTTGTACTGAGTGTAAGCTAGTCCCAAAATCATGAGACTTTATTAACATTTCTTTGTCATTAATCCAAGTCATTTCTTCTTCGATATCTCTCAGTAGCCTATAGTGGATTGAAGCATCTTCGAGATTATCCCTTCGAATTTGCATTGGCTCTTGAAGAGAATAATACCTGTAAAATGATCAGATCAGAATTAATGATCTACAAAACAAGTTTGGTTTTGTCAAATACCTTTTAAGAACTGCCTGAGCTTTTTCTTGTATTTCATCTTTCATGAAATGATCAGAATTTTGGAATGTTAGAGCAGTATCTTTTAAAGCTTGGCAAGCTTCACCATGACTATGGACGTCATTTTCTAATAACGAATGCCTTTTTAATAGGTTCACAACACTTTGTAAATCTTTCCCGTGGTCTTCGGATTGCAATTGCATTTCGACTTCTTCTGTCCACGCTTCAAGTTCTTCTAGAGTGCGGTTGAATAATAACGCCTAAAACAATAAAATTTATGTTATTCATTTTAATCATTTTTGCTTATCGGTTTGTAAAACATTACTTGATACGCGTCTTGCAACCGTTGTTTTTTCAGCGCACTCATTTCTTGTAAAAGTCGCCATTTCGATTCAAGTTCATCTAATCTCACACGGATTTCCATGCTAGCAAAGTGCCCGCTGCTGATCAAGTTTTCTCCTTCGGTACAAATCGCGTTAACGCGAGTACGGTTAGCAGTTAACTCTGAATCAAAAGTGGCGTGTTTCTGAATCTTTCTTTGTAAATTTGTCGGGTCTCTGTAGCTTTCATCTCCAGCTACTTGTTGTTTTTGAATTATCCATCCTTCCACCTAAAACAATAAACATTTCATTTTCACATCTTGTCATCGATTGATTTCTAAGTGCTATCCATAATATATTTTTTATTTACCTCATACATATTTCTTAGGAACTGTTGTAAAAGTCTGGAATCATTCAGCCGTCTCTTTCGAGAGGCTGTTGCTTCTTTTAGTCTATCTCTTCTATTGCATATGCTTACTAGTCGACCCTGTATTCCATTGCTGTCATAGTGTTGGCCGGTAACTAGGTCCAGAGCATATTTTTCTAATTCTTCGACTTTGACTAGTTGAGCTGAGAGTGTTTTCTCGAAAGCTTCATGTTTCCTTATCAATTCTTCCACGCTCGACAAAGATTCCTAAATAATTATACATTTTATAAAAACAATATAATTGAATTTGATTTTAACATTTATGCTATTAGTTTCAATAGTAACTTACCCCTAAATCATCGTTACTCAAAAATGCTTCTTTTGATGCTAACCAGTTGTCCACTTGGTCAGCTTGATTTTTGAATATTTGAAGTTCTAAAGCTTGACTTAACATAGTTCTTCTTTCTCCCCAGGCTGCACTGAGTGTTCTGCGTAATTCATCAAGATGTGCTAGTTCTTTTTCAGGAATCGGGTTTATTTTCAGCCCTGATTCTTTTAATGTTTTAAAATGTTCTTGACGACCATTGATTTCAGCCTTTCTCTCTTGATTTAATTCTAATAATGCTTTTGCTTCTGCCATATTAGTAGGCATTTCATGACCTTTGATTTTTTTTATGGAATCAACAACCCAAAGTTCAGCTTCTCTTAGCTCCGACAAGAACTTTTCCCTAATATACGCTTCATTCAAGGCTTCTCGTCGTTTCTTCGACAGCATGTGCAAGTTTCTCCAGTTGTCTTGCAGCTCGGACAGTTTAGCTTTTATAGGAGATGACATGTCTGGATATTTTTGAATGAGACGCCTGCATTCTGACTCGTGTTCCTTCGTTTTTCCTTCAATGGCTGTCATGTCCCTTTCTAAAGCATCTTGTTTTCTTTGTAACTGCTCCACGCCACCGAGGTTTTTACCAGTTTCATTACTAGACATTGCCAGTGCTTTTTCACTGACCCGCTGCAAAGTATCATCGACATCCCGATTGAACGAATGAATTTCCAAAGCTCCGTTCAAGTGTTCTCTGTATTCACTCAAAGCTCCTTGAAGCGCTTTCCACCTAACACAAAAAGATAATTAATTTTTTAATTACAAACGTGTGTATTTAAAATACTGATACATACTTATTGTTCAAATTTTGTCGACGCTGTTGTATCGACTGTGTGTCACTACGGCCTTGTTTTATGAGTTTGTCAGCCAAATTATTGATAGTTTCTATTTTCCCTTCATCCACACGATTATCGATGTCTTCGAGCTTCCTTTGCAACGCTAAACAATGTTCATAGTCCAAACCCATTTCTCCAGCTTGAACCATCATTTCCTACAATGCAAATTTTGAATAGATTATATGGTTTCATTGTTTTACCGATTAATTTAAATATGTATGCATATTATTTTACATAAACTTACTTTATCTCTAATCCAAGTTTCTACTTTGTCAACTTGGTTGTTAAACTCTAAGATATCTTGTGCTTCTTCTAGGCCTCTACCTTTTTCATTGGTTTCTTGCAACAAGTTTCTCCATAAAACTAAAAGTTTTCCTAAAGAATCTTGGATGTCTTTTGAGTTTTTGTGCTTCTTTTCGACTAACATATCGGCTAGAAAAATAAATACAAATAAAATATAATTTCTAGAAACAAATATTACTTTAAATTTTAATGTTTTACCATTATGCTTTATAGAGTTAATTCTTCCTTGATTAGCAGTTAGTTCAGCTTGGAACGCTTGGTGTTTTTGTAATTTTTTAATTTTGTCTTCTAAGTTATTAACATCACCTTTGCTGATTTCCACATCCAATTTTTTGCGTTTTTCGCTGATCCACGATTCGGCTTCTCCGACATCACGTAAAAATTGAGCATGTAACAAAGCATCATCTAGTTTTTGTTTTCTCAGAACACTTAGTTTCCGAATCTGTGCTCGTCTAGCTAAAACTTCATTCAACCTTCTGGATATTAAATCACTTTCAAAATGATTTTGACTGAGCAATTTATCACAGTGTTCTTGTAAGATGGAAATCTTCTCCTCTTGTGTTTCAAATAATTTTTCAAAACCTTCATGTTTCTTGACTAACGCAGCTACTTGATCAACGGTATTTCCTAGAATTTTAATTAAAATGATATTGGTTTATGTTTTTCTTTCATAAAACAAATATTTAATATTACCATATTCTAAACTCGCCAAAGCCACTTCTTGGGTATTACAAATTGTGTCGATTTGTTTCGCATCACGGAGGAAGAATTGCAAATCGATGAGTTGATCAAGATGAACTTTTTTGTGATGCCAAGACGCATGAAGTTGATGCCGTTCATCCAATAAATTATTAAGTTTTTCTTGGATTTCCTAAACACACATTCCATTACAATAAAATTCAATAATATTCTAAAACCAAAGTGTAAAGTCATTTCTCACATTTGCTGCAAAATGACCACCCTGTACTAGAGCTTCTCCTAGATCCACAACAGTTTGGAAAGTTTCTTCTCTAGCTTCAATTTCGGCTTTTACAGCTTCATGTTCACCTTTCAAAAGTTGTGCACTTGCTGCATCTCTTACTTTTTCTTCTGTTAACATCGTAGCCCGCAAACTACTTGACCAATTGACTAGATCTCTTACCTAAAATATGATGTTTGTAAGATTATTTAAAGCAACTCATATTTCCAAGTACGCATAGAGTATAAAATTTAATTTACTTGAGCTAAAAATCTGTGTAAATCACAGCTTGCTTGTAGAGCTTCTTGCCTGTGAGCAGAACGATCTTGAAGTGAAGTCCAACTTCGGACAACGGTTTCTTGTTGCTTTGCAATATGAGAAGCATTTGATCCCGGATAAAGTGTTTGTAATTTAACGGCATCTTCTACTAGAATCTAAAGAAAGTATATAAATTATATTGACATGGAATTTTACCTCAATATTTTTAGTTTACTTGAAGTTGGGCTTCCAAAGCGACTAGATCATTTTCAAATCCTTCGTGTTTCCTAATCAAAGTTAACACAGAATTTAAATCCCTTCCTAAATCTTCAGAAATGGTTGCGTCTTTATCGTTAATTCGAGATAACGCATCTGCGACGTCTCTATGAAACCTATGTATCTCTCCAGCAGCTTTAAGACGTTTTTCTCGATTTTCAATCATAACTATTAACTGTTGCCATAGTTCCCTAACTTCTTCTTGACGTTTTTCAATTTCAGACGTATATTCCGAATCATTAGCTATTAGTTTATTAGCAAGATCTTCACATTGCTTGAATCTTTTTGACCCTGTTTCCACTCTATGTTTGAGATCATCAAACTTGTTTTGTAATACCTATTTTTAAATTAATTTATTATTAAAATATTCTTTTTTTTCAGAATTTTCAAACGTTTTCATACCAAAAGATGTTCAAAATCTTGACCATAATCTTCAGAAGACGCGGCTTGCATGTTGTCTCGAATCCATTGTTCGAGTTCGTAATTTTCAATTAAATATTCGTGTCTTGATAAAAATAAAAAACATACATTTATCAGTACACGGCAAACGGGATAAAATTATTTTATTTCTTACCTGCACATGCTTTCAACGAGCCTGTGTTGTCTTGCGGTCGATAATTTTTGCAACAGTTTAAATTGCTCGCAAATGTACTGTTGTTTAGACGATATTGCTTTGATGTCTGGATGTTTCAAGTTCATCATGTTATTTCCAGTGTGACACATTTCTTTGACAATACCTTCGTACGTATCGATTTCTAGCTCTAAGGCCTATGGACACAATGTAATGTTAACCAATATATTAATGCTGTTTTAACAACACAATAATATAAACACTGTTCATTCATACCTTATGCTTTGTCAGGAGTTTAGAAGCAGCGTCTCTGTCACGGCCACAGTCCGTAGAAGTCAACATGTTGTTCTTTTCGAGTAACCAGCTCTCAATTTCACTTGCTTCGAAGAAGAATTGCTGAGATTTTAGGTTTAGTTCAAGTTTACGACTCTTGTCTTCGCCTTTGGCCAATAGATCTTGCCATGCATCTTCGAGTCCAGTGCATAACGACGAAACCTGGATAATAGTGTGTTGAATATTTATCAATAATACTACTAATAACTCAATAAAATAATAATGACTCGAGCAATAAATTACCTGTTTGGTTTCTGGATGTTTCTGATGAATTAAAGCTTGACCTGACTCAAGGGTTTTGTTGATCATTGGTTGATGACCTTGTATTTCTGCTTCTAATTTTTTGTGTTTTTTGTACAATGTTTGCGCTTGGTGGAGATTGGTGCCCAGTTCAGTTGATTCTACAAGTGGTAGGTGTTCTCGTATCCAACCAAGTTCGGCCTCCAACTCAAAACCAAACTTATGAAAACGTAACGACTCTTCTAACGCTTCTTTCCTAAGTTTCAGTGGTTTGTCCAATCCATTAAACCTGAACATTTGATAGAAAAAATTCATATGAAATGCATTTCGAAACCATTCAAATGTCATATTACATTAATCATAAAACAAATACTTACATTTGCTGACATTTTTTACTGGATTGCAAAATGTTCTCTGCGTCGAAATGACCGTCTTGAGCCATTTCTTCTCCCGCAAAAACTAAATCGTCTATTTTCTGTTTCCAGTGTTGGATTTCGGTCTCCACCACTTGATGGTTTTTAAGTAGTTGCTTGCAGTGCCGTAAATCTGTTCCTACTTGTTGTGACTGCAAGTCTTGTTTTAGTTCTTCGTGTTTGGAATAGGCATCGTCTAGTGTCCTATTGTAGGTGTGCTGAGCCGACGCTTGTCTTAAACACCTGCCCTTTTCTACACTGACCTCTACCAATTTTTTCCACTCGTTGTTCAGTTCTGATAGCTTATTTTGTACTTCGTTCTTTCGGTAATTATCTTCGTTGATTAAACTCTGTCCACACTAAACGATAAACAAATAAAATTCACATTAGTAATCTAAAACATAAATTGATAATATAAAAATTAAATCTCACTTTATTAATATTTCTTAGCTGGCCCTCGTTTGCACGTAGTTCACATTCAAATGCTTCATGTTTTTGAAGTTTTCTCTCGATATTTGTGAGATCTCGATATGATTCATCACTGGCTGTTTTCAGTTTGTCTGTTAGCCAAGTCTTAAGATCATCGACGTCTGCCCGGAAAGCTTGATAATTTCTGCTGGCTATCAAAGCGTTTCTTCTCACCGCTGCTTGGTCTTTGACTAAATTTCGACGGTGCAAAACAGCTTCTTTACGTTTATCAACGCTATAGAAGATTAAAAGTTAATGAACCGTTCTTAAAAATGAATTTTCAGTTTATGATAATCAACTTACTGGTTAGTATCATAGTGATTAGATGAAATGAGTTTGTTGGCCATTTCACAGAATGTTTTTAGCCTCTCGTCTTGAGCATAAAGCGAGTTTTCAAAATCTTCATGTCGTTTTAATAGCGCTTCAACATCGTCAACGGATCCCTTTAAGAACATAATTAAGAACATGAATAATTTAAATACTGCATATCTACTTTGAACGCCATTATTTCTTTTCTTACTCCTAAATCGGTGTATTCCAAAAACATTTCGCTACCCGAAGTAGCAGCATCAATATGGTCTGCTTCTTTATTGAATATTTGTAAGGCCAAACATTGTTTGATCCATTCTTTTTTCTGAGCCCATTCTTCCTTGACTGCTTTTACTTCAGCTGTTAATTTATCGTTGCGCTCTTTCACTTCGTTACTGCTGCAGTTACCAGAAGACAATAGTTGTTTACCCAGTGCACACACTTCACGTACTTCATCTTCGTGTGCTCTAATATCGTCTCCCAATTCCTAGCGTAAACGTATTATTATAAGAATATTAGTTTTCAAAAGATGTTTTATAACTCATAAATATAATACCTGATGGTTTTTAAGTAGATTTTCTGCTGTTACAACGTCACGAGCAGAATTATCAGTGTTCACCAATTCTTTAACAGACGACAACCAGTTCAATAGATTTTTGGAGCTGTTCATAAAAATTTGTTGTCCCACAGCACTTTCTAAACGTGATCTTCGATCTAAAGCTTTGTTTTTAACGTTTTGCCATAAAACCTGAACTTCTTTTTGTCTTTGAATGACATTTTCTAAAATTAAACACATAGTTATCAATGAATTTCCACTATAAATTCTACGAAATACGTACCTTTTTCATTAGGATAAGAAGCTTTCACCGAATTGGCCAACAAATTAACTCGATTCACTTTTTCTTCAACTGGTGCCAATTCTCTTTCCAAATTCAAATGTCGTCTTTGAAGCGCTTGTATAGTCTTCAAGTCTAATCCTACTTCGGCACCATCTAATTTATCCATTTTTTCTGTCATCCAATCTCTAGCTTCATCACAAGTCTTTTCAAATAACTCCACGCTAAGTGGACAAAAAAAAAACAACACACATGAAATATTTAGGTATGAATAATTATTAACCAAATGTAAAAATTACCTAAGAGCCCCTTCTAAACTCTTTTCTTTTTGTGACTTCAGCCAATTCAGATGATCCCACATTTTGTGTATTTGTTTTTGTCTCTTTGTTATCATATCGAGTTGACTGTGTCCAAGCTTGGTAAAATCTTTGACCGCGCGATCGATATCTTCTACACGCTTGTTGCTCGCAGATAAATCGGTTAAGAATTTCTATAATTTATTTTTTTTTTATTTCCATTGTTAGTTCATTATTATTATCTGTACACTAATTAAAATTCGTAAAATTAATATGATAAACTTACCTCGTATTTCCTCTTTGCAGATTCAACAGTATCTAGTTTGTCTTCAGCCTTTAGTAATTTTTCTTTGTCTTTTATCCATTTTTCAAAATCATCACACTCTCGATAAAATCCATAGAGACAAATAGAGTCTTCTAAAAGAGCATGACGTTTCTTCGCCAAGTCTTTTGACTTTATATACGTCTCATTGATATTTGCTATACGTTTTTCAATACTCTTTTCATTGTTAAGGTTTGTTTTATCATTGTTTTTCGGTTCTGATTAATACAAATTAATCAATAAATATAAAAATAACTATTAACAATTAACTTTATATAATAAAATTATCATCTTGCTTACCATCTTTTTCTGGAGTTATTGTTTTCTTCACGCGAACTTTTTGTTTTACCATCTTGACTTTGGGAACTTTTCTTGTGCTCTTTACCACGTGAGGCCTTCTAACTGATACTTGCATTATCTTAGGTTCAATTTCGCAGACGTAATTGGCTGGTACAAAACCATCTTGACCATTCAATTTCCTTACGCTCCACCAGTCTGGGTTTGTTTTATTCAACAAGAACATTACCTATAACATACGAATTTAAAATATGTTTTTTTATAAAAAAGGAGGGATAAAATATTATTTTAAACATGTCTTATACCTCTCCTTTGGTCATTGTCATGCCTTGTCCACTAAATGGATACAGACTTTTTACTTGTGGCACTTGTCGTTCTTCAACAACAGTTCGATGCTCAACATGTTCGATTATTTCTTCTTCTAAAACTTCTTGAGGAAGAAGCCTTGTTTCAAACACCCATTCTTCAATCGGTTCGGCTTGAACTTTTTTATTCGTATCGTTGGATAACTGCAGTAACACGCGATAGATAAATTATTATTATTTACTCGGCAAACGATGAACACACAGTACTATAACAGAAATATTCAATTACCAAAATATTCGATATGCCTGCTTTTACTAAATTTTCGGCTTGTGTGTTCAACGATTGAATGTCTCCTTGATACGCATCTAATTCTCCTTCGAGTATTTTATGTCTGGCTAACAGAGCTTGAGCACTTGGCTCGTCAACTCCGTGGTCGCTCGTATTCAGCACCGTTAAATGTTCGTGTAGCCATGATTCAGCTTCATTAGCATCAGCGTAAAACTGAAAAAAAATATGAACATGAAAAACAAAAAACAAAAAAACAATTAATGTATTACTTGATACGCCTCGGCTGCGTCTTGTAATTGTTTGCTTCTCAATTCTGCTAAGCTGTTTAATGAGTTCCAGTGGCTTTGCAAAGAGTCTACTCTTGACTGGACTTCCGTGGGTTCACTGGCATTTATGCTCAGCCCGGATTTACATATTTGATCGGATTTTTGACGATGCACTTTCATTTCATCCAGTAAAACCTAATAAAGTTTAATTAATACAAGCCCGAGTATTGAATTTTTTTTTTGGTATAATTTGACAATAAACATTTCAACTGACTTTATGTTTTTGCTGTAAACTCAACACTCCTCTCAAGTCCTTTGCCGAAATGTCAGCCTTGCAAATACGTTGTTTCTCGACGAGCCACGCTTCTTCATCTTCGTGATCTTCGATGAATTGATAAAAGTTTCTCGCTTCCTCTAATCTAGCTCTTCGTTCTTTACTTAGTTCGGACAGTCTGAAGAGAAAGGAGTCAAGTGATGCTTTACGAGCGTTCATTTGATTTCGATTTTGAAATATTTACCTGTCGTACGACGTGTTCAGTTGGTTCAGACTTTCCTTCAACAAAGCAGTGTCTTTGTGCTTTGATGGTACGTACTGCTGACCTTGCCTGTTCAACCGTCGAACCGTTTCACCGATAGCCGTAGTTTGCATTTCAGTCAAGTTTTGTTTTTGCAATAAATCTTCTACGACGAGTAAATGCGGCCCGACGTCTTCGGACTTGTAAGTACCTTCGATTTCCTACGTGGCAATACAATTGTTATCAATTTAGATATTGCATCTTTTTGTAACGTAATAAAATATATTACCTGTATGGTGGACATTACTGTCTCAATTTCTCTGAGCATCGTGAACATGGTGTTTATATTGTTCAAATTTATTTTTCGACTTTCCAAAAGTTTCAACAAGTCCTTCCACCGCTGCAACACCTCTTCTTCTCTCTTCTTCACCCTCTGGGCACCGTGATAGTTTTCCTTGACCAGCTCTTCACTCATCGCATTTAAATCGTGGAACCTTTCTTCTCTGGCCATGATGTCCGCACTGATCGCCTCGTGTTTCTTCACGGTCGCATCGACCTGCGTCAGACTGTTGCCGAATCTCGGATCGTTCAACACTTGGATCATTTCTTTCAAGTAACCATCTCGCAGAACGCTCTACAAACATAAGAAGAAAACAAAATATAGCAATTAAATGAAAATAACTTGAAACCAACAGATACGCGCACTGTCTGTACGACGTCAAACCACGTACTTTTTTCTCGAATTTGTAGTTGAGCTGCTCTAAACGTTCTTGTCTCAACAGTTCCTCTCGCAGAGCCACCTCCCGCTTGTGCTCCGCTCTGTCCAAGGCTTCCCAGTTGCGCTCGACGTCGTGTATCAGTTGACCGTCTTGGGGTATGAACACGCCTTGGTTAAGCGACTTGAGCAACGTGTTTATATGGAAATACAGAGCTTCGATTTCACTCCGCTCTATATACCTGAACGCCGGAAACGAATACGTGTATATTTAATATGTCAACGTGTAATTTAAAACGCGCCAGTCATACTTGGGAGGTTTTTCAACAGTCCGGTATTTTTTAAACGCTAATAATTCACGCTGGATGCCTTCGAGGGAGTTGGGAAAATTATGGTTTTCCAGCTCTTTGATTTTCATCCGTATCCACTCCAACAAATCCGACGTCAGTTGCTCGTAGATTATTTTCTTCTTGTCCGTGTCCATCAGCTGACCCAATATCTAAAGTCGTTTAAACACCCGATGAATAAGCGTTGTAATTAAATATGTTATTAAAAAAAAAAAAACCAAAAAAAAAAACATTTCCAATTACATTCGCTATCCTCCGACCGCTCTTCATTTCGTTTTTCATCCTCGCGAACGTGTGATAATACGAAGCGACATAGGTGATAACTGATTTTTCGTCCGGTCTGTTAATGTCGACGTCTGGTTTTTATTATTTTATTTTTGCCGTTCATATAAAACACATTAGAACAATAAAACGATATGAAATAAAAGATTGGGAATAATGTTAAAAAATCAAACTCGCACCTTCGGCGTCCAACAACCTAGGGATTCCCAGCTCATTGTTGGCCACGTCGAACGCGATGTTCAGGTTCTCGATGTTGGTGTTCTTCTCGAGCGACGGGTAATCGAGTAGGTCGGGCCTGTGAGAGTGAATCAACGCGTTGAACCCTAAGCCGTTTCGCCACGAACCTACGGAAAACGAAGGACAAAAAACAGGAATAAATAAACGGACGTTATTTCATCTCGTCGTAAACAGAATGGCGTCTACACGTACTCGTAAAGTCTTGTATGTTGACGCCTTTGTAGCCATTGGTTTTTCTCTGACACCACAAGAGCAACGCGTCTTTTGCGGATTTTTTTTCGCTGCTCTCGTTCTCTTCGTCCTAGTTTTTAATTTTTTTTTTATGATTAAACAAAGTATAAAGCATCGTAAAAACAATAATTATTGAAACACTTTATATCAATTTATCGTGCTAAGATGTGAGATTACGTAACGCTTGTTTGTAATAAATAATAGGTGTTTTTAAAAACTCAACAAATCTAATTTAAAACATTTATCCAAAAAAGTCGGATTTCGAAACAATTTTTCGTACTTCTGAAAAAGTCGTTACAACATTTTACATCTTAACTATACATATGTTGATTGTATACGTAAAAAAAGATAAAAAAAATAAAATATTAAACGCCCATGGTCACTTACCACGTCGATTTCGATTTCTTGAATCTGAAATCTCAAAATGATGGTCCATATCAATCCTAGTATTAATCGAGGATTCCCGTCTACAATGTCTTCGGCTCCAATACTCTCCAACCTTACCTATTTTTTTTCATATAAGATTAAATAGTATAAATGGACATTGGAGTTATATTATATATATGTATATAAATTCGAGTACATGTATACAAAAGTACATATATGATCTACGTGAATGTATATAAAAAAAAAAACTGCTGATAAATTGAATCTGATGCGTTCGTAATGCGATACCTTTGTGTGAAGAAACGCTAAGCTTTTGTTGACGTTTTCTACTTTGTGTACTCTCATACGTCCGTTATTAGGTTTGCCCAGTTTTTCACCAGATATTATTTCTAATAGTTTGAGAAGCTTTTTGCCGTCTGCCAAGTCCAGGAATAAATCTTCTACCTCCATTCTTACCTATAATGATTCGTAAATAAATAAATATATATATATATATATATATATATATATATATATATATATATATATATATATATATATATATATATATTTATATAGCATTGATTCGTCGGCTCGGCGTATAATAACACTCACTTTTTGTAAAAACGAGTTCATCCATTTGGTAAAAGTCTTCTTTTGTATGTGTAGCCTCTCCTCTTGGAGGGCTTTAATGCGCCCCTGTTCAAACTTAAGTACATCTTCTCTCTGCGTCATCTCGTGGCGTGTGATACTTGAATGGGCATTTTACGACACTGTAAAAAAAAAAAAATGAATTTAGATAAATGACGAATCTGATTTTTGCAGATTATTTTCACTTCAGTTTAATCAACGGTTTTGTTAGCTACTAGATACGAGATGTGATCGATCACATACGATATCACATATGAATTTAATTTTCGTATAGAGTTTTGAGAAATATTAATCGAATCTGAAGAAATGTTCTTATTTCTTACAGCTATGTGTTTACAATCATTTTTCAATAAAAGGCTAAAACACACACACACACACACATACATATATATCCATTTATATATCTAGTATTTATTTATGATATATCACTCACGTTGTATTAATTTCAAAGTATATTTTAGAACGTAATAACGTATTCAAAAACAGAAATTTAACTAAAAAAAAAAACAATGAAGGAAAAATATTGATAGAACAAAAAATTATTTTTTAACTTAGTCTGCATATTTAAGTTTAAATTTTTTACATCGTTGTACATATACACGCACCCAATTTATTGTTTAGAGTTTAAATAGGTACGTTATTTCTTTTATTTTTTTTATAAATTGCATTTTTATTTTACCACGAATTATATTTGGACGTTATTTGTTTTTCGAATTTAATTGGAAGAAACAACGCTTAATTGTAATCAAATAATGCGTTACGACCTTAAGAGAATTCGTTAGCGTTGTCAAAACTCAAGATATACCTACGTCAAAATCAATTAAAAAAAAAAAAAAAAAAAACATCTCTCATCAGCGCAATATTGTAAAACACGACGACACGCCGATTACGGTTGATTTTCTACACGCCAAACGACATATTTTTATAACAATAATAATTAAAAAGAATGATTCAATTTTTTTCCCCCTCGACGGTAATTGCGTAATGATCCGAAGAAAACAGCAATTCGAGACGTAATATCAAAAGTATTTTCCGTCGTGAACACATGCTGCGGCTAGTCGACGGTGCCTTAGCCGTTTAAACGCTGCGTCACGACACAGCTGCGTCCCTGCCGGTAAAGTTTTGCGGTTTCTTTTAATTTCGAAGCCACAAAAGTTCAGCGGGGGTCCTAAATAAATTCAATCCAATTTCAAGGTGTTCATCGTGCCGGGGCGGCTTTTAGCTCGGACAAGTCGGACAAGTAATTTTATTTAAAAGCCCGCGCCTCACCTAAATGTATAGATATATAAGTATTATAATAATAATACGTTTTCCAAATTACGGACCATCAATCCTTTTTGACAGTCTATAATGTATTCCGAACGTTTTTACGAATGACCTTTTTTTTTTCTCCTCCAAATTCCCTCGATTACTTCTTCTGGCCGGATTACCCGGCTACTACTATCGCGGTTACCACTCTCCGTACGACCGTATGATATTTTATCGATTCGCGCGGTATATGTCTCTCTTCTCGGCGGCGACGGAAAAAAACATACCATACATCCGTACGATTCGGTTCGCGTGTCTCGCGATGTATGTAACGACGCGCGCGCGCATACTTAACATAATTAATTTTGTTTTCGATAGGGCTTAAACGGAATACGTACGTCTGCGACATTCGATTGTATCCGGTCCGTCGAAACGCTGAGCGTTTAATAAGAAACATAATAACAGTAATAATAACTCGCAAGTATATCAAACCGGGCAGAGAAAAAAAAAATTATCCGTCGGTTAACGTTGGACTTTCATTCAAGCGTTTGTCGACATGTCGTGTGTTTTTCGACCGAACCGGCCGTCGTATGTTTCATTTTCATTACGAGTGCGTACAAAATAAGTATGATAAGTCACAACTTTTTGATTGAAGATCGATTTTTACTTTTAAAAAGAGTTAAAAGTGCGTGTTATTTATTTTATAACACATTGACACAATGTTAATACGGGAATATAAATATAGAAAAAAGAAGTAACTATTTTATGATTTGTATATTTCAAGTCATAATATATTATATTGATCAATTAGTTTTGGTTTACTTTACTCAATCTTACACAATAGTGTTAATTTAATAATGAATTTGAAAAATCGGTGATCTCAAATTTAAATCAGTATAGTGCGGAAGAATCACGAATATTTCTTAGAACTTTTTTCATGTGAAATCGCACGAGAAAAAAAGTTATTTTTAATTTCCCGAAAGTATTACTTTTTGGACTAGACCCTTTCGTAATTAAATCGGATTCGCATGTACGATCATCACATTGATTATTATTTGAAATCACCGTTCGACTGTTAACACGCGGGTACGCGAAATCATTGGCTTTATATAGTTTCGGCGAACAAGTCTTGCGCCATAAACGCTTTTCGAAATCTAATCGGGTCGTTGCCGAAGAGCCGTCTGAGAATTCTTTTGTTTGCACGCCCGGCCGCGGCGCAACGGCAAAATAGTAAATCGCATTCGAGATTTTGATTAGAAAATAAAACCAAACAAAACGACGTGTAACGCATATACACGCGTACGACCGCGGAGATAATAACGTACCCTCGTGTGTGTACACAGCCGTATTATAGTTACACTGTATACGATGGCGGCGACGACGACGACGACGACGACGACGGTACAGCTTTCGAGTAGTTGTTTCGACTCTAATCCTTCGGGTTTTGTTTTTGATTGTATAATAATAATAATAATAATAATAACATAAATTCGTTCTCAGCTCACGTTATCGTGCGTACAAATATTATATTATAATAGTATCTAATACCCGTGTTTATTATCGACTCGGCGGCACACGATACACGTAATACCCGCGCGCATACGGATTTATCGCTCGCGCGCGCGTTCGTTTAATTTACATACGGATAGTAAAACGACCGATCTCAAGGTGACGACGACGCTGAGGCTCGGTACTATTTTTTTTTTCTAGTGTTATGCGTCTAGAACACACGTAGGTACATCCTTGAGACGAGAGCTCGGCGGGCGCGTAGTAATAACAATAATTATTGATAAAGTCATTGCGGTCGAACGACACACACACACACACACGTACGCACGCACGCACAAAGCGTATATTAATTTTTTATTTTTTTTCACCATAAACGTTTTCACGTGAGAACAGTAGTAAGTCGAACGTTATTAAACGTTGACGTATCATTACGATCGTACGCGCGACTACCCGCGAGCGACAAAGTCGCGTATATCATTACGTACCCGACGACGACGAGCCGGGGCGCGGACGAGGTGGAGATCGCGACGTCCAACACATTTGCCGCGGCTGACGGGCGTGTCGACCAGCGGCGAATTCCGCGTCCCCCTCTGCCCCTCGGGTACATGACGCCCTGACCTACCTATGACACGTCGTAGTCGTCGATCCGATCCAGAGTTTCGTGTTCGACTCCTCCACGGACATGTGTTATACCATACGGCGTTTGACTCTTCTACGGCGGCGCAAGGGGCGCGTCGTGTCGACTCCTACAAAATCGAGTCAACTCTTAACGACGAATCGGTGTCCACTCCTCCGCGTTAAGCTTTGGGCTACACCGGTGCGGGACGATATTTTCTAATCGTACGGTATCTGCGAAGAGTCGATGCGATCGTTCGCTTTAGAAAAACTATACTTTGTACCTACGTGTTTACAAGTACATCTTTTGATGAAAAAAATTACACGAAAATCGGTTCCTCTCCATTCCCGTACGTCTTGTGATCGTTTTGGAAATCAGAGAAAATCAGGTTTTAATAATATACACAGGTACCTACATGTGGCATAGACAACGAAATCAATTGATAAAAGTGTTAACCTCGACAAATTTACATAAATCGATACGTTTTTATCGAGTGAGTGTACAAAGTACGAAATCGAGTATACCGGGCTACGAGTCAATAGATCCCGTTTTAGGGCCAAACGCAATTATTTCTGAGTAGTTTCCCGGTTCAGCGCCGAAACGAAACTCGCACGAAAAGCGCATTTACTACCCACCCGCCGTACGACTGTACACACGATAAGATCCGAATTTAAATCCGCACGAGGGGAGATGCACCTACGCGTATTTTATTACGATGATTGTACCCGCATTACTGTCGCAGGGTCTTCACCGGACGGATCTAATTTTAGACGTCGCGTTGACATCCGCTGCCGCCGCCGCCACCACTGCCTATGAATTATTTTTTCGAGGGTCGAATGACGACGCTCGCAACGTGGTTCGATACACTCGTGAAGGACCGTTTTTGTCGATTTTCAAAAGAGCGGCATTTACTCTTTTCGAGGGGATAGTAAATTAAATAGCACCATTAGAAAAAGAGTTGTTTTCAGTGTTGAAACGCTCCCCCCCCACGAACTTATATTTATTTCAAATTTATATTAGTCGTTATATGCTGAGAGAAAATAAATCCTAGGAATACAACAATAGTGAAAATAGACTTATCGTTAACCGTGACATTGAAGTATCTGTCGAAAGTGTATAGAAACTAGGAAGAGTTACCACGCATTTAACCAATGCCAATATTGTAATTTTACAGCTGATACATTCATTATTATGTTTATTACAAAGTAAAACTTTTTGTACTATTAATAAATATTTTGGGGAGTTTAACGCATTAAACGAATTAAAACGATTTATGACGACGACGGAGGATGTGTGAGAAATCTTTCGTTAGTATCATTTAAAACAAAATAAAAACACCGCCCCCGTAAAATACATTCTCCGTTACGCGTCTGGGTCGACAGAATGAAAACGGGCGCGTCATCCCCGCAATGCGGACACAACACGTGTATGTGGACGCCACGCGGAAAGCACCGGAATCCGAGTAGTACGGAAATAGGAGGTGCTCGGTACTTAGTACCTATTTTTTATTCAAGTCCTTATAAGTAATACGTAATTCGTGTGAAGAACGTATTTTTTCAATGTAGTAGGTACACGCGCCACAGACAATAACAATTAGGTAAGTGTACACCGCAGGTCGTTCCGCGACGATGCGTGCGCCCGCAGTGCGTCACAGTATTTTACCAAACGAAAAAGACACGACAGGACCTAAGGAATATTTTATTATTTAGCTTTGCGTTTTCCGTTTCCACCTATTTATAACTTAAATACATAGTTTTTATTTATTTATCATACATTATTATTACTATTTTTAACTATTCCTTTTTTTCTTTTTTTTTACACGACGTCGCCAACAGTCGACGGCACGATTGATGATGAATGGTTTTTATTTGTTGGCATTGATGAATGTCTATGTATTCTTTATCGTTGAAATTTATGATTCAAAACTATTTAAAGGTTTTTCTCATTTCACCTGTTTTTTTTTTCAATTATTTTTTTTCCCCGCGATCGCGTAATTTTTTATATTCTACAATACCACGGCTACAATATCGAAATATGATGATTTCATGCGGTCTGCCCACTCAATCAAGTAGGTACCTACGTATGTATACGTACACAGATAATGATTTTTTACATACGCTGTCCGTGATGAAAATCAATACCACGCAACTTGCACGTTTCTTTTAGCAAGCAGACAGTTCATAATTTTGTCTCGGCCTCAATGTATCCCCCACCAATGTACGAGTAACGATGTAAATTATCGAAAAATTCCCGCAAATTCACCATCGATTTTTTTTTTAAATATAAATTTAAACCATAATACAGGTAATACACATATATAATACACTATATTGCTTGGATGCTCTAGGACTTACGTATATGAAATGATGTAACTCATGTTTGCCTCGGATTTCACTCGTATGAGATTTCCTTTTTTTCATAAATATAAATTGATAAACATATATAACTGTACTTGGAACGTAACGAGGAAATTACTGAATCCGATTTCAAAGTGCATTCTCGTGCATTCTTTAGCAGCTTTTATCCATTTAAATATATCATAACAAAGTGAAGTATTTATGAAGGTTGGAAGTCAAACCCCCCGAAATTTAATTTTGTTAATGAATTTTCAATAGTCTGAAATTAAAATAAAGCTAAATTAAATGTATTTTGATTCTAAAATAATAATTGGTAAACTCTCTTTTAATATTTTTGGTACTTTTAAAAGGCATATAAAGAATGAGTGGGTATTTTTCCGGTTCGGATGCTAACTAAAATGTCATGGCCGATCTTTCAACTTCGACATTATAATCATATTTTAGTTTGTCGTGTTTTTGATATTACGAGAATCTCGCGATAACTCAAGTAAGTTCAAGGGAGAAAAAATAATCCGGGTTATCAAGTCCGTATACAAATTATACGTACGTATGTATAATATTTTTCACGGGCATAAAACAACATTTTTTTTTGTATCTCGAATAACATCGTGAATCATGAGCTATCAAGGTTTGAGACACCTGCAAATGTTGCCCGCATTCCAAATGTTTGACGCCGTTTTCGCACGCGGTATCAAATGCTAAATGTTTTATGTAATGTACAGTAGTATCAACACTATATAAGAAGTGTTATCTTTATGTAAACTTTATTTTAATCGACCGATAAGTGCGCTAGATGTATCTCAAGGCCGAAAACCCAGTAGTTCACCAGAATCATTTAACAGACGTTTATCATATGCCACGCGAGAGGAAAAAAAAACGCCAAAAATCGAACCACGATAAATACGCGAGTTATGCGAGTAAGAGTATTTATGATCCTTGCGCGTTGATTAACATTTTCAATTCCATTATTGTTTGATTAACAGTACGCACACGGACATTTACCGTTATCGGATACCTGAAATACGTACGTATACTAACCTAACCTAACCTAACCTACGTACACTGCATAATAATAATAAGACTGAACGGCATATATTTCAAATCAATTATTATATTCTTCACGTTTTTCGGATCGTTTTTTTTTTTTTGGAATCATCAGGTACTTTTATTATTTCAATATAAGTACGTAATAAATTCATTTCATTTTATTACTAGACGCGAGGAATCGGTTAGTTTGTCCACGTAAATCCCACGCCACTTCTATAAACTATTACCATAGTTCTCTATACCATTACGAATCGAGGAAGCGAAAAAAGCAAGTTTTTTTTTAACGAATACCTACGTCTCATTTTTGCCTGTAATATGATTAACACGAATAACGTAGTTTTTTTTTCAAAAATGCTTTCCACGCAGGACGGCGTGAAGTCTTGTGAGGTCTCGTCTCGCGCGTGATTATTTTGATGAACTGTAAATGCAACTAATTCGCAGTATACTTAAAAAGAAAATGCATCGAAATGTATATTACCTACCGTTCATATTATACGCGTTTATTTAGTTTATACAGAGTCACGACAAATAACTCGTATTACACGTATGCTGGTGTGAAATTAACGGGTTGCGAGGAGTGATTAAGTCGATTAAAATAAGTGTGCAGTAATTTTTCATCGGCGAACGCTTGTGCGTTTTCAAACGTAATTTGCAAAATGATGAAAAACATAATTATGTCACCACTCACGGCCATTTAAAGACGACCGCACTCGAAAGAATAATGTTCATTTTATCACACGCACGGTAAAACAAAGCCTGTCTAATAATAAAAAGCCACGTCGAAAAAAATCAAAATTCAATAATTATTATTAGATTACACATACCGTTCGATCATATTTACTCATCGTTAATTTTTTGGTTTGCACAAGTATCGAGTGACATTCGCTGTATTTCATACGGTGTAATCGTTAAAACCGGTAATGATTATAATAAATAATAATATAATATCGTTTATGCGCATAAATAGCTGATGGATAACATAAACAACAAATTAGGCTCGTTGAACAGTAATCCGATTACGTTATTATCAAATTACGCATCATAAACACGTTAAAAGGCGTTGGTTTCGCGATTGTCGAGATTCAAATGGGTGGTCTAGTGATGACATAAATTCGTTTAAAATGGCTAAAAACCGAATATATCTATGATGCCGGAAGTCGAACATTATTCAACACACGCTGGGACTGGGTAGATAAATTCAACGAGAATAGGACCGAGAAAAAGTTGAAAATGAACTTCATTCTGGAAAGTCGACTTCATGAGTAAACAATCGAAATATGGAGGAGTGAGAGTTGTACTGCAAGACGTGATAATTAATCAACAGTTCACCGTCAGAAAGATTTCTGAACAAACACGCTTGATTGAAAATGTGTGATATTTCAACAATTTTGATGTTTTGATTTTCAAATGTGAAAACGTTCTCTTCTCATTCGCTTTAAAATCTAAGTATGTGCTTTTGGACTAAAACTCGTAATATGCGATAACAGTTTTAAGTATATCAATCGCCAAAGATCGTATTGATTTAAACACAAGGCTAATTAATCGTGAGTCATGACGATTAATGATTGACTGTAAAATTGTCCACGATTTCTTTTTCTCTGTGCATCCAGTGTTTCGAATTTATAACTATGCAGATAAATAATTAACGTTTCGTCGTCGTGCGTACATGCAATTAGCATTCAGCGCGCGCACACGTGTGGTACGTACAAGAATGGCATGTACTTACTCTGTAATCAATCTTACACTTGACCTTATATGGATTGCCGACGCGAATGAATCAAAGCCGCGTGTTCCTAAAATACAATGATATTTTTCAAAATCACGTAATTAGAGCACTGCACATGTTTTATTAACATACCCAGGGCATCTCGCAAAGACACGACTATTTCACTTTGAAAGTATACGTATACAAACCCTGTATGTGTTTTTTTCCCTACACATCGTATCATTATAATAATATGTAAACGAGGGTATAATTTTCAATATCAAAATGAAAAAAAAAATAATAATTTCTATTTTATACGAACAAAACGTTATAGAAAACAGGTTTGTTTGTTTTGGTTTTAATTGTATTTTTCCGTTTTAGCTACTGGTGAAAGGGACAGACAAAAGAAATCTCAGATAACACTATATCCGATTCCTGTGTACGTGTCGACCAGAACAGATGCTTCGTGATGCATCATGTGCTCGAGACAAATGGTCACTGCAGATAATTGTACTAGGTCGTTATTCTATACTCCGTTATTGTTGTGGGCTGCAGTGAAAATAAGAATTGTTTTCGATGACGTATCGTTAAACGAGCTTACGTAGATTAGTTAAGTAAATGAAAACATTAACAATTGCAGGGGAGACAATATAATCGATAAATAATATTTAAAACAAACATTGAAACCATTTTCCGATTCAATAACAAACCATACCTAAAACAACGTTCCAATCAGAGTAATCTGTTTTGTACACACTTCGAAAGCCGCTCCTCGAAACATTGTATTCAAATTGCACCCAAATAATATTAGCATATTATGCTGATAAAATAACATAAGTACATTATTGATAAAATAACAATAATAATAATATAAATTAAGTATTTTGTTTGCCGAATGTAACGAATCAATAGTTCCCATATAGCATATACCTACTTATATACTTAAGTAGATAAAAAAAACCCCACTGATTTCCTAAAACCGAGGGTTTTGCCTTTTTAATGCGTGATCAAGATTTAAGGTTCTTCGGCTCTAGCCACTTCGACAGATTGGAGTTGAATCAATTGTAATATATTGAGATAGGTCAGATCATATACACCGGACACACTGCACACGATGACGGAGCGAACGTGTATATTTTGCTGCGATATAAACATTTGTGAAAACGACGATAAATCATTGCACATCTGCCATCCGGATACGAGCGATAAATACGGTATATTTTAATACTTAAATCATCTATGTTTGTTTTCATTACATTTAACAGCCGGTAGAGTGAAATAAAACAAGCCCAGGTCAAATAACGTCTGTATTCTGAACACAGATAAAACAATACAATATCAAGAATACTTAATAAGAGTATTTAATTGTAAAAAAAAAAAATTTAAAAATTGTAGAAAACGCATGCAGATGTAAAAGAGACAGCTAGACCATACGAAAGCGAGTCGAACACGCCGGATGAGAGTTGAGAAAGGAAAGTAATACCTCCGACTCGCAAAGGCTACGTAAACGGACAATCCGCTCGGTAGTCGAATAACAATGGATTTATCGTAATACACGAGGAAGACGGCATTGATACACGCATTACGTACGAAAAACTAGGGCGGACGCAAATACGATTATATTATCATCGTTGTTATTATTATTATTATTTTTTTTTTTAAGATAAAGGCTTCAACATCTTATGGTTATTACTTATTACTTATTAGCCTAATCGTTATTATTATTGTTGAGTTTTACACGTCGTGAAAAAAATAAATAAAAATAATAATAATACAAATAAAATTGTCACTAGGTATACTATAATGGAAAAACATTCGTGTTTTAATGTTTGTCTGTGTACGCGAAATTCAATAACCCACTTTGATAGACAAAATATTAAAAATATATTAACGATATTAATGCGCATTCAGAGGTGACGACGGACAAACGGTTGAAATAATATTATATTATTATCTATTGTTTCTGCGTACGACACCGCAGAGTTTTGCAACGACGATCGAATATCTGTCGTGGCGCAAAGTACGGTTAGATACCTACGGCGCGTATAATATCGTATTGTAATACGACGATATTCCGTTATACACCGTTTCACGAGCATAATAATAATAATAATAATACGTATGAATCGTTTTCGCGCGGTCCGGGATTACGTGCGGTGAACGTTCGAGTATACTCGCAGCTGATGACTTTACACATTCGATTCGAGTTCTTTATTTCGGTTTGTCGAAATTTGCATAATACTATACGTTTATAAGTTATGACGCACGCGCGCACTGCACAATTTATAATCATTGCAATATACCGTGTGGCGGCACTTTGTAATACAGATGAACGTACGAATTATTGCGAATGAAAAAAACTTAATACCATAAATAACTATAAACGATAAAATATCAGTAATCAGATCGACCACAGAATTTCCATTAAGGTTTCCAAGGGATTCGCGGTGCACAGAATTTGGAGTCGAATTTTCTATCCTTTCCGCATTGCCTATGGTTATTTTGCAGAGGCCAAATGCGACGACGATTGAAATATTACTAGTTGCTTTGTATTATCGAACAGAGAACACAGATGACAGATTTTCAGTTATACGCAGGTCGTACAAAAATCACCGAATAACAACAAAAATAAGAATAATGCGATAAGTTCTAAACGCGAGCTATATGTAATACTTCGTTCGTATAGATATTACAATACATATGTCCATGAAATCGGCCCTTTAAATTGTCATCGCATTGACTCTGAAATATGTCCAATATGTAGCAAAATAATCATTAATACGTTTTTGAAATTCACAAATCAACATTAAAAAAATTAATCAAAAAAAATATTCTATAGTGAACAACTTCACGCAGTCACTAAATTTTATCCGAATGGATTCAATGAGATGCCATGGCCAAATCACGAAATCAAAGTTCCGAGAGATTTTAAAGTTCTCACTCACAGTTGTCTCGTTTTTACGTCGAAACAGAGCGGAAGTATGAAAAGGTTACGGTAAAACGAAGTCATTCGGTTGATTCATTTGTCGACTTTGCGCATTACTGGCTGCAGATCGCTCTATATACCAACCCACCACACACGATTTATGTGATCTATATAAAAAAAAAGAAAATACACACACACGCACTAATATAAATATAAATACATATAATGCGATATGAAAAAAAGGGATCAAGAGCTTTCGCACGCGCGTTATTTCAAATCACTCGGTACAGTAGTGCGTACTAACGCGCGTGACAAAGGGAGTTAAACATAAAAATCCCCCGAAAGCCGCACTACTGCATATATTATAATATACGAATTTCAATTGGATCACATGAAATTAATTTTGAGCTCACTAAAGACAATGTACGCGGACTATACGTGTAATTACATTATATATATATATATATATATATATATATATTATATATATATATATATATATATATATATATTATATATATATATATATATATTCTCGCGTGTACATTACGCTGTCTGTGTACAAGGAAACGGTAAAGTATATTCTTTGGGCAGCTTTCTATGCTCCGCGAGATTAAAAACGGACTAATTGGATGATATATTAAACGAATATATATATTGTAGACACGTGTACGTACATAAATTAGATGTTGAATAAACTTAGCGAAAAACAAGGAGGGAGAAAAATGATAATAATTACTATACTATATGATATTACAATAAAAATAATAATAATATTTTGTTTGAGACTTACGGTATATCATACACACATACACACATACACACACACACACACACGAGTGCGCTCAACAAACGTGAACGCGAAGCGTAACGCTTAGCGTTGCGTTAACGGTGTATGATATTCGGATAGATTTAACCGAAACGGATGGACGATAAATACGGGTTTATGCGATATGTGTTGTTCGTGCAGTACCACGACGACGTAATAGCCGTCATAATATATAATAATACCTGTATACGTGTATATATGGTATAGTAGCGATATAGGGGAAAATGTGCAGTGCTTCGCAACGGAAAACGAGAGAAGGAAAAACGAAAGAGCGGTCGTTTGCGAGAAAAGGGGGTACGTCTGCAGAATGTGCTGAACGAACCCCGCGGACTACTCGTCCGAAAAGAGATAGGGAAATTATGAATTCAAAAGGAATCGGCGGACGACGAGGAGTCTGTGACTTTCCTACGGACAAAATGACGACCACGTCTCGGGTTTTCGAGTAGCGTGATCACGATTTTTTATTTTTTTTGTTTCTACTTTAATCGGCACGTCGTGCTTCGTGCTCGTCTCTGCGCGGGAATTGGCGTCGTCGGGTGTACATACACGATCTCCTATACCGTTGCACCGTGGCGAACAATGGTACAATAATATAATTACTATTATTATTATTGTTATTATCATCACTTATTAGAAAATAACAATAATTTGTCATTTCGCCATGTTTTATGCGAGTTCAGCCGTCGTCGTCTTCGTCGCCGCCGCCGACGTGGTAAAATCACTAATTATTATTAATTCAAGACGTATATACTACATTATAATAACGGTGTAATGTGTATTATAATATATTGTCGTTCATATATATATATTATATACGTACGTATACAAGAAACGCGAGAATTTCAAAGTGCACAATGCATACGCGTACGAGGCGTTTGACTTATATATCACATGTGTTTGGGTGTATGTGTGTGAGAGTGAAATACACGCAGAATGGAAACAGAAGGCCTGACAATGGCATCGTAGTTGGTAAATTTTGTCGTGTAAGTCATTTTCGCGTGTGAAACCTTGGGTCTCGCGTGTCGCCATACGCGATATTGATTAGGTCGCGCGAGTACACGCGCACACACACAGTCTATGCACTATATAATATCACTAGCTATACACATACCTATACGCGTATTACATATTATTATTATTATTATCGTACACCGCGATCGAGTGCATTATTAGACGTGTGCGTATATGACGTGCATGTGTAAGTGTATGTCAGTGACCCCCGACTTATACGGATAAATGATATAAAAGGGGACAACGATGATGGTCTATCGAAAATTTCAAAGCCGATGACGTACGAATACGATTTTTTTTTTGTTTAACCATTTTTTTTTTTTTTTTTTTTTTTTTTTTATAGATCGCTTACTTTGTATTATTTCGCGGACGATCCGTTCAACACCACGCGATACGCTCATCGCTTCACTCAGTATAGAATGTTATACATATTCTATTCTTATTATTATTTACCTTATACAGAAAATAATGAAAAATATTACCATTATGTTTTTTACGTAAAAAAAAAAATAAATAAATAAACCTTTTCTATTAACTATATTTATTTATTTATTATTATTATTATTATTTTTTTTTATTTGTTCAGTTGGATATTGACCGTTTATGTATTTCAAATAAAATATAATAGTCTTGGTGCCTTGTGTACGATATTATATTGTGATTCAACGTGTTATTTTAAAGATCATAAAATTGTCCGAGAGAACATTCTGGTAAAAAGTATAAAAACAATCACCGAGGTTTAAAACCGGCATTGAATCTTGACCTTAATAAAAAATCAAAAAAAAAAAAAAAAATCAAAAATTAAAATAAAACAGCGAGAAAATGCATAAAAGACGCGTTAAATTGAAAATCCCGTCACAATATAATATAAATATCCCAGCGGCCAGCACGATTAAACGCACAGAGTATGTGTATTGTCGTAATACATTGTGGTGTGTACGGAAATTCGGATTATTATCGTCGACTGCGACGGCAATGGTACAGTAGATGTATGTTTTTAAGTCGTATGCCGGGGAAAACAACGGCACCGTCACCACCGCCGAGGAAGAGTGTATAAAAAATAAATAAAAATACGTTACACATCTGCCGCCTACGCGTTTGTACACCTCTCGGCGTGCGAGTGCACAACACGATGTACGCATTAAGGTGATTTTTTCCAGTCAACATAACAGAGAATCGGTCGATCTCTGACGGCCCGTCGCATTTTCAATCGGTTTCGAACGAGAGTACAAACAGATTTATAAACGCGTGTCAAGCTATACGCGTGTGAGTGTGTGACCGTCATTTAAAATAATATAAACCAAAGCAAAAAAGCACGGTAAAATTTAATGAAATTTGAGTAAACAAAAGATTACTATTATCACATAATCACTTTTAATTTAATTTTTTTAATGTTCATTATTTAAAAACTAAAAAATGCATATATTCATCTAGGTGCAATATAGTTAAACTAATATACACGTACAACTTATTTCAATTAAATGTATAAAATAATTTAACATTAAGTAAATTAAACTTAAAAACAACGATTCGAGAAAATCCTAACGAAAAACAAACGATATTATGAAGTGTAATAATAATAATATGTTCGGAATAAATGATCATGAACACAAATTTTTATAAAAGTTATACCATAGTATAGAAAAGATTAAAATTTTAGTAAGAAATTCAAAATTAAAAACAAATATAATTAGACACACTAATCGAAATTTTTTAGGAAAATAGGGCTTAGCATTAAAAACAAGTACTGTCCTAAGAAAATAATACTCTTAGCGTTTATATACTACGTATATACTATATATGCACACTTATTTTCATGTGTGTTTGTGTGTGTGTGTCTGAGAAAACAAAACAACACGTTAGCGAATATCTTTGTATTTTGATAACGTACAAAACGGTTTTGGGCAATGTCCCCCTGCCTCCCTCCACGCAACTCGCACACCCGAGGCGTGAGCGATCAAATACGTTACGGTGTGAATTTTTTCGGTGTTACAATACGCGAGCGTTGCAGTTTTCTCGTCCGGGCAAATTGCATTTGACCGTTGCAGCGCGTTTCGGTATTTTTTGTGTTTGTTTCTTCTCTCGATTCGATAGCGCTGAGCGAACGTAGTAATAATATATCATAAACGCCATTAAAATAATGTACTGTATCTGTACACGGACGAAAACCCCGAGGCGCATGGAAAACACCATAACGCAGCAACCAGCAACTCATATACCTACGTCGTCTTCGTCAACTCGTGCGCGTCCGTGTACATCGTAGGTACTCGGGACACAACGCCGTCGTCACACGCGTGAGCAATACATATATGTATATATAAATAAATAATAAAATAAATAAATATATATATATATATATATATATATATATATATCATAACATCATGTGGTGCACGAAATGAAAAAAAATCCAATACTATTACGTAACAACCACAATACACGTATATAGGTACAAATTATATTCTACCAAGTATACACATACGTATCGTACGCCTTGCCCTACACCTTGCCGTATACCGTTGCCTTGTTAAGACTTGAGAACCAAATATTTTCTCAGTTTTTTCCACTATTCTTTTATTAATATTAATTCGACGATTGTTATTTAGTGTTGTTTTTTTTTTTCCAGAAAATGAATAACGAAACAATAAAAACCGGTGGCGATTCAATAACACGTTAACCGTACACGAAATTTCGTATTATACGTCTCGTGTACGGTCAATTAAACCGACGAAAACGCGATTGCTTATATACAATGCGCGGGGGCAGATACGACACGACTGGATTTTCACATGTGTACACGCGCACGACGTCGTATTCTCCCGCGAGGACGTTGAAACAATATTGTCTTACGCGTTGTTACTCGTCATATTATCATTACACACACACACACACACACACACACACACACACACACACACACACACACACACACACACACACACACACACACACACACACACACACACACTCGCGCGCGTCCACCGAGATATTGTTTTCTTCGTCGTCCGGAGCCAAAAGTCGTCCGTACGCCACACCCGCGACGATGTGTGTGACAGGGCCGCGCACGCACGTCGAAACACATCGCAGTCATCGACGCATCACAACGTTATATTATTATGATGATATTCACGTATCACGCGGCACTGCCAAACATTGTCCGTGTTCAGGTAAAAATGTAAAATATGTAAATCATCACGACTCGCGACGACGGAGAAAAGGGTCACGGATTTGTGGCGACGATTAATAATAATTATCGTGTCGGTCATCGTTAAGGGTATATACGACAATACACTGTACACAGCAACGTGTGCGATTACTGGTTTTAGACTATGCCTACACAATACAAAAGTGTCTAATCAATGTAAATCCCATCCAAACTCTCTAAAACATACATAACATACACACCAACTCAATAATATACGTACTGATGTACCTATATACTATAATATGTACACATATAGTATTGACTTGCCACTAAATACAATATGTTAAATGTACTGTTGAGCACTATGTGCAAGATTATTTTTAAGCATACTTACCTCATTTTTAACCATGTTTAATGCACACGTTTAATGTTTTTATATTATATCAATTGGCAACCAATATTCATAGCACAATTATATGAAAAAGAATACTTTTTTTCGGAAATTTAGTTATTAAAATTGTTATTATTGTACCAATAGTGTAAGAGATATAAGCGTATTAAGTTTAGAGCTACGGAGTAAGGGCTGAAAATGTTTGCTGAAATCAGTGCTACTCTTCACAGTTACTCAAAACTGAAAACGCTTATATCTCTTGAACTATTGGATTAATGTTGTACAAAAATGTATTTCCTTTTTTGAATTCGTATATTATTATTAGTGGTGTTACCATTCGAGAAAACCAAAAATCTTGAAAAATCATGAAGATAAATTTGTTTTTTTCAAAAAAAAAAAAAAAATACATTTAGCATTCTTTTAAACTGTATACGAAAAAAAAAATTGAAATACATGCATCATACGGAGTTAAAAATGGAATGATCGTGCTTTAAAAAATCGCCCACACAACATGTTAAATATATAATTGCATGTATATTGTGGTATATACTTATCTATGGTGGTATTCTACAGCATTAATCGTTAGTTATCGTTTGATGATTTTTCAGTTAAAAACACACAGCATGTTATTTCATAATTAATTGTTATTAAATATTATCGTCCACATACACCACGAGCGTACGCCGTATACGTATATTATGTATTATAAAGCGCATCAATATTTACTTCGGTCCCATATGGTATACGATGTCGAGCTCAATGCGCTATCGGAAATTAAACGCCTATTATATACATACAGGTAGGTACATAATAATATTACATTACATGCAGTACACAAATTACGTATTATACGTACGTCGATATAATTAATTCTGAAACGTAACGAAAACACCGTTATTGGTGTCAACATAATTCCATTGATGTTCAAACATGCGACGGGCGTACGCGCACCGACTACAAAGTTTAGTAGTCGTCACTGTTGATAAAATGTTTTTGATTGGCGATAAACTGTGCCTATCGGACCGCGTGTCGACATTGTAAACGCGTTTTAATTGCCTCCGGCGAAATGATTTCGGGCCGGGCAAAAGGGTTGATTTTGATTACGCCGACAGTTATTATACGTATAACGATGTATATAATATAGAAGAGCGAGTGTACTGTATAAACACCGCAGCACTGCATAATATTATACTCACGGGGTATGGAAAAGTACACTCCAGAATATTATTACTACTGTACTGTTATTAATATATTGCATTGGAACTATATAATTATAGCGTACCCATGGCAGGAATCTCAATAAAAATATTTACAATTATAATGAAATACCGGATTTTCAACGCATCTATGAGTTTTATCGAACTCAATATTCAGTACACCGTGCCGTTGAGAATAATCCGATGATAACAGAGAAAATTAAATATAACTACCGTTTTAAAGATGTTTTCATTCGTCCCATGTATTATTCGTATAGCAAAAAACTCCGCAAACAAAAATATCTAAGGTACATTCGTCGATTTGTTCGATTTCCCAAAGTTTTAAAACAGTTTATATCACATTTATTTAATAAATATATTATTATATTTGACAATATGGCAATAATATTATATAAATATACTTTATTTTGCCTCGACATCAAAGGCCAGGCAATTAGAACATAATATTATGTTTTGGCGGTGTAAGATAAAAGCTGACCCATGTTACGTCATTGATTGTGGCACATGCGTGAATACGAAAGACATTCGTTTAATAGCATAAAATATGTAAACCTACATAATTCCTGCGATACACGCCCCCGAAGTGGAGGAGGAAAAGGAGGAGGATATCATTACTACGACGATTAGAGAGTATGATACACAGGTAAATATGCGTATACGAAAAAATAAAACGAGTAAAACATAAAAATAATGTACATTTTTTCGTTGTTTATACATTTTATTTTTTAGGTGTGATGCCAACATATAATAATATATATATATATATTATACATTATATAATCGTTTACACCATAATATTCGAACTACGTCGCACTTTTGTTAGTGTGTGTGTGTGTGTGTGTGTGTGTGTGTGTGTGTGTGTGTGTGTGTGTGTGTGTGTGTGTGTGTTTGTGAGTTTAGTGACGTTAAAGGGTAAATATACACAGTGTTATCAGACCGCACCTCTGTGCCTGTGTATTCCGTTGTTGTCGTATTTGGACATCATTGTGCGTCGCGTATTTTTCACACACAATATGTAATTCATTAATTTTCCCAAGTGCCTCACGAGTGCGTGCGTGCATGCGTGTGCGAGTGCGTATGTGTTATTACAACGACTTGATGTTCATACACACACACACACGTGCATGGTACTTTTTGTATGTGATTTTCCGCGGATGTGTGCGTGTTTGTGTGGAGTCGTACACACGACACACGAACAGAGGTGTGTTTTTACAGACTAGGTACACGAACGTGCACGACGACGACAGACGCACTGACTTTACTGCCGAGTTGCATCCGTCTCTAATTCATGGGCAAAGTGGACAAAAATATTATGTGAAAAAAAAACGAAAACTGTACAGCCCGATTACGCCATGACGTGCAAAAAGAGAGGAGTATACGGTGAATGAGGGGGAACACACCGCGCGACAACGACGACCATTTATTTTGATTTACACCCCCGCGCGTGCATAGATCATAGATCATCATACCGCCGGCGTAAATCATGAGTCATGACGCATGGTTTATAAAACACCCCGAGTGTTACAGACGTATGAACATTATTATAATAACAGTACGAACCCCGGACGTACCGTCGTCGAGTGCGAGCGAAATACGTATTTCGTATATTTGTGTGTGTATGTGTGTGTACGTGTGTATCATTTCGTGGTACTCACGATTGCCGTAGTGTGTTAGGAGACATCATTAAACGCGTTATTTGACCGAAAGTCTCGAAATCTCGACTCGGCGGCAAAATCGTTACGTTATTTTCTTCGCGTGTACACTACAACGTCGGACAATACAATCACGCCACGAGTATACATCATACACACACACACACACACACACACACACACACACACACACACACACACACACACACACATTATATATAATATACAAAACACGACAAGACGTCGACGACGACTATGGTGACGTGGTCACTACTATAATATGCTCGTGCACACTTCTTTCGGCACACACGCAGTATCTCACGTACGGTCATTGTGAGGCGTTAGTATGTCGTGTACGTGTAATAATTTTCGCCGCACTCAACCACCATTCATCTCCTCCACCCACTAAACAACGCCCGCCGTTACACGCATGTGTGCAAATCTAATAAACGCATATCACATTTTTTTGAATTTTAATTATTCCGAAAGAGAGAAATATTATACTCAAATTACAACATTAGTCCAACAAAAAAAAAATAAATAAATAAACAATAGAGATGAATGGTCTCAAAATCGGAGGTAAAATGACATGTCACCTACATACCCGACTAAATCAAACTCCGAGTACCTACCTCTTGAATCGTATGATTACCAATTATGATAGCGGTACTCGTCAGTATGGGAAATTAAAAAGAGACATCAACGAATAAGCGTCGATGTGTGTTTCTGGATAAGAACCCTCACGGCATGCCCGACATCGGTTAAGTCACGGGAACGAATACTCGATGCCATGCGGTAGTAACGCGTTAAGATCAATTTATTTTATATTCCGTATCCACTGTGTTCATTTCGTACGTATCAAATATCAATAGTTCTAAGCAAAAGGAAAACGTACACAGACACGTTTCAAGGTAGGTTTTTTATTAATTTTATTTTTTCGAAACGGTCGAAAGAAAATTGTTTATTTTATTTCGCATATTGTGCTATTATTATTTTAAACGTTATGCAATCTAGGTAGAAAAAAAATCGTGTTTCAAGAACAAACCTCTGCGCATTTACTAATGCACTGACAATACAGTTAAGATCGGTTCGTAATACGGTATCATATATTTGTAATTGAGAAAAAACACAAATCGTTGTACTACGTAGTAATTTGTCAGATGATTGTCCAGAAGGATTTAGAGATGATCATGTAGCGTGTCCACACGTATGCTCGAGTGCTTTACTTGTTCGTGCCGTAAAATTAATTAATATAATTAATAAAATTGTGAAACACGTATTGGGTATCTAAAATGCCAAAGTTCCGTTTGGCGAAATTTTTTTTCTTTTAATCAAAAGAAAAAAGAAACGATTTTATTTTTTCTTCAATCAAGACAATGAACACTTAAAATGATAAAAAACATTCCAAGTCAGACAAAAAATTGTGTTTGACTATATGGAAGTACCTATATGTACGATAGGCATACACTTTATTCATATCAACGATAAACAACACCTCATAAAATATGTTGATAACAATAAAGTGGATGTATATTTAAGTTTTAACGCTTGATAAATGTTAAGCATTACTTATTAAATATTGTTTCCAAGACTCATTACAAAATAATAACCACTATGCGGTAATCGAATCTTTGTCTTAGATTTTAAAAGAAATCTCACGGAATCCGAAAAATAACCTTTTACCAAATACAAAATATAATATACCAACAATATTATATTACACGTGTTTAAAACATGACGATAAATACCTAACAAAAATAAATTCATCATCGTCGTCTAAGTAGTGTTACAGATATTTATTCTAGTAAATAACTATTATATGATAACGTAATGCCGAGTCAATCTTAGTAATCTCGTTTAATATTATGTACAATTTGTTCGCGCTTTGGTTAAGAAATGTACTTAAAGTGATGTTAAAAATGAGTGACTTTCATCATTTGACGGTATAACATTATAAAATACCAACATATTATACATTATACACTGTACATCATGCACACACACACACACACACACACACACACACACACACACACACACACACACACACACACACACACACACACACACACATGCACATATAAATTTATATAAACTTCCTGTCTTTACGGGTTGTCGGGTTCGAAAATTATTCCTCATGGAAATTCGGCCGGTCGAACACACGCTCGCGACCACTCGCCACCCTTGAAAACAAAAACAACATCTGTTGGACATGTGGCCAAAGCACACATGATGTAATAATAATATAAATGTAACGATACAGTATACATAACGTATACACATATACATATACAGGGTTTTCTACGACGATTTACCCATTCGAAATATCCCCCGTGTTAGTGAAGGAAATTATAGTTTTTCATGAGATTTTAAGATAGCCTTAATTTCAATAGATTAATTTTTCTAAACATTTTAATTATTCGATTTTTATACTCGTCAAATTAATGATTTTTCATACTAAATTTTCAAAAATATAAAAATGTCTTATAACATAATTTCAAAACCTATAGATCATCTGCTACACTTAGAATCTAAAAGATTTTTAAAAGGTTTTACAAAACTTCAAAAATTTAAATTAAAAATACATTTTATTATAGTCCATAGCCGTGAATAAAAATGTGATGAAAAACATAATTTGATTATTGTCATAATCTCAAGAGATACAGAGGTGGGCATATTTTCATGAGGCATCCTGTACATATTATGCGCACGTGTGTGCCCACGTTTCTGCAAATTTTTACTCACAACACGTGTACAATATAACAGAAGCACACACATGATAAAACAAATCTATATATAATAATAAATAAGTTACGTACAAAAGTTGTGTGTGTGTGTGTACTTTCTCAACAATGGTCGCTGTGATGTGCGCGTCTTATTTACGATGGTCCAATTTGTATTAAAACATGAACCCATCCTTGGGGTAAATAATAATATCCTGTGTTTTATTTTTAACGGGACGCCGGGCCGCATCACGCGACGGATATTTGAATTTTAGTGTAGCGGCACGGTAATAAAGAAAGAAAGAAAGGAAAGTGAGAGATGTAGAGAGAGAGAGAGACAGAGAGAGAGAGAGAAGAAAAAACCAAACGACTCTTCCGTTTGTTTATTCTTCTTTTTTTATTCTCTGCCGAAGGATCGTCGAGGTGGGCCACCCCCGCCCTTCCCAGCAGTAGTTATTCACGCGCGTTAATTTACGTCGTCTGGAAAGGCTTCCCCTCCCCTACCTCCGGTCTTCGATAATATTATTATATCGTCATGAAATCATAACTGTTATTATTCTTTGACCGGGTATAACACACCCAGTATTAACAATGTTTGTTTTTAAATTATTACATTATTATGTAGGTACTCTTTATGATTACGAACATATTATGGACTCAAAGTTATTAAACACTTACATCGTCGCGAGATGCGTTTTTAATATGAATTCGTCAACTTCGAAAAGTTGTTTATTATTATTATATGAAATAGGCAATGCGAATTTTTCAAAATAAATATTAGTCCAATCGTTTTTTTTTCTTATCTAAACGTCTCATACTTAAAACATGAAGACCTCCGGGTCCATAAATAAAAGTCCACTATATTTGTATTATTTTTGTTTTTATTATTATTGTTATTTTTTAACAATAGTACTATAATGGTTCATATACCCAAAGCTTTACATTCACACAGCACATTTTGTTATTATTACAGTATATAAAAAAGTATAGTAAAATAACAAGAAAACGTTTTATGAGAAAAAGTCTGGTTCCAAAGTCTCTCGATATATTTTATTATTAAATAACTAAAAATTTCTGTCTCTTGTATTCCACAAAATATCAACAACTCAAAATATGGTTTTAACTCTTGAACCAACTGATTATTAATTATGTATATAAATATACAATTAAATGTATAATATGCGACACCTGAACAAATATTTCAACAGACTTAAAAATACTATGTAAAATAAGCTAATAATGATAAACTTCACAATAAATAATAGGTTAAAATAAAGTGCGATATAGAAACTTTTTTTTATAAACATGTGAGTACGACACGAAAAGTTTTACTATTTAAATTAGAATAAATTAATATCAGCGGTGTAAACAATTTGTGAGGACGGATAGTTACTGCAAGACGTAACTGCAAAATTGCTGGTAATATTCATAAACACAACTTAAAAGTTAAAATCAATAATTATAATTACAGCTGATCCGTTGTAAATATCTACTCATATTTGATTTAGTTTAAACAAACAACTTCATGTTGGGTTTCTCCTGAAACGAATATTATTTCAACATACCTAAATCAAATGATATTAGTTGAATAAACAATAATTTTTATCGATAAAACATACGAAATATAATTTTCTATTCTATTCTATTAAGTAGAAGTGTAGAAGGCACATATTATCCAATGATAGAGTTAGAATAAAATAAGTTTTCTGATTACAGGTAATTTTTTTAAAGATAATTCAATGTTTTCAAAGGTGATTTTCCAGTTCGCCGACACCTAGTTCATCAATATCCAGTTCACCGAACCTCAGTTTGCTGAAATCCCGTAGTATATACTTAAAAACTATAAAATAATTAGAAAATATATATTAAATAAAGGAATACATAGGAAATTTGAAAAAAATTGTAGTTTTACGTGTTAATACATTAGAGTAATAGAATAGATTGAAATTCTTTTTTAATTTTTTTATTTTATTGGAGTGTGAAATGAACATGATATGTTTTTGCAAATGTATACGATTATGTCAATTTAAACATTATGTGGATAACATACTTTTCTTTTATCACGACCAACGGACCACGAAATATATCTACGACTCTACATAATATGAATTATGATACTTATTGAAAATTATATTGATTAATTTTGTTACTTTTAATATTAATATTCATATACAGTATTTGATGAATAATAACACTTACACATAATGTAATAAACAACAAAATGCAACTAACTAATACAAATTGGAAACATACTGGGTACTGGATACTGGGCTTTAGTAAATTTGGTGTCAGCGAATTGGGAAATTCGTAAAATAATTAGGCGATTTGACTGACCTTTTTAAATTCAGCGAAAACATTTTCAGTCAAAATTATGTTTAAGTACAGTTACACATTATTTTATTTAAAGCATTGTTAACACTTATTGTTATTTATACGCCTTTTCAGTCTTGTAACCACGCAAATGGTATATTTGAAATTCTGATTAAAAAATAATGAAAAATAACCTAACCTTTTGTTGAACAGCGCATGATCAATATAACAGCAACATGTTTGACGTGGGTTTTAAAAACATAAAAATACAAAATAATTGTGTATCAAAAACATATGGATTTTTATAGGTAAATGCGTTTAATTATAATTACACTCATAATTATCGTTTACTCAATAATTCGTATGAATAACATTAATTCAAGCATGAAAATAATAGTTCAACAATCATCTAAACGTTTCAATGTAAAAACATCCGAATAACTAATTACGTTTGAATTGTGTGTACTCGTCTACAGAAGAGTCGTAAAAAAAGATAAAACTTAGGTGTTACATAAAAAATGTTCTAGTTCGTATAAGTTAATACCGATGAAAAATTAAGCGATACGAATAAGGAACTCGTGGTTGAATGTAAATTATTCTGGCCGAACTTCGCATTAACATAATATTTTCAAACGCCCAAAGTTATAGATAAAAAGTTCAAACAGTTAGAATATAAATTGTGCACTTCCTACACAACGCATGATATAACATGTAAATAAAACTCTGTCTATGAAACAGGACGTCTCCCAAGAACTAAAAATAATAATTTTGAATAATTAATTGGTTGTTTATTTAAGACAAAATGTATTATTCATCGAATTTTTGGAATATTCATACATATTTATATGAAATGTATACATAATACTTATATTACCATTATAATATGTTATATTATAAAAATATGTTTCCAGTGATTTCGTTTTCATGGGTAAGTAATGAGTATGGGAGTGAAGTTTTTATTAAAATATAATTACGCACGAGAATATACACATCGATTTTAAATGTAATTTTTAGAAATCGGATTACCACGTGCTTCTTTTGTATGACTTTCGAATTTACCTCAAATAATATTTAACTTTTATAAAAGGTTCGTATGTGATTTGAAACAGCTATTTCACGTGCTTTCTTTTCTAATAGTTTAGTAAACCCACTATGGAAGTTATGGAGCGGCGGTGAAGACAATGTGAAAAAATACCTTATTTGGCACAAAAACTTGGCAAGTATTTATTTATTACTTTTGCGTAGGTGAAATTTAATCTAAATTATTCAATAGCCACTCAGGAAACTTCAAGCGATTACTGTTTGTGTAAAGCGCCATCGGTGTATTTATTTTTTCGTCAAGTAATTTATGCGAATATTTTATTCAACTTTGATGCTCGTCAGTCATCGTATACTTTAGAGAACAATGCTAAATACTTGTGTTGACAATATTGTATTGAGTTCCAAGGAAAACGGTACTTGTAATAACAATCGTCAGACTAGGAAAATAAACAGATTTTAATAAATTCTAATAGCGGCTGCCAATATGAATTTCAATACATATACTAATTGATGAACAAAGTTATGAAATTATCAATACATTTTTAAACAAAAGCAGCTATTACGTTGTCGTCACATCTAGGACAAATAAAGAATTAGAAAAGACGATTGCTATTTGTTTCACCCGAACACGCAATGAAAACGTCCTTGAATATAATAATTTTAAATACTTTTTCTTTAATGAGTTTATTTTAACGAATTTACAATAATTACGTTTGCAATTAGTATGTCCACCAACAGTAGATACTCGTATGACAGCAATTCGGTTGGCTTAAAAAAAATGTATGTTTTATTTAATATTAATATTTAATATTTTCAAATTTCACGCATTCCGTTTGGATCGCGATTTAACTCGTTTTGATTTATGATGTAGCTAATTTAATTTTCGTGCAATTAGGTATGCTGTACGTCACATAAATCAAGCTACAATAAAATCGTTTAAAATTAATGTACTAAATTAATTTAGACATAAATATTAATAGTAATATCGCTGAATAGCGAGCATTTATAGTTTATTTATTTTAATGTGCGCATCGTTTTAATTAATCAAATTATAAATTTGCAAATCGGCTTGTAAATTCATTAGTACAGTTTAAAAAAAAACCTCATAAATATATTATATATTTAACAAAGATGTGTTTTTGTGCTCAAGTTCAAAAGGCGTTATTTTCGTCAGCTCCGCGAAATAGCGAAAATCAGTACATCACAAATAAATATTAACATAAATATAAGTGGGGCACCGGATTCACTAATTATTTGCATACGATAAAAATGTAACAAGCTTACCGCAATTAGAATCACACGACTAATATCGCACATATATGTGGTCGATTAAAATTAAAATATACACGCAAAATTACAATATTGAAATGATTTCTGGTTATCGCCGTCGTCGTTGTCGGTGATTAATAGCGTTGACTATATCGTATTTAAGGTTATCGCGCGCAACTAAACGATTCAAATTATATAGCCCGCGCGCGAAATTAATACGATGCGTATTACTTGTACCGAGATTAAACACGATTATTATAAGCTCAATTATTATTAGCTGAACAAGTGGTAGCGTTTAGTTTTTCACGATTCTGGCGACCGTTGAACAAATCGATTATCGGCTGATTAACGTCATACACACACACAAACACACACACACACACGCACACGCACGCACGCACACACGCACGCACGCACGCACAAATACGCACGCACGCGCATGATCTGATTTATTCGCGTGTTAACCTATGTAGGAACACGTCGCGTTGTACTATATACGCGTTACGACGACTAAAATATATTATAATAACACGACAAGCGAGAGTATAGGTATATAATAATAACACACGCAGGTATTACATATTGTATAGTGTGTGTATGTACACAACATAATATAAGAAACGTTATTATTGAAATTCTTTTTCCCCGTAAAGACCTATAGAGTATGTAATACACACGTATAATGTTATACGTGTTGTATTATGATTGTTATTATATATCGTCCTATAAACACGATTTCTCCCACTCACCGGGCCCGCGTTCGTACTATACGGTCAAGGACGATCGCGCGAGTCTCCAAATAATTTTCTGTGATTTTTGTCGAGTCGCGGCAACAATGCCGCGTCGACCGTCGTCGTGCGTAAAAAACGTATAACACACAGGTAAATACGGATAAAAAACCAATCGGAAGAAAACAAACCACGTACGTTTCGCACGCAGACGGTGTAGAACTGACTTTCGAAGCAGCTGTACACACACACACACACACACACACACACACACACACACACACACACACACACACACACACACACACACACACACACACACACACACATACACACACACACAGTTTGTCCAATTTTACAAATTCATGTTTATTTAAAACAACAAAGATAACGTTGTAACGGAGTAAAATATATCCTTAAAACAATCAAGTTTTACTTAGTTTGCTTGAGAAAGTTTTATAAGACCCCATTGACTGTCTTAGGTTTTATAATATATCTGTACGATATTCATACGCCTCCAAAACGTTTGTGATCATGACTCGTGTCACGGCGTTCACTCTGTGATCCTGATTTTGAGTTCGAACGCATCTATAGATAATGACTAGGGTTCTAAAATTTCATGAAATTTATTTTCTTGAAATATTTCATTTACACGAAAAATAAAAATGTTCCCAAAATAAATAAAAAAAAGGGTTGTTTTCCAATTAACACATATTAGAGCTATTCAGCTATATTATGTAATAAAGATGAGAAAACACGTTTTAATTAGGTAGTATATCTATTCTTTTCTATGAAAACATTGAAAACATAAATAATTTTTAAGCACAAAGTGCCCAATGCCTATGTTTTTTATGTTACTTTTAGTTCTATAGTGTTTAATTTTTTACTAAATTTATAATGTATAAATAAAGGTGATACCTAAATATAGCCTGAACCAAATTATATACACTTATAAAGTTATACTTATACATAAAACACACTTATTATTAATTTTTAACCCTTGCATTTGTGAAAGTTATCTATACATTTATTTTTTACAAAACAATATTATTTATCTATTACAGATTTTACTTTTTTTTTTCTCAAAATTATTTATGAAATGATATTATCTCTAAATAAGTACAAAAAATACAATATTAGACAGGTATCTACTTTTAAATTTAGTTTCTAATAAGAAATAATATGCTTATTGTTCCAAGAATTTACTCTTTACTACTTAACAAATGCCATGTCAATAAGACAATAAGTAATCATTACGAAATAACGAATTATTATCAAGTAAAAATACAATTCTTCTCGCTCCAAAAATCATTAATAGTAACAACCACGGTCTTAGAAGATATCTTGTAAGACCGTGGTTACAACCTAAAATTTATAAAACTCAATATGTTTTATTATTTGGTATCTGGTATAAAACATGGAGCCTTCATAATACGCCGTGTCGCATAGATTTTTATAAATTCAGTGCGTAGGTAACAAAGTAATATTATTAGTTTATATTATGGTCAAACTGTAAGTCTATAATCAAAGAATGATAGAGTCTGATTGATAAAATTTCACTAATACATATTATATTATTATTTACCAACATCATGTCATGTATTTAAAAAAAAATTTATATTTCATAATTTCATTGAAATATTTCAAGATGAGTGAAATTTTCAATTTTGAAATATTTCAAATGAAATATTTCAAATTAAGAACCCTAGTAATGACGGTACGTAAAATGTGTCTTTTGTGCAAGCCCACACGAAGAAATCACACGCTCAGAGGTCCGCGTAATGACGGTGGCCAATGATGAATCACCAGAAAATTGTCCTCACTGCCCATCAGCAACGTCCGGGAGGAATCTAAACTTCGCATAGAAATAGGCGTACTTTGGGCGATGTGCATGCCATAGGGGGTCAAAAAATAGACCGTCGTGAGTAGACTGAGTGAAACTAGATTGTTTTATGAATATAAGCCCCTATAGCGCGACTTCGTAGATAAAATAAATATTCATTTTTGAAATCGGATAAAGACGTAAGCCACGACGATTTTCGTTCGCGTTCCGGAAAGCGTAGTGAAAACGTTTTGAAAACGGCGCACGAACCGGCGGAGTTTTGGCCGGGCGAAAACGGCGACGAATACGTCGTGGCGTGTACGCGAGAAAACACCGTCGTCACGTTATTATTTATCACGCGACTCCGCGCAAGGATTTGTGTCTTAATAGCCGTGCACCAGTCATACACGTCATACGGTATAAACCTATAACGCCGTAGACGGAGATTCCGCGGCGCGTTCGTCGGGTCTAGTCGCCGTCGTATTTTCCCCGCAGTTGCAAACCGTGTGTAATGTACAGACATTATACCTCCTCTCTCGGCTACATCTTACGCGACTCGGATGTTGTGGATGCTGTGCGCGTAAAACGTAAATGCAATGTTTTATGTTCGGCGGTCTTGTCTAGTCCGCGCGGCGACGGCGCGCTGCAGTGGCGTTCGACTACGGCAGCAGTTCGTACACGTCGAAAAGACAAAATGCAGACGACGCCTAAATACACACTCGTCTCGGGAATGCGTCACGAAGGAAATGATTGTAAAAGGTCGTCATTTAATGTGTGCGTGTGGAAAAACGAACGAATCGCAAGTATCATAAAGGTTAAATATACGTAGTGTTTTGACGAAAATAAAGTAAATAAACGAAAAAACCGCGTAGAAACATCTAGTATAAAACACCGTATTCGTCTGACGTCATACGAATATAAATATCAAGATAAAAAAACAAACGTCGATGAAAATTTATGCTGAAATACAATGTCCGATAGGAGTTCGACCACAGTGCACTTTCGTGTGTGTACAACAATACTATATATTATCTATGCCGGCTCATAAAATAATTAGGCACCGCATAGTTACATATTACACCAATAACGCGTAGGCACCTCGTTCGACCTTAATTAAACGGTCGACGGCTAAACGCTATAATATATCAATCAAAACACGAAACTACCCGTAAACGCGTAAACGAACGATTCTCAATACGTTTTAATTGAATACATGTTACATACAATAATAGGCACTAACGATTATCTGTTCGTGAAATTGGTGTGAAATAATCCTTTAAATTATGTTACGTTGTACTTAAAAAATGTTAAATTAATACACACGTGATTACGATTTTATGCCACTTTCCCTCTGTTATTATTATTACTGTAGCGTAAATGCAATATTTATTCGTATAAATTATACGTCTACACGAATCTTAAACGGTAGCACTTACACTGAATTATTATATCCCAATTAGTTTCTACACAGAGCATGTGTTGTGCGTTATTTATACAAACAAGTCATATATACACCGACTTCAATCGTCGATACGTATTCACGCGCGTCGCATAAACACGTTGTTTAAACGAGCCTTCGATATCGGTTGTGTATACGTTTCGAACGAATAAATATACGTGCGTATCGGTTGAGTTCAAAGCGCGGCACAGACGAGCACCGCACAGGCCCCGTGGATAGAGAACGAAAATAATTCAAAAAATAGTCCGCCACGACACTTAAGTCCCCGATATTTCCGTATGGGCCTTTCAAGATAACGTATTGTTCATTGCAATACTATTGTCGATGCACACGTCGGTGATAAACTCAGACAATTTTTGCGAGGGCCACTATCTTTTTTTTATCGTTCATGCATTTTGACTTTTGACTAACGGCTAATTAAGTTTTTATTTTATTTTTACAAAAACTACGGTATATTCGTAGGCGTCACTTAGAGGTATTGGGAGTTACTTTTGCTATCCCGGAAATACGTTCGTGAAAGAAACCAGAAAGACTATCGTTTTGATACTCCAAACAATAATTTTAAACATCGCACGTAGAAATATAGCATTCTAGACGAATGACATTGTTTTACAAAACGATTATCATTTATTTATTGACGATATTAACTATCAAATATTGTAAGTTATTAGGTACGAATTATTTGAACATTTATTTTATATACTTTATGATATTAAATGATACTTCATGATACAAAAAAATGTTGGTATTTCATAGACCTTGATATCTTGGAAGCTAACATTTGGTTTAGCTTCTCCAAATTGAGTATATCAATTAAACTGACATAATATTACAGGAAACGTTTTCTCACCCTTAAATTATTACTTTAGTGACGCCCACGCCGACTAAAATTGTAGTATGTCTATATTTTATACCCTGAAGCAATATCATGACGTTTTACGTAGTAAGTTACCAGTCTGCAATAAAGCACTTTTCTTGCATATTCTAAATGTTCCATAAATCGTTCTTACCTGCAAAAAACAAAAAATACTTTTAGTCACTTGATATGGGTAAAAAAAAACAAACAAATACATTTTGTAGCCAATTTACATGCGCACTTATAATATTAAACCGATAAATCGACAGACGAGAAATAACACTTATTACAAGACAACTAAATACACGGTGGGGTTCGCTTAGCCTCTTTTCTTACCTAAATTAAGAATATTATTTGTATTTAACATGGGTGATATTTCAGAAAAATATGCCCTACCCCTAAATTAATACTGAAGAGATGCCTAAAAGATATATTTGATATTGACATTTGATATGATACATAAACTTATATGTTTTAATTACAAAGAAAAAAAAATTTATTTTTTCAATCAATCTTATAGAACGTGGTATTTTTCTAACAAATAAAAATCGATCCGTTCGCCAATAAACTCGTGAGATCGATTTTGTTTGCCTTCGATACTAATTTTCATACAATATCCTAATGTGAGTCGTCCCATTCGATTTCGAAGTCTTATCAAAATTATCCGATCCGTAGTAGTTGATACAGGAAAAAAAACAACAATATTTTATTGATTATGATAAAAATAGGTTTTTCGATGTAAGATGAAAAAAACATAGTCAACGTATTTTCTTGGTAGGTGCATTTGTAAGAGAGGTGAATACAATTTAGGGATGCAAAACGTCTCTCCTCCAGACGTGTGTCTGTATTCCTATCGTGTGGGTGCACTATGGCTCGTGTGCGTGAACTATGGACACTACGGTATATGAAACCACGGACGTCGGCGCGCGTGTTTGTCTGCGGTGTGCATTTTATTAGCGCGCGCGGGTCGAAATAATAATTCATTTACGTAGGAGACGACGTTTTTTTGATGACCGAGTGACTAATGCACATACACGCGCGCACGCGGATATTTATCGCGCACGTTGGCGTGTTCTCAGTGTTGATATTGTTGCGCGACGGAGACGTTCTAACAATAACGTAATATCGTAATACGACGAATGAACCTTATTAAAAAAAAAAAAAAAATTGCGCGTCAACCGTAAGCAAATAACGAAATCCTCGGTATCAGCGCACACTCACCGCGATTAATTCCGCGAGTGTACACGGTCTTGCCACGAGCGTTCATTTCGGTCGTACCGATAATGCATGTCTCCGTAGATTATGATTTGGAGTCGTGATTTCTGCTGTGAGGCGCGAAAATTCATACCGACCCGATAGAAGGGTAGCCGTGTCGACCCTGTAAATAGGCGAATCACGGTGAATGCGTTTTGCGAATTTCATGTGTTCAATAACAGCGTCCCGTTCGGGTCGGTCGGAAAACGAAAATTACAAAATTCAACGAAATGCAAGATAAATGTACGCACTTCCAAAGAACTCGAAAAAAACACAAATGCAAAAACATATAGGTACTGGGTATACACGAGCACAATATTTCAAACCGAAACTAGCGACGACGATAAAATATAAATACCACAGTTGTAGGTCTTCCACTAAGACTATATTTAGTCTGATAATGCACAGCAAATCTGAACGGAGCGCTTTAAGTCAAAAGCCGTATTTACATTAGTACGGCGCACTGCAGCGATGCGTGTATATCATACCGAAATCAGAATCGTTTAAACATTCTCCGGACCGTCACTGAACGACGTCTGCTCTCGATCTCTCGTCACCTAACCCCCAGAGTACAACACCGCGTAGACGCGTCCGAACGCAAACACGACATCATCACGTATACGGACGATTCACGCTCAAAAGTCTCTGTCCGAGCGCGGACGTTACGACAAATAATATTTCTTCCGTCAAACGGGTCCGTCGCGTACCTCCACCGCGAGGTCGTACACGGACACGAGACGCTATCGAACGCGATAACGCAATAACAACATAATAATAATAATAATAATAATAATAATAAAACATTGTGTAACACGACAAACGCCTAGACCATTACGCGTTTCCGGGGTGTGAAGCCCCGCCGCTGCCGTCTAGCCGGCACGCCGCGTATTATGTACGGGTGCAGTCGTCGCCCGTTCGTATCGTCTGTACGACCGCATAACATAATATCCTACACACAGGTATATACGTATACACGTTATGAGATTATGATACACTCTCCGAACGTCGCGATACCGACGGTTCGTCTACCGGATCGTATGTCCGACGTCGTCCGTATTCCACGAGTCATTATCTAGATCCACGATCAGTCGATCGATCATTCGCTTCTGCCCCTCCGGCCGCAATTCGCCTGCAAGTGCTGTCATAATAGCGTCTCTCTCTCTCTCTCTCTCTCTCTCTCTCTCTCTCTCTTTCTATCTATCTACTTATTCTCGTATTCGTATCGCCGACCTAGGTCCGCCCGCCGTATTATGATTCTTTTTATTCTTAATACGTCGTTCGGTCACTGGTGTAATATACATGGCCATTTTTACCTGTCCAGTCTAGCCCATCGTCGTACGCGCGTCGTGCATGCCGCCACCGCACGTCGTGTTCGGGCGTGGGCGGCGAATGTTTAGAAAACACGAAAACACGCGCGCGGAGAAGCTACACAATGTGCGCGCGTAATCGATACGTTCTCGCGGCCGTTTCTCGCGGAGCGACCCGAGACGGGCCCACATTGCACGACGTACGTACAATGTGCCCATTTGTGTTATACACACATATTATACGTGTTGGATAGGTGTAACGACGATGGTAATATTGTTATAACGCGATAATAATATAATATGATAATGCGCGCACTACTAGTTGCTGTGGCGGCGGCGGCGGAAAACAATGGACAGGTGGCGTTAACGATATTATTCCACGCGACGACGACGACGACGACGGGACGAACCTGAGAGTTGATCGTAATACGCGCGTTTATTTTGTCGTGTACGGACGAATCGCATCGTGTTTGCATGGTGATAAATAATAATACCGCGTGAACACGTAATAATATCATTCGTCCGGGCCGAGTGCACGCCGATGAAATAATCCGTCACGTGGTGCGGTGACTGTACGGAGGAGGCTGCCAGCCGCAGCGTCGCGGAGCACGTCTGGACCGCGATAACGTGCGGGTCTCTCGTAAAACCACAACTCGTTTGGACCGGAATCCGTTGAATTCGTGAAGATCGATTTTCGATGTGATTGTAAAATATACGATTATAAATCATAATGACATCATAAGCGTGTATTGTTTTACCACCTATAATATAACCTATATATATATACACTACGAGATTCTATACACACGAGATGAATACGGTGTTTCTGATGGTCAAATACCTCAATCGACGTTCTATACGATTATTGAATGTTGTTTCAAGTTCCTTATATATAAATAACCAATAATTTACAAACGAAATTGTGCATATTTTACGAAGAAGTAATTTTACAAAATACATTATTTTTATAAAAAAAAAAAACAACTCGTTGGTATATAAATAAGGGTCAGCACTTTCATACATGCTAAAGATGCTGATTCAAACGAGCTGGTATAAAACTGAACGTTATTTAGCCCGGGCGGGTCTTCGAAATCAGTCCGAACGGGTCCTGTCCGCCGCAGTAGCGCGTCGACGACGGACGGGTATGACGCGACGACAAGAAGAAGAATTATTACAGTAAACGTTTTAAAGTCGAAAACGAAAATAACATATAATATGTCGTCACGTCGATTCGAGACGTGTAGCCAGAGGTGGCCGGCTAAGAAAAGGCAAACAAGTAAATATAGAAATGAATAGAAAAACCGTCAGTCCGCAGATGACCGGCTGTAACTATAGACTGCTGTCGATCACACGCGTACGAGACGAGAGCGCGTCCGCAGATGTGAGACGTGTTCCCGGAGACGTCCTATGATCGGGAAACTTTCGTGAAGGCTGACTCGACGCGCGCCGCCAAACCAAAGACATCGCGTTCGCGCGCAGCAGCCGCTGCACCGTGGCATAGGCCGCACGACGCGAGACGTCATAATTATATCGAAAAACTCAACGTCCTTGGACCTATCGCCGGCGCGGTTGATTGTGTGCGCTCGTTCGCGTGTGTGTGCGTCAAAACACACACACACACACACACACACACACACACACACACACACACACACACACACACACAATTATATACATACATAATACGCGTATTTGTTATACACATGGCTGCTCTATTGCAATGGCATCTGGATCGAGTGAATAATATCGAGTTCGGGGCACGGTAGCGTGGTGTACGCGCCACAAAAGACAATAGCAGTAGTGTATTTTATTATTATTATTATTGTTTTTTTTTTTTTGTTGACCCGTTGTCGAAATAAAAATAATAATAAATAAATAAAAGGTAACAATAATAATAAATAATAATAAAATCGTAGTGGTGGCACAAACACAATGTAATTGGTGGCTTCGGCGGCGTGCCGGTCTCAAGGTCATCTGTGGACCGACCGACCCACCGACCGGCCGGCCACGGCGGTCGTGGTGGCGGTTCGGCCACGACGGCGGCACACCAATTAGACACTTTGCGGGGATTTCTCGAGGGGTTATACACACACACACACACACACACACACACACACACACATACCTCATCGTTGGCTTGTTCTTTTCCAAACACCGTGGCCGCCATGTGTGGTTAAGTCACGTGTGTGTGTATGCGTGTGTGCGTAAACCTAACTGTTGGTCCTGACCGGGCGAGGTAGGGATAGGACGAGTGCGGAGTCGATGACGACGCCGCCACATCTGCATTCCACGCGGACAGGTTGCCCGGAAATTAAAATCATATTTTACGATACGCACGTCGTGCCGCCGCGATAATAATAATAATAATAATAATATATATATATATATATATATATATATATATATCATTACCTGTGTGTATGTGTGTATGTCTTGTACACGTCGACGACGATTTCGATGAGCCGTTTACTCGAGTTTACACTATATTATGTATACGTGTATGTACGGTATTAATATATTATTATTATTATTCAATTGGTTCCCAAAATGGCTGGAAAAAAATATAATAATAATCATGACGACTTTGGCACGCGATAGTATACCTAATATACGCACACACACACTCACATGCGCGCGCGCGCACGTACAGGTTCCATGACCTGCTGTGTAATTTTTTAGATTCTGAGCGAAGCGAAGAATGTATTGGTTTTACAACGTTGTATTTTTTTTTCATGTTCCAACGTTTTCGAGAAGAATAAGTGGTTCAAAAGTTTTATTTAGCCAGTCTATAATCAAGAATACAATAATAATGGGAATTGCCCGTTTGCGCCAAAAAACAAAAAAATTAAATCTGGTGCAACTAATTTGTCTATATATTTATATATTATATATATTAATTTCAAGCGAGAAGAAAATCTATCAAACATATATATATATATATATATATATATATATATATAACATGACAACATCTATACGGCAAACATTAAGTTAATTAATCTTAGGTAACTCTATATATATATATATAATTTTACTAAAAACTTAACATTTTTACCAATTATTAACAATATTGTCTATTGCCAGATAACATTTTCAAAACATTAAATACGTTTAAGTTTAGAAATAAAAATTTAAAATATTAGAAATCATCTCATTATTTTTTTTTTAATTTTAAAATTGTTGATTATTCGGTACAATTACCCGAAAATTCGTGACCATTCTTCAGATACATAAAAAATCATCCACTGAGTTTCGCTCACGATTTCAGTCTACCGAATTATCGCAATTATTTATCATTACTCATTAGGTACATTCAAATTTAAAGCTACATCGTACCACACAATATCGAGCGGCAAACTAACCAATCGTACAAATCGTCTATCTAAGGCGCTATATTCCCGTCACTAATTTCTTGTCCGAGGACCGAAACGGCGAAGGACGAACTTCCACCACCATGGTGTTTTGTTTTTCTCGCTCGCCAGTGTACAGCCGCATCGCCGAGATCGTATGATCAATGACGATAATATTACTGTTTCGTGTCAAACTCCGTGTCGATGTTGAACACGATCACAACACGTGATACGAACCCGATGCGCTGCAGTGGGTTCTGTCGGCGCATACATATTTGCGGCATGCATATATTGCTCTACCAATATCGAATCCCCCAAAAATGCCTCGAAGTTTTCAACGATTCCGTTCGATTGTACCACCCCCCCCCATGTGTTCGTCTGGTAATATCCTGGGTCTTTACACAGTGCCTATCGCGCAGAAATAAAAAAAAAAGAAAAACTGCCGAAAATTCAACGTAAGCTACAGAACCAACAATTTTCTAGGATGCTTGATGAACACAATAATATTCACTATATGGATAACGATGCGATCTATGCGTTTCCTCAAATGAATCTATAGTACAAGCGTAAGCGTCATCATCTATGAGTTATACGAGTATACCATTATACACCGATTGACGTTACAACTTACAACGCTCGACAAACGAGTAGGTCTTCAGAAATGAATATAGATCTGTTTTCAAGGATGCAAGATATTCATAGGGAATTTCCCTGTTCGCGGATGTTTCTGATTTTTATATCACGTGGCACTTATTTAAGAAAAATTAGTTGGGGTCAAAAGAAAAAACCAACATTAATGCCGCAACGTAATTCGAGTACTGTACGAATACAATTTATGCGTATTTCTGATTTTATGTACTGATATAATATTACGTGTGACCGCCGTCTTGTGTGTGTGTATGTGTGTAAGCGCTACATGAATTTATATGGATTTAGGGGTAGGCCATATTATGTTTATACATGTTTTTAATTAAAAAGAAAAACATTCTGACAGGTTTAATCGTTTGAAACTAAACCTATAACAAAAGTTTTTACACCCTTAAATATTCCGGTGGATACAGCACGTGCGGCAGTTCCGCAACTACCTATCGCGGACTCCACGTCAGGCGGTGTAATTTGCCGTTAAATACCGACGACGTCCGGATCGTAGCTACGTTCGACACTATACGTCAAGTATTGTATTGTATTTTAAATCTCCGGACGGCGTACGGCCTATAAACAAACGACGTGATAACTCTTTTAAGGTCCGATAGCACTCCGAGCCGTGATTTGACCGTTACCACTGTGATCTATTCGTCGGACACTCACGCCAGCAGTAGGAGCTGTAGCAGTGATGATTCATTATATATATATATATACTCGTTTAAGGAGATCGAAACACAACCGAAGCGTATAACCGACCGTAAACACAGTGGTGCTTCGCTGAGTTTTAATTTGTTTAAGTTACGTCGATCGATCGCACACGTTCTCCTAATTAAATATTTTTATGGAGCCGCGCCGCAACATCCGATAATATATCTATATTAGGTATATGTTATATATATTTACGTGTGCGTGTACCCACGTCCACGTGTATTGTTATAAACACGCCGTGTATACACGTACACACACACACGCCGAAATGTAATATCAACACCATGGACCACAATAAATTAATGTGAGAAAACTTGCGATTTTTATACGAGCCGGAGCGGTGTCGCCGTAGTCGTGATGGGACAACAGATACCTCCTCAGGTCTGAATATACACATATAATAATAATTATACATAAGAGCACGTTTCAAAGGTACGTATAATATATACCTCCTGAATAGGTGGTACACACGTATCCAATAACTCGCGGTTACACCAGGGTATTTTGCGTGATGTCGAAATTGTATACGTATATAATATAATTATTTATATTAGGTACACACACACGTGGTATAGGTTCATACTCGATCGTGTGGCCCTCACTGTGTATCATTACGGTACGTATACATGTGTGTGTGTGCTCATTGTGCGGATTAGAAGTCTCGTCGAAATTGCATATATTAATTTGAAACGAGTTTTGGACGTGCGAATTTTGATTGTGTCGTCAAACCCGACGACGGTGGAGGGAGAGACGAGAAAACGCATGGAAGAATTTTATTTTAATCCGGAAACACGAGCGTATATTTCGTTATTATGATTATTACGGCGAGGTGTACCTATGTAGTGTACCCTACCTCTGTACACACAAATATCCCGCAGACGAAAAAATTGTATACAAGAATAATTTCAAATAATAATAATATACCTAAGCGTATGCAATAAAAATGCGGTTAATCTGTATTATTATACACCCGATGTAATGTGAATGATATAGTTATAAAGCATGCGATTTATTACACTTCGAGGAGTACATGTTGTACGTACATAAAATATATGGCCATACATTATGTGTGCAAACGATGAACGATTTATTTTCATTTTAATTTTTAAATCGTATGCCTTAGATTTTAAAAATATCAAAATAAAGATAATAGTTTATTGAATCGCTTTTTCATACGATTATTTTTTAAGAACATTATGAAAACAAGGACATACTTCACACCACGAGGTATTCTCCACTCCTCAGACTGGATGGTGATGGGTGTGTTGAATTTAAAAATAACGAAAAATAATTTTTATAGTTAAACGATTCTCAGAAAAGTTTCAATGGAAAAATATACTGTTTCTTATATTTAATCATTTTTATTCTAATTGCGGTTGGGTTTTTTAAGTTGTTTAAAACTGTTTTTTTGACAAAGTAAACACTTTTTTTTTTAATAAAAAAATTAAACCATGTTATTCTATCTGTGCTCAATTTTGCATTATGACTGGATGAATCATTTATTTTTACAAACATTACAAGTCAAAAATTGATGTAAAAACAATTTATTCCGTAAAAATCGTATAATAATTTACTTAAACGTGTATAAAAAATATCTTGAGTCACGATTTTTGAAATTTTTTCAGTATCGTTTCTTAAGCGTATTAAGTATAATCATTTCAAATTCTCAAAATTCTTGGCAAATATTAAAATTGTATTAAAGATAAACTTTTAAGACGAGCTATTTTAAAAGTTCTATTTACAGACCAAAATTTATCAATTTTTTTTTAAACTTTCGTAAAGTATGTATTAATATATGCCATTAATGCATGGTGGCAATTTCGAGTTTCTAGCAACATTACTTTTGAAGTTATTATTAAATAACTAAAATCAATTAGTATAAGTGTCGTTTACGGCCAATTTTACGGCTTTTACTCCGTTTTTTGGCAGTTTTTTCACGCTTGGAAAACTATAGAAAAGAGAGAAAAATAAACCCTCAAATTACTATCTACATGTGATTTTTGATCTATAAAGTTGCTGGGCAAAACTTTAAGACAAAGTTAATTGTATTAAAAAGTATAGACAGAAAAATTGTTTTAAATAAACATCATTTTTAAACCAATAGAGATCATTTGCTAATCAAAATCTAAAATGTATCAAGTTTAAATTATTTTTTTATTAAATTACTATTAGTAGGTATGTAAGACAAATCCTGTTTACACATCTATCTTTATTTTCAACGACTGATATTCCATCTTAATTTTCATTTTTATTTTTTCACTCGTTTAATTTTAAATTACTTTTAAGTTTTTTTTATTTTGGATAAATTAATAATTCCTGTTTTTAATAAACATTAAAAATTGACATTTTAACTATCTCACTTCAGTTTAATGAGCTTTAATCAAATAACAAACGTTTCAACGTTTAATTCAATAATAAAAGACATTATTAATAAACTACTACTCTCGAGTGAGTACTGACTACTGAGTGACTACGATTGAATACGGTCGCACTACTTCCTAGGAAACCACAGGTTGGTCACCGTAAATACGGCCGTTATTAACAACCGTAAAATGACGGCCGCTAGATAACGGCACCGCTTTTCTAGGAAACCATAGCTTTAACAAATTACAACAATCCAATCATAAATTGTTTATACGCTTAAAATAAATTTTAAATTCATAACAAAATAAATAATTACACAATGTACATTTAATAATAATGTACTTAATAAGATGACCTCATTTTGAAAATGTATATTAATTTTTTGCTTACCCATAATCATATATAAATAATTGATTATATCGGCAGTCATAGAGTTTACTCTTACGCAGCGTATACTTATATATCATCAAGATTTTCAGATGGAATAATAAGTTAACTTTGGATTTTTTAATAGAAAAAAATTGTCTTTAGGTTAGATCATTATTTGCATTAAAAATGGATAAAACAGACAGTCATAACTTTGCAAGTCATATTTGTAATATATATTATGAAGACTTTCAAAAAAGTAAAATATTCTCCGGCTGTTGGCTTACAAATTGTTAATTAAATTACAACGTATATATACATACGTCCCCAGCGAAACTAATTTCAAGGCAAATATACTCAAGGTTTTTGTTAAAACTTTTAAAATTGTCTTTTCTTTATTAAAACGCGATGAAACATTGGATTTCATTAAAAATTTAAATGCAAAATGTTTTATAATAATACATAATGAATTGGAAAAGCTGATATTTGAACATTGTTAATGTAATTATATTATTGCGTGCTTAAAAAGTCTTCATAGCTTACTTATAATGGGAGAATGACAACAATAATTTTCGATTTTTCTTTTACGAACATTAGAAAACAATGTCAATTGTGTAATAATTTTTAATATTAACACAATTTTGCAGATTTTAATTTTAAATTAAATTATAAAATAAATTTAATTAATGTTTTGAATTTGATATAATATTGTCGATAGTCTTACTTACTTCAAAAATACGCTGTTTAATTTTTCTGTAACTCAGCTACTTACATAATATTATAAAGTTAAGGTAAAAACTAATTGGGTTTTAAAATTGAATGGTTATAAAAACCATAGTTATTTTTATTAGATCTTTATCAACTGTCAGTCGAGGATTTTTTTTCAAGATATGTTTTGAAAATAATTTCTACCATAATTATTTCATGACGTACAAATATAGTAGATTATATATATATATATATAAATATATATATATATATATATATATATATATATATATATATATATATATTGTTTATCGCAAGGAAAATCTCTTGGGTACTATATTTTCTTTCTTTTTTTAATGAATGAAACCAAATAAGAACTTATTTCGTCTAAATGTCAATATTACTGCAATTAAAAGTTTATCGAATCAAAACTCAATACTAACAGATTGAACTTCTATTATTTAATTCGTCTTTATATGTTTAGCAATAAGTTGTATTTTTATTATAGTTGTAAGACCGAGTCAATATTTTTGTTAGAGTTGTTTTAAATAAATTTTCAAACATTTTTAAATTGTTATAGAATATTCCTGAATCGTTAAAAAAATCACTGTTAAATCAATAGAATTATAATAAAGTTCAAAGTGTTCGAACACATGTGAATTTTTATAGACGGAACTTGGGCAAATGGACATTTCAATGAAATGTAATTTGAACTACCTATGTAATAACAAGACTATCAGCTGCTCTAAGAATTACATATATAGGTACACTATACACGTAAAATCTTGGAAATACAAATGAAAACATACGTGTGTATGATGAATAATTCATTGAATAATTATTACTTTTTTCTGGAATGTTATGAAAACAATTCTTTTCAAGAACGTTTTTCGTGAGCAATATGCCTTCATTAAAAAAAAAAAAAATCTTATCTCAATACCGCAATACCAGCCGACAAATTGAGTCATGTAATAATTCATCCATAATACGTGATGCATGAGAGACCGAGAGTTATCTAAATTATAGGTAGCTACATATGTGTGGTCAACACTGTTAAATTATATTTAAATATAATTAAATATATTTAAATGTCCTTTATTTTTTTTTCCAAATTAATTATGCTTGTACCGATTATTGATGTTTAAAAGTAGATTCATTAATAATAATAATAATATCACGTTGAGAAAAAACGTGAATGTAACTTGACGCAGTTAAAAATTAAAAATAAACGAATGTTTTTGAACACTATAAGAATACAATAATTATTGATGAAAATGTGAATGATAATAATTGTAATTATTTAGTTGGCGTGGGCTTTATTTTTTAGTTGGTATTTTTTTTTTTTTTTTAATGCGGTCTGCTATTTTAAGCAGTTGCAATGGATTCCACATTCATTATATCTTTGCAATACGCTGCAATAATGTATTCAAACGAATAATACAGTGCTTTATTAGGTACATGAAATACACAATCTACAAATAAGTACGCCATGATCACGTATTTCGACGTGTATTTATGACTAAAAGAGCAAAATGAAGACTCGCGTTAAATTTCAGCCTAGAGTTTAGTGCGAAAAAACATATTATTGTACTAATGCAGTTATGCAGTCTTGCGTTCAAAAAAACCCGTTACAAAAGAACACATTTAAGCACGTCAAATCACACGAGTCTGAAAAGTTCATAGGAATAACGCTACTGATTATACTTATTGGATACGACGAGTAAAGAAGAATGAATAATCGCGCGGTCGGTGGATTTAACCTTACTTGCACCGACAATATAATACGACCTTGTTTGCGACCAACGTAATACATTTAAAAACACAATATCACGTCTGCAGACAGTTCATCAATATTTAGCGGACTGATTCTTGTTATGTTCGCCGTAGTGATTGCCTTCTATCCGAATTTTTAACCCGAAAACGACAGACGATCGTATGTATACGATCGCGTGTGTGATTTGTCACGCTACATGTACTTAGCATTATTCATTTTTTCTTTTCGATTCGGTTGTGCGTCACATAATACCTATTCAAAAACAGCGAATTTTTTACAACCCCTAAATTCCTTATGTCGTAGTGTGCAGGATCCTTGTTCCACACAAAAATTCGTACAACATGAAACAAAGTAGCAGTGACGATCACGCGATGCAGTTCAAAATCGAATCCTTTTGATTCCCGCCTGCAGTGCCAAACGACTGACGCACAACTATTGTGTATGCTACCACCCGTGCGATAGTAATTAAAACAACCGAAAAATATTTCTTTTAATCTTATTTATTATTAGTGTTCAGCTGTTCAAATCCAATAAAGTAAACACAATAAGGTACAATCAAATATTAACTTTTCCCCCAACGGCAGAGACTGAAAAAAAACGACGTAAAAAGTTAAATTGTCAACTTGTATATCGTATATAATATCGTTTATACACGTCAAGTGTTTTAACAAACTAACTGATTAAACGCGGAGTTTGAATATACGGTGACGTCTCACAAAATTATGAAAATTTCACGTTGAAAATACAGGTAAAATTGCCATAATTTCGTGATACATTCTGAATATACATATTATACAGTATTACGATTACTATAAAATGTGTATATTTTATGAATTTTTACTATTGAATTTATAGTACGTTCATTAAATTATACTCTGTACCGTACAACGATCACGTTATAGTTCAAATAAGTATACCTTTATGAATGGGTCTTATAAAATAAACGAACCACTCTTTATACACCTTTAATGTTAATTCAATACGGATATGCCATGCGTTTAATGTATACGCTATAGCTATATTTGTGTGTGTGTGTGTGTGTGTGTGTGTGTGTGTGTGTGTGTGTGTGTGTGTGTGTGTGTGTGTGTGTGTGTGTGTGTGTGTGTGTATGCATGTGTACACGGTTTTTAACGGTTAAATTATACACACGCCTAACTTTTCGTGCAATATCAGCGTGCTATATTATAATACGTATACAATTTATTTTGAGAATTATTTAATCAGTCTATTTTATTGTTCGTTCATGGAAGTAATAATAACTGTACGAGGAATCAACATTTTAAATTAATAAGTTTCTTTTTATCGTATTCCATCTTAACAGAGTTTATTGACATATTATTTTGATATTGAATTTTAAAATTCCTAAAGCCATAAAAATATAGAAAGTAGACGCTGCACGCGGGGACATTTTACCCGTAACTTTACTGCGTATACTAAGTAGCAGAGATACTTAACTACGTACGTTTTATGACGTTTCGCAGGCTTAGAAATAGTTAGCCAGTCAGGTGTAGTCAGTAATGTCAGTGCAGGTAAATAGGTAATGGATTCGTCAATTTAGCACTGTTGAGATTCAACGATTACGTGTGTCGTGCGAATTAAATTCAGAAAATTATACGAAGGATTTCATAATGAATACATTTCGTTTGTTTACTTTTATCTTTGCCTCCCACGTGTTATATTGATTACATTTATAGAATACTGTCAAGGCGGAGGAAAATTTAAAGTATGCGTTTGAATCGAACCTCTTTTTTTATGGTTTAGATCTTTTATAGCACTCGCACAATTCATTAAAATTCATGACGGAATACATTCCAAAAACTATATAGTGATTTGGGTTCATTAAAAAAAATTTCCAGGCGGTCGACGCGAAAAAATGCTTTTGAAAATTAATCCCTTTTAACTCGTCGAAAGTTTCGTCTTTTGTCTTTCGTGAGAAACAGCTTCGCGCGGAATTTATCTGTTTAATATTAACCATCAAACGAGATGTCAAAGATGTTTATTTTTGAGTTTTGCAACTATAATATTAACAGATACCGCATCGTATTGTTATTAAAAAAGTATAGGCAAGTAATTCGTTCGTTCGACGACCGCGTCGCGACGTCTCGAACTTAAGTCTCATTTTCGCCGCCGCCGCCGCGACGTAGCGGCACGTGTGCGTGTGCGTGTGTACGTGTCAAGTCTCGTACAGTCACAACGCGGCACGCGTGACAGCTCTCTAACGGATCGTTATTAAATATTATATAAATCGATTCCGCGTTAATTTTTCGAAATGATTTATTATTTATACGCGCGTGAATAAAAAAATTATAAAAACCGGCGCAGTGATTTATGAGCGACGTCGTCGGTGAAAGACGAACACCCATACACGCACAGAGGTGTACGTTACGTACCGGCCGCTGCGGCTGTACTGCGGTATGTCCACGCTTTCTCTGGACGCGAAAATGTCACACACACTCAGGCAAAATATTCGCGTGAAAGAACAGCCGCGTTCACGAACGCGCGAGATCGTTTCGGCGCTGTTGGTCGGAGAAATACGTCGTGAAAAGTTCGTCGTCGTCACACGTGCGGCACGCCCCGGGGGGACCGGACGCGCCGTGTCGTGCGGACCGAAAACTATCGGCGGTGATCTATTAAGATTAATAAAAACAAAACTCTTTTGGCGCGCGCGCGGGAACGTTTTCAATTAAAATCAATTGTTGAATATCGTAATGTGTGATCCTCGCAGGCTGCAAGATGCTGCTGTTGCAGCGGATACCCGCCGTCGTGAAACAATGAAGACGACTTCTCTACACGTCACAATAATACTATATATATATATATACGGGTTACCTTTGAATAGCACAAGGGTGTAACCAATTAACGCTGTGCGCAGCTTGATCCGTTCAGAATATTCATTTATACATATTATGTATAGGTACATGTATTTAATATCTATAACGTCTTTTTTTAATTTATAAATGTAATTATTCTATTTTGAGTTACGTAATTATTACGTGAACATCGGGTGTTGTTTGAACAAAATACCGTACCACAAAAAGTAATTTAATTAAAATTTTGATTTTTTTTTTTTTCATTTATGACGGGAACGCACGAAACGTCGTACGTTATACGTAACGTGTGCTGATGCGGTTACAATGAATACGGTTAGCGCCATGTAAAAGCATATTTAAATAGACTGAGACTTAAAATTAAAAAAAAAAAAAAATCTTCACAATTCATATTAAACGCACAATATTCGTGTATAATTACACATTGCAGTTATACACGTATAATGTATGCCAGAACTATGCGTATAAAGGAAGTTACCGAAGGCCCGCGACTTAAACACAAGACGAAGATGGGTTAAACGGTGGGTTGTGATTAGAATTAATTATGTACATGTATACGACCACCCCTTCTGCAGTGCATGTAGGTTCGCTATATAATCACGCCCTTCGCTATACTTAATACAATCGTAGTTTAAGTTGATATCATTGCGGTTCAAATTGAAATAGTTTTGTATTAACTCGCGTTTTAAGTCACTCGAGAGAAAATAACGATTTAGTCGTTTTTCACCCAAAACTTTGACGTTTTCTTAGACGAACGGCTTTTTTCACGAAAAAAAAAGAAAGCCCGTATACTAGCTACACGCATACGCGTGCATAAATCAAAATTATAAATGATAATAAGAAACGAACTAGCAGAGAAAAATTCGTTTTGTCAGACTTGTATTTTTCTTTGTACGAGTTGAAAACGTACGGTTTTTACCAAAGTTGTACAAAGTTAATTTATAAATATAGTTTGTGTACGCGTACGTATTTCGACCGGCGGCGGAATAGAATTTTATAGTAGACACAGAGATACCAAACAGTACGTCTCGACAAAAAGATACGTATACATTTTGTGGCACACACACACACACACGCACACACACACATTACATAACAAGATTAAAGTTTTACAAGCGACGATTTGTCATAACGCCGCACCTCCTGTGTGCATTGTCTCCGGTTCCCCGCACAAGAGCGTCTGTCGCGCGTAGATTGGAAAAATTCAAACTTTTTACACACGACATGAAGAGCGTACGACGTGGTCGCGTTAATTCCGTGTGTTTCAATTCACACCCGGAATCAATAATAAATCCCGTACAACACGTATATAAAACACGTCGAGACGACGTGAAAACATACGCGGGTTGTACGTGAATACATTAGACGCAGAGCATTAACGCGAGATTCGGAGAGAATTATTCCGGTGGTTCGAGTGCGCGCGGTGGTAATTAGTTTAAATCGTTGTTTGGATTGGTTTCAATTGCCGCGTTCCGCGGCATCGCGCGACTCCCCGAACGTCATGCTATGTAATTTCGCGCAGACGATTTCGTACTCGCGGCAGCGTATTATATTATTATATTATACCGTACGAATTCTTTTCAACGATCCCGGACAAAAGTATCATTGTGCTCCGCCCGATGCCCGATAAAACCGTCTTTATTATGTAGTTTTTATACACTATCGACGTATATTATATTATTATATATAAATACATACCTATATATACATTTGTGAATGTCCGCGTCGTCGTAAGGGCGAGACCGCTTGCGCGGCATATTATATTGAAACAAAATGACTCTATATACGTGCCTTTAACGAGCGTGGATAATGACCGACATTGGTGACATTTGTTCCGCTAGATGCGGTTAGGTGTGTGTGTGTGTGTGTGTGTGTGTGTGTGTGTGTGTGTGTGTGTGTGTGTGTGTGTGTGTGCGCGTGTGTGTGTTTGTGTGTGTATGCAAGTCTTCTGGTCTGGCGGTCCATTATACAAGCTTCATTATCATTATTTTTAATTCGTCAAACGACGACGCCCGAAACGTCTCTCTGCGGCCGGAGCCCATTTCTCGAGTTCGACGGCGGCGCATTACGATGATACGCACACACGAATGGTCGCGTCGTATCGTAGTCGTGTATCGTACACGATATAAATATATACTATGTATTATTTATATGCACGGTCAAAATACTCGTTTTGACTTGGGACAATAATTATTGCCGCGCCACCGCTGCCGCGAACGTAAACACACGTTAATAACGAATAAATACTCGACTAATACGTTTTCCCGTCGATATATTTAAATAATATATTTATATATAATTACGTCATTTCACTGCGGGACTTGCGCTCGGGCATGACGTATAAAATACACACGTGAATGGGACACAAAAACACTCGAGCCGATCGAAGAAATTAATATATTTTCGACGTTTTTTTTACTTATTTTTATTCTACGCAAGTGTATAAGTATAATAATTATGAGGCCAATAATTTATGACAATCTAGACCATGGATCGGCAATAGGCGGTCTGCGGGCCAAATCCGGCCCGCGGAGAGGAAATAACTGGACCACCGAAAATAATTTTCTTCGACGTCGGTTTTCCGCACATTTTAGAATTCTGTATAGAATTTAGATATTTGATTGTTATGGCATAATTGGAGATTACGATAGCGAATACATTTATTATCTTAAACTGTGATTTAATACGAAAATAAATAAGATTTCAATTTTTCTGACCCTCGAAAATTTGTTTTCGAATTATCTGGACCGTCATAGAAATAAATTGTCGACCCTTGATCTAGACCATGAACTCGGATAGCGACCGAGTTCGATTTGAGAACGTATAATAATTGTTTCAAAGCCACTACAGACATTTTGACACAGGAGAATAATATAAATATAAATTATATCATATAAAAATAAATGATAAAATATTACGATTTGTGTTTGGAACGAGCGACAGGAACGAAGAAAGTCACACAGAGAGAATGTTACGTTTAGATCAAATTTTTGTTTTATTTTCTTTCAGATGACGAATCACGGCTAAATACTACGTACGTGTACCAATACTACTAGGCCAATACTACTAAGTTCAACTCGGTTGTTTTTCTCTCCTTTCAAAATCAGCCGTCCACCAATCAGAATGCCGTGCAGCAACGCAGCAATGTGGTTGTAATCGTAAACTGGTTTTGTTTTCGTGGTCAGATGACAAATGCATTTCTATACGATGTAATGGTGGTGTATATATATATATCAATATATAGGCACAGTACCCATGTGCATGTACCTTTACGAAATGTCAACGATATGACGACTTTCAATTCGGCGCAGACGAGTGTCTACTGTAGCAGACTAATCAGTTTCGCTCCGCGGAAGAACCAGTCACAACACGGGCCTTGTCAACAAAAACACAAGTTGACGTTGTACACGGCGCTCGAGAAGTCTACCAGTTACACACGATATATAGTGTAGCGCAAGCCAACAAATCTATTTTTCGGTATTTGGGGGTTATTTTTAAAAATGATACGATCTTCCGTGATCAATGTAGACGATCTAGATGTATGACCCGCTAGAAGTCAAATTAAATAAAAACAACAATTATGCAACACGATACCATTCACGAGCACGCGCTTTAAATAATATAGAAACGCACGGTTCGTAGTAGGCGTTCCTCGTCGTTTGCGCTAATATACGCGACATAGCTGTATACACACGTACTACGCGTACTAAAATCACCCTTTGTAAGGTACTCGGTCATCATGGCCCTTTTCGTTCATTGTTATTTATCATACGGTGGAATTTCGAAACACTTCTTTTGTACCGAGCCAGGGTTTACGCGGGGATAACAATATAACTATACGGTCGCGTACGAGTGTACAAACATCGTACAAATTCGACGTGACAATAAATGATGTAACAATATAACATTAGGTATGTATTAATTCAATGCCGGGGAAAAGCACGTAGATCTCTGCATGTATCAGCTAGGTATCGTTCTGTTTGGGAGGCTTTCGTTCAATGTCACGAGGCTGCACGAGTTTACACTGTGAAATGAAATCGTCAAAACGAATTATACTACGAAACAGCGTGTTCTCGAGCGTACGCTAATTTGATAGCAGACGTTGGAAAAACGAGGTTTTTTGACACACGCGCAACATTATTATACAATCGTTGACGCGGTACATCACGAACTTTATAATTTATATAATGCATTAAATTTGTACATCACGATGTGCATGCGATGTTCGGACGATGGAAATTCACGAGTAATTACATATATGTACGTATATCCACGTTGTCGCAAATATCAAGGTATTCGAACCATGTTTCCTGTTAATTGTTTACTCGGTAGTAATTCAGCAATGAAAATCGTCTATGGAATTCGTTTTATTTATCTACATACACACAAATATATATATATATATATATATATATATATATATATATGTATGTATGTATGTATGTATGTATGTATGTATGTATGTATGTATGTATATTAAATCGATGGTAGAAAAGAAAAAAAATTGCCAAGCTATTTTTCGTGAATTTCGCATTTGTGAACGGCATCGTTATGTTATTGCTGTGCACTGCGGCCTAAGGCCGTCTGTTATTGCTTGGATTGTGAACTAGGTATTCGTTCGAGACATTTCAATGACATACGCACACACGCACATGCACACACACACACACACACACGTACACAAACACATACCGACGTACATCATTATAGCAAAAACACGGACAATGCTTGATGTTCGGCCAGCGTGCACACAGTCGTATAATAAAGTAGGTACGCGGGGACGCGTTAAAGTCTCGGAGAACGATTACACCGCAGTTCACCGCAAACGCACAAATACACACGCATATGATATAGTAATAAAATCATGCGGTGTACGACTTAAAGTAAACAAACGACGTTTGGTTTCGCGTACACGAACAAGCGGTTACTTCTTTTTTTTTAATTTTTTTTTTCACGTTTCGTTCTATACTACACGCACCGGCACCTATATAGTCGTTCCATCATGACCGGCTGGCACAGTTATAATGTGTTATGACGTCCGCGCGCGAGAGGACTTTCTACCGCGGCGCGGCGGCGACGCACGTACGTAGTAAAATTTTCCTCGGCACGATTTCGCCGCACAATAATAACCTACGAGCGACAAACAATACGGGTACGCGTGCAGTACTAGACGAAGGTAAACACAATGCCGCGGAAGTTTTAAAACTATATATACACGAGTACTTACCTTTATATGTAGATAATGTATATTATACTTTTGACGAAGCGTACGACAGCGGAAAACAGAAAGGTTTCGCGACGGCAGTGACGGTTCTCAACGGACTGATTAGCCAAAGAAGAAGAAGAATGATAATTGGAAGAATAAATCGTTACGTTATAACATATCCCGGCGCACGGTGTGGTACCCCCGTTCACGACGCGCGCGAGCAGATCCCGCGCGTTTGCGACCGAAAGGAGGATAAAAAACGGACGTCTCGGACGTCACGGAGATTTCAACGACGGCGGGACGATCCCGCGCGCCGACGCCGCGGGCGCGGTCCACCGAATGGAAGTCTGCACCTCGTCGTCAATCCACCACGCGATCGACGTGTCCTCGCAACGTCCACACAGTACACGTAAATATTCGGACCCCCGACGAATGGAGTAGAGGTACTCGGCGATGGCCTAGAATATATTTTATACACACGTAATATCACGATCCCTGCAAACCACGCCAGCACACTCGTCGTATATACACAACACTCGTGCGTCTCGGGACGCGCAGGGATCTGGCGAAGGGTTCACGCCTAATCGTCTCATACTACGCGGCGTCGACACGGTTATAATACACGTTGGGCCGTACGTACCTCCCGAAACGTAAATTGTTTCCTCTGCCCCGTCTCCGGCCGCTGCTCGGCTGCCCTTCGACGGTTATATAGGTATTCCTATCGTCTTTTCACTTCGACGACGACGACACTGTGTACGAGCGTGTAGCGTCGCACGCCACCAAGAGTGTAATGAACGTCGCGCACTCCCGATCACCGGACCCGGCGGAACGTCCCGCGCGCTCGCATTTCGCGGCCGACGAGAACGACCGGCGTGCGCGAAAAAGCCGGCACCGCACGCACGAAGACCGAAATAAACACGAGCACACGCGTATATCTATATCGAACACACACGCCGGGCGAATTATTCACGACAACGACGCGATTTGAAATGTATTATTATTATTATTATTATTAATCCGGTCGTTATCGAACAAACAACACACCGCGCACAAAAACGATGTTATTATTATTATTATTATTACTATTGTTTTTTTTTTTGTATTTTGTATTTTTTTTTTTTTTTTACCGGCCGTCGTACTCGCTCTGCGCACGGGTACGGTGGCGGACGGGTAGAGCGGTGTGTATCGGACGGTCGCTAACACACACCGGCGAGCTAGCGCGCGCGGCGTAACGGGTTTTTATGTATTCGAACGAGATGGACGTGGAAAAAAAAATAATAATAGTAATAATAATAACGATAAAAATTCGAAACGATTAGATCTCGGTTATCTTTTCTCGCGGATTTTCCGACGATTATCGCGTCGAAGACGCCGCACTACGGAAATCGGCGACGACACTGTGTTTCGCCGGCGACCGAACGAAACGAACAACAACAACATAAACAACAACAAACGACGACGACGGCGCAAAACGATATATATTATATATATATAACGTATTATATTATCACGTAGGCATAAATACGTTCGCGCGGATCTACGCGCCGCCCGACAGCAGGAGACAGCGGCACCACCACACACGGGAACGAACTGCCCGAGCGGCTTCGGCGGCGTCCACGGCCGGTCGTATCGGCGGCGGCGGCGGCTTGCGGTGGTGGTGGCGGCGGCGGCGGCGGCGGCGGCCACGAATTATTACGATTTACAACGCGAGACGCACACGCACGCGCGCGCACCTGTTGATCATCTTGAATCGGTTGCATTCTTAACACTGTTGTCCCCCCCCACACACACACGCACGCCGTGGCACACCATCGCCGCCGCCGCCGCCGCCGCCGCATTCCATTCGGTCGGGTTGTGTTGTCGTTATCAGTCGTCGTGGACGCCGTCGCGGCGGCGTTGGCAGACCGGGCGGCTGCTGCGGGCCGAGTTGCCGCCGCGGCGGTACCGGTCGCCGCCGCCGCTTCGCCGGACCACCACCGACCAAGGACGTTGCGCTCTTACGTGTCCAAAGAGTATGTGAACCGCGGGCCCGACACCGCGGTTTCTCGACCGCGCGGCGAGACCGGTTCGCGCGCTCGAGATTTTCGCGCGCAGACGTTTCCTAGCCGTCCGCGTCCACGGATAATAGATATATATATATATCTATTATCCGTGGTCCGCGTCAGCGCAGCGTTTTGGCAGATAGCGGTGTGTTCCCGAGTTGCGCCCCGGATTTATTGATAAATAAAAGGGTAACAAGAAGTTATTTTCAAATAGCATTCTTCAAAAAGAATAAAATAATACGCTATATTGAAATTTTTGGACAGATTTAATGTAATGCGCCTACACTTTTTCAAATATAATTTACAAATTTATCAAACTTAAAATTAGATCAAATTCATTTAATCTCAATAAAAAGTTCGACGTGCGTTTTTTTTTTATTTTGACGTATCGTATTTATAAGATATGATCGTTTATCTTGTTAAATGTGTCAAATACAATGTTCATCATAATATTATCAGTATTTTATTTTAAAGGTGAGTCATACAGATTATTAGAGCAGGATTGCTATCATTGCCGTATTTATACAAGCTAAAAGACTTAAATTGTTTTGACATTGTCTGGGTGTCTAAATTTGGTTGTAGCTCATAATATGTTTTAAAAAAGAAAATCTTTTTTGGTAGGAAGTGAAATTCGTGCGGTTCGGGCGCCACTGAAGTGTACTCGGAGGAAGGAGGTGTCTACGTTTAGGAGAAAAAAGCAATATATCGATGACGCTCCACGGCCGTGTTTCAGTGAATAGAGACAACGGATTCGTCACGCTTTTTGAGACTTTCGGAGGGGAATACAATTTATAAATTCACTTATCGTCTTGTTTTATGCCAAGAGGCCGATCATCGAACCTTTCGATGTTTGTCGTAAAGTGGCTTATAACGACATGAAAAGCCAAACGCAGAGGTACCAAGTTTTTACCACTTAAACGACACGTGACGTTGTTGTATCTGCACGCGTTGTTTTATTGCGAGTCGAATGTGTGTGATATTGCAGAGTTTACAGTGAAGAGTTGAACACTGCAGACATCCAGCGTTCATATAAATAATCACTAAATTACCATTAATTAGGTTTACACGTTTCGTTAACGACCACGATAATATCTAACGATTCAAGTTTTTTTTTTTTTTTTACCAAGAAGTGTCGTATAGCATATTATAAGTAAAAATACGCATTCACGGCGAGTGTAAAAAATGTGTACTTATCTACTATGTAGCTAATATCAGTGACATAGCTTTGTCGGAAAAATTAAAAATTTTAAAATCTACCTCCAGATGCACAGTATTTACTCGCCGGATGTTTCATTTGAAGTATTTAAAATTAATAATTATAATAAGTTTATTAAAATAAATTTCGTTATAATAATGTATTATATTACTGAGTACCTAATATTGTTCATAAAAATTAAAGTATCAAATAATAATAATAATGACAACTTTTAAACTTTTATTTAAAAAATAAAAACAAAAAACCAAATATAAAAAATAATTAAATAACTCATAACTGTACATACTTAACGGCATTAAAATTAAAACACATTGGATTATAATATTATATATTTAATATTTATTTGTATTGAGTATTTTAATAAATTCAGTAAGTCTGTATGATTAATAAGAAACATGGAAATTACACAATTATGTTTTTCATGAATATTAGATAAGTAGTATATATACACTAGCCGTTGTATAGTGTTTAAATTATAAATTATTTATAAAACAAATTTTAATGTACGCTTATTTATTTTAGCGAATATCGACCGATTATCTGATTCATCGGTATAAATTTATCTCTCAGTACTTTTATGCTAAAGCGCCAACCCACATGCTACCTTACCATAAGCCCGCTCTCGCAGGCCCACAGCCGTTTATATTTTGAGCCGTGTTCTCTCGATACATGGTCTGCAGATAAGCATAAAAATATTACACGAATAAGTAATAAATTGTTCTTCTAAACCGAAAAGATAATAATCGTAACAATAATACGCCGGGTATCATTTCCGTCTTTACGTACGTTTCAGATGAGTTTTATCGCACGGTTTAATATATTGTATACTAATCATAATTAGTATGCGTTTTATACACACGTGTATACGGGCTACGGAGGCGATCTCGCCTCCTTTTGCCCCTCGTGCGCCGCGCTCGCCTACCTATGCGTCTCGCGCATAGTAATGTAATATATCAGCCGCAGCTTACGTTATTACGACGTTATTATTATCATCGTCGCGCGTAGGTACCTACTTGAGAGACTCGGGGCGGCCGTCCAAGTCAATCCCCTCAACGACCGACCGAAAAATTACCCACAATACTATATACACTAATAGGCGTTATAATAAACTCATATGCGTTACTTATATACACACACACACACACACACACACACACACACACACACACACACACACACACACACACATACATGTATATTGTATATACTTTATACGTATATAGGTGCTCTATACGAGTCCATAATATGATAATATGCTACAATATACGGGCCTACTCTAAGTTTTTAACGCGGGACACGAGACGTTATTCGTCTCACAGCAATGTTTTAAACGTATTTTTTTTCAGACTCGTAGTGTTTCAAATTTTGAAATGCCTATTAGCACCCGTGTGTATAGTGTTTAAAAAAAAAAAAACACTGAACCTTATTGCAACGCAATGTTTTAAACTTGTAACATGTCAATAACGGTAGAATAATAATATGATAATTGATTTTAACGTGTAAAATATAATGTATACATTCGCACAATGTACGTACGGGGACATAGCACGATTACGGGTCGATACCAATAATATTTTATGGCGCGGATAATTAATAATTTGCTAACGGAGCGGTGTGTTATAATATACGACTTCAGGATTTCCGATTTTTAAACGCGTCAAACTATATAATCATCATGTGTCCGCCGTGTACCTATGTATCGACACGATTTTTATGGTAATTCGTTTATATTACGTTTTTTCATACCGCCGGCGTCAATGTACACCAGTTATTGTTATAGATATTTATAAATATATATGTGTTAGTAATTTATCAATTTATTATTATTATTTTTTTTTTTTATTGCAATTTGAGCTTTCACACAGTTATTTGTGCCTGAGAGTGAAAATGTATCACGGTTTTTGCCGAACGCGTGAAAATTGACTTATTATTTTTTTCACCGGAGGATAAAATGACACGTGATTCATGTATACTCGTTGTTAGTGCATTTACAATTGTTTTTATCTCCGTGACACGCCTTGTATGGACCCGTGTGTTTATCCATAATATATATATTTAAATCGAATAACGAACTCACCAACATAATATAACTAATAGAAATATTTTATCCGCGCTGAACACAATATTTTGGACCGTTTTGGAAAGCTGACTTTATTTTTTCTGATCCATTCCCTGTGGTCTTCGCGTCTTTAAGTGTTTTTGAACACCTTTATATATATCTATACTTACAGCCTGCAGGGAATTGAAACTATGAAATATGTTTGTTCGTACTTATATTATTTTCGTCATACGGCATTTCCTACTTTAAAACAATGCGAGACTATCAAACTGATATAATTAGTGGTAAAAAATTTCAAATATGTTGTTTACGTTTATACGAAGAATTTTTTTTTTAGTAAATTAATTTTTGTCATTGCGGGCGAATTCCCCGACTTCATATGAATAAAATTATACTTATTATATCATTCGTTTGTTATTTATTTTTTTGCTTATTCGCCATAGGTAGTGCAAATTAGCATTTAAATACATCTGGAGAAGGGGTTTTGAGGTCCGAAGACCCTTTAGTTGCTCCACTAGTAAGAACAAATTATTGAACGAATTTTACAAAATCGAATAAAAATAATTAAAACACAAAGAATAAATTAATATTGAAACGAACACGGGTATTTATATTAAATGTAGTATATCAGGTGATTTTCAATAATTAATATTATTGTTTTTTTAAATGCATCCAATTTTTAGACAAACAACAGCCGAATAAACACCGAAATTACATCTAATTCACTCGTCAACACATTTTCCCTACTCGTATAAATATTTATTTAGAAATTAATTTACCTGCGGCAATAGCGAGTGTTATGTTGTGCATATTCGAGAATATACTTTTACACAAAACACAGTAATAAAATCGATGATTGCGAAATAATTTCGTTGGTAAATCACTTTGCAACAATTCTCCGTGCACGAAGACATTATAAATCCGACCACTCGATAATGTCGATTGACATGAAATTCTGAGGAGTGTCTCGATAAGGATATATTGATATGCTTTTTTTATGTAAGTTGACTACTTCACACAAAAGTAGCGTGATAACGTAATATATTTTAATAAAACGCTGAGGTTGACAGAATTTATCTGCATTATATGTTTATTATTATTATTTTTTTTTTTTATCAAGTGTAAATTTATAATTTGTTTTCTTCTTGACCTTAATGTAACTTCGTAATGTGGTGTAGTGTAATTTACATTTATATACGGTAGTTGGTATATTACATGCACAATGGTTTTAATCTAATGTCGCAATAAGTAGTTATGTGCAGATTGTAAATTGGACCATTATATTATAGTCTTCGTATGGTTTTGTACCGTGATTACACGAAGCAATCGTTTTTATTTTTTGTCTTCGTCAACTGTTATCATCCGTACTTAATTTCGAATGTAATAACTTTTGCAATTTCGCGAACGAGATGACAATATAAGGCGAGCTGCAAGGAAATGTTATTTTAAAATTTAGATTACATGTACGCGGCCGGTATATATAACGGATACGCGTTATTCGTGCAGTGAGACGCGAGGGTGTGTGTATATTTACTTAATCTCGAGTTTTTTTTTTCTATACACTACACCGGTTTACATTTTTTCGTCGTTTTTCTGGACCGGATAACCGGTGAATTGGATATTGATTATAGGTTTATTTCGCATCGCGTGGAATAATAACGAGAAAAAACACTGCTGAAATAAACGATTCACTTTTGTAACTTTTAAAGTTTGAAGAAAATAATACATTATAATGTAAACACAACGCGTGTAGAGTTATACACAGGAACTCGCGAAAAACTGTAATCGGAAAACCATTTACCGAATTTTTGCGAGAACACGTTTATGGTGTAGGTATTTTATTTTTATTTAATAAGAAATATTATTCTACCACCTGAATCAATTGAGCGGGCACAACATATTTATGATTTGGTGATGTGATGATTTTTAGTAGTAATTTTATGACCGTATATACATAGAATATATAAATACATAGAATAATTTGAAAATGTATTATACTGAATTAATACGTTCCTCTCATTGTTGTCGTAAATGAAAAAATAAATGTTTAATTTTGACTTCAAAGTGTATGTGATTGAATGTAAAATCAATTTTTTTATGTTAATGTAGAAAAAAAGTCTATAATATTATGAACCATGAAAATTAATAAAGTACCTTCGCAAAGTGACTTTTGGATTTCAGATCATTATCAATTAAGAACATTGTACACATTAAAATTCATTTTTAGAAGCTTATGTTTTAAATCACTGAAGATTTTATTGTTTCAAAGAGTATTACATAGGTTTGACTTTCATTCTAACCGAACATTTTTAAAGTTAAGTTGTCCTCGGATAATAATATATAATTTGGACAGAGTTAAGTAAACGACGTATTAATAATAGCTGCAAAAGTGAAAAGACATTCGGAATGAACTTTTCAATTATAGTTATATAATGACCAAATATTGTTTTATGAAATAATAAATGAAAAAGTGTAATATACTATTATTCTTAATCATTATTGTAAACGGGTAAAAACCATACGAAATTATACGTTTTTTCAATTCAAGGCATAAACCTAGTTTCACAATTTATCATACAGGTACAAGTAGTTGTGTAAATATGATAATGGATAGAACTAAAATCGAGTGACAGACATATATATATATATACATATACTTTTTTTTTTGTAAAATTTGTTGTATATAAACTATTTCAATTGGTTTTATGACTTAAAAATCGTATATCTAGACTGCCATGATGATTTATTGTGTCAATTTTATCGTAGGCACTCATAAAATTAGTCCACCGTCATTTTACACCCATATAGTGTACTTACTCATCATGACGTTGTGAAATACCTGTTATTTACAAGATATTACAATTCCTCCTGTTAAAAAATAAATAAATATTCGAGTACAAAGAATAAACCACCATTCAGGACAATGGTATTAAAAAAAAAAAAAAACTTTCGTCGTTTCAAATGGATTAAGTTATACGCGTACGTATAAACAGCGGTCATTTTGTTTTGTCTACTGCATATACAATATTGTCTTTTTATTAGTCATTTTCGTAAATAATAATATTTGAATATTGTTCTGAACGTTATGTTTGCGTTCTTGCGTTCGGTAATTTCTTACCTGTGTATATATTATAAATTAATTAATAAATAAATAAATAAATAAATAAATAAATATTATATATAATATAATATATATTATATATATAATATATATATATATATGAAACTCGTAAACTCATACTTAACTATTAATATACTTTAACCACATGCAAAAAAAAAAGCTTAAAATTGCGTAGTCGCCTGACGAACACGAACTTATCGAGGTGCAGCATGTATCGCTGTAGACACTCTACCATCAGCACTATATACTATATAATCGATATATAGTTTTTTTTTTAATCAATGAAATAAGAAATTCCTAGCCTGTAGTTATCTATATGTATGGTTATTACAGAATATAAATTTTTCTCTATTTTAAACAGATGATTATAAACATACAAATAGTATATGTATTGGCGATTTATCTAATATTCAACTTATTATTATGTGCAAAACAATAGAAGCAAAAATAAATTTTGGGGTGGTGAATATATATGGAAGTTGATTGGAGTGAGCATGTTGAATTGAGTATTAAATTATGGGCATTTTTTGATGAGGCGCTAATGAGCTCTATAATTTTATTTGTTGTGAGATCCTTATGTATCTTTTCATTACGTATAAAGTATAAAATAAACCACGGAGCATTTATAATAATTCTTAAAACTTTATTTTGGAATATTTAAATTTTTTTTATACACGTAGTCGGACAGTTTCTCAATATCGGCCATATTGGTGTAAGTAATTAATGGAATTAGAAAGTCGCCTGCTTATTTGAATGGAACATTTTTCATGAATGACTGATTTTTTGTTTATTATTGGAAATAGAGTCGATAGGCTATGGTATGATAGTTGTAATTTTGTTGATATGTGTGGCCCCCGGGTCAGCTTCTTATCTAAAGTGACTCCGGGGTATTTGACTGCAGGTTTCTAAAATGGACATATTGTCGAGTTTTAGTGATTGTGATATGGAATGACGACCAAGACTTTTTGTGCTGTTTGACGCGTTGATATGAATCTTTCAGTATTTACACCGTGTTGATAATAGGCGTACATTCTGAACATAGTATATTCGTTTTGTTGTATTATGTTTTTAGCTCGGTAAAACGTTTAACTGTCTATCTAAAGATCGATAGAAAGAGAAAGAATACACACACACACACACACACACACACACACACACACACACGTATATTCACCGACCGAATAATATTATATATTATTGTGCATGCAAAGTATATATATTATAATATTATGTCGTAGATGAAAAAATCTCGCTGACGGTTGCCCGCGCAGAGACAATGTACGAAATAATTTCATCTCCGGGGTAGACTTAGCGCGTGTACCGCCGTCGTACACGAGTGCGTTATATGTATATACGTAAATAGCGACGCGCACGTGAATAGTGTAATTATTCATTTTACAATGTGCATTCATGATATTTATATACGTTTGGATTGTGTGCGCGCCGCGCGTATATACTCGTATATTATACACGCGAATATAACGGAAGAGGAGACGACGACGAGTCGTTCTCGCTGCATTTCTCCGAGCGATTACCGTACGCGCACTTGCATATTATAATATGATAGAAATATAAACATTATGTTATGTGCAGACGGACCTACGGAGAGACGTGACAAACGCACGTTGCACGTGTAGTGGCAGGAGTTTTCGACCTGGGGGTCGCCAAAAATAATGAAAAAAAAAAATTGATTTTTCGTATGCGAGTAAACCTGTTATTTAACGTAAAATAATGTTTTTAAGTAAGAAATTTTCACTCGTTTGATATGGTTTAAATTATTTTTTTATTTTCGGTATGATAGCATTATCTGTGATGTCATAATAGAATAAGTGGTTTTATAATTTTATTGTTATTACTATTTTTTTTCCGAAGAGTTAGGTTAATAAAATACTGGGCGAGATTCAAAGAAGGTCGAAAGCCGACGGTTTAGCATAACACAACGCCCATGAAATCACCGCTGCATCGAGTTATGTATGTTTTTTTCATTCTTTCGTATACCTATAAATATTTTTCTTTTTACCTCTGCTTCAGTATCACGTGGTCACGGATACTTTTATTTACATTCTACACTTTGAATTCATCACTATTTGGCTTCGTCTGTTCCACACGTTCCCCTATGGCCTATCACGTCTCCCCAAAATAACCTCTAATCTTGTTTTTTTTCCCAGCCTTCCTCTTTCTCGGCTTCTCTTGACGTCTGACTCATACTTGTCTTCTTGACTGGCTAATCGTTACCTTTTTTCTCTTTGCATGTCCACACGTGCCACATCTCAATCTGTTCTCTCTCGTTTATCCAGCTAAACCCACTACTTGATAATTAAACTAAAACTCATACAATATTCATTCTTACTAGTACATAAAAACTTGCGTTTATGCATCAAAAATATACCAATGAATTCTAGGGTATGTAATCACATATTTTTTAAAAATCGTTGAAATAAATAAGATTTTCTGTTTCAATTAACAACCAATAGTTAGTAGGTATACGTTTTATCGGCCACTTCAATAATATTTATCACACCGTTTATACCATGGTACAATTTTGGAGCACAGGGATCAGATTGTAACCGTGTTGGTAAACAATAATTATTTATACAACCATGTTGTATAAACTATAATCTATTTACCTCTAAATGTATCATACGAGACTTCCTAAATTAATTTTAAAATCACGGAACAGAGAAAAAAATCGAAAAAAACGGAATTAAACATTTGAAAATATGCTTCTAAAACACTAAACTTGTCGAAATGTGCTCTTATAAGCATAAAAGTAATATGCACAAAAAATTTCGTATTTTTACTCGCTGAAATTTTATAAAAACATATTTAGTTCTTACTGAGTATAAAACGTAATTCACTAGAAAAAATATGCAAATGCATTCAAATCCGAGTTCTATGATTAGTTTATAAATGTTGATTAAATTTTAGAAAAACATAGTATGGTTAAAAAAATATATTGAAAATGTTAATTACAGTGTCGAGAAAAAACAACAAAATAAATAAATATAATTACGCGTTCTAATATTCGGATATGGAAATTCATCACAATATTCTTTATACGAATGTTAAGAAAAAAAGCAAAATCATTTTTTAATAAACAAACAATTATATTTGTTAAAAAATACGTTACGGTCCGTATTGTTTATTTACTACGAAGCATAACATACACTTACGCATACATTTGTGGTGTTTTAAATTTACAATCGTTTAACAAAAATGTTTTTTTTTGTTCTAAATAAGACGGCTACAGGCAACGTCATACAATAAGTATTATGCGTATGAAAATTGAATACTCAATATTTTTAATTCACATCAAAAGAAGTCCATTTTTTCATGATTTGAATAAATTTTCGTTCGTGTTAAATTATTTGCGAAGAAATATAACTGTAATAATGATCGTAAAAGTAGGTTATATATTTTTATTTAATGACCTAATAATTGTGCAAAGATGAGAAAATTAAAATGCTATTGTTGATAAAATACCATAATTAAAACAAACGTTTTGCATTTGATACGTCTTTAAAAAAATTATTAATCGTGAAAAATATGATTTATACACTTTATGTTATATTATATTTACCAAGCCGACAAAAATAAAAATGAAATTCAAAATTAACGTTTTTATCCTAATTTCGGTTAATTTTAGTTAATTAGTGAAAAATTATGGGGGAAATCTCAAATGGGTATGCACTGTAATGTCATTTGTTTTTATTTTTTTTTTCATACTAATTGCATTTTTAATAGTTACTCTTATTACATTTTTCTTTATAAAAAATGTTGAAATGTAAAATTCAACATCCCGCTAGTGCAAAAGGGTGTGACTCGTTAGGGTTTTTAAACACTGTATATTACAATTATCTTTTAAATATATATGAAAATGCAAAGAATAAAAAATATCGTTAAAAAAGCTGCATCCAATAAATTTGGAAAAAATCTCCAGGCTTATTAATTTGTTTCATGAATATGTATTTGTCTAAAGATCCACATACACGTACACTGAGTAAAACTAGGAAACAATTTATTGTTTCAAAAAGTTTGTTATTTCAGCAGTCTATATTTATGTTTTATATCATTGATCTCAACATCATGATTTCTGTGTGTGGTATATTTTTTACTTCTCTGTAACTGAATATTATGACAAAATGTATACGTACTTCACACAATGTAATGTATTCTTCGCTCCTTGGACAAGATAATGGGACGAGTGTATTAAATTTCAAAGAAATGATAGCTCATAGAAAATTTTCTTGTTTGGCGAATGAGAAATTAATTTTTATCAAGCGATTTAAAACATACTGTTTTATCTGTATCCAAAGTTTTTCGATGATTGGATGGATCAATATTTTTTAATAAACATTAAGGAGTTGAAAATTGATATTAAAACATTCAAAATTCCGTATAAAGCGTATAATAATTTACTTAAATACTTATAATATAAAAAAAATTCTGATTAACGATTTCTAAAATTTTTCCAATATCATTAGTTAAGTACATGAGTATGATCATATTAAATTTTCGAAAATTTGTTGTCAAATATTAAAAATTTTATTAAAAATAAACGATAAACTTTAACAAAAACAAGGTATTTTTAAAGTTCTATGTTTAGCTCAAATGTTGTTATTTTTTTTTTTTTAACTTTTTCAGTATGTATCACTATGTCAATAATACACAGTAGAAATTTCAAGTTTCTAGTAACATCACTTTTCGAATTATGACTAAATATGTAACTAAAATCGATTTAGTGAAAGTGTCGTTTACGAAAAATTTTATCGTTTTTACTCAGTTTTTCGGCAGTTTTTCTCTTCATATCTGGAAAACCTATCGAGAATAAAGAAAAATGAACCTTAGTTCAAAGTTACATTTATATGTGATTTCATATCTATAGAGTTGCTAGATAAAACTTTTAGACAAAGTTAAGAGGACTAAAAAGTGTCTCTAGAAAAAAAAATTAATAGCGTTTTAAAACCAAAAGATTTTAAAATTTTATAAACACAGACCATATTATACAATTAGATGCATAATATTCGGTTCTTACGTTCGCTCATTGTTGATACTGTTAAATTGTTAAACTGTTAAATTCCGACCATTTGGAATTAGCCATTAAAGTTTAATTATACTCATAGTTTAATTTTTTTTTCATCCACCTCATTCAAGCCTGTGAATTAAATATTTGATTATTTAAAAAATTTAATTTAATAATTTAATCGAGAGTTTTCATGAAGTCAAATACAAACCTATACTTGCATTCAAATATTAAAATAAAATAATTCACAACAATATATAAACACCTAAATGTACTCGTATTAAACTTACGCCCCTAATATATACTACAATACATTTGTGGTTTTCGGCTTTAAAGTTTTCAAAATGTTTTTTTAAAAAAAGGCAAAAAGAATTGTTTCTCTCGGATGAATTTTACAAAGTTCCGTTTGCAGCGTTACCGGTATTTATTATATTATGTATTCATGTTTCATGATGAACTTAAAAGAAAATTATATTTTGTATTATTGATTTGTTTAGCTTAATTTTACCCACATTTAAAATGTAGAAATGTTTATTATTATTAATGTGTAAATAATAATTTAGCGATAATGCGACCTTTTAGACTTTATTAAAATTGGATGGCCTCACAAAATCTAGGTATACGATTTTCGACTCTCAAACGAGTCTCGTTTTAAGAAAATAATGAGTCGTTCGTTAATTAATGAAAAAAAACATGTTATTATTTTACAAACATACAATTGTTTTAATGTTTTTTTTTTTTTGTAATAAGTACAGTAGTTAGCGCTTGGTAGTCAAAAATAGTTAAAGGCATTGCACTGATAACATTTTACTTTTAGGTCCCATTTTTCATTATTACTATAAAATAGAGTAAATTCAGATTAGTTGTGTATTTTTTCAGAAAAACTCGATCCCGTTGGCTAAGTTATTTCGTACTTACTATACTTATTCTTAATGGCGGATGGACGTTATAAGTGTAGCTTAGAGGCATGTCATTGTTTAAGTGTGTAAACATTTTTAAATTCTCACTATTCCCACTTCGAAAACGTGAGTAATATTGTGTAAATACAATGGCTAAATAAACATTATAATAAAATCATCACCATTTAAAAATACGCGTTCAATTTTTATATTTTTTTCTGCGTGGTCGTTTCGAGGAAAAAATTTTACCGTTTTTGCCGACACGTTATTGCACGACTTTTTATTAGGTTTCAATTTAATTAATTTATTTTTTTATTTTATTGAAAAGTAACGCGCTGTTTTTGGAAATATTTTCAGAAATTATTTTTTGCCCTCTTAACGTCATCGTTTATATCTAGTGGTCTATCGTCTTTGAAAAGCATTTAAAAAACGCGTGTGTACAAATACAGAAAATTCGTGGAATCGAAAACTGCTATAATATGTATGACGAAATTTGCATACGTTCAATGGTACGCAGGTAGTCATATAGTTATATATACACAAATAAGCATATTAATTATTAACATCGAGTTATTGGTGAAATGTTAATTACAATCGCATTTTCATTTATTGCATCTGTCGTGTTTTAGGGTTTAATATTGAACATGGAATTAAAAAATCAAATTTATTTAATTCAAATTAAACCAATTATTATTCCCTGTTAATATTATGCGATCAAATTGGTTTAAACATATAAACGAAACTAAATGCTATATTGCGAATGATCTTTACGGTATATCGGAACGAATTTGGCTATGTGTCTGAATATTGAATTTGAAACTTGTATTCTTTTTTTAATTTCTGTAAGATTTTATTGTGAAAATACATCGTACATTGCTCGTATTATCAAAATAGTTGATACATTTTTATTTTTATTGACAATCATAAAAAAAAATAAAAATAAATATTTCTTTTAAATATTTTACGCATATAACATATATAAAATATGATAATGGGGTGGGTGTTGCTGCAGTTTTCTTACAAACCAAACTCTCTGAAAGGTTGTCCGATAACTGTAGCATATATACGGCTGAGGCACTAGCTATATATAAAGCACTTTCCTATATAATAAGTGCCAATATGCATAATAATAAGTTCATAATTTTGACAGACTCTATGAGCACTCTAGCTAGTCTTAGTAATATTAATAACAAAAATGTTATAACTAATAAAATAATTAACTTGACTAATAAATTTAACGATAACCTAATCTTCGCATGGATCCCCGGGCACTGCGGAATAACCGGTAATGAAAGAGCCGACTTACTTGCCAAGGAAAAAGCCAATAACCCACACCAACTAACTGTGTGGAATATTAAATCCGACAAAGATATTAAAAAAATTATATACAATCAAATCAAAAATATCTGGCAAAAAGAATGGCTCAAAATGAATAGTAAATTAAATGAGATAAAAAGAACCATCGAAAAATGGAATAACCCTATGTCACTCAAAAGAAGAGAGGAAGTCGTACTCAATCGCCTCAGAATAGGCCATACGCATCACACACATGGCCACCTCATGAAAAAAGAGCCACCAAAAATATGCCTTACATGCGGAATTCCAACCTCAATCAAACATATCATCACCGAATGCAGAGACACAAAAGCGGCACGCCAAAAATTCAACATACCTGAACACCTTCACGACGCACTGGGTCCGGACGAAAAATCCATCCAAAATATAATTGTATTTTTAAAAGATACTGAACTGTACAATTTAATTTAATCTAATTTAAGTTTTCATTGATGTAAAAACAAGCCAATGGTCACGCTATCGAGGCTTTTCTCTTAATAAAAAAAAAAAAAAAAAAAAAAAAAAAAAATATGATAATATCATTCGACCTCCCCTCTAAACACACTCACACACACACACACACACACACACACACACACACACACACACACACACACACACACACACACACACACACACACACACACACACACACACACACACTTATCCACATCACCACCTCTTCGAGCCCCTACCGAAGAAAATACCTGAGTGCGCACCTGGGCCAGAGGTGTTGAACGCACGAGTGAGGTTCAACACAATTTATAAAACACGGAAACGCTGTGCATAATAATTTAATCATGTAACGCGATAATTGTGCAAACTACCAGACGTGTAAAACGTTTTGTATATTAAACGTACCGCGGCAGACTTTAATGTCGGACGCCCCGTAGTCGCGCGTGCACCGGTGAGTCGTCGTTCTGTTTGTACTCATCATTACAGCCGACAATCCGTCGTGACGGATGGACGCGGCCGTAGTGTTGTATGCATGTAGACATCATAATTTCCGCCGTCCAATCCAGAGACGGCGGTGGTTCGTCGTCGAACGAAATATTCTGTTTGCTCCACGTTTCAATCATTAAAATTATTGATTTGATGATTTTTTTGAAACTTTTTTCTCGTAAATCATCAGACGATTCCCACACATCCCCGAGTTATACGAGTACGTTTGTCACAAAAATTTTTTTTTTCTATTTATTTATTTTTTTTTTCATATAGGTATAATTTGCGCGTGTCACTGAGACAGCCTTCGCCGTGAACATCACAGCTATATATTGACTCTAATCGATCCGCCTCGGCCGTAATGATCTACGATTTCATCGATCGATTTACCGCGTCGACTGTACGGCGCCGTCGACGAGACGAGCGAATTCCGATTAGCGAAACGACGTAGGACGTTTGATTTATCAATCGATCGCACCGACAAGAATCATCGTACGACGTGGCTCTGCAGTCGGCGATTTAGCAATGTCAATGCGATTTATTGTCATGACGTCGTTATGACGTGCAATTATTGCAGTCGTTGCACGGAAGTGTGGAATTTCGCCGATCGCCATAATGGACGTAGAACGCGGGTTTGGTATATCGACATGAGTATACTGTATACACGTGTTGTTAATTTTTATAGCAAACAAGTAATGTCACGAGTGTTAATTACACGAGTTGAAAAATTTCTGTTTTCGCCGTTCGATTTATCCGACGTACATTCAGTACGGCGTCTGATTGGTATTCCAACCTAACGCGATACGCGATAGAGGAAAATCTAAAAGTAGAACGTTTCAAATGATAGGGCGATTTTTACACCGAGCACGTAAAAATTTTGATGGGTTTTTAATAACAATTCATTATCCAAATGTGTCGCGTTCGTTTCGCCGTAGCGTGCGCGGTAAAGACCGAGGAACGTCGAGCGAAAAATCCAAAAGAATGTTAAGTGCACAATAAAACCTACGTAAAAACCTCTACGGTCGTGCACATTAAACACCGCGAATCAACGAACGCGCAATGTTTAGTCTAGATACCTACCTACGTGAATGACTGTTTTTCACAGCAGCCCGAACGGTTTTAAATATTTATCATAATCTTTGCTCGTTTAGTCCGTTCGAATTAAATAATTATCGCCACTGCATAAACGGACGTTAAATGTACGACTCTGCGAATGTGTGCGCATATCACACGAGTGTTAATAACTCGATAAGATACGACGCGCTGTGCACCATATTTGTTTACCTATCGATTTCAGTGTTTTAAATTACCTCACAACGGTGTTAATTGTTTCACGCCGTTCGCGATCGATTAATTCGATTACTGTTCGAAATTATATGCACGGCCAAGCCCAACAAACTGGAGAAAAAAAATCGTTATTTATTAACTTTCGAGTAAAAATCGTCTAACTCAAACCACGATATCCACAGTCGTTTTCTGACAAGCATCTCTTCGCCGACTAAAATCACAATTTATTGGAATCGTGACTTTCGACAAGCGTGGAAACTTCCTAGGTACCAACAATAGGTGTTAGAATTGCATTATTCATGGAGTTGAATAAAATAGGTGACGCCGTTCCACTTATAAATTCTGATTTTTGAATTTTTACTTAAAAAAACAAAATGAAAATATTCCGTAAAAAAATTCGGGAAAAATACTAGTGATAATATATTGCGTTTGTCGAGTGGTATTTCAAAACAATAATAATTTGTACTCGAGACGTACCCGTACGATGACGCACCAACTAGTTTCAAGTGTTGAAACAAATTTATGCAATTTGATTTAGAAAATACAATAATAATACATTATAATAGGTATACTCACTTGGTATAATAGTTGTTTCGGTGCCCGCAACCATGCGTGCTATCTGTTACAATCGCGTATTTAAACACGAGAGTATATTATATACGCAGGCGTTGTTATTTTTACAATGATAATGTTATAATGCTGAATAATTTATAAGTAATAAATGGACATCAACACACGGAAAAAAAAAAATAGTAATGAGTACCAGAATATGATTGCTACTACCAGAAATTTCCGTTGCTCCCATGACAACAATATGTTTGGTTAAAATTACTATTTCTGTTTGGTTAACTGAGTTATGTAGTGGTTACAGCTAATTTAAGTTGTATATAAGTATTACGAATATAGTGATTACCAAACAGATTTTTAACACAACTATTTGTTTTTAAAGACCGTACAATACATGTATGTATTTACACAAATGCGATTTGTTGTAGACGCCTATTGGTTTGGTTGATAAAAACATTTAATTGTAAATGCAACCGTGTATAGTCTAGTGTTTGTTACAGTTCAGTCTTTAGCTACTACAATACTTTTATTAAGTTCAACTTTATCATTTCGGTTAGACCTACCACAGCTAGCATAAAGCTGTTACAGAATATTGTGTTAAGACTACAGTTGAGTTTTGTAGTAATAAGTACTAGCATTTCTGGGTACTGAAAATAAAATAGTATTACCTTTTTTTTAAATAAATAAACAAAGCAAAATAGGTATAAATAATAAATGTATTATTTAATAAAAAAAAAAAATTCACGTAGGGAATAAAATATGTACTAATATGCTCTTTAGTAAAAATTTCAGTGATTTCTTGGGCAAGGAAGAGCAGTCTTTGGGTTTTAACTGGTTTTTCTGGATTGTCTTGTAGTTCCCTTTTAACAATTAAATTACACAATTTTCTTCTTCCAGCATTATCCAAGACATCTTTATAAGCAGACAAAATTGATCTTCCTTCTGTTGTAGTCTTCAAGAAATCCAGAAGTTTAGGGCCCTAGAAAATTTTTATTCACTACTAATTAAGTTAAAAAGTAATAAAAATTGATATCAAGATTACCTTTACAGCAATATCATCAGTTGACGTTGTTGTTGCAGTTGATGTACTTTGCAATGAATAAGCAGATGATGTGGATGCCTCGTCAATGTTTAAAATTGTTTCTGTTTCCGGTGTTATGCATGATACATCTATGTTCAATGCAGATACATCATTTTGTGACGTAGATAAAACATCAATGTCTAATTGATTTATTTGAGAATTACTCAAGTCCTAAAAAAATATTATATAATTTAGTTTTATTAAGTATTGAACAATGGAAATTCATCCATGAATTATTATAAAATTTAATACCTAATAAGTAGAGAGCGGATTTTAGGTTTTTACATAATATTAATACCTACCAACCTATATTATTTTAAAATTAAATATTTATAAATTGATCACATATGTTATGCATACAAAATATTTATCTACTTGTATTATTATAATATAGACATTTTATTAAGGTACCTAAATGTTAGTTTTTATATACTTAATAAAAAGAATTTGGTTTTAAGAATCCCTCTCAAACATCGGTTCCAGGTACAGCTTTGTGTGTACAAATCTATGAGGTATTTTAATTTAAAAAATCAAATTTTTAGCATTCCTATTTTACATAGGTACTAAAGTTTAATTTAAGAGAATATTTTGAGTTTTTTTTAGCATCATAATTTAAACTTTTAAGAACCTAAAAATTCGCTCTCTGCTGATAAGTAGGTAATAACTAATAGGCAAGTAGTTACTATTGTCTATTTAGTAGTAAATATTTATAATAAAATAAGCATTAAATGCAGTAATTTAAAGGGTGACATGCAACTATAATATACTCTATACCCAAGTAACCTGTTTAATCCCCCCAAAAAATGTCTAGAATAAATACCGTGTAATTAGTTTCACTGCAGCTTGCTAATTCTATAACTTTTCGCCATTCAGCAATATTTGTTTTAAGTTTAGCCCTGTCACCAACTTTAGGCACAATTTCTTTTAACATGTCTTCATCAAGCATTGTCAAGCAAGAAATATCAACGCCGTGTTCTAAGAGTACAGTTAATATGGAAAGCTTCACGAATTTTAAAGTTTAATGCAATGAAATATTAATAATAAAAGCAGTGCTGTAGTATTACAAAAGCATGCTTTGTGTAAATTGTTAATTGATTATATTTGATAAAGAAGATTATTAAATGTGCTTCTTAATTAAACAAGTAGTATAAGTAAAAAAAAAATGTAATGTCCATTATTATTATTGAATATAAATGCCTAGTAGGTAATCAATAATTAATACATACCACGGAATTTTTCGACATAATGCCCAAGTTGCCATGCACATAACATATCCGTTACATCTGGATCCGCCATATTCTTAAACGATCAAGTAAACGTGTCGTAGCGGTAGGAAATACGGATTAATTACGAGTAAACTATACTTTAATAAAGTTCAACACTTGTAAGTGTAACACAAGACTATAATGTAAAATGGAAACCGACAACAACGGACTGGACAATGATGAAATGACAGGGAATCAGCGGTCGCCGGGCACTGAGTAACGAGTACTCGGTAGTGTTTACAATCTTGTTTGGTAGCAAGAACGCGATTTTGGCTATTTTTATCATATATTTGTTGTCACCACAGTTGATTCAGTTATATTAAACTAATAATAGTAAGAACAACTAAATTAATGATAACAACATAAATTATATTATTGGAAAAACCAATCATAACGATATCGATTATAAAAGGTATTGTAGTGGTTACAAAACAGAATGGTTGTAATCTTAACAAGTCTTATAGACATGTTATTTTGTTTAATAACAATTACAGCCAAGTTTGGTAAGCGCAATAGAAAATATATTGATTTCAACAGTATTGTTCTGTATCCACTACAAAAATATAATTGTTATCGCTGTATTAAAAACTGGGTTGATTCAACATAGGTCATTAAAACGAATACTAAAAGTAGTAAAGTAAAAATTACAAATATCAAGTTGCATTAACTAAAATATTCAGTACATTTTTTTACTTAGTACCGTTTACTACTTAATTGTTGTTTTAAAAACTAGTAAGGTTAAATCAAGAAATTAATAAATTACAAAATAAGATTGGTAGCAATTCCAGTACATACTGTTGTTTACAATCTAAATTTGTGTACAGATTATTATATTTTTGTTGTCTCTACATTAAAACATTTAACTTAACTGTTTTGTTAAAATGTATTCAGTTATTTTTTTCCGTGCACACTGTTGAATGCCAGCACGGTGGCGGCGGTTCTTAGGCGTGTCATCGCCGGATGAAATTGACACTCGATGTGTTTTATTTTTAATCGCAATTGTTCCTCACGAAACAGATACGTTTTTGAAAATTCCAAAAATAACCACAGAGCCCCATGTGTGTCAATCCGCATTGTGATCGATGGTGAAGCTAATGAATCTTCGGGAGCATTTTTTTTTTACCAGAAAACGTTAGACGCCAAAATGAAAAAAAAGAATCTCTTTAATCGCTATACCAGACACGTACTATACGCATTGCTCATCTGCCACCGGCCACAAAACGTTTAAAACAAACGAATCGAAAAAATCCTGTTTAGATTTATTGATCTATAGATGGATGTGCTAATTCGGCACGAAAGAAAATTATGACACAAAATCGACAGTTGCATTTTGTTACATGCTCACGATTTGGCTTTGCGAAAAACAGTAACTTTACACACCTTACGCTATACCATTGCAATTGATCATGCGCGTAATTCGATTATTTCCCATCGCGTCTGTCGCATTTTGAAAAAATGTTACCTAACCTAACCTGCGCATGTATACGTTTAGTATATATACACTATATACTTATACCTATCGATTAAAAAGCGTAACACAGTTAAACCGAAAAACCATCAAGAATATAATTCCGTATACTTACTGCCAGGGGTTAAAATGAGAGGGAATTAGTGGGACGTAAATCCCCTTCCTGGTAATAGTCAAAAAGCGTCCCCTTTTAGAATTTCTCTAAGTGGTATAATATATGTTTTATTTAAATACCAAAATAAAATGTTTCATTTTAAAATTCATGTTTATAAACAAGCATACATTTGAGTTTTATATCTAGAAGTATACCTACGGAACACATATCCATATGAGAATTAGAGGCCACAGGTTTTTTCCAACGTTAAGACTTGTTAAAAGTTACTTAACAATATTCTACTATTTCACAATCTGCACTGCATCGCCGCGAGGATACGAAACATTAAAGAACAGTATTTTCAACACAATAAAGCGTTTTATTTTTGAGTTTTGAATTAAATTTAAGACGCCAATTGGCGACCTATCATAACATTGTATTCGAATTTACGCTGTACACGTACATGATATTATGAGATGTGTGTGTGTGTGTGTGTGTGTGTGTGTGTGTGTGTGTGTGTGTGTGTGTGTGTGTGTGTTGATGATGTTTTAGTCAAAAACTCGTTCCAACCTAAGTGGTCCGGATTTGTCGGCGGATAGGGTAAAATTACATTGGCACAAATTTATACAAGCGTGCACACACACACACACACACACACACACACACACACACACAAACACACACGCACAGATTGCAAGTGCTCGCGTGGATGATAAAATTTGCTGTGACAAAATTTTTGCCCCATAGTACGCCATATATACATGGAAAGTACTAACACAAATAAATATTTACAGTGTTTACACATATACATACACACATACACACATACACACACCCACTCACATAATATATATATATATATATATATATATATATACTATGAGCATGTACGTGGATATATTATATTACACACACATACACATACATGTGTAGTTTCACTCTCGCCAAATTTAATGTTCACGCCCGAACGACCCTAAAAATGTACATACACATACACATCGAAATTGCAGACCGCCCCGTCGCCACCGTAATGTACAATTTACAGTAGAATTGCATTACGCACGCCGTACGAATTCGAGGGATTTATTTTAATTGCCGACTAACTCTGCTGTACCACGGTAGTTGTTTATGTACTTGGTCAAAAATATATTAATAATAATTGGACCATACACACTCACAAATACAGCACATTTACTCGTATTTTATACATTATACAACGTATATACATATACATATATGTGTGTGTGTGTGTGTGTGTGTGTGTGTGTGTGTGGCGGAACGAGGTTTAGACAATAGCTAATATGTTGTTATTGATCGTTTGTGTTACGAGAGATTAAGTATTATACGAAATAGGACCGTACCGTTATCATTATTGTTATATGGATATCGGATTCAGTAGTTTTAACTCCATTTGACTTCCCAGAAATTACAATGATCCACTGGTTATTTTACTATGAAAAAAAATTGATAACAGAATGTGGTCTAGAAAAATATAATTAAAAACTAAAATATGTATGGAGTTCGAAACATGTTACACAATGTTTCCGAAGAAGGCACCTATTAATCTATTTCAAGAAGTTTTTGTTTTGGAATGGCATAAATGTCGTACTCATTATCGCGTGCAAATATTACGGAATCAACATAAAATAGATAATTTTCACTGTATGATACAATGGAATAGTGAAATAAAAAGATCTCTTTGTATTTTAGTTCGGTTATAGTCGTCAACAAGCAAATTGTATTTTGTCCATGACGTTGCGATTGATTTAATAAAAAATAACGAATTTTCTCTGTTCACAAATAAAATAGAACTTTAAATATAATTATTTGTTTATTAAATATTTACTGGGTGGATAATATGGTCATTAATACACTAATGTAATACATTAGAGTATATTACAAAAATTGTCATGAGATCCAGCCCCCCCCTCAAATATCAAACATTATTTGCGCCTATGGTCATGAGAAATAATTTGTTCAGATCCGCATTGACGATGATATTTAAAATTATTATTTTACGATAAAATACAATCAAATTAATAAAATAACAATAATTGATCAAGTATGCGTCTTAAAATGTGTCTTGCATCGCGTCGTGCTGAAGCTAAATGACCGTTGAACGAGTTGTGATGTACAAAAAAATGTTTAAAAAAATTTCTCACGGGACGGTAAACAATATGTTTATTATTATTATAGTATTATTTATTATAATATTATATTTTATTGATTTTAATTTAATTTAATTTTATTATTTTATTTTTAATGGTTGGCATGTTGTTGGTTTTCATTTGTACCATAATTTAACTATAATGGATCAAAAATCCAATAATCCATTTTCGTGAATATTACAGTACTAATACGACATGCGTTCTCAAAATTCAAATATTTACATTTTGTTTTACAGATCAATATGTTTCTTGGTCTACATTTTTTTCTTGTTAACCCGCGATGGGCCAGTAGATATCTATAGTTTATAACAATTTCTCATTTGGTCAAGGGATATGTTCGACTGTAGTCCGTCAACTGTAAATGTAGAGAGAAACATTTTTTTTTTTTACTCTGGTACTGCGACAAGGACAAATCAAATGTTCCCGGAAGAGTAGAAATTTACCCCTGCAATATCACTGCAAACGATACGAGGTGGGCGTGAAATATTTGTGCAAATGTATTCTGTTATATATATATAAATAATAACCCGAAGTGTTTATGAATGTATAGCCTGCAGGTACCGGCATGAGAATATATGCTGTTAACAAGGAAAAGTGCAATCTAAGAGCGTGTTGATTTCCTGAATCCCGGCGTTTACATCACGTGAATTGATTATCGTTGTACGTGATAAGGAAAACGAGATACGTTTTGTCGATCATGCATAAATTGTATAATATAAATGTATTCGTTCTAAGCAAATATTTGTCCATTATATTAGGTGTCCAATAGTGATGTGATCAAACTGTTATTGACATACCGGTCTAATCAAACGATTATAAAACAATTAAAATAGTATTCAATAGTTTAGAAATATAGATACGAGACGACATATTTTGCCCGATCGTTTTCGAATAATACGTACTATTTTTGTGTCATTAACCTATACTCTGAACTCGAGATTAAATATTTAACATAGAAATCCTCAAGTATAAATTCCTCTTAACCCAACAATGATACATACAGTTAAGTTACATAATATACGCATAGTCAATTTTTTTAAATTCTCCTTACATGAGTGCATACTTTTAGAATTTTTTTTTCTGGTCGCCATTAGTATGTTTTGTAGTCTTGGTGGAATCACTTCCCATATTACAAGGGTGGCCAACATGACTATGTACGCGAGCCACATGTATTAATACGATTATATGAAGAGCCAAATTCTTAGAAACTGTTTGGTAAAATTGATATCAATTTTCGGAACGACATATTCATTTGAATCACTTTATTCAACAATGAAAATAATGAAGTCAAAATATCGTTCAAATTTGACTGATGATCATCTAATAGAATTGCTAGGAACTGCTCTCACATCAATTCAACGAGATCTTAAGAAGCTTACTAAAAAAGTTGAACCAAAAAAAAATACCACGCAAACAAATTTAACTTAATGTTTAATTTTTTTATTAATTATTCATATTATTTATTTATTTTTTTTTTTTCATAAATGTACACAAAGAAATTAAAATATTTTGGTTTTTGTAAATATTAAGACCGCGAGCCGCATACGACTATGACGAGAGCCGCATATGGCTCGCGAGCCGCAATTTGGCCACCCCTGCCATATTAGTTCGTGGTGTTTTGGGTTTACTCTACGCATTATTTCGAAAATTCGACTGCAAAAAAACGCGTGGGATTTCGACGTGTTGTCAACAGCGTTCGCCTGTGCACCGTCTACATATAGGTGGTGGCGGACGGGACGTTGTTATTACTCGACATTATTCCAAATGTAAACATTTCGAATACAAAAATTTCACGGCGAAAAAAATAAGAATAAAAAACGTTTCGGCCTACTAAATAAAATCGACTGGTCATCGAAACTCTATTTTCTTATGTCTCGTCAAACGGTGTGAAAAAAAAACAAAAAAAAAAATTAAAAATTAAAAATACTCCGACGTGGCATGTTATCACACGGGTCGTATTTTTTTTCGTCTCGTCCGATCCTGCGCTCGTCTCGGCCGGGCCGTCACGTCGTGTCCCGCTATATACGCGATCGGCCGAGAAAACGGCGATTCCGATTTCTATCACGACATTGGCGCACGACTGAAAGGTATATCCGTGAACTTGACACGTGATCGTCAACGCCGGAGATCGGACCGTGTCGTTTCCGCCGCACATTTCACCGTTTACCGTCGTCGTCTCCCGGGTGATTTCCCTGCCGTAGGTGCGAATGATTTTTTTCGCAACGAAAGCGGGCTAAATGTATAATAATAATAAAAAGGTCACTCGGAAACGTTTCACGCGTTTCCCCTAGGGTTAAAATGGAAATTATTTCACGGTAGTTTTTAAACCCTGAAAACGTTTATGCTCTGGTACTCGTGTGAAAATATTTTGAAAAGGTTTTCCGTGTCGTGCGCTCGATAAGAGTTAAAAAGGGACTCCACGGAAGCGACTTAGGCGTTGGCGCCCATACTTTGATTTCAACGCGAGCGAATATAGTATTTTGCTCTCGTTGTGCTGTGCTCAACAGTCATTTGGTTATTAATTATTATCATCGATGTCTATGAATCGTGAAAAGAAAATGTTTATCCGAACACCAGGAATTACTAAATAACGAGTCTTATTATCTAGATGTGGTTGATAAAAAAAAACAGGTTTATACATAGATTATATGAATGAATATGTGCCCTGTAGATTCGTATGAGATATTTTGTGTCCAAGCTCACAGGTAATAGGAAAAAAATCACACCACAGTGAAATCAATTCATTCTTAGCTACATTCTTTAGAATATAAAAACATGTAAGGTATAAGAGATATTCAGTACACTAATACACATACATGTCTGCGGGTAATGTATTTATCATTAAGAATACAAAATTAATACTTTTTTATAATTAAATTCTATGTAGGTAAACATATACCGTGTAGTCACAAAATTATAAAATTGATGTACGATTCTTAAATTTGAGCGAAAACAATTATTGAAATAAAATTAAAAATGTTTCATTGCGAAATGCGTATCGATAATTTTTTTATAATATGACTTCTTTGTAAAACGTGACTCTGTGGCAGAATCAACACCAAATAATTTACAGATTTTTGCCAGTAGTTCTCGATATCAAATACTACTCGATATTTTTTAAGACAGAAAAAACCTTTCTGCAGAACCATTACAAATTGAACAGGAAAGAAGAATTCTTAACACGATGTTTACATATAAGTACCAATATCGATAACTATTGTGCGGAAACATAGTGATATCTCAGACGACAATACTTTTTTTATGTCTTGGCACCTATTGGCTATTATCGGTACATATTTCGCGAATTCTACGTTAACGATAATATTTAAAAAATTATGATTTTATTTATCAGCCAAATACCATATTATATCAAAAACATCTAAAAAGTTTACCACCCGGGGCCCAAGCCCGTCTTGACCTCCTTGAAATATTTTCCGTGTGTATACCAGGAGTTCGCTAAACAATATTTATGTACAAGAGGGTTTATATCCCTCGAATCGTTCCTAAGATCACCATGGTCGTTCTTCAAACAATCAGATTACGCTGTTTTGAATAATCAAATTGAATAATAATTATTTCATGATTACGTCCGTTAGAAAAACTTAAAACGCGTGCGCGTCATACGGGTCGCGCCACCTGGTGTTCTGTGCGGACACTATTGCGGTAGACCATGCAAGCCGCGATGGCGACGCTCCGTGTCTTGAGAGTGAGTTCAGACAGTGGAGACTTGTAAGCTCGACAAACTCGCCGAATACATATTTTTACCGATACGGTAAATTTCTTAAATACAGTTTTCATTTGGCCTTTAAAAAGAATGGTTTTTAATTAATTTGAATTTAACATTGATTGTATTGTTTGTATAAATATTCTTTATCATAATTGACTCACTCAAACTATAAAAAATTAGGTACATTATAGTACACGCTTACCGAAAGATCTGATCGTTATGTTATTTTTCCATCCGAAAATCCGTGAGTAAATAAAAATGTCTAAGATCCTTGAAGCAAGCCTATAATAGAAACACCTATTCACGTTTTATTCGACGCATATACGAGACTCGAGAATGGCCGCGTGGCAAAACGAAATACAGAGGACGCTCTCTAAGGTTGTTTATAAATAAATCGATAAAAGACTTGAAAGCCCTGACAATATTGTGAGAGTGAGACTCAGGGAGGGACGTATTAAAGGTCTACATGGAGAGGGGGCAAAAAAAATTTAGGGCCCAAGTTTGTGTTTATATATATATATATATATATATATATATATATATATATATATATATATATACAGTGGAACCTCGATAACTCGAATCGGTTGGGGGCGAAAAAAAAATTCGAGTTATCGAAAATTCGACTTATGGAAAACCTCGGTAACTCGAATCTGCAAAAAAAAATTCGAGTTATTGAAAATATTTTTTTTTATTTAAAAACACAAAGACTTCAATTTTTTAATTATTTATTTATGTATGTATTTACTAATAAATGTATAATGTATGTACTATGTAGGTATGTATATTGTATAAAAAATTTAAAAAAGTATGTATAATGTAATGAATAAAGTAGACTAAAGTAGAAAAAAAGAACTATTACATTTAAATAATAAAGAACTATTATATTTTATAATATAAATTCGAGTTATAAGCTAAAATTCAACTAAAATTACTTCGACTTATCGAGAAATTCGAGTTAGCGAAATTCGAATTATCGAGAAAATTTATCACACATATCATATATTGGAAGCCAGGGGCCAAAGTATTCCTTCGAGTTATCGAAAATTCGACTTATAGAGGTTCGAGTTATCGAGGTTCCACTGTATATATATATATATATATATATATATATATATATATATATATATATATATATATATATATATATAAATAGCTTAAACAAATTTTTTGTCGCTTCGCTTGTTATTTACTGCCCATCTAAATTTCCGCTCGGGGCAAATTTCCCTTTTGCCCTCCTTTAATGCATCCATGGACTTAGGTTGGTCTGATTTTAATTCTGTGAAAATCTTATCATACTTAAATATGTCTTCTAGTAAACGATCGAGACATTTTTTTGGAATTTAAACTTTTGAAAATATCATAATGTATTAAACATTTTATTTTTTACAACATTTTTATTTGAGAATATCTTTTAGTTCTAAGTTAATATTTCCAATAAATACCTCGACCGTTCTTAAGTAGAGGTATATTAGAATATGATAAAGGTTTTACAGAATTAAAATCATTCCAGCTTAAGTCTCACAAGTTTTTCAGAACTTAGACCCGTTTTATTTGAAAGATAATCGAATATTTAGTTATAAGTGTAATATTCTGACATGTGCCTGTGAGCGCGAGAACGCGCGCAAACGGAAGTGTCCAGCGAGCCGAGATAACGATTAACGACGACTCCGATAATCTAGTATGCAATTCCAATACTTACAAAACAGAATAGAATAATAATTCAAATCGACCGTGAAAACGTACACACACAAATTTTGATATACATTTCACACACTCTCAACACAGATTTTATCAAGATCGATGGGTTATACATCTCGCTCTTCGGCCAGAGAATACGCTTTGAAATGATGGGGTAAAAATTAAAGATATGAAAACGTGAATTATTTCATAGGGTGCAAATATTTCTACGTCGCAGTAAAAAAGAAAAAATAATTCTCACGTGCGCTTTATAGCTGCTGTGTCGTACCACGCAGTACACTCTGACAAAACGGATGCGATTGAAAACATTATAAGGATTTATTAATACATGTCACGATGACGTGATTATTGCATTTTTTCAAAAGAATTCCGAGAATTCAAAGTACACCGTCAAGTCAGTATTTTTGTTTTTTTTTTATCATTTGACATTGCATAATTTTTTCGTATCATCTCACGATATACAACATAATTCAGATATCTCTACCCACGGTAAATATAATGAATGGTTGGTTTTTTTTTTTATCATATTACATTGACTTTTTATGTAAGTTTTTGGTTTTTTCATTTTTGTTTTGTTTATTATTTATATATATATATATATTTGTGTATGTATGTATGTTTAATATTGATTAATACACTCGTTATGCCCTAAAAACCTAAAAATCCTTAAATATTACACTCTTAAAAGTATTTTATTTTCGCCGTTTAAAAATTAAAAAAAAAAAATTCATAACATTTTTTATGATAACATTATTATTATGTACATTGATTTTTTAATAAATATACAGATTGTATTTTTTCGAATAAATTAACGTCAATTTTTAATTTTTTTTAACTTTCCTTTACAAGTAAAAAAATCAAACACGTATAGATTTCTGATTGAGTAATTATTATTAAACTCAAAAATATTAAATAAAAAGTGGTGTTTTTAGAGCGAATAGTTTTGTAAGCCGTTGACCTACTGGTTTTCCAGAACATTTTTTATTCTAAAACACTAGAAATTAATTCTAAAATTTAAATTTGTCTTATTTAGTCGGTGTTTTTTCTAGTTTTTTATATATTAATTTTCCTTTTTATCTTTCTAAACATAGTTTTCACGATATAAATAGATTCAGATTGCAACTTGCTTTGTTTTTCTGTACAATAATATGTTATCGAACTAGGAAATAAACTACAATTGAAAAAATCACTTTTGCTTTCAAACGAGGGTTGATAAAAATCATTATAAAATATCTTTATCATTGTATATCAAAATATAATAAAAACTACTATTTTTTTTTTACAATTTTTCGACTAAAAAATATTTTGTATAAAATTATTAATTACCATAGAGCTGATGTCGCTCTGTACCTAATGCGTCATTGCGTCAATATGTCATTAACTCCCTAAGCCACACATATTCCAAAATTATTGTGTATTGTACCTTTTTGTGCGATAAGTGATAATCTCTGATAATAATCATGTGTTTATACTATAGAGTACAAAATAAGAATATTCTTATTACTGTATGGTTTATACCCATAGATCCCCCCCCCCATGAACTGTATTTATATATTGACTTATATCTACAAATAGGTTTTTAAAATATACAAATTTATAAATTATTAAAAAACTAAAACAAATTAAATGTTTAGTTGTATCATTCATACATATTATTCTATTCTATAGGGTTAGTAGGGGTAAGTGCGTCACAAAAATAAAATAGTTTATCCTAATTTAATTATATTCGCTTACATTCTAGATAAATAATTTTGCTTAAGTTGCCATTGAATCCTCAGGTTATACGCTGTTCATATTTGATATCAGAAACGCAATTGGTTGAAAACTCAAGTAGTATACTAGCATTAAAAAAAAAAAAATTCAAATATCTTGGGGTAAGTGTGTTATTTGGATATATTTCTCAATGTAAATGTATTAGTTATATAACGGGGTAAGAACGTCAAAGTATAAAAAAATTGGTATTAATCTTTTTTTTCAGAAGTAAAATACCTTTTTTACTTTTCTTACAATATTATTATGAAATTTTTTTTAAAAAAATCATTTTTTAAATTGGTATATACAAAAAAGCTTATCATACTTATGATTACTTACTTAAGAGAGTTTTTAAGTAGATTTTAATTAAACAGTTAAAGTTAATGATATTTAACAAATATTAATTTTTTTTTTCAAAACAAAACAGTTAGTCAGAATTTTTATAACTAATATTATTTTTAAATAGGATTCACCTAATTATTCAGTTCAAGATTTTCATAAAAAAAAAGTAAAAAATATTTTTAACAATAAAATATTAACAATCAAACAATTTTAATCTAATCAGTCTTTTGATTAGGTATACACTTAAAACATATTTTTAATAATAAAATAATAACAATCAAACAGTTTTAAACCATACAGTCTTTTGATTAGGTACCTATATACAATTAAATTGATTTTTAAATAGGATAAATTATACATACCAACTAATCAGACTTTTGATTACATTAATCAGTTATTACTTGATTTGGTTACCTAAAAGTTAAAGTTAATTATACAACACAAATATGAAATGAATATAAAATATATTTATGCATGAAACAGCTAATCAAACTTTTAATATCTATATTTTGCCATTTCTGGAACTTATATTGCACAATTTGACTTGGAATACTTTGGTGGTCAGGTATGTAAGTGTGACGTGTGTGTGTTTATAAAAACTTATATATTTGAAAATGTTGATATTTTAATTTTATTATTTGAGTATTTGACCTATTGTTTAAGACTATATAAAAGTATTCAGAGTTAATAGCAGTGATATAGTGGAAGTAAATTAATTTTCCTATAGTATTTTAGTTGCTTCTTTACTTTGCATCACAATAATTAATTGTAAACTTACAATATTTCTCAGGCTACTTGTTTAAAACTAAAACTATAAACATCAAAGTTAAAAAAATATATATATTATTTTCTTACTATTTTATAGTCATTTTTGTTTAGAAAACTGAAAAACATTAAAAAACTTGTAAAATAAAAAAAAATAGGTGAATATGAACTTTTACAAAAATGAAAATTTTCATAAAAATCAATAAATGTTAAATAAGAAGTAGAAAACTAAAAATATACAAAATTGAAATAGTGAATTAGTGTAGAACGATAAAAAGAGCACTCAGTATGACATTATACTGAAAGTCATCTACGGTAGATGATATTAAACTCGATCGGTGCAGTGTTGGCCAAATTCGATCAAAACACACACACACACACACACACACACACACACACACACACACACACACACACACACACACACACACACACACACACACACACACACACACACACACACACACACACACTTACATTTATGTGCACGCGTAGAATATAATCATTGAAATAAGATTTCACGTTGTGTTTGTACAACGATGATTTCCGCGGGAGACGTTGTTTATATTTCTAATACACTTAAGAATAAATCGGAAGGCGGTATCGTGCCATCGAGGGGCAAGGACGACGGTTCCGGTAGAAAAAAAACCACACCGCAATGTATTCGGTTTTTACGAGCCAAGCGAATGAAATTCTCAGACTTTCCGTACATCGTACCGCGGCAACAGCAGTAGTCGAACGCAATTTAAAATGCGGCGGCCGTTTGCCGCGTACGCGTCGCGTCGTCTGGGGGCCTATATTCTCCCGCGAGAAACGAGAAAACGGAAAACGGCTCCGGGATTCGATCGGAAATATCCGTCGGGACATTACGCGCGTGCGTGCATCTACACATTATACGGCATGTTGTCGACATTTGTTCTCAAAACTGAACGCGTCGTTAACAGAAACCCTACGACCATTCGCACAAACACTCGTAACAACTTAATTATGTTAAAAAAATCTCCGTAAAAAAAAAAAAAAAAAAAATAATAATAATAACAAAGGAAGAAAAGCTAATAAAGATATTTCAACGATACAAATAAATTGCAAAGGTAAAATGTCAAAAATGTTTCCTTCTTTTGACAACTCAGTGTACATCATAAGCTTCAATGATGTAATTATGATAAATTTTATGTCATCGAGTTAAATAGACATTTTAGAATTCAACATGTATAATATGGAAAATCATCGGTTTTCACGCATTTTTCCAAAAAACCGACAGAGAATTTGAATGGGTTCGGAGGTTGAAATAATTCCGAATCGCGCATATGATTTTACTTGGTTGAATATTTTGTTCAATTCCCTCCGACTCTAATCCGAGGTTACACTGCCACTGTTGACGTCGGCGATCTGAGACGTCGGCGGAAATCGACTAGGAGGGCGCGCGAAGGAAATGTATGTTAATAACCGATAATCCCACACAACGCCGCTCTGTCGAATCGTCGTCAACGAGTGGGAAAACTTAACGTCGGAGACGACGACTGGCGACCGTCGGTGATCGTGAAGTCATTCGATGATTTGTGGAAACCGGATACCGTCGTAGCGGTACGGCGGTAATTACCGAATTATTACCACGCGTTCACGATGATTACGGGGTGCGGCGCGGGGTATCGACTGTTATTTCAAAACGCCAATCGTCCTGGTGTTTGTAACGATAGAAAACCTTTAACGGGCCGCCATTTCGTTTCGACGACTATCAAAGCTACCAGAAGTTTTTCGCCAACACCGCGTTTACGCCTATTGATGTCCGCGTACGTAAAACACAGGCGAGTGAGGTTCGCTGTAGACGATGTTGTGAACGCCACGTCGCGGCGCTGACGACGACGACAATGATGACGACGATGAAAATGATGATGACGACAACGACAACGATGACGACCACGGCGCTGACGACGACGACACTGATGATGACGACGACAATGATGATGACGATGACAACAATGTCGACGAAAACAATGATGACAATGATGACGACGATGACAATGATGACGACGACGATGATGACGACGATGAAAATGATGATGACGATAAAGGCAACGATGACGACCACGGCGCGCCGTCGCAACTCCAGTAATCTGAACGCGCGTGCAACGGGCCGGTACACAAGGCTGCGTCGTCGATCTCCACCGTACGATATCGTGACGTCTTCGCGTCACCTTAAATACCGTAAGCCCAATCATTTTTTTTTTTTTTTTTTTGGACAAAACGCGTGGTGGGTAGGGTAGAGAACGTCCGCTCGGTTTGGGTTTCACGCAGAAGAATAAGCGTCAGACGAAGGGAATTCGTTTGTTTTTTTTTTATTATCATTATTATAATAACGATTATTTCTATAAGCACTTATAAATACGTGTATAATATGTACATAAAGCGTGCACAAACGGCGCGGTACGGAGGAAAATGTAACTTTGGAATTTTTCGTCTGTTTTTATTATTTTAACCGACCAAGGGCAACGTTTACGCAGTCGTTCAGACCGTTCGGAGACCCACGTCAACGGCTTTGTCGCACCGGGAGTATTAATTTAAAGACCCACCGCTTCGCCCCGCGCGCCGCCACCGACAAAGTCCGCGTCGGAATTCAACGTATTTCATTTTATTTGGCTACAATTGTGCGGCGGCGGCAAAAAAAAACGCGGATCTTTTCAAACAGGACCTTTTTTCGTCTGTTCTTGTACTCGTGTCCGTATAATAATATGTATGGTATACAATGTGTGTATGTTTTGAAAAAAAAAAAGTATTTCTATGATGTATAGCAGCGGTTCTCAAACTTTTTTGTTCACGGAGCCCTTATGTTCATAAAGAAAATTACGGAGCCCCGAAAATCAGACAAATCTCTATTTGAGACAACAATAATTCATAAAAAAATGATGTCAATCGTAAATATTTTTCTTTTTTTTTTTATGAACGAAAAACCCAACTTTTATCTCATCTCATTTAGACTGTGATACAAAATATGTGAATCTATAAATATTTGAAGGTTTTTAAACATTGAAAATAATACTTATTGATACGATCCAGATGATATTGAATATAAACATAAAAACGTAACTAAAAAATATAATAATTTAATAACTTGAATATAATGAATACAGATATGCCCAGGGAGCCACGGAGCCCCTAGTCTACTCTCTTGGAGCCCTAGGGCTCCGCGGAGCACAGTTTGAGAACCACTGATGTATAGTTTAAGAGAATAAATGTCCGTTAAAATATAGTAACGCTCATAATATTATTACGTTAAAGTGCGTTGAACGGCGATGACGATTGATTCGGCCATAGCGTTTTTTCTCGAGTCGTCTGAATTCGAACACGGCCGACGATTGAAAAATCAGGTATTTTCTGATCAGCACGCGATTGTTGAATTTTATCATACGATTGCCGGTGTAGTGCATATGCGTTACTTCGCGTATCAGAGTTCGGTTATTGTTATCAACTTAATGCTTATAAGCAGGGCTCGGAACTTTATGCAATTGCATGTTTTTCAGGAAGCTGCATATTCAAAATCTGATTTGACACAAATTCGTTTCATGGTTCATACAATTGAAATACAAAAGTTTATGTTGCATATTTTTACATAATTTAACTAAATTTAGGTATATGATTTCGCATATTAAAAGATTTTAAGCCTATTAATGCATATTTTATGTTAATAATTTATTATTAATAAATTTAATTTATGTTGTACCTAGTATTAATTTCAGTTTTGTTTTCACTGGCTCAGTATTTAATTTTGAAATTTTCAAGAATAAAAATAAATTTATCGCCCCGTATCGTTAAATAAGTTGGATCTCGTAATCTTAATGACCGGCCGTTTGTTGGATGGTCGATAACTGCTGGTATTTTAATATTTTAGTTGGAAAAATACATGGGACATTTGTTCATTTTTAAAAATCCAATAAATAAATATTAAAATAATTTTTTTTTTCATAATCATACTTTTAGATATACATATTTATAATAAAAATAGTCAAGGAAAAATTACAAAAAACATTATTTTGTACCTGATTGAAAAATAATTTTTTTTTTCATAATTTCACTTTTATATGAATATTTACAATAAAAATAATTGCATATTATACTGCATATTTGATTTTTTTTTAGCGCATACTTATGCACATATTTTATTGTTTTTTAGTGCATAAAGTTCCGAGCCCTGCTTATAAGTTATAAGTTTATAACTAACACGCGAGTGCCATACCGCGATTAAACAGTTGGCGGCGGCGTACACGCATCATTCACGGTGTTTGATTAATTTAGTTAAGTACGAAGAAAACACAGCACTGAGAAGCTCGCGTGGATATAGTTAATACGTTGAAATTATTGGAGACCAGTCTTTCGATATAAAAGAATAATGTCAGTAAAAATTACGCGTTTACTAAAAAAAAAAAAAAACAATACGTAAAAAAAAAATGATTAATAGTTTGAGACGTGAGTACTTTTCGCATAATATATAAAAGCTGCAGACATAAATGCGCTATTAGATACAAATATAGTTTACCTATAAGATTATCTGTGGACTGTGGCACTCTCGCCGTAGGCCAGGGGTTCCCAACCTTTTTATCATCGAGTATCACCAGACAATTTTATAATCGATACGCGTACCACCTCAATTCTAAAACTAAATTAGGAGTCAATTTTTTTTAACGTATATTTTTATTATTTATTTAATTCTTTACATTTTTATTATTTGATATTTATGAAAGTAAAAAAATCATAAATCTAAATATTTAAATTTTAAATTACAATTTTCAAATTAATTAAAAAAATAATAAATATAAATAATAATAAAATAAAATAAATAAAATTAATGTGATATTTGCTGTTGTTTATTTTTTTACAAGGACATCAATATCAGGCTGAATAGAACTAATTTTCACGCTTAAGTCACTTTGAATATCAAGTTTAGGTACTTCTCTATTAATTTATTTTTATAAAATGATAATTTTATAAAATTAACTAATATCAAATAAACTAAACTAAATAATATTGAATGCAAATAGTAATAAAAACATTTCTTCGCGTACCACCTACGAGCCTTCCGCGTACCACTTGTGGTACGCGTACCACGGGTTGGGAACCTCTGCCGTAGGCCGTCGGCTAATACAACGTTACTGTTGATTGTATATTAAAATAATATCGAATCGCTATGTATTTCGCAATCGCATTGTCATCAGTTTATTTAGTTGCACTGATGTCATGTACGTATTACGCATTTTTTTCTGTATGGTCGTCGAGTTCATTTTTAGTATTCGCTAAAGCTTTGAAAAAAAAATGTTTTTGTTAAATACAACAATAATTATATTAACTACATAGATATTATATAGTCAAATAAAAAATAATAATAATGATAATGAAGATAAGGTTATCGCCAAGGTGGATATATAATATATATCAATCCACCTTGGTCATCGCTGTCTCGTCGTGATAACGTAGTAGTGTTCTATTCTATGGTAGTGCCGTCATAGATATTATATAATATCTATGAGTGCCGTCGCCATCTTGTGTTACTTCAGACGCGACGGCGACATCCAAAAATACTAGTATACTCCTACTCATACGTGATAAAATGATACCAAAATAACATTCCGATTTTTTAGAATATGTATTTGTCGACGACAGTGGAAAAATATTGCGACGTAAAGTGATTTTTTTGTTTAGTAACTTCAAAATTACACATCGTTTTTATATAAAACGAAAATGTCATGAAATAGCGAATGTAATAAATAATAATCACATAACACAACTGCAGGTATTCGACGAGTGATTGAAATAATTCAATTTCGTTAGGTTCGACAAGGTGAATCAATGATTCAAGAATCAATGATTCTACTAAAGGATAATACACAGAGGTATTTAACTTGGGCGTCCATATAGGGAGACTCGGGCTCGACCGGATATTTTTGAGGGGAAAATTTAAAAAAAATGCGAATATGATTCATATTATATATTGCAGTATATGTATCGGTTGTACGTGTGGCACACGGTATTTTGACATCTTAGCGTATGGTATACTCGTACGCTCGAAGAGCATTTTGAAACTCGATGAGGGCTTAAATTCGTGCTATACTTTAATGAATTATTCGTCGAAGTAAGAGACACCTAGAACAATAACTCCTCGTTTTACTCGGTTTAAAATTAAATTCTTTCGACTAATATTACTGCAGTAAAGTATACATAAACAATTTAACAGTAGTATTTTTACTGTCAAAAGACGTAAAATGTAGTATTTAAATTTAAACACAACAGGTTTAAATTAAAAACAAAACTTATTTTGATATTTGAAAAAATAATTATGTAGTCTCTTTCCAAGTATAGTAGAGGCATTAATTTATTGTTTCAGATTCGACCGGAATTCGGAGTCAGCGCACTTTTATTGAGTATATATATTTTAATAAGCGAAGGGTTTGTACTCTATTGAATTCTTCGAAATCTTCAAGGTTTTTTTCCAATTGTTCACAAATTCTTTCGAAAGCTACTGAGAATTTACGAAATTGATCCGTCCAGCGTATATAAACATGCTACAGCGTTTGTGTTCGACGTTCAAGTTGTCATTAACTTTCTTTCCTTTTGAGTTTCGATGGAGTAAATCATGAAACTTTCTGGGGATTTTTTATGCCTCTTAAGAGAGTTTTTCTTAAAAAAATAATCAAATAATTGAAAACCATGTATACATCACTTTTTAGTTGTACGTAGAATCTGAAAAACGTAACAAATAATAGTCAGGCATTATATTTTTTCACAATACATTTTAAAAGAATAGATACTGACGAATTGATTGAGCTCACACTGGACTGTATAGTTTACTTATACTACGTTTAAACGACGTTATGGATTTGATTGATGTATGTACGTGTACCGATAATAGATATTCGTCTTTAATTGTGTAAATTGTAGAATTTTGTGAAAAAATATTCTTACATACATTACGCACGAGCCTAGAGTGTTCAATGATACTTCTCACTACAATGAGAAGTGTCATTGAAATTAATGTTAGACTATGAAGCAATTGTTTTTTGTTTCGAAATGCTAATATTAAAAATAAAATAAAACTCTTTCAATTCACCTGCACTCAAAACCAACTGAAATTTTTAGTGTTCGTCGACTTAATAGAATATCAATACGTGTTTATAGGTATTACTGCATATAGTGCAGTTCCAGACTAAATCTAAAATTGAAAAAAAAAACCGTAAGATATAGATGGTGGAAGTTCGTATTTCACCATTTCGTACCTATAGGACAAGATAATGCTGCAAAACACTTAAGATGGACCATTTTTACGGCTGGCTCATCTGGCGCACGTTAATGTTGTAAATTAGATTATTTTAAATTTCGAAAGCAATATCAATTGCTTTTGGATAACGAGCTAGAGTGAAGCTCAGAGAATAATTTGGTTACTGGTTTTTGGTTTTTTTATACTTTTTATACTTTTATACTTTTTATGCAAACTCACAAATGAAATATGATTGTAATAATGTTATAAAGTTTTCAGCAGTAAACACTTTGAAATGATGGACGTTTTTGGAGTTCAGTTCCATTACGTTTAAAGTTACGACTGGGTAACTAAAAACGAATGCATAAAAATCTAGTTTACAATACTGTTAACCTAACCGTTTTTTTACTAAATTTTCGATATTTTTTTGAAGAATATGGAAAAAATGTTGAGAAATCAAAAACATAACCTCTTTAAGTACCAAGTAAATGAAAATTAGTATACTTATTTAGATTAGATAAATGAAAGTAATCACCTGACCACTATTTAAACATAAATATCGGAGTAACGGACACAAAATGAATAAATAACGTATATCATTGTAAAATTAAATATCATTCGCTTTATTCAGAATTAAATCACTGTTATAGTATGTATAATTAAATTTTGAAATTTCAATGAATTATTCTTACCGGATAACAACAAGGACAGCAACCTTGAGCATAAATGCTTACTATAAAAAAATGTATATAAAAGATAAATCAATTTTTTTCTGATTTTATCAACGAATTTCTATAGTTATAATAGTCCTATGGACTACACACGACTAAAAAAGCTATTCTAAAGGTTCATCAATCAAAACAATATATAGAATCAATTATTAAATGTTCACGTTATTTTTTTTTTTTCGTGTCAATCATGATTCTAGTAGTGGCAAATATAATTAAGAAAATATAATAGCAATTATAATAATATATTAGTATAACATAAAACAAAATATGGCGTGGTCATAGCATGCAATGTCGATTAGCGTTTTCAGTCGCCCGGTGCTGGGACCGCGCCCGTGGTCAGAGTCGGGTCATCTTGTGTGCGGGTCCTGGTGCCGCCGGGCATACCAGTAAGTGTGCCATCGTCTGTAACGTCCGGCGGTGACGAGTAAGGCACTACTGGTCATTTGAGCATCGCTGTTTCAACGTGTTATCTCATCGACTCCGCTCTCGTCGATTTAATCGGTCTTCCGCACCTGCAAGCTCGTTGTCGGAACAAAACGAAATGATATGTTGACATTTAGACATCACGGGGCGTTATATTATACATGACTAATAGTAATTTTTGAAAATAAAAATAAATATTTTTTCAAATAAAGTCATTCTGTAGAATTAATTATAAATAGTATTAGAAAAAACAAACATTTTTTAAACCTATCAAATTTTGAAAGAATGAGAGAAATGTATAATTTTCAAAAACACAGGAAATTGTACGGTTTTTACACATTTTAATAGATAGCTAATGTAATCCTATAGGCATACAAAGAACACAACTTCTTAAAGTTATTTGCAATATTATGTTTTATTTCTTTTTATAATACTGTATATTGAACAGTTTGAAGTGGATACTTTGAACAGTTATAAAAATAAATAGAAAATATTACACACAATTTTAATAAGTAGTGGTCGAATTAAAAAGAAAACATATTATAGGTCTTTTTTAATTCGTTTATTTAGACCGTGGTTAAACGTAGGCTATCAGTAATATATTTCACTAAAGAATTACCGCACAATATCTGCATCACAGGTGTAGTGAAAAAAAGAGGTTAACTGTAGGAACGATAAAATTTCTGCACAGTTGCTTTTGGGTCATAAAAATTTCACATTTTATCCGATCACGGGTTTTTAATGCGTTTTAAATCGTTTGACATTAACTATACTTGATCGGAACTAAATTCCGTGAATATTACAAATACATATTTTAAAAATGCGTTTTTTCTTCGCATTTTATAAACTGGCGGTTCTTGCAAGAATATTTCATTATTAGGCCCATTTATTTATACTGTGTACATAAACATCAAAAACTTCCTTCTATATTATACTTGTCATCCTCAAACGATGTCCGCGCAAATTTAATTATGACGGTTATTATTCACATAAATTATATCTCTTCATTTTTGAATAATTTTTTATTTTCATATATTAACTCGAGTTAGTTTTTAAATTTCAAATTTTTTTTTCCACTCACATTATGCATTTTAAAGACTCGTATTATTTTAAGTAATTTAACACTATCCATCAACGTCTGAATTTTTATCACGTATACAATAATGATAAAAAAAAAAAAAAAAATAATAATAATAATAATAATAATATAGTGAGAGTAGTTTTATAAGTCTATAGTTGAAATTGCAAATCCTCGTGAAAAGAAAAAAAAATCGAATAAGTAAAATAAAGTTATAACGTTCTCAATTTACGCGTAAAGTTTTCTACCTTATTTTTATAATAGCGAATTCCCGGAAAACGGGAAAACGCGTCCTTTTAATTCTGTGAAAACACGAACGCTTTGAGTAAGGTGCGTACAAAACAAACGTGTGTATAAAAAAAAATCCATAATCTTTCAACTGCAGGACAATAATTTATGTAGTATAATAATAATAATAATAATAATAATAATAATATTTTTATTATTATTATTTATTATAACGCGATGTAAAGTGCTTATTGAATCTCACGAGTCTCGGGTATTCGTCAATAAAAAAATAAAAATAGATAACTTGATATCTATCCGCTGAACGGAAAAAAATATTGAATCGTAGTGCTGTGTTTTCGTAGCACACTGTTAGTCGTGGCCTCTTTTTATGGCATTTGTCGGTAAAGTCGAAGAGTCTTTTACGATTATCTATTGTATTTTATAATTATCATCGTACGAAGTCGGTGAACAAAATACTGTTTATTTATTTGTCATTGTTCGAGTGTCGTGGAAACGGTAACGCGGAAAATCGGTTAGGAAAAAAATAACGTTGTATTCGGCCTGAAAATAAGGTGGTATTTTAATAAAGCGTTTTGGCTCTGTTCTCCGTAGTTTTTACGATATTCGGAAAAAGTAATGAAAAAACGAGTAAAAACGGGAAAACGGTGCCGGAAGCGAACATTTCATTAAATCGATTCCAGTCATAACTCTAAAAGTAATAACTCTTAATCACTTAAAAATTCCTACATATTCTTCAACAACCCTATTTTACAGACTTGAAAATAATTTTGAAAAAACACTTTCGGTCTAAAAAATGACAGACTTGGAAAACGACTCGTTTCACGAACCTTTTTATTTGGTAAAATTAAAAAAAATTCTTCATCATTAAGATCTAAAAATTTGTTGCATAACGCGAACTCATCTCGCGTACAACGTCGACGACGACGACGCTGAACGAATCTCGATAAATCGTTAGTCAGGAATCGCACACTTCCTAAGCGTTTCGGGTCGGAATTTCTGCGCAGTGTCGCGCCGAAACTCGGCTCTGCGTATTATCGTTTTACGAAAAGAAACGAATTATCGTTGTACGTATGAAACACACCCGACGCTTCGTCTACAGATTAACTTTGTCCGAGGTGCCAAAAAATACCCGTCCGCGCTGCGATCGAATAATATATTTTAAAAACCAACGTTTCGACTGTAATTTTCGAGTGTGTGAAATACGGTCGTGCCCTAACTGTACGTCATGTTTTCTTATTATCGCGCGCGCCGGCTGCATCGCGACGACGGTCGTCGACAGTTCGCGTCCACATGCACAATAACAATACGCATAGATCGTGTACGCCAGGGGTGTCCAACCTTTTGTGAAGACTGGGCCACATCATATAAGTAGAAGTTGTTGTGGGCCACATACTTTTTTAAATAATAATACATTCGAATTTAATGATTAAATTATTATCTATGATACAACAATACATTTTTTTATAATTTTACAATAGCGAATAATAAGCAGAAATATTTTTACAAGTATTAATATTTAATAATTTATTAAGTGCACAGAAAAATAAATTTATTTATAGTAAAAAAAAGTTTTAGTTTAAAAAAGTTAAAAGTCATTAGTTTTTTTTAATGCGAAATTTGAAATTGCTTTTTTTGTGAAAGTAATGAATCAATATCCGGATTGATTGAAGTTGTAGCAATCCCTAAACAACTTTCAAGGTGCTTGTCTGATATAGTAGACCGATTCTTAGTCTTTGTGTTTTTCATTCTTAAAAACAATTGTTTTCAAATGTAAGTACTGCCGAAAAGCGAGAACATGAATAAAGCATGGTCATGAAGGACTGGATATGTTTCTTTGGGTAGATATAATTTATAAAAATCAAATTTGATGGTTTATATTTTTAAAATAAATTTGCTCTCGTCATATTTATATATTATATATAATTGATTCATGGTTTTTAAATTGAAGTGAGGGCCGTACCAAAATCTACCGCGGGTTGGACACCCCTGGTGTACGCTGTTGCGTCGCCCGCCGAAAGCCGTTCGGATCCGTTGAACGATTTACGTTGATGAACGATCCTCACCACGACGATCGTCGTCGGCGATAACTTACGTGGTCAATGGTCATATATCACGAGACGGAGTACACACGGTTTAGTCGGCTTTTCTGACGTCGTCGCCGGGAAATCTTTCGACTCTGAGAAAACGTTAACGGTCAATTTATAATAACGAAAAAAGGCGCTTTCACAAAATATTATGTTTGAAGTTGATACAATTTTAAAATAGTTACTGTCGAAAATTGCTTTTTGTTTTTTGCATCAACAAGAACGATTTGATAATTTATGAGTTTAAAAATATTGGTGAAAATCTATATTTTTATATGAAAGAAGGTCACAATGTCATCGGTGGTCTACCTCAACTACCCCGCACGCACGCTTACCTATGGCTTACCGTGGAAACTAATCCGAACCTTAATATACACAATGAATGACGACGATGTGATAATTTGAAATTAGTTTTCAAAGTAAAATATGCACTTGAATATACATACTACTATAGGGCCATTGCATATATTTACAGCAGTGTGTGTGTGTGTGTGTGTGTGTGTGTGTGTGTGTGTGTGTGTGTGTGTGTGTGTTATTTTTATTCGTTTTTTCCAGTGAAAAAAAATAAATATAGTTTGTCTAAATAAAATATAAATACCTATACAAAATGATCCTTTATTTATTTAGCATACGTTGAAATCCCGTTTCTTGTGAGTGCAGGCAGAGTGAAGCGTCGGAGAAGGCAAAGCTCCCGTCGTATATGTTATACATTTAAATAACAATATCGCCGTGACTGTGTTTTACCGGTAGCACAGTTTGACGTACACGTTAGTATATCGTGTTTTTTTAATATTATTTTTTTTATACCTGCCGTGTGTTGAATTCGCTCGCGAATCCACTTCGGTCTTGTTTGTTTATTTTTTCAATTACTCTTAAGCCCAGCTGCTCATCCCAATTGGGATTAAGTCTGAAAAGCAAAAAAGTAGGCCACATTCGCGTTAATACGCGTGCTTAAGCAGTCGGATCAGGACGACTATTATACCCAGTCTTATGATATTATATTATACAGACATGCATTTTTTTTCTAAACGATTTTCCGGAGAAAAACGTCGGAAAAAGGCGAACCACGCGAAATCTACCCAACTTGAGTTCGTTTTGTAATATATAATGAATTGTGTTCCGTCGCAGCGGAACTAAACGCGAAAATTCGATGAAAATTCTAAGTTAATTTTTATAACGCAGAAATTCATCAATTCGAAAAACGTATAAAAAGCCAATAGTCAACAATTAAGGTTTTGAATAGTAAGAAGAATCAATATTTTTAATTCTATTTCAAATTTATATATGATATAAAGATAACCGAAAAGATATATTTTAATAAATGATTATTGACAAATTGTAATTTCTCCGTCATATTATTAGGAGTTTGTGAAACAATTTCTAAATCTAAATTTCTAAATCTTCTAATTCATTAAATCTGACTACCCAACTTCCTGCAGATATTTCTCCATAAAAAAAATTATAGAAATTGTATCCACTTATTCTCGATAATTACTTCTTGTTGGTTGACTATGGTATGTAAACATTAATTTTCATTAGGATTCATCAACAGTAGTTTAAAGAACGGTTATCTAATAAAAAAAAACATTTAAAACGCATTTATGATTACTCAAATGATAAAATAAAATATGAATATTGAACATTAATATTCATTTATAATTACAAATTATCCACTTTGATGTTACACATAAAAATGTAAAAAAAAATAATGATTTACAATATATTGAATCCACCAATTTAATAACATTGCACTAGGAAAAAAATATAAATGTAAGTTTACAAAATAGGAAATTTTGTGCACAAAATAAACATAATTTATAAAAGTTTGATGAACATTGGATGATATAAAATTATCCTAGGTGGCCATACATTGGTCACTCCTGTTATAGTTTCTCGGGTAAACACAAACGCTCCAAAACTAAAAAATTCTGTAAAGCATTTTTAATCGTATCTTTATGAAGTACGGTCACAAAATACCATCCTTAATTACCCCATATACATGGGCACGATTAAGAGGGTGCAAGGCGATGCATTTGAACCCCCCCATGTATTTAAAAAAGAGAATGACGAAAAAAAGTATTCTATTTTAAACCGTATCTGAATTAATTATAAATAGCTTGTTGTCAGGTGAAAAAATTAAAGCCGTTTAGGTTTTTGTGCAAATTATTTGATTACATACTCCGTACATTTAGTATACTCTTCAACTCTTTTTTATTTCACAGTCTCGCATTGACTAACACCACCTTATTATCATCAGACAATTTAAATCAAAAGTCCTTAACCCGTGACCCGAGAATATTTTTAAGCATAAAATTTACAAATTCCCAATTTTATACTATACCTAATTAAAAATATTTTATAATTTAAATCTATATATAATATTTTTCTTTTAGTTACATTAACAATAGGAAAAATAATAAAAATAGAATTGAACCTCCCGGACCAGCTGTTCGAATCACTCAGCCCTGAAACCGAGCAATCTCACAACGACCCTGGAATTTCTCCACAACACAGGACTACTCAACAAAATTTAATTAGTAACAATAACTGTTTTTTCTCTGTTCCGTTTCTAGAGTATTTTCTTGTATATATATATATATAAATGTCCAATCATGTATAATATTGTATAATGTAATGTTCGTCCAATGGCCATAGTAGCCGCGGACTTTGTTTCGTTTAATAAAAAAAAAAAAATTAATAAAAATACATTACCTTTTTTTTATGTGCTTATCAACATGTAATAACTTGATATGGCGCCAACGATTTTTTTAAACTATTATGATAGACTCGAGTCCCTAGAATGAATTGAATGAATCATCGCCTCCCTAGAATGTCGAAGAGTCTGATGAAATGATATGTTGATAGTTGAAAAAATACAGATTAATTTTATACACATCATCGTGGTTTGATGGTTAGATAAGGCCATATCGTATATATTTTGTTTTGTAATTCGTGATATGGAATCGTATGAGTTCGTGAAAATAATTTAGTACTTGTGCCGATATAGACAGTATGATATTAATCAAATAATAATTAATACGATATTATAGCTTTATTTTGTAGAAAAAAATCAGTATTCGTACATGAGTTATCACGTGATCCTAGGCAGAATTTATTTATTTATTTAGTAGTCAGCACACTGTGACTCGTCAAGTCATTTAAAATATTTGATTATACAAGTTAATACATAGAGTATTGAAATACTCAAGTATATTATTATACGTATATTTACAATTAATTGTTTCTATTTAAATGTAATATTTCTGATTATCATGATGCATATAATTATACGTATATACGTGTATTTATTTATGTTATGAATTTAAGGTAACGTGGATCCACATTATAATATGGTCACACCGTATATTTGTGTATTCGGTTTTTTATCGTGGGTCGAGACTTCGAGGGACGGATTTGTTTGACGAGACGAAAGAAACACGACTGAGCCCCAAGTGTCCGTGTACAGTGTTAGCCGCGTCTCTCGATAGAACGGTCGGTGGATTTTAAATCACACATATTATATTTTATTGTTTTTATTTTAAATACCTTTTTTTTTTTTGCTTTATTTTTACGGGCAGGTGTTTTGTCACACAGGAATTCGGTATAACTCTACCGACGACGATAAAAAAGGAACGGACCGGATTTATGAACATCGATTCGTAGCGTGTAGGTATACTGTGAACGACGTGTACACCGATACGCTCTAACTTGGTCCACGTCGAGCAGATAAAATTTACTGCTGCAGTGGCGACTGGTGGCGGCATTACCGGGACACTGCAAGGGTGTTGCACACATTTTGTACGTGTTTTTCAATTTTTTTTTTTCACACACACGCAAATTGTTTTTGCCGTTTACCCAGGAAAATAACGCATTTTTTATTTTAATTTTATTTTTATGATCGATTGTTCGTTTTACGAATTTTGCACACGAGGAATAAATTACTTGAAACGACGCGTCGCCGCAAATTCCATCGGAAATTCTTTCCACGTGTGCTGTATCGGCAGCGAAAAAAATGTGTATGTTTATAAAATCAACATGCATGAAATCAGACTCCGTAGTGATTTTTACAACATAACTTTCGTGTATTGTGGTAGGTGCAGATAATGGTAACATTGCTAAGCCATTAAGTCTTTCCTGGCCCATTGTTGATCGTAGGTAAGTTTTAATTCTTTTTAAAGAACTGAATGACCTTTCAGCACTTGCTGTTGTGATAGGTATGAGTGTATGACATTGAGAATTGTTAAAAGGCATTTAATGTTAGGGAACATAGATGCATATTTAAAAGCTTCCATTAAAGAATTAACCTTTCCGACTTATTTTTCCAAAATTCTTTCCACAAATTTAACTCTCCTCGAAGTGCTTCAAATACTATGAGGTAAATCTGCTTCATATGTCCGAGCCGCATTCGATATTTTATCGTCTGGAGTTTCACAGGCAAAATAGTATTTAGGAATGTTTAATTGAAAGAAAATTGACAGGGGGCACGTGCCCCTGTGCCCCTCCCCTAAATCCGCCCTTGTAGCACGCAGGGAGACGGCACCAATTAGAGATGGCGGTAGGCGTGGCCTCACGCATCAGAGAGATAGCGAACGAAGAGGGAACGTACTGCGCCTACAACAGCTCGCAGGGAGACGGCACCAATTAGAGACAGAAGTGGGCGTGACCTCGAACGACCAAACCAACCAGCAACGACCGCGGGTGATGATATTGCCGCAACAACGTTATCAATAGGAGTTCAGCTCGCAATAGCGGACAGTCTTGAAGTAGCAGCTTGCCAGAGCGGGCACTCTGAAATCATCAGTCAGTGTTTCATTTCTTCAGTCCTCCTATTGTTTCGGAGTTTGGCAGTTCGGCAGTTATTTAGTCATGGAGTCCTAAAATTAGCAGTCTGGCAAGGGTCAATCATTCTCGCAGTTCAATAGTCATTCAATTATTCACCCGCGACTCATTAAGATCGGTAATGACAACAATTAAAAATACAGTCCACTTAATAAAGTAGTTCCTGCCGTAACATAAATATTATATGGGTGTGCGTGAGTGTTACGGTGAACGACGAAAATTGGTGAATGACATCATTTACCAAAAGGATTCGATTATGCAGGTTAGTTAATGTTTAAAAAAAAACACATTTTAAAACTCAAATATACACCTTTAACCGGTCATTGACGTCATTTACCAATATTATTGGTCAATGATGAAAAATCTCAAATAATGTACTGATTGTTTTACTGTGGGTATTATTTAATAATGATTCATTGTCGGGGTTGATTAATTTTTTATTTTACGTATTCAATTGAATAAAATACTAGGTTACTTGAAATGAATAAAATATGTGCATATTATATTATTATTCTGGTTCTCCATACTTGAGTATTATAATTAAATAAAACTACAACGAGTAACAGTTGTGTTATATATAACAAATTATTACAAGTTATTATAAAATACGCGATCGTCGCATGTATAACTCGATAGAATATACGCATAGATACTAACTAATAAAATAATAGACCATTTCATATTATTACTTGGGTAATCGGCGTTATTGCTAGTCGGATTTTCGTTTATCTATCTACTTCCATCGTGGTATTTTTAACTAACGAGCTTGTTCAGGTTCCTACACACTTCGTAATGATCGTTCACACCGACATAAATGTATTGAACATCATTCTCAAACTAAACCGGGGAATGTTTACATTTACAAAATTTACCAATTTTTATTATTCACCGTAACACACACACACACACACACACACACACACACACACACACACACACACACACACACACACACACACACGCACATATATATTGTATTAACCCAGTGTCACATTTAGAAATTTGGTTCCTGGGGAAAACATTTTTTGCCACCCCATTTTTAATACATTATTTTTACATACATAAAACACAAATTTTCCATTACATACATAATTTTCAGTTTTCACTCTTCTGGTGTAAATATTATTGTCAGGGCTCGGAACTTTATGCACTAAAAAACTATAAAATATGTGCATAAGTATGCACTAAAAAAAAATACTCAAATATGCAGTATAATATGCAACTATTTTTATGGTAAATATTCATATAAAAGTAAAATTATGAAAAAAAAATTATTTTTCAATCAAGTACAAAATAATTTTTTTTTAATTTTTCCTTGGATATTTTTATTATAAATATGTATATCTAAAAGTATAATTATGAAAAAAAAATATTTTAATATTTATTCATTTAATTTTTAAAAATGTACAAATCTCTCATGTATTTTTCTAACTAAAATGTCAAAATACCAGCAGTAATCGACCATCCAACAAACGACCGGTCATTAAGATTACGAGATCCAACTTATTTAACGATATCGGGGCATGACACATGCTGTGACAGCTCTTGGTATAAATAAATATATTTTTATTCTTGAAAATTTTAAAATTAAGTACTGGGCCAGTGAAAACAAAACTGAAATTAATACTAGGTACAACATAGTTAAATTTATTAATAATAAATTATGAATATAAAATATGCATTAATAGGTTTAAATTCTTTTAATATGCGAAATCATATAAATTTAGTTCAATTATGCAAAAATATGAAACATAAACTTTTGTATTTCAATTGTATGGACCATGAAACGAATTTTTATCAAATCAGATTTTGAATATGCAGCTTCCTGAAAAACATGCAATTGCATAAAGTTCCGAGCCCTGATTATTGTAAATATGTAGAAATTGTAAGAAAATGTAATGTTATAATTATACGAGAGACCTTAAAAAACCAAAAAAATTTAAATATAAATGTAAAATGAGGCGAAAACTCGCGCGTGTTACTGATACAAAAAGATAACAAAATACACTTTATTATACATAACTTTCATCTATAGAATCGCAACAAATATATAACGATAACACTATTAATAGGCAATGAACGAACCCCAAAGTGCAATGTAAATTATGATCAATAATTCTCAATGCAGATAATTATAGTATTTATGAAATGTTTATTAAAGATATAAATACGTACATATTAAGTAAACTAATAATGATTTATGATTATACTATATTTTGTATTTTAAAATTATTTTAGTAATTAAGGGAATTAATTCACAAAAAATACGATAATTATTTGATGCATTACCTTTTGACCCTCAAATAAATTTGCTGCCCCCAAAAATTGTCCACCCGGGCTGGTTGTCCCTGTCACCCCTCTTTAATTTCGGCTCTACGAAGAACGGTTAATTTTTATCTACGAGACAAAACATTAATCACTCGTCGGCCGTCGCGTACCCGCCGCTGTGGCACGCGAAACGACGGTAGTAATCACGGCGAACACGCGATCGGTTTTGCGACGTCGCTCGTCACAACCCCGCCGAATAACGCGGATCGCGCATACGGTGGCCACGAATCAAATCGACGCCTGTTTAAAAATTCAGCGGCCGACGTGATAGAATTATTGCCGATCGTACGGAGAGAGTAACGCGAGTGTAATTAATTACGTTCGACCATTTCGCCCGGCGACCAGCCGAAACGCGTTTCGAAAACGTCAAGTGTGCAGCAGGTGGTGGTGTGCCGATAAAAACAACAACAATATTAATAATAATATATTATGATAACAACTTGTACACGATAATTGTTATCCGAGCGCATTCACGGCACACGTTGCATATCCAAACACACCGCTCGAGAGCGTATATTGTTCTTCTTCGAAAATCGCGTCACGCAGTCACTTGATGTGCAGACGCTAAGAGCGAAAACGAGACGATTTCGAACGCGGTACAGACAGAACTGAAAATCGTATGTAAATAACGTGATTACGTCGTAGTGTACCCGCGAATTATCATTTGAGTGCGCGTGGGTAGAGCGAGACGAGGACCCGTGTTCGAGACCGTATTGAATAATAACCGATATGGAAACAGGTGCTCTACCGTGAGTTTTTCAAAAGATCTTCAGCGCATACTGTCCCGTCCCAAAAGACTCGCGGGAGTGTGATGGTTTTGAGAGAAAAATATACAAAAGTGCAAAACACAAAAAAGATTTTTGAAAAACAAAAAAACTTCAAACCTCAAGTGGTCATTTTGATTGTGTGTGAAGCGAGTGAGTAACGAATTTAAGGGTGTCTGGTGGAAATCTAGGGAACCAGATATAATTTCGTTTTTCATTTTATTTTCATTTTTTATCATTTAAATCGTTTATCATTTCGAGTTTGCACATGTCTGTACTAAGACGTGTTTGATGACACAACGAGTGGATTATACGTGAACATACGATATGAATTGAATTAACGAAGGAGAATTGACGACTGACGAATGTTCGTTTTAACCTCTTGACTTGAAATCAGACGAGTGTCAGTGAGAGCGGTACGAATACAAAAATTATGTCAAAATATGAACGTTCAGCAGTTATATTAATGTTTTTGGTATACATCAGGTTTGACGCCCACACGAATTTTCAATGTTTTTAAACATACATTTTTTAACTCGTGAAGAATGATGGCGCAAAAATAAATTTTCGGGTTCGCGGGGCCTTGAGTCGAGAATTCTGTAGGAGAGAAGTGTAGGGAGACATTGTACGTGACTTGTGTTAAACTCGTGATAACCAGTGTTGGGATTAGATAAATACTTTTTTATCTAGATAAAGATAAAGATAGTATGACAAAAAACTATCTAGATAAAGATAAAAGATAACTAAATCAAAATTTATCTAGATAAAGATAAAAGATAAATACTTTTTATCTAGATAAAAAAATAGATAATTTTTTTTAATTCCTATTTTAAAGCAGGGTCATCATTTCAATATTTTCTAGGGTAGGGGCGTAGGGTATAATGTTGAGACGTAAGTATAAAACTACCTTTCACTTGTTAGGCATCCAACCAGTGACGCCACTAGCACTAAATTTTAGGGAGGGATATTTTCGTCTATGGTCCTATCTCAGTATTATGCCACAGGTAAAATATGTTTTTTTTTTGGTGGGGAGAAAATATTATCGTGAAAAAACTATATAACACGACTCTTCACAATCATTTTGAACCTTAACAACAGTTTTAGTATGTATTTAAATTTGTATAAGTAGATATACAATATTTTTATTAGGTAAAATACATATAATATAATTTATATCATTAATTTTTTCATTAATTTAATGTTGACGACGGTTGACGAGTCATCAACACAACATAACAATGAACTGTAGGTTTACTCTATATTTGAGCACCTACCAAGTTCCAGGCCCCTAGCAAAAAGATAAATAATGAATAATACCGTATAGCCAATAGGTATATAGTATTATTAGGAACATACAATTTTTTACTCAGATGACTTAAAGAGTCAAATTTAAAGTATTAATTATCAAAAAAATTAATTGACAATAAAAACCAATATGTATTTTTTTTTTTTTTTTTTTTTTTTAGAGAATTAGAGACTAATAATTTATCTAGATAAATTTATCTAGATGGATGAAATTTTTATCTTAGATAATCTTTTAGATAAAATGAAAATATTTATCTAGATAAGATAAAAGATAACTAAATAATTATCTAGATAATTTATCTAGATAAATTTATCTAGATAAGTCCCAACACTGGTGATAACTACGTTGTTATTATTCCGTCAGACTCCAAACTGTCATAACATTTTTAATAATTATATCTTAAATATAAACATCACAATTATAAATTATTTTTTTATGCGTTTTAATGTTTTTAAATACAACATATTAAGATTTTAGCTATTTGACTAATACATGTAAATCTGCCATTTTCAAATTGAAATAACTCAAAAAATAATTTCCATAAATTAATTTTTTTGACATTATTTTCGACAAGTTTAAATACAGATTTTTTTTTAAATTCTAAATGGGGTTTTAAGTAGATTTGATCCATGTTTTATTGCTCTATGATTCTAACCTAGAATCTAGATGGCTTACGAGTATTCAAAAAGTTTAATATCAACCGGTTACGTCGTAACTTGTAGTGAGTACGGAAAGTTACTTAATCATAATTTATCGGAATAATTACCTACGTTGATGTTAAGTGCGTATTGTTAGAAAAAAAAATACGTTTCAGATATATGGACTATAACTATGTGCAATACATCAATTATTGAGTATACAATGTAAAAAAAGTTAATGAAATACAAGGCATTAGTTTAAATAATATTTATAATTAAATTTATAAGGTTTTCTCTAGATTTTAAAGCCTAAACCTAGGATCTACAATCGGTTATTTCCAAGCAGGTCCGAGTGATACTAAAAATAATATTTGAAGTCTAGAAAAGTAAAGTCCTTTAATTTTGTAAAACAATATTATACACTTCAAACGTCAAGGTTATGAGTTCTTTTGTGAGTTCACAGAGAAGAAAAACATTTGAAAAAAAAATATTTATAATAAACATTTTAAATATTTTATTTGATTTTAATATGAGCTAATTGTTGGAAGTCCATTGATTTCGATATCATGGTTCGGATTATTGCTTCTTGCCGACCCTAGGATTAGGTCCCCGAAGACTATAATTTCGAACGAAACAAAGACGGAAAAAACAAACGATGGTGAAAAACACTCGACGCTTTTGTAATGAGTAGAGCAGAGCGAGCACCACGCGTATTAACACGACTTAAATGATAAGACCAGAACGGCCGCGATTGACGTGACGATTTCACGTGATCGAGAGACGGGGGAATCGCGCACGTGGCTTCCGTTGACTCGGAGACACTAAAGAAAAAAAAAATGGAAAAATAGAAAAATAAAAATAAATATCGCACATCGTTACAAGCAAGTAAGTGCGACGGGGATGTGGGGAAACGTTCGCCGCGACGGTTATTCGTGAAACGTTTTTTGACGTAACATATTCAATTTCGTTTTTTACGTGTCGTATAACAGCCTCGAGCGTGTGCGGGTCGGGCGTTTACGAGGCACTAACCGCACTTAGAGAAAAGAGAGAAAGAAAAAAAAACGGCGAAAACGTCAAATTTAAAATAAAATCTATAACGGTTTTAACGTTTTTTTTTTTTTTTTTTTTTTTTTTTTTTTTTTTTTTTTTTTTTTAGTGCCGAACACACGACATTAACCGTCGTCACACGCGCGTGTACGATAGTGTATTGACGACCTTACGGATCGCGCGGCGCAGCAGACGAACGTGTGGACTCGCGTACGAAGAAACACACGAGCGTGCAATTTAAGTGGTATTTTTTTTATCCCCGGCGCACTCACCCTGTTATTCGGCCACATCGAAACGTACAAATGTGACTTACCGATTTTCAATTCCGAGTGAAGCCAAGGATATATTGGTTTTACAATGATATTTGTTTCAAAATACAAATATAATCTTTATTAAAATAATTAAGTATACTTGTCTAAAAGTTTCGTTCGGCAGTTATATATAGAGCGAATTTGGACGTAGTTGGTATTTTGAAGATTCATTTGGTCCCTTATGAGTCGTTTTTCCGAGCTTAAGGAAAAATGTTTGAGAAAATTGAGTGAAAATGTTAAAACTTGTAGTGAACGAGACTTATTTTTTACAATTTTTAGGTCCAAAGATAATGTAGCCAGAAACTTGAAATTTTTACCATACATCAATAACACTTTGTTTCATTCTTGACACAAGTCATGTTTCAAATAATATTGAAAAAATTTTGTCTTAAAAAATAAAATTGAAATTACCTTTTTTATTTTCGACGCATGATTAAAAACACTGTTACAACATTAAGTCCTGCGTTTTGGGTAAAATTATAATTTTTTTACTTTTTGTCGTCAGTAAGGTTTTAGAAGTTAGAAGTTTTTTCAAAGTTTTTCTACACTCAGAAAAAAATATAGGTATTGGATTTAATGAAAAACACATATTAAATTAAAGAAAAACGGGTATGATTTCGAGCCTATGAAGTTATGTAATACATTTGAAGAACATTTTTTCATTAAATTATTGCTATTTATTTTCATCAAAATAAGAACAAATTTCATAAATTCAAAGATAATCTTACTTAAAATAATGATGAAGAATATTCAATATAAGAAAAATCAATAATCTAACCAAATCCATAGTGTCTTAAATCAAAGATATAATTCTCAATGATCTATGAAAACAATATAGTACATTTAATGGAAGATGGTATTAAATCAATGACACCTTTTGTTTATTATAAAATACTGATATAGTTAAATCAATATTACCTTTTCTTTAAATTAAAAACTCTGGTGTTGAATGAATAATTATTACAATAATATATGCAATAAATATAAAGGATTTTTTTTTTTAAATCAAAGAAATAAAGGAATACAAAATTCATGCTAGATAAAATGTATATTTATATTTACGTATAATAAAACATCATTACAATTTAATAGGTCAATTCAGTTACTATAATTATATTATACAATGTTAATTAATAATAAAAAAAAATAAACAAGTACTTAAGACACATTTGTTATACTACACAATTAATTAAGAAGATTTTTAGGTTTTAAAAACAATTTAATATTTATGCATTCTAAAAAATCATAAGCTATCTACCTAATGCAATTGACAAATATAAAAGAAATGCACAATAAAATGTAAACAGTTTTAAAAATGTTTTAATCTAATAAAATAAACATCTGAATTATTTGGAATACTATATAAATTAATAGGAGGTCCTTTAAAATCCTTTATATTTTTTAATTCACATTCATTTTAAATTATTTTATTTATTTTGTAAGAAGTCAAATGATTTACATAACAAATTATATCCATTTTTTGACAAAATATAAAAACTGTGTTCTTATGTTTACATACAATTTTTTTTAACAAATAAACAGTTAATTCATTTTCATATGTTATAAGAACATTATTGTATGAATATTTAGTATTAAAATACATAAGTTTATTGTAGCATAATGCATTATGTAACAAATGCTTGTACTCATTAAAGCATAATGAAGTTATTTGATTAAAATGTTCATAAGTTGTAATGGGAGATCCATCATCTATTAGTTTATAATTGGTAAAATTATTAATATTAAAATTAAGAAGAAATTCAGAAAAATGTATGGACAATTTTATGCCCAGTGAAATTTATACATTAATCCGTGAATTTGTATTTTTAGTGTAAGACTTTAATTGTTTATGTTTGGATTCAAAATTGTAAGACCAAATAAATTTTAACGGACCAGACTTTTTAATTATGCTACAGTAATGAGTAAGAAAGTGGTGTTTGGGTTTTAGATTGTCATTAAATAGTTCTACATATTTTAAGTTGTGATACTCTATATACTTTTGTAATTTAAATAAAACTTGAATGTCAAATGTAGATAATAACAGTAAATCTATAATTTGTGTTAAATTTATAAAATACTTCCAAGTTGGATCATTCTCAGGGACTAAGTCACCAATTAGTAATGGAAAAAAAAGTACAAATGTTTGCATTTCCCTGGCTGACATTTTTATATGCATATTATTTAAATTAAGTATTTTTAAAGGTGGAGATATGTTACCTATTTCACTCTACCCATACTGAAAATATTGTTTACGGTTATTTAAAGTTTCTAAATTGAAGTAACCTGATTTTATTAAATTTAAAATAATATGACACATATCATACACACAAACACCCTCGAATATATCGTGCATTATATCAACTGAAAAATTTTGAACAACATGAAATTAAGTAACTAAATTAAAAACAGAGTTTTCATGAATACCTGTTTGCTTGTAATCATTTTTTATGAAATCTTTGTAATTGCTACATAAAGAATCAACAACTTCAGTAGCAAGAATACTTGTATTATTTTTATTAGAATGACAAAATCGACAAAAGAAAGTAGCAGAAAATGATTTGGAAAAACCCAAAACACTATTTACACCCAAATTATCTCCCACAATCAGTCTTAATGAAAAATATATTTTTTCATTTCTTCCTGGCAAATTTAATTGAAGACCATTGCTTTCTAAATCATTAAGTTGTTCAATTAATTTAAAAAATGTTTTATCATTTCCTACAGCTTTAACATCTTTTGAATTGAAGAGTGCAGCAATAAAAATATTTTGTAAATTTGAACGTAAATAAAAAGGAGCTGAAGGAAAACAGTAATAAACCCCTAAAATTGATGACGAGTGAGAACCAAGAGGGTTGTTAATCTCAAAGTCATCAAAATATAAAAAATAAGGAATAACTATTTTATCAGAATGTTGTGAAATCTTATGCTTCCACAAATCACCATTACAAAAATTTGTATAATTAGTATAAGAATTTAAAGAACTGTGATTGGCTAAAATTGAGTCTAAAACACCAGGCAACTCAAAATATTTTTGAAATTGAAATTTGATTGGTAATAGAACCCTTTTAACTTTTTTTTCATCAATAGTATTAACATTATTTAAAATAATATTTTCAGTGGTATTATTTAATGTAACAATAATTGGTTTTTCATATAATTTTTTTTCTTGTAATTTTTTAAGAAATTTATATTCTGAATCAATACTTTGAAATGGATTTTTACAAAACTCAGAAATAGTTTCTAGTGATTTTATTATTTTAGAATCTGTACAGCTAACTAATACTTTTGTTTCAATTTGCATAGCAATAGTTTTAGTTATGAGCACTGTAATGTCAATCTGCAATTTGATAGCTTGTTTTCTAGAAAGATTAAGTTTTCCGTAGTATTTAAGAGACAATTTTAATGCGGAATCTAGCATAAAATTAATATTTACTTCTGGAGTATCATTTTTGATTTCATTTGAATGATTATCAGAGTATAGATCATTATAAGATGAATTTAGCCCTTTAGTTGCATTAATACTACATTTATTACTAGAAATACTTTGAGAACTAATTGTAACATTATTAATTTCTGTTTTCATATGCTTTGCAAACGAGCGAAAAGATGTAAAACTCTGAGTACAATTAAGAACACAACATTTATATATATCATTAAAACGAAGTGAATGAAATAATTTTAAATGAATAAATAATTTTTGTAGATCATTAATTAACAATTTACATTTGAAACAAAACAAATACATATTAAATCTATACAAATTTTAAATTGTAAGTTAGATAAATCTGATATTACAGAAATAAGGGCAGAACTTTTTACATCAAATTCAGAATAAATATTATAAATATAATTTTGCAAAAATGTCCACACTAACACAGATTCAATTGGGTACTTCAAGTTAAAAACATGAAATATTTTGAAACATAAATCTACAGCTTTAACAATATTGGGGCATTTGTAATATGTATTAAAATAGTAAACAAAAAATTCAGTAAACAAAAATGTGTATGGAGGTACAAAATTAAACCAAATTATGTCCAAATGACTGTTTGTATAAGGGCCACTGGTTCAATATATCATTTATTTTGGTATCTTGATGTATAAGAAATGTCTGACGATATTTTACAGTTTCTTGCCACTTAATTAATACATCTTGAAGAGGTTCGATGTTAAACTGAAGCCATCTTTTAGAAGTAACCAATGTCTGATCTATAGATATATTATATATATATATATATATATATATATTTTTAGTAATTTACTAATAGGTAGTAATGTTAACATAAGAAATTAAATATAAAAACCTTACCATCAATTTGCAAAGGAAAAGATTGAGGTTGATTAAAATTATCGGTAGAGCTGGAAGCAGTTGATCCTTTAATTAAATTCTTAGTAGAACTCCCAAGGTCTTTTTTGCGCAATTTCGTGACAGTATTATGATATTTTTGATACAACAGACCTTTTGGTTTGCGTTTTGGAACATTCAAAAAAATAAGTTTCCTATTTCATACAAATAAGTAGGAATTACAATTAATATAAAATTAATTATCAAAATGGATGCTTATTTAAACACACCTTTACTTCAGATTTAAAATATTTTACTATAGTGTCTGCTATATGTTCAATCAACTTGGGTGAAGCATGAATTTTATGTTCAATTAAATATTCTATAACAACATCTCCTAAAACTTTTCTTAAATTATCTGATAATTTACTGTGCTTTTTATAATATACTATAATTAAACTTCCTTTTCCAGATTTATTTAAAATATCTTCTATATTTATCTGTATAACACACACAAATTACTAAAATGAAACTATTAAGTAGAATTAAAATTTGAAAAATACTTAAAGAGAAGATAAATCATAGTGGTAAATAATATAATTTAGTGAGAGTAAATAAATTGCATTATGTTTAAAAACCTAGTACCTATACTACTAATTACTATTGAACATTACTAAATGGTACTGCCTATTAGGTGAACCCTTACTACTAATAGTTTGACTTCTAACTGTAACTTTAAATATATTACCTATGTAATTTGAATCTATTTTAAATTCAAATGTCCATATAAAAATAATATGTACCTATAGTATACTAGTAATAATATTTGTATATACCTATCGCATATTCTTTAAATTAAAACAAAAAATAATTTTCTATATTATGAATTCACTGTCCTACCATAATTAAAACATTTAAGTACCTGATCTTTCAAAACCATGAATTAGTTGAGCTACATTCAGATTCAGAAGACTGAGCTGTTAAAGACGATGGACTACAATCTATATTCTGGTTATACATTGATTGATATAATTAATAATATTATAATTATTATAATGAGTAAATAACATACTTCAAAAGTGTTTTACCACTTTTTTAAATGATATTCAAAAATTATTCGCTGTCCATAGTTTTCAGCTGGGCATAACGTATTCAAATGATCGGAGTTCATTAGCTTTAAACTTTCAACATTAATACCATGATCTAAAAATATTAATAGGTACACAATTCATTATTGTTTGTAGGTAAATAATATAATACACAATTAAAATAAATTATATTTTACAAGTGTAAAGATGTTGGCAACATTGGGTGATGCTAAAAGCTAACCTCATTTTATTATAAATGTATAATTCATTTTTTTTTGTAACTTTGTACGCACGTTGCTGTATTAAAGAATATGAATCATTAACTAAGAAAGTTATGTTAGTTTGTCTTCCTAAGATACTACAAATGGCGACGAAGGTAAAAATATTGTATTCAATTGCAAATCGTCAATCTAATTAAGGTATGAAGATCACGAATCTGAGAACGGATAATTGTTAAGTCTAAGGTGACAAGTTAAAGGACTACGTGCCACGTGCAGCAAAAAGGTAGCTCAAGGAAAACAAAACCAAAAGATGACGGGTGTGATCGGAACATTGGCCGAGTTCCAAATGGATGGAGACTGGTCAATTTATCAAGAAAGAATGGAACAATTCAGCTACAACATGTAAGTTTGGAAAAGGGTTAATTGACGTTCTTAGAGACAAATTTATAACGGGTATGAAAAATGGACAAATTAAAGACCGGTTATGCGAAGAAGAGGAATCTAAAGAATTAAATAAACTGGTGGAATTAGCAATGCAAAAAGAAGTAACTATACAGCCAAATGTTTCAGTGGAAGTGCACAAAATCAAAAAATGGAACGGATCAAAGGATGTCAGAGAGAAAGTTGGAGCATCAGAAAAGGAACAAAGGATGAACAAAAAAAAGCCAACAGATTTTTCGGACAACAGTAAAGGATCAAGCCAAAGAAAATGTTATATATGCGGATTAACAAATCACACGTTTAGTAATTGTAAGTATAAAACTTATAAATGTAATAATTGTAATAAGGTAGGACATTTAGCTAAGATGTGTAAAAATAAATCCAAAAATCATTATGTAGAAGTAGAAACTGAGTCAGAATCAATAGAAATGTTTCAATTAAAAGTAGGTTATCAAAAAAGTGTAGAACCATTTTTTGTAAAGATAAAAATTGAAAAAATACTAATTGACATGGAATTAGACTCGGGAGCAGGAAGATCTATAATACCTTTTAAATTGTATAAAAAATATTGGTCTAAATTGGAAGTAATTCCTAGTTTAATTAAATTAAAAACTTATAATGGAGAAGTAATAAATCCAGTTGGAGAAGTTATGGTTGTTGTAGAGTATAAGAATAAGAAAGAACAATGTAATTTACTTATAGTAGAGAATGGATGTAGACCTCTATTAGGAAGAGATTTAATGAGTCTATTTGGTATACAGTTGGTGGATGTATCAAATATTACAGTAAATAATTTAGATTTTGGAATAAAGGAATTGTTAAAAGAATTTGATGAATTGTTTAAAGAAGAATTAGGAAAATATAAACAAGAGAAAATTACCTTAAAAATAAAAGAAGGGGTAAAGCCAATCTTTTGTAAACCAAGGTCTATTCCATTTGCATATGTTGCAAAAGTTGAGAGTGAACTTGAACGTTTGGAAAAAGAAAATGTAATTGAGAAAGTGGACAATGCCCAGTGGGGTACACCGTTAGTGCCAGTAATAAAGCCAAATGGAACAGTAAGGTTATGTGCAGATTATAAGACAACTATAAATAAGTATTTAGAGGATTATAACTATCCACTACCAAAAGTTGAAGAACTGTTTGTTGCTTTGCAAGGAGGGAAATTTTTTAGTAAGTTAGATTTTATAAACGCTTATAATCAACTTGAAATTTGTGAAGATACTCAAAAGTTATTAGCATGGAGTACGCACAAGGGTATATATAAAGTAAAGAGATTGCCATTTGGAACGAAACCAGCTTGTTCAATTTTTCAACAAGTAATCGAAAAAGTGCTACAAGGGTTAAAAGGTGTAAAGAACTTTTTGGATGATATCATTGTGACTGGAGTGGACGATGAGGATCATTTAAAAAATTTGAGAGAAGTTTTTAAAAGATTACTAGATGCAGGTTTTAAACTAAATGTTAATAAATGTTGTTTTATTCAAAAGCAAGTAAATTATTTAGGACATGTAATTGATGGTGAAGGAATTAGAAAAGATAAAGATAAAGTAAAAGCTATAGTTCAGGCGAGAATACCACAAAATGTAACAGAGGTTAAAGCCTTTGTCGGTATGATAAATTACTATGCAAAATTTATTCCAAATTTGTCTACATTATTGGGTCCTATTTATAAATTATTAAAAAAAAATGTAACATTTAAATGGACAAATCAATGTAATGAAGCTTTTAATAAGTCCAAAGAAGCAATGACATCAGATTTGGTGTTAGTACATTTTAATCCAGAGATACAAGTAAAACTATTGTGTGATGCTTCTGAATATGGAATAGGTGCTGTTTTAGTTCATGTTTTTTCTGACGGAACAGAAAAACCTATAAGTTATGCGTCAAGGGTATTAACGGTAGCTGAAAAAAAATATGCAGTAATTCAGAAAGAGGCTCTAGCTATTTTTTGGAGTGTAAAAAAATTTTCGCAATATTTATTAGGTAGAAAATTCATTTTATGTTCAGACCACAAACCTTTGTTAGCATTATTTGGAGAACATAATGGCATTCCACGTATGGCATCAAATAGATTACAACGTTGGGCTTTATTTTTGTCAGAGTTCAATTATGAATTAAAATATGTACAGGGCAAAAATAATGGTGCAGCTGATGGTTTGTCTCGTTTACCATTAGAAATTAAAAGTGATGAAAGTGATAATGAGTACAGTTATATAGATTTTGTGGAAGGAATGATACCTATAGATTTATTAAAAATTAAAACAGAGACAAGGAGAGACAAAATAATAAGTAAAGTTTATAGTTGGATTGAGGTAGGTTGGCCAGAAAAAGTAGAGTTGGAATATAAAGGTTATTTTATTAGAAAAAGTGAATTAAATATAGAAAAAGGTGTAATTATGTGGGGCTATAGAGTAATTATTCCAGAGAAATTGAGAATATTCTTATTAAAAGAAATACATAGCACACATGCAGGAATTGCAAAAATGAAAGCGGTTACCAGATCTTATTTTTGGTGGCCTGGACTTGACAAAGACATTGAAAATTATGTTAAAAGTTGTGAAGTCTGTGTATCATGTCAATCTAGTCCAGTAGTTGACAGGCAAGCTAAGTGGGCAGAAGCTGTTGGTCCCTTAGACAGGGTACATTTGGATTTTTTGTATTTAAATAATAAAAATTATTTAATATGGATTGATGCATTTACAAAGTGGCCTGAAGTGGTAGAAATGAGTAAAATGAATAGTGTTCATTTAATTGAAAAGTTGAGGGAAATTTTTGGACGTTTTGGGTTACCAAATAAAATTATTTCTGATAATGGTCCACAATTTCGGGCTAGTGAATTTGTAGAATTTTGTAAACAAAATAGAATTGTATTCTATACGTCACCTCCTTTTCATCCTGCTACAAATGGAGCAGCTGAAAATGCAGTAAAATCTTTTAAAAGAGGGATACATAAGGCATTAAAAGATAAAAAAAATAAAGATGTAACAGTGAGTACTTTAATAAATAGATATTTATTCATGTATAGGAATTCACCACATTGGACAACAAATGAATGTCCAGCAAAGCTGATGTTTGGTCGTAAATTAAAGACCAGGCTAGATTTTCTTAAATATCCAAAAATAAAGAGCAATACTGAGATTTATAAAAATAAAAAATTTAGAAATGAAGTTTTCAAGGAAGGAGATATAGTATATGCAAGAGATTTTTCAAATCCTAATAAAAAAAATTGGGAAAAGGCAGTGATTGAAGAAGTGTTAGGAAACAGAAATTACATAGTTAGACTTGAAGATAAAGAATTAGTCTGGAGAAGGCATATAGATCATATAATTAAGTTGGAAGAGTTTAATAAGTATGGCTATAAAAAAGACTATGAAAAAGAAATTTTAGAGGAAGTTAATGAAAATGAGAAGGATAAAACAATGTATGAGTTAGAATTAGAAATTAAAAAATCTAGTGAAAAAGTTATTGAAAAAGAGAAACAAAATATTACAAATGATGTTGATGTTAATGATAAATTAAAATTAGCAGATAATAAACAAAAAAATGTTAGGCCTCTTAGAAATAAAAAAGCGCCTAAACGTTTAGATTTATAATGTATTGTATATTATATTATGAAAAATAATTAATAAATGTATTTTACTATTTTTAATTGATTATTATATAAAAATTAATAATAAATGTATTTTGGAATTGTATTATTAATTGTATAAGAAAAAAAAGTTGTTAATATTTAAGTAATGATTATGTTTTAATTGTTAAACATGTTAGTAAGTAAGACTTAAAATGTAATTATGAAACAAAATTATGTTTTTAAATTAGGATTAAGGATTGTAAAGATGTTGGCAACATTGGGTGATGCTAAAAGCTAACCTCATTTTATTATAAATGTATAATTCATTTTTTTTTGTAACTTTGTACGCACGTTGCTGTATTAAAGAATATGAATCATTAACTAAGAAAGTTATGTTAGTTTGTCTTCCTAAGATACTACAACAAGTTAAACTTAGTACATATACTTACTAATAAACACATTAAAAAAACAGTCTCATTTCAATTCGACCAAAATATTTAATAAAGCTCCTGTTTCTGCATTAAATATTACTGCACTGGAAGTATATAAGTCATCCAATTCATCAAGATCGATAAACTGCAAATCCGAAATAATTTTCTTACAAGTAGCTTCAACTAAAGTGAACTTTTAACGAAAATGTAAAAACAACACTTTTGATAAACAAACCTATTTAACTTAATCACGACCACCAGGCACCAACTACTTTAAGGTATAATAAAATGCATTATAAACAGTGGCGTATTTGAGCCTTCACCTAGGGGGGGGGGGTGATATTAAGAGGAGTAAACCACCCCCACCAATAAAACACATTTTTTTTAGACATAAAAAACAACGCATTTTTATTATTTATTTAAGCACTTTTACTAAAGAATTTTTAACCAACTTTGACGAAACGTATGCTTATATGATTTTTTTTTAGGCCATTTAAACGATGGTCCTTCATTAGAGTTTTCACTGTCACTCATTTTGTCGCTTATAACCACAATAATAAAAAACAAAATAATTCAAGTTACGCACTGCACGAGTAAGAAGCGACGGCCGACGAATAACAATTTTAGGTTATAGGATCTAGAGTATATTCGCTTATAACCCGTGTATGCGTCGCATTTTCTTGGTCATTGCCATAGATATAGCCACACATGTGTTGTATATCTATGGTCATTGCTCATACGTTTCATTTTCGGCAAAAAGTCCGTAAGGTATTATGAGTTTACGACTTATGACCAACATAACAACGTATAAAATTTTCCATAACATGGTAAAAAATCAAAATGCAAGAAATCTCCAGTCTTAGCACTTATTTCCTCAGAATATTTGAATTCCCCAGAAAAATCTCCAAAACCAAATAATACACCAAAAATCCCCAGAAAGAGGAAATTTCCCCAGACCTGGCAACACTGTGACGAAATGACCATAGACATAATAGAACAGACACCATAGACACCATAGACATTCTATTATGTCTATGCATTGATTTTATAATAAATTATAAAATCAATGGTTTATGGAAATGACCTATCGTGACCATTTAGGTAACCATTTCGACAGGTGACGTTCCGTTCCATCATTCATTTGGTACGACTACGTCACCCATTCCTCGGGCTAAATGTTCCATTTTTGCGTATCATAGAGCAATCACTAATCAGTAATCCGATTTATCCGATATAATATGTATTATCCATAGACATATAAACTAGTTATATCACAGAATAAATGAAATAAATTTCATTTATTCTGTGGTTATATGTACTTAGTTTATATTTCTATGGTATTATCAGTTGCCAGTTATCACAAAAACTTCTCATCCAAAAAATATTATTTATTTATTAATTAAAATATTTAGATACACTTATAAGTTCAACAATCATAAAATATTATTTTCAAAGATCTCTCCGGAGGCGCGATCGCCCCTATTGCCCCCCTCAAATACGTAACTGATTATAAACACCAAACGTTTAAAAACTAAAACTTGTAAAATGCAATCGAAAATTCGAAAATGCAAAAGAAATAGGTAACGCGACACACTATTATATTGTAAATAATTGTCACGGCACAGCCGAACAATAATAATTTACCTATGAGTTATGAGTCACAGCCATAGACATGTAAACTAGTTTATATGTCTATGGTCGCAGCCCGGTTAGGTTAGGTAACCTAACGTCGGTACTCGATATACTTGCTAGTTCCTAAATAGTTTACGGTGGTCGGGGCTCGGGACTCAGGAGTCACTGTGGTCGGTCGGGAATTCCATCATACAATCTATTTAAAAATCTTAGTTTTAATGTTGTTTTCATAATATCAAGTATTATTTGTTATCTGTTTCTATTATTTCAATACTGCTTTCCATTAACTATGAGACAAATTCAATGAATCAAGCTGATGGTATACACTCATAAAATTAAGTAAATTATTTTCATACATTTATAGAATTATTTCTTTATTTCAACTACTTTTAATAATTGTTTTAATTACATTACATTAAATTAAAACAATGTAAATTCTATGTTTGTATTGAGACATGCACATACTTAATAAAATTAACTATTCTATAGATTTTAATAATTAATATTATTCATTTCTATGATACCAATATAATTAGATTTATTGCTTAACATTAAACAACGATTTTTTTTTTAATAAAATCAAAGAAAGTATATTTAATATAATAGAATTTTCATTGTTTTAAAATAATTCATAATACATTCAAAGAAGTTCTTAAAGTAAATAATGTATGAAACGATATATTTAAAAATAAGACAAGCTTTTTTCTGAGTGTAACATTAATTTTAATTAAACGTCGTTGTTTAGAAAAAAAAATGTTTTTTGATAATTTTGACATTGAAATTTTCAAAATTTCGCCAATATTTAAAAATATAATATCAAAGTTTTTAGTTTAACGTAGCAGAATATTTATATATACCTACCTATCCCTTATACTACGGGTTCAAAAACGAAACTTTAAATATCGACATTTCTATAAAAACGATTCCTCGTGAAAATATGAAGGTAAAAATTGTATGCGGCAAATAAACTATCAAAAATAAATATACACGATATTATTTATTTACTCAAAAGCCATGTTTCAAATCGTATTCACAGAACACAATTTAAGCCTATACAGAATAAAGGGTTGAAAATGATGTGAGTATGCTTCAGAAATCACTGTGTTTATTCGTTAATTTTGTGCTGTGTGCGTACGCGCGCTTGCGCGAACGCGAGAACTCGGAAAAACGTTTCAAGTCATATTTAGTTCACAGCGTACGGTGTTCCCTTTTTTGTAATAGGTGACCTTTGTGTTCAACAATGTTCCTCTGTTTATGGTTGGTTTTTTTCTTGAACTTTTTTTCGAAAAAAACGTATACAATTTAGTAGACGAGCACGATGGGCAATGGGAATAAAGGGATTGTAAAAAAAAAATATACATATATATAATATATAATAATAATAATAAGACATCTAAATATATAAATGTGAAAATGAAAACCTTTGAGGCATGTGGTCTCGGAAACTACTGAACCGATCGTTATGATTTTTTTTTTTTTAATTGAAGAGTTCATTGCGGAGAAGGTTTATGGCATTTGATCGATTCTCTAACTTAAAAAACAAAGGAGTTATCACTTATCAGCTATTATAAATAATGACCTGTTATGTTGACTTAGTGGGTGAGGTTCGCGGTACGGCAACGAACGGCGGCTAGACGTGGCCGCCCAAACTTCGCCTTCCATATCACCGTTGCACGACGAGATAGTTCATATCGTTATTCGTTGCTAATGGAAAACCTTTCTTGGGACCGCGAATCATCAGACAACGCGACGTTCTGGGTTCTGGTAACCTACAATTCGAATTTCCCTGCATGTAGCGTTCTCCCTGCATCGGACCCCCAGATTCTCCCTGCATCGGACCTCCAGCGTGTCCGACGGCCAGTCGTTGAGTGATAAAAAAAAATAATACACATTTAACTATTTAAATGATACAAATAATACGATGATGACAACGCGACGTTCTGGGTTTCTTTCTACAATTTCGATTCTCCCTGACCACCAGCGTGTCCGACGGCCGATGGTTATGCTTATGATGATTACGTTTCCCACATCCGTACAGCAACAAAAACATCGGGCCAAGGTGATATAATATATCCACCTTGCATCGGGCGTTGTGCGCGGTGAATGCATTCGGGCATTCCGTGGCTACGGAGGACTGACCGATCGACATTTTAAGTGAAACTTCGTAAAAGTCGGAACGCTGCCCAATGTTTGTGTATCGATGTATTGTCGAATATTCAAGATGCCTGCATTTAAATAGTAAACAATACTTATACATTAATAAGTAGTAGTATTTAATTTTTATTTAATTTAATTTCTATAATTTTTAAATTTGTATTCGTTTCTTTTAATTATTGAAATTTATCACAATGAAAAGGAAAATTAATTTAGGTCGTTCATCGAATATAATAAAACGTCAACGTTTACTCAGATGAAGTCAAAATAACAATGGCTCGCCAGGTAACTACAATATTAACAGCGATAGTAACAATAATGATGATAATATAAATAATATACCTATTACCAATAGTGTTAGTAGCATTGATTAAATATACTTAGTATATTTACTCAATGTTAGTAGTATTAATGAAAACAATATTAATAACAACTTTGCATTTAATTTTCCTATTGACGAAAATTTAGTTGAACTACGACGTGTTCCATGGCGTCGCCGTGAAATGTCGGCATTTACTTATGATAAATTAATAGATTACCTAAATGATTCTCACGTTATCATAGGAAATATGAATTTAAAATGTAATTATTCATTATTGTCGTGCGTCATTCTATCATTTGGCTAAATAATATTATAAATATGAAAAAAACAAAAATACACACGGGCGAAGCAGGGTAATTCAGCTAGTAATATAATATATGGTCGGAGTGTAAAAAAATCGGATACTGCTCATTTTGAAAAGCGAGTGGTTTTTTTTGTATTTTTGTTTTTTTGTTTTTGAATTTACGACCAAAAACAATCGTATAACGATTAATATATTTCTCGACCAGCATAAAAAAAAAAAAAACAAAATAAAAAACAAAACAAAAATCGACGTTAAGTTTTATTATAATTTTTTTTTTCATATGTATTGTTAATATCAACATTATCGTGTCGCACGCGTACCACCCTGAATTGTTATTATCGCAACATTATATTATTTTAGTCTCGAGATAAACGCCGCCGCGGCCGTGGTCGATCATAACACGCGACGGGCAACGACGGCGGCCGCTTTTAAACGACGTCGTGCGTTATGATTAAAAACGATTTCACCGCGGGTCTCCGCTTTTGCCCGCCTGCCACGGTCGTTTGCGCCTCTAACCGTAACCGCGGTCGCCGTATCCGCGCTACCGCGGCATCGGACCCGGGGGGACGGTCGAGGCCCGGACGGCAGGGAGGCGATCTACGTGCTCGTATAAATCGGTGTGTCGTATCGTATAGTCCGTGGCTGCACACCTGGTCCTCCCTCTGGCCCTGCCGGCCGCGGCGTGTCGCACTCGCATTTGTAACGCGAGCGCGTGTGTGCGATGATAAATCATATTAAATATTATGCCGAGCGCGCTCGCGTACGGTTCTATTAATAATTTATCGCGCGCGCAATAAAACCGCATAATTAATCGGTTTCCAGAAACTTTCGGTTAGGTTACCATAGCGTATACGGCCGCCGCAGGCCTATACCACGACCGCGTTGTGTGTGACGCACCTAAGGCACGAGTGCCGGTTCTCTGCGATTTACCCCGGCCGCGCGTGAATAACAACAGCAATAATAATAACAACAACAACAACAACAATAATAATAATAATAATAGTAATAATAATAATAAAAATAATAAAAATAATAATAGTAATAAAAATTATCGTCGACGGCCAATTGAAATATTCCGAATGAAATCGTCACGCAAGTCGACGCCGTTCTACGACACGTCAAATCGCACTCTCGTGTAGGATGGTTCGAGATTCCGAGTAAAGGGGTATTACGATGGCAGCGATGTGTAAGTTGTCAGATCAGAAACGTCTTTTTTTTCCGCAGTTCACAAGAGTCGTCCGATGTACTGGCATCGCTGATACTTGTGACTTGTCGACAGATAGCGAATTTCAGATCTCCTAGGTAAATTTTACGATAGGCGGTTATAATCAGGGTTAGGTGACGATGTAGCGCGTAAAAAGCTCAAAGTTTGAAAACAAAATATGCTCTGGAAAACTTCAAAACATGCGGTAAAAATAGTTTAAAGTACTAAAATATCTATAAAAACAAAAAAATATCCAACGAATTGAAAAAAATATAGGATTTAAATACATGATTCAATTCAATGAATTAGGTAAACAGTAATCTTTTGCCATAACCATGGCGCGGTGGCGTGAAAACAGCGGTAATGACGTTTACAGTTGAATAAAAAATACCTTTTGAAATCATACTTAATTGAAATTCATAAAAAAAAGTTTAGAAATGCAAATAATTCAAAAATATGCAAAAATAAGCTCTAACATGGAAATATACAAAAAATATGCACTTTCAAATTTGATGTTTGAATCGGTATAGTACTATGAAATGCATTTTAGTAAAATATGTTCTACTTTTAGAATTGTTTAGAACAAAAAAAGAAAAATTTAGACGCTAAAAGTTCATAGCCCTGATAATTACGTTTCAAAATTATTGACAATTAATCTAAATCGAATAAAAAACAGCGATAATACGCCTTTCTGTGAGATTTTATGAAAACGAATTCAGACGTTTCTGAATTATTTTCAATTCTGCGACAACCCCCAAAACAATAGGGTTGGATACACGACGTTTTCACCGATCTCAACATTATACAAATTTAATTTAATATAATTATCCATACGGACCCGATCGTGTTTACACGCTTATTATTATATGACTATAAAATCATAAGAAATTGGTCGTTAATCGTACGTGTAATAAATTTATATTTGCATTCAACGGACTTTTACGACCGCGGCATGTTTACGACTTTGATTTTATATTCGCGCAGCCGAAAAACACATCGTATAGGTGGTACGTACACTATAGGCGTGACTGTGGAATAACGATCGCTGCCCCGACCAGACAATAAAGTCGAATTTTTATTAGCGTATGTCGACGTTTTTGATACTGAATATTATGTTCGTATAGAGACCTAATAAAAGCTCCCAAAAACGATGTTTGGTCCTCTGCTTTTAATACACATATTGTTTATAATATTCGAGTGATATAAACGTATGTTTGTTCACTTTCGACCCGGTGCGCATCAAACATACGTTATGACCAGGGCTCGGCACTTATAATCACAAAAATAAGTGAATAAAAAAGAACTTAAATACTTCATTATAAGCATGTAAATAAGCGCTTGAAAACATTAAAATAAGAAAAATAAGCAAAATCAAAAATGCTTACTCCTTTTAAAAAAAAATATTATCCGTTGCCTCAAAATCGTCCAATAATTAAAAAATAGGTATTTGGGCCCTTGTGATATATTTTTAGACTTTTTAAACCACGAACACAGAATGATTTTTTTTAAAGTAATCTTCATTTTATTATTTAGTGTATCAAAAAATTATAAGAATATAAATCATAAATCATATAATATAATTATTAAAACAACAAACATTTTGGGAATGCGCACGTCAATGAATTACGTTGAAATTATAGCCAGCGAGTTTGGTAAATTAACTACAAGGAAATAGCATAAAAAGGTAAACAAATATTTCTATTTGGAGTTGTAATAAAAGAATAAATTGAAGAAATATAAATTTTCGTCAACCCATGTCGTCATTTCATCATTTAATTAGAAAATATGCAAGAAAAACAGAAAAAAACTAGTTAAAAGCAATTTTTTCTAAAACCAATGAAATAAGCAAAAATAAGCACTTTCAAATTTAAAATTCAAATTGTTGTTATATTTCATGAATGTTCATAGCACTCTGCCAGATTTTAAGACAAACCAAAAAAATAAGCAATTGCTTTAAGTCCCGAGCCCTGGTTATGACTATTACGAATCATCCGATATTTGATGGTCCACTGTAACTGATCGGAGTTGTCGTTTGATTTGGATAACGTTTGTACAAAAATATACAATGTCGATTTAAATAAAAATTGCAAACATCACTGCTGCAGTGGTTATTTGAGCTTATGATTTTGGGAAATAAGTTATCGATTTTTGCCATCGCCTTTTTACATTTTTCTCTGCGAGGACGATACAGTTAGCCGATAGAACAATTTGATTTCACTTAAACACCACAACAATTTTAATAAAATCTTTTAAGTTAGTTTTTTATTTTTAGTAATAGTAATTAAATCATTAAACGTCGTTCGCCATTAATTATTTACACTTATTACACGAGACATCTTAGTTGTATAATATTTCGCCGGCAAGTTAGGCAACACAATGATGAACAAAGTGTTTTACGCCGCATTGTTTTTCTCCGTACCGGAATCATTGTAATAATAATATCCGCAGGAAAGGTGGGCGATTTTTCGTGGAAAAAATACCAGTATTTCAATATACTATAACGGAGTCGATACCGATTACAAAACGTATAAAAAATACTTTCTCGGAACTTTACGGCCGGATAATTATATGACGTCCGCCTTTTTTCGCTCGAACACTAAACCAAACGCTATTGTCAGGAATCGTTTCACGCGTTCCGTCGTCGATCGATCGCGCCTCCAAGAATAATCGTCAACGCGTAGTTACTACAGTATCAATGCGAACAAATTATTATTTAACGCTGACACTATACGCACGTACAATACAGATTTACGAATACGGAGTATGGTGTGGTTTTTTTAATTTTCTGTCCGCTACTTCCGTGAGAAATTAGAGTAAACCTTTTGTACCCTGAGGTGTAATATCGTAAGAGTGTACCGTTTTTTGTCGACACATCTAAAATTAACGGGGTTTTTTTGTGTTTTTTTTTTTTTACACCGCTTTCGAATTAATGTAATGTTTACGTCGTTCGAATTTCGTGGCTGTCGGCTTACGGCCATGTGGGCAGGTGGAAAAACTCCCCGTGAACACGGGCGTTCATCGCATAACACACGGACGAAGAGAACGCGCGGAAAAGAAACCGTCGCGCCCAGACGACGACAACGAGGGGAGCTGGCAGTAACAACGTGGTTTCTTTTTTTTTCCGCTTTCTAACGACGTGCGAAGTATCAATTTTAGATTCATAACGAAGCGATGAATCTATTGGTTTTACGATGGTATTTTTTCGTATTTTTTTAAAAAGTTTTTTCGGTACACTGAACTTTGTCCAAAAGTTTGATCCGTAGATTGGAAATCACATGCTGAACTTTGACGGGTTAATTTTTCTTTGTTCACAATAGTTTTTCCAGGAGCGATGAAAAGACGAAAACTGTCTAGGTCATAAGAACCATTCGTTATGTATTGGAATTTGACGTATAGGCTCAGAGTTGTACCGTTTAAATTATTTGTCGACTGATTGTAAGGCAAGAGTTGAAATGTATGTCTCAGATGCACGAATCAAATGTACAGCTGTTGAAATCAGTTTGTATCACATGTCAGAAATAGATTATTTTATTAATTTATTTTATGATAACTTATTCACGTTGATTTCATACATGATTTAAATTTATCATCCCAACGAATTAACTCGTTTTGTTATAATATATAATATGTATTATGTATTTCTTTCATGATATAAAATAAAAATGTTAGAAGTTGCAGGGTTAGGTACGTGTTTAGAGAAATCGCATATTATTTTTTTCCTCTTCGCATGATACAGCTTTCTACGTATAGTATTATGTTGGAAAATCATGTGTTATAGTGATTAATTTAGAAACTTTTATTTTTTGTTTTTTTATTTTTTAGGTTTTTTTCTTGGCTCTTAACGTTGTATTTTTTTTTTATTCCACCGCATCACTGTTCATCAATCTCCATTTATAAAAGATTTTACACAAGTTGTATAAATGTACACTCTACGATATGATAATATGGTCGGAAAAGTTAGGATCCATTCATAACTATTTTCGTCCTGAATTAAATAAAAATAATTTAAAACATTTTGTTTTCATTTATAATGATTGATTGTTTTGAATTCCGAGTAAGCGAAAGATTTATTGATTTTAAAATCATTTTTATTTCTTTTTTTTCTATAATTACTTTTTAGTCCACTTGACTCTGTCCAAAAGTTTTATCTACCTCCTCTATAGATAAGAAATAGTGTATAGATCGAATGATGATACTTTGAGAGTTCCTCTTTCTCTCTTCTCAATAGTTCTTCCAAGCGCGAAGAAAAATTTACAAAAAACTAAATAAAAATGTTAAGTTTATACATTATTACACTTTCACGAAATTTACTATAGTTATTTATTTTTATAAAACTCCAGAAATGATTGAGGAGCTCCCGACGTAACACATATTGGAAAAGACCAATTCTCTCTAAAAGATATGCTGACAATCTTCAATAAAAGAGAAAATCTAATTAAAAAAAAAAAAACACATATTACAATCGGTTTTAATTTTATAAATAATATTTGACGATTATGTTTTTAAAAAGCCTTAGTGAAATCGGTGTGAATAACATCCACTTTTGAATCATAAAAAAGTGCATCGGATACAAAATATCGGAACTCAATTAGATCGGTAATCGTATTTTTATTTTATCGAAAACTGATCATTTATAATTACATTATTTAAATCAGATTAAACTTTATTTGCAACTATAGATTTAAATACTTTAGGCATAAAAGAAATCAAGGTTATAGACTGGTAATTTAAAATATTGGATGGAGCAGACGAAGACTTAAGAACTGGTCGAATGATATTAGTTTTTCAAGTACCAGGGAAAATACCGAAGAAGAGTGATAAATTATATGGAATAATATGTTTTAAATTTTTTGGTAAAAAGAAATTTCTTCTTTGTTTTGGACATTTTTTTTACAGGTTTTGATTAAAAAATGCACAGTCAATCAAACTAACAACGTTTACGTATAAGAATAGTAAATTTTACACTAAAACTTGGCTCACAATCGTTTAACTAAGAAAATACTTAATCGTTTTTTTTTTTTTTTAAATTCAATACGCCTTTTCTCACTATCTTGTCCGAGGAGCAAAGAATACCCCATGGTGCATAGTAAAATTTAATTTATTTTTATTAATACAATTTTCCAAAAACTTTAAGTGTATTGACATTAGATAGTTTAATACAAATTATTCCTATTAACTAATAATCGATTATTCAAATATCATACTTGCACGGCGTCTAAAATATGATAACGAGCTTTTTTTTTTTTTACTTTGGAAGTTCATTATATTTTACAGTATTTGAAAAAATGTATAAAATACTTATTCATGTTTCGAGGAAAATCGCATGTTTATTCTTTCTGTTCTGCAAAAAATTTTTGAATTTGTCTTCAAAAAAATGCATTTTCCTCTCTTGTCAATGGCGTGGAAGTTCGCTAATTTGATGTTTAGAAAGTTTTCTCTGAAAAAATATTTACTAAAATACATTAAGTTTTGACGTACAAAAGAACCAAAATACATCCCATAGAGTTATGTGAAAATATGCAATGTAACTTTGGTTTTTTCATTCGTAAGGATGTACAAAGCACGATGTAAAATCGTGTATTTATTCGAGACAGAATACGATCAATCGGAAAAAATGAAGCAAACGCATATAAATCCTCTTTTTCGTTGGTTCTAATAAATGTCGTTTTGCCTTTTGAATCATTCCGGTTCGCATTAAATTGCATTGTTTGTTGTTTCAACTAATTATGCGATATACTAAATGTTTTATCGTATACAAGATACAACCATCATCTGCGTGGAATATTTTATACTTTAAATAATTAAACACTCTCATATTTTTAGCCCATATGATAAATGTTTAGTTTTAAAATATATGTCACTGCACTTTCCAGGATAACGTTTCCTAAATTTATCCATAAGTACATTCGATAAATATTTTGTATTTACTTGAAAAATTGCTGATTGGCGCAAGTAAAATAAATAATGTAAAAATAAAATAATCTTTCATTAATTTAAAATCACAAAATGTAAAATATAATAAGTAATTTCCTTGCTCATAACAAGAGTTATGAATTTATAAGCATAAAAAAACATCTTATCGATTTATAGTTTTGATTTATTTTAATTTTTTTTTTTATCATTGTAAAACGGAAAATAGTTTACAAACGCGTTTGAATTATTAGAGTTTTATGAAACTTGTTTGTTTTCAAATAAAAAGAGATAGAATCATAATTGTTATTGAGAAACTTGTAACAAAAACAACAGTATCGTATTTAGTTTTCTGTTTAATTTGTTATTTCAACGACTAGTGCTATAAAATACAGAGAATTTGTATGCCATAACTTACGAATTGTAATAATTGTGGTTACGGTTTGTACAATCGAATGTTTGAATGTTTATAACTGGAGGTTTCTATAATAGAGATCGAATCATACATTTGAAGTATTATTAATAATTCATCATGGAAAAAAAGCCTCTTCGGAATCAAAACTGAAGTTTTACACCAGATTCGTTTTATTTATTCGAACTCATTACATTTAAAAGAACTAAGGATGATACGGATTTCAAGACGAAGTTTTACAACGCGTGATTTTTTTATGCGTGAAATAGAATTGCAGATGGAGTAAATGACATCGAAAAAAACGTGAAATAATAATACGCTTCCGTGCGCTAATCGTAAATAGGCTGTTGTCAGTATCCGCATAGTACCTACGACAGTAGCGCCGTATAGATTAAATCCGTGGTCAAAACGTGTCGTCAGACCGCAGACTGCATAATATTATTGTGTACAAAGGCACGTAGTAATATTTCTCAACGTATCTGGTGTGATAACAGTAACTATACCGTAATATACGTTTCCTACGTAGTGATAATTTATTTTAGGCTTCGAGTGAAACGCTCAATGAATTAACTTTACAACGATAGTGTTATTTTTGTTTTTTATTTTTTATTTTTCACTAGCCGTGATTAAGAATTTTCGTGAAAATAGTGATCCGAAAGTCCAAAAATATTCAGAGATCAAGAATTTGGGGATCGATCTGGCACCGAAAAAGAGGACTTTACAAATAGTCTTTCCCACTGTAAAAATGTACGGCGAAGCGGATCGTTTCAACGACCTCTATTCGATTTTGATTATTTCGTAGTGATTTGTGAGCGAAACAGTTCTGCCAGATGTTTGAAATTTTCACCAATCATTCACCAATCATTTTCACCAATAATTTTCACCAGTTATTGCGTATATGTCTTGGTGTTCTCTAAAAAAGTAAACTAGTAATGACACTGTCCTTTACGTTGTGCTCGCGGAATCGTTTCCCGAACGCCCCAGTTTTACGACAGTCCTCCGCCCTCCGTCCCCGCGAACGTGTTGCCTTAAAACGTATACTTTATACACTATACAGCATAATAGCGTCTATAATGTTTCTATTCGATTTGAATTGCGATTCAAATCACCGCGTCGCATTGTGATTCGATGATATAACAGGACGTTCAGACATCTGGAACTAAGAGAAAACAAACGATAATCGAGACCGAAAGACGACCGGATCGGACGATATAACCGTCGGAGCGATTTCCCCTCCTCAAACGAGAAGCTGCAATACGGATTTCGATAAATTTTGACGAGAAAAAGAAAATCTTTACAAACACCTCGACGCGAACAATGACGAGATTATTTTAGACGAGACTTTACCATTAATATAAAACCATACATCTCGTCCGATCGTGATGACGAACGATTTTCGTTTACGTATTGACGTCGTTTCCAGAGCGTGTTTTATGAATGCCTGCCTTTAATGGAAAAAAAAGAATGTTAGACATAGAAGAAAAAGATCGCATCGGAGTTGAACTCCATTCGAGTTTCAGTGACTGTACTAATAGCCGTGGTCGCTGTCGAATAGGTGTGCCGTGTCCGCTCGAGAGGATGCCGAGAAAAAAGAAGACGAAAATATTTTTTCCACCGACAAATTTTCGCGTCTTGTCGTTTTGAACGTTTTAATTCGATCGGTCGCTTTCTAGATCCCTCCCCACACCCCGGACAGAGTTTCGCGCCCGAAGAAAGGAGAGAAACGGCAAAGACCTCGTCGTCCTCAAAGTAAGAACGTATATAAATAATGAGTTGTAGCTTATACTCCTTCTCCTTTTAAATATTTTCGCTTCTCCCCCCTCACTCACTACTTTCATCGTTTACCTGCTTCGGTGGAAATCCACCGCTTTTTCTGACCGTGTTTTCTAACGACGTTTATAACAGAAGGGGTCTGCGCGATGACAGGAGTGGAAAAAAAAAATGAAAATAAATAACCGACGGTGATTACGACCGTGAATCTGCGATCTCCGACAGGAGTTGCAGCTCGTTTCGTATGGAAAGATGCTGAACGAGCAAAAACGAATTCAAACGCGGATCGCATCTTCGGTTATTAGGAAAAAATAAGGGAAAACTTATACATAAACAAATAAATCGAATTAAATAATTTTTGAAGTATTTTCCGATTTTACCCCTCTTTTTCTCCGTCTCACTTACCATCTCTCTCCCCCCTTTTCTCTTTATATCTCTATCTCTCTGTTTCGAACTATTTAATCGAATTTCGAGAATGGACCGGACTCGTATATACGTGTGCATGGTGCAATAAACTACTCCGATGGACAGACTTCGCGGAACGTCCGTATCGTTTCTGCCGCACTTAATCTGCGAATTCCTCGCGGGTTCCGACTCTCGGACGGAAATAAGGTCACCACGAGTCAAAACCGTACGGGGCACGAAGCGCGGGCTCGTTTATGATATTCGCGGCTCGAAAATGTTTTACAGCGGCGGTCGCGCTTCTGCCGAACGGGGAATTCGCATAAATTTTGCCCGCGGCGATCCGGGACGATTGGGGACTTCGCTCGAGTCCGGCGTAGGATTTCGCATCGCTCGCGCTGGTGTTTGTTTTTAGCAACGTTTTAGCAACCGGCGTCGGAACGACTCGTCTCGAACCTGCCCGGAGGAAAGCGTCAGGAGTTTCGAGACCACGGCACCGTGAATTTCGCGGGACTGCTGTTGTTATGCTAACGAGTAGACGTGGGACACGTTAACCTAACCTAACTAACGGGTCGTTCGTACGCCGTCGCGCGACCGTTAATTGGGCCGCGGGATTCGAGTGAAAGACGAGAGACGTCGGACGAAGAAGGAAAAATAAACGACCAAACGCTAATTGCACCGCGTTAATTCGACGAGCGTGCGACGACCACGTCCGGCGTTCGGATCGCGAGCACTGCGCCGCGAGTGGGGAAAACGTTAAATTTTTCTTCGACTACTGCGTTATCAGACCCGAGTGATTGCGATTTTTCGTTCTCGTGCACATACCTCACAGACTCCCGCCGTTTCGTCATGACACTTCGAAATGCACGAATATTCTCTCGAGTCGAAGATTTCGAATGAAGCGTAAACCGCGGATGGCAACAAAAAAAAAAAAACAAAACGTAATCGACTCCACGTCCGACGTCTGACATCGGGGGTTTATTTTCCAACTCCGTAATAAACGAGTTGATTGCATTATGACGTGATACCGCGAGACTCGAGTGTGACCCGTCGGGAAAATAGTTCAGTGCAACGGTCTGAAACGTATTATACTGAAGTCACTCAGCGTTCGTCTACGGTCACGAGAGAATTACTAGGTCAGACCGTGTATCTCGTCCAAAGAGTACACCGGGTGATCGATCACCTATTAAAAAAAATAATAACAGTAATGCGTTCGGAATCACGTGAAAAATCAATGCAGTAGTGTACATCGATTGCGAGGACACATGTATTGTATGTTAAGGAATAATATTGAAAATAAATTTTTTTCCCGTCAAAAAGTGCCTTTCGATAAAGTTTTTAGACTTTTACGGTTTTAATAAGTTTTATAGCATACAGTTTAAATATAGTTGAATGTATTTTTGTGTACGGATCAACAATCGATTGGATCAAACGACGGCCGTTGTACAATAATGTTGTTACTTCGCAAGCAATCGTAAATTATGTCGGAAAGATATCGTTGTTGAGTAGTGTGCCGATGTTTCGGATGGAATTCGAGTGCGTGCAGAGGTTTGATGTCGTCCATGAGTGTTGGCCGGAAAAATGTTCCTCCTTGTGCTTGAACACGTGCGTACGTTGTTTTTATCTCTGAGCAAGCGTTGCTTTTATCGGCCGTCATACCGTCAAACTAACACGATTTCCGATACGAATTTAGCGCACGATTACTATACGGGAACGCACAGAAAAAATAAAAACTAACTTTAAAATAACCATTATATTATGAGCTGGCGTATCCAATTAGCTACGTTTGGACGACGCTGTGAGTTCGTGTGATTTCAAGAAAATTCAAAGTAAAGATTTCAACGACTATCAATAATATATAATGAGAAAACGACTCGATTATTAGTGCTAAACGGTTCCAATCTCTCTCTTGTATTTTAGTGATTCGTTATTATTTCAATAGCTTTTTACTCACCTGATATGTACACTTAAAATTATTACTGATACCATAGTATATACAAAGGGCGGTAGTCAACCGCGGTCTTTGAAGCGATTTTCGTGACCCGTTCACAATTTATGCTAATACTAAGCTTAACTATGATAGTTTAACTAAACGACGGGTGTTATACACTTATACGTAAATGACGTCGAATAGCGGAATAAAGGAAATTAGTTTTTCAAAGAATCAAATTTGAAGGGGAAGTAAATTAAGATAAATGGGAAATTCTCAGATTTTGTGAACTTTGTTCATAACATATTATCTAAAAAACGTGTCAAAGAAATCCGAATTCGATTGGACAATTTGAAAGTGTAATTAAAATTGATCCATAAAACAAACTATTTTATCTTTTATAATTATACAAATACGTATCATTGAAAAAGAAAAAAATGTGTTTATAAGCATCTATTTAACTAAAAAATTCATGTTTTTTTCGTCACTTTTTATAAAACATTTTTACATATTTTGACAATTGACACAGAAAATAATGTTAATTCTTATTCGGTGGAATGATGTACTGATATGATTGATACAGACGTGAATTGTTGATACAGTTACTACCGAGTCATTGGAACAAATAAAACTGCCGATTTTCGTCGTACTAGTGATGTATTATCTCGGTTGACAGACTGGTTTTTGTAATTTCGTTTTATGTTTGAGTCTTCTAGGGCGTTTTTTCATTGATTATATGGAATGATAGTAGATTGACACCCACCTGAAAACAATGCGTACCAGCGCCGGTCACAGCTTTCTATGACGCATAAGTTTAATTTATATTTTATGAGTATAACGATGTGTGCAAAGAGAACAACTGTCGGCTGCTTTCATTCGGTTCAAACGCGTCTGCAGGAACACGCAAAAATCAATTTAAGTGAAATAAAACTAAAATTCCGAAACATTTTATACTGCCGCAATCTATAAGGTAATAATTTTGGGGTTTTTTTTTATGTATAAAACCATTTACTTTGATACCTCGTATAAATACAGTTAATCGAATTTCAAAACTTTGACGTATTTCATTCGTTCGAAAAAACCTCCCACTATCGTTAAATACCAATTAAAAAAAAAAAAAAAGTTTTTATTTATCGACAATATTTATAGACTGTATCCCTTTTTTTTTCACGTCCCCCGCACACGCGTGAAAAATATTGGACTTGCTGCACACACATGATTTTGACTCGTTTAGGGGCAGGGGGTAGAGAGATTCATACGGACAAATGTTTGGAATTTTTATAACACCGCATACATTTGTAGCTTACAGGTATATTTTATGCACTCGTACAATACGCGTGTAAAAAATATACTCCCCTCTCTCTCTCTCTCTCCCTCGCACGCGCGCCCGCGCGCCGTATTCAAAGTTATTAATTATGGTTTTGGTCCGATTTTTTTCACACGACAATTATTTATCGTACTCTAGACCTCTATCTAAACCGTGCTCACTCATACACGCATATATTACAATTATATCGCGCGTATGTGTGCGCACCACGTCACGACCGTTCGTTTCGTCGTTCTCGCAAAACAGACGACCGCATCGATAATACGTACGCCGTAGCACATGATTTTTTCGTTTTTATTCGATATTATAATACTCGTCCGGTATATTTAAATCTCGATCCCCATCGATTGGCCGGGCGCTTGTTTACGTTTGAAACTCACGGACCTGATTACGCCACGTGGTGTTGCGTTTTGAAAAAAATAACTAGTGTGGGTTCACTGAAAAGCAAAAAAAAGTACGTTTAGGCCGCGACACGCGAACGGTGCGCAGGCGAAAAAATGAACGTAAACACGTCAGTGAGAAATTCTTTTTAATCACGACTTTTTCGAGTCGATTCGATGGACGCGATCTCTTGAGCTCCGGTACTCGGCTATATTACCGGTCGTTTGTGTCACCGGACGAGTGGATTCCCGAATACGTAGTACACGCGTGTACGGATATATCACGTCTCGGTCATGCGAGAGGAGGCGCGTGATCGAATGATCTACCTAACATCATCGTTTGGTGAAACACAATTTTACTATTTACAGGGGTACACATTGATCAGTGGTGGAGTGAATGGGAGCAGGAGTAGGTATCTGTCTCGGGGCGCGAGATTTTAAAAAGATACGTATTTTTTCAAAGTATTAAGAGGGAAACGAATTATTAGTGATTGTGATATTTGATACACTTAAAACGATGAAAACCACGTTGAAAAATCTCTATGGTAATATATTTAAAACATTAAAGCTCCAAAAGAATAGTGTGTCAGTAAAATTTTCGAAAAAAAAAAACTTGACATATTTTTTTTTAGTTAGACAATCTTTGTAGTTTACCCACTAAGTTAGCGAATACAATTAATAAATATCAAATTATAGTAAAATAGTTTCATGTTTACAAAAAAATATCTTGGATTTTAAGATGGGTTGAATCCTCCACTGTTTTTCCTTATCGACGCCTATGGGCTATGGGTATAAAATATACCTCTGCTATGAGGCGCCACCGGGCCCTTCTATTAATATAAACCGATTAACCTAACCTAAACGTTAACTTAAATCTTAAACCCGATTAATTTGTCGTGTGTTGCATGTCGAAGATCTCGATCTTGATTTGGGACCATGACACCTTAAAAGAGGGTATTCATATTGAAACTAAACGATTTTGACGATACGAACCCAAAAACAGTAAGTCTGAGTGATTTTTGTCTGTTATCGAATGTATGACTAGTGTTATTTGTTACACTCCACGATCATATAGGCGACTAGTTTAAGATTACTTTAATAGACTGTGTATACTTTTATACGTTATTTTATTGAATTTAATTTATTCATGCTATTAAAATTGGTAATCTCTACAGACAGATAAAATAATAATAATAATAATAATAATAATGATAACTGTAGTAATAATCTTCTTCGTTTATGGAAATTTAATTTCAATTTGCAATTCAATTTTTAAATAAACTAGTGGAAGTGAAAATATTATCATCCATATTGTTAACTATAACTTTTTGTAATCGATTAACACTGAACAAATTCCAGCATGTCTAAATCAACGATAATTTGGTCTTGGGTATGTTATATATAATATAATATCATTGTAAAATATATATATATATATATATATATATATATATATATAAATATATTGATATATATATATACATATATATATATATATATATATGGGCTGATTTCCGGTGCCCTTAAGCATTTCGTAATTCAATTGTGGCCCAACAGCCGACCGTCCGTATCGTCGACAGCCGCGACGGATATAGCGGGAAAATGCGATTGAATTAATGAAAACCACAATCGGAGTGCTTATATTTTCGTCTGAAAGGAAGAAAAAATCGTCTCTCCGCCGGCCGTGAGAAAATTCTCTGTTTGCGCACCGTCGTCGCCGATTCATGAATCGACGTCGACCTGCAGCAAACATAAGCGAACGCATTTTGTTCGACGTTTTATTTATGTTCCGATCGGGAGAATTTTTTCTTTATTTTTCACCACTGTTACGATCCGTCGGGACGTCCGTTAACGACTTTTACCCTCTTTGAAAATAAAAAAATAAATAAAAAAATAAAACACCCGCAAAAGTACACATTTATCAAAAAGTACATTATAAACGTGCACTGGTATACGACGCGTACGTCTGTAAAAGCGGATGATATTAACAGTGCAGTGTCCTAATAGTTTTTCAAACGACCATTTACCACAGACGCCGCACTCACTGGTCCGAGACGTTTTTTCGATTTCGACGTTTTCAAAGTTTGCGCCGTCATCGGTTTACGCCTCGTACATATTTTATCGTCAACAGTGTTTCGCGAATAATCCGACAAAACGCACGAATCCCGTGCGAATCATGGTCTCATAGATTCTAATCTATACTCGATTTTTCTCCTTCATTTCATAATATTGGTTACGGTACTACGTGTTTATATGCTATACTCAGGGCGTAGAACGAGGATTTCACCGTTGCGATATCTCCTTAGGTACTAAAGATGATCGAATTTTGTTTTTTTAATTATTTTAATTTTTAGTATTATAATCGAGAAAATGGTAATTTGTTTATTAATGTTTATTAAAATGGTAATTTTATTTTTTGTAATTTTTTAACAGTCGATAATTTGTAGAGCAAAAAATGTGATGTAATCGAAATACAATAATACGGTATAAAATTATGCATTGTTTTTCTGAAAACCAAAAAAAAAAAAAAAAAAAAAAAAAAAAAGTGAAAAATTATTAAAATGAAAGCCTTAAGTCAGAATATTAAATTTTTCTGAAAAGTAACAAGAGCAGTTTTGAAAAAAATGTAAACAAAAAGTTATTTTTAAAGTTATTTACTGGAACGTTTGAATCTATTAAAATATGTATTGTGTGTATTCTTTAGCTCTGTGAGTTTTCTGAAAAAAAAAACAGATTTCGATTATCAACATTATTTCAAGAGACATCTTAAAATGGTCGAATCTTCGTGGGACTATGTATACATATATGTAAGTATCAAACGCCTTCTATAGATTGCCTAACAGTTTGTTATGATGAAATCGCTTGGTTTGTCGAAATCATATTTAAAGTTCTTTTAGGTTCAACATTTTCATCATTTTCATAAAACTGATGAAACATTAAACTACGAAATACCCAGAATACCCAGGTATAACAGATATAATAACTTTCGTCGACTAAACTATTTATCACAATTTTATATTCGAGTTAACAATACTTAAAATATATTCAGTGTTATTGTGATTTCTAGGGAAAAAAAATCGAGCTGTTAAGTTTTTCGAGTTATCGAGGTTCGAGTTATCGCGACTCGTCTGTATATACACTATATATGTCATTTATATATGTTTTGAATAACCGCACGATTTTTGTGTTTTCGGGTGCTGCCATTATACGCTCAAGAACAAATAAAGATACACGAAGACGTCTTCGTTACATTATATCCAAATGTTTCGGTATAAACGACGACGGTATAATAACCGTAACAAGAGTTGACCATCGTATGTTATACGGTACGTATTGTTACGATATCACGAGTAATTAGTTCTTATATACGACGTTGTATTATTTATATATACGTAATATGGGTACGCGACGTCGTACGCGCGCGTGTGATGAGCGTACGACCCGGACACAGGAGCCGAAGATTAGCGGTGCCTCGCGAGCCTTTGAAAATCGAATCCGATTTTGGGAGGGTCTGTGCCGATAATAAACGTTCCGAGTGTAAAATGTTATACGCTGCTCCGAGGTAATATGATTAGTGGTAGATAATAATAATATGATATTTATATTCGGTTGACTTACGAGTTCGGGACGTGAAAAAAAAAATAACGAAAAATATAACCAGGGGAAAATAATCGAGAACAATAAAAAAATGAAAAAAAGAAAGTAAGTTTACTTTTGTTATTGCAAATAAAATTAAAAAGAAAACAAATATGATTTATTTCTTAGAACTGTACCAATGCACTGTTATTACGTTGTACGGCGACTATATTCGCCGCTGTGACGGTCGAATATTTATGCCATAAAATCTAAAATTAATCAATAACTCACTATTATTTTTGAGTATCGCGTTCTCGAACACTGTACTATGCGGATACTGCGCACCGAAACTAGAAATATCATGTAACAATGGAAAAAATAAATGTATATTGTGTATCGACTGTAATGTATACCATAAAATATCGTCCACGTATTTATGATTATAATCAAACGAAAAACATGTCGGCTGGTGGAGATGAATATCAGTTATTTTCAAAATTGTATTTTTATTTTACCGGAGTACTATTGAAGGCATTTATTTTACCGAAGTAAGTGGCATTCTTACACGTTGGTTATTTAAATAAATATATATAAATATAATGTATATACGCATATACAGGGTGATACAGCAATTTTGTTTCAGCAAAGTCAACAAATAAACATTCAAAATAGAGCAGAATGTATACAAGAAAAGTTTCTTTATTTAGGGAAATCAAAAACTATTAGTAGATTTTATATTTTTTAACTTTCCTTCAGGGGCAGTTTTAGGGGTTACTTTTTGAAAATAAAATGGGAACCTATATATTTGTCAATACAACATATGCAGATACAGTAAACGTTAGTGGTCGAAAAACATCAATTGATGCAAAGCTCTAGGTTTGAAAGCAATTTCAAACTTTGCATTACTGTAGACGTTAAATGAGTTATTATCGCTCGTGCAATCGCACTACACACGATACGATAATCGTGATACAACTTCTAAAAACTTGAAATCGCTTTCGAACCTAGAACTTTGCATCAGTTGATTTTTTTCAACCACTAAAACTTACTAAAAATATGTTTTCAAATTGTGTTAGTGAAGAAAAAATATAGGTTGTCTTTGATTTAAAAATATATAACCTATTAAGGTCAAGGGTGGCTAACCAATTAGAATTATATTATATATTATATATATTATATAATTATATAGTATTATTAATTTAGATTCTCCTAAATAAAGAAACTTTCGTCTCACGCGTTTTGCTCTATTTCGAATATGTATATGAATTAAAATCGCTGAGACACGGTTGCTGAATCACCGTTCGTATTAGAGGTCTCTATTTCACGTGTATCTAAGAACACGTACATATGTGTTTTTATGGAAACGGTGTTAAAGTCCGTGTATTTAAAATACACGTGTACACGTGTAGTTATTTAGAGTCCATATACCCGAGTACCCGTGTATTATAGAATCCGTGTACCCGTGTGAAATGTCCGTCTACCTATTACCCTGATCTGAAGAAGATCTAAAAGGGGGGGCCCAAAAGTACGTACCCTACATTACCCATACTACATACCCCCCACCCCTCGTTATCATAAAAAAAAGAAATTTAAAACAATATGTCATATAAAAAAAAAGTATTAATATATTTATTTTTATAAAAATTTTTTAGGTTTTATTTTCTTGGGCAATAAATTAAAGAATTTAAAACATAAAATATCAACATTGGATTTTACCTGTATGTCACAATAATCTATTTGTAATTATCGGGTGATCACAAATGACATAAGAATTAAGATTACATTAACTAAGTGAAATAACACCACCAAAAATAGTATTCCACACGTCAGTACTACATAGCAATATTATTAATTTTTTTTTTTTTATTTAAAGTTAATAAAAACTACTAGACCTTAAACACACGGGTAATTTTAATACATGGTTAGATACAATTTTAATACACGTGTTTCTTAATACACGTGTACACGAACTTCAAAAACACGTGTAATTAAATTCACGGGTATTCGTTCATTTTACTATTTAAGGTGCGGTCTGCGTGTACACGTGTATATCAATACACGTACCAGACCGAGAGCCCTAGTTCGTATACACCAAACATAGTGTTATTATATCGCTAGGATATCATTCACGCCCGTATTATTATTACATCGTACGGCTGGGTCGAAAATCACACGAAAGCTAAAATCGTTTTTCGTGACGTCAGATGACACTTAATATTATTATGTTATGATAATATCACGATAAACAGCTGAGACGCGCGTGACGGGCCGTTCGTCCACTCACCACGATCGGACACAGAAAACGCGTGTACGTTGTTCGCGAAATATTTTATTGTCTGAATCTAAGTGCTCCAAAGTTTCGATCACGTACTGCACATTTGCACTATTGATTTGTATACTCGTCGGTGGCACAAACCCTGGTGATTCCAAGAGACCTTATAAACACGCGCACCTGGCGTACAATTCTAATATTGATTGGAATAGCGAAAAACTACATTGGGCTCTTACCCACGTTGAACGTTATAATTTCGAATTTTTCGATGCCTCGAATTTACACTGAATTTATCAGAGAGACCAGCGTTTCACTCAATAAAATTTTACCCTAGACCGCTCGATATGAAATCCATCTTTTTTTTCATAACCTCGAGTATAAAAATACGTAACATTTTTGTCACGGAGAGAACCGTTTTTTTTCTCTAAATTTCAATAAAATTCGATACTTTGAGTTTTTTTCTGTTATTACTATTATGAGGGGGGAAAAAGTGTATATTAATCAGTGAACGAATTGGTGCATTATTACGAATCGATACTGTTCACGTTCAAAACTTTGGCGCACGATTCTTTTGTGTTTTTTTTTTTTTTAAAAGGGAAAGAGCGTAATCGTGTTTTGATTCAGAGGCGCAAACGTGTTGTGTTTTTCTAAGATAAAAAATGGCTTATTCGTGTTACACCCTTCATGGGCAAGACGTTTGTCTTAGTTGGTAAATTGTACGGGTCGATCCCTAAATAAGCTACGAGTCACGGCTCGAGTTTGGCTCGTATTTATAAAAATCGCCGCCAGAGACAGTATTCCACTTAAAAAAAAAATCCAACCGCACTGCACATAAACAACATAATATCATTATATTTTGGTCTCTTTATTCCAACTTTATAACATAAACAGAAAAACTGTGAGTTATAGGGAGTTAAATAAGGAGAACCCTGAAATTTGCCACTTTCTGTCTACCTGTTTCAGTTACTATAAATAGTAACTGATAGGCATTCAGGGCTTGATGGAATTAAAATCATACTCTGTGAATAATAATTCGTTTTTCGGAGACGTGAATAAATTCTTCTATCAGGTCGAATATTTAAGACTTCTATCCAACTTTTCTACGCCTATTTCGATCACCCGTTAATTGACCGAGGTGGTCTTTTATAACGATTGGAGAGTTATTTATGTTGACTACGAACGGGGGAAGGTAAATGGGTATACCCCTCCCCCATTTGTCATATTATTATTGTCAATTATAATAATTATTTGTCGGTTATTAGTATTAATAATTTCCATAAATAATCATTATACAGATTACTGAGCACGCTGCACACAGCCAACACAGCTGTACACATAATCGTAATATTATACGTAATATAACTATATATGTTTATGGCAAACACTCATCAATTCAACCGATTCACATGTATCAAATTGTGGTCCTACCATAAATCAGGACTACTGCGGTACAACTCTTTGGGCTCAACCGCAAAATATTGTATTCAAATAATACCATCGTTCATTTATAATTTTATATCACAAATAGTACATTTTTACAGTACTCGTGTGATCTAAACCTATTGCAGTGATAATAATTCATTCGCAGCGATAAACAACCAATAATTATATAACGATTCATAACTGCATATTTGTTACTGCGATTTGATTTTAATCGATAATCCAGTGTCGGAAACACATAGTTGTTTTTGAGTGCGTGTTAAAACGCTTGAAATTCGTTTATTAAAATTACACAACTTCTGAACCCGGCTTATAGGTTATAATATTGCGTTACCCATCGCAAATCCTGGTCGGACACGGCACTGACGTCGACCGAAGGTCATTTTCGAAGGATCGGTGACTTTTCTCGTCCGTTTTCAAACGTATTTCCTGGGGGAGACCGGCGAATTTAATTCGTACTAACCTCTCACGTACCCGGTATAATGCTTATGCGCCTCCCGAGTCGTAAACAACACGCCAGACCATGACTAGCCGACTTGTAGGCTAGCACTAAGACAACGGGCAGTTTTATCGAGCGGATTAAACGTGATACAGTTAAGTCGTGTTACAATAACGGCTATGCCGTTCTACGGTCTCGTGCGTGCACTTTCGTCAAAAGCACGAGCTCGCACCAAAGACACGGGGTGGTTTCGTCTGGAAAGTTCGCAGAGAGCAAATCGTCGTGATATTGTTTCATGTTACCTTACATAACTTATGTACATAATATACGTGTATATATTGGCCACGAGGCGAACGCTTTGAGCGCGAAGATCGCGTATTATTATCGTCGTTAAAATGACGGTGACGATCGAGTGGACGACGACCGGTAAAAAAACACTTAATGACATACGTGTGCGCGCAACAAACCAAGAGTAATCGTTGATTAGGGCGGGACCGTTTTCCTCCAAAAACGAGATACCGTTTTCCTCCACTGTCCATTTTCCGCCAAAAACAAAAATGGTTGGTTTCCATTTTCCTCCATATTATTTTTGACTAAAATTATTATGTCTATTTTCCTCCAATATTTTAGTCAGTGTTGTAGTGTTGCGTTTCGTATTATTATAAAAATTGAGTATGGCTAGGATCACATTTTGTGCGTATCTGTCGATTAAATTCTGGTCGCGTTCTTATCGGCTAGGGAAAAACGCTAGTCCAAGTGTCCGACAGCACACGCAGTTTATAACAGTCGATTTTTACTTTGATTAAGCCTAATAAAGATATGTACATAATATGTATATTATACGACATACGGTCATATACGTATATACATTTTACTTTTGCCTATAGTGTGCCTATAGTGTGTTTTAAAGTTTGGCAAATTTTAATTTTTAACATGTCTGAAAAAGCGACGTTTATTGAAAGTTCTCGAGGAAAACCTTTGATAATTCGTGATAGTTATAAATATTTCTTAGCATATAAGTCAAAATCTGAATTATTTTACATATTATATTATTAACTAATTTATTGTTATTCTTCTGTTATTATTTATTCTGATAACGAATGACGATTTTATTATTTTATTTATTGGAAGAAAATGGAAAGTGGTCAAAATTATTATTATTATTATTTTTTTTTTTGAGGAAAATGGACAGTGTAGGAAAACGGTATCTCTTTTTTGGAGGAAAATGGCTACGGCCGTTGATTAAACTCTAAACTACAATCGTTGCCGCCACCACCACCCGCACGCGTTTTCATAATATTATTAATAATAGGATGTTATATTATGCGTACACGTCATGTGTGCAGTGAAAATCCCTCCCCCCATTGCCCATCAACCATCACATCCACACACGACAATGTGAAAGGTTCTAAACTTTGCAGACACACTGTGTGGTAAATAAATACAACGTATATGTATACACTTTGCGCGCGTGTATTATATATATGCACGCAAGTAAATGGTGTATATTAGTGATAGGCACTATCGAATAGTCATTATCGAACTATTCGATAGTAGTTCACTATTCGAACTATTCGATAGTCATTCCAAAACTATTCGAATAGTTAAAACATTCGAATAGTGACGATATATTCGATAGTTTATCAACCTATTCGATAGTTTTTATTTAAAAACTATTATTCGGTATTGTAAAAAACATTCGAATAGATATTCGATAGTTTATTCAAACTATCGAATACTATTCGATAGTGTAAACTATTCGGTAGTGCCCATCACTAGTGTATATGTGTATAGAACGACCAGAAAATTCAAACTTAAATTTGTTACCGGACGGCGTCATCATCATCATACCATCATCATCGGCATCAGCATCATTATCATTATCATTATCATCTTTATCGTCATCACCATAATCATCATTATTATCTTCATCATCATTATCATCATAACTAGCGTTTACTGGAAACCGCAAACCCATATATACACACACACACACACACACACACACACACATACTTCGACTCAAATTAACACGCGAGCAAACGGCGTCTGTTTAAACGGACATGGAAACTGACCGCTGCTACATCGGTTTTTCGAACGCTGCATGTGAGTGAGGATTTGAACAAAAGCTGCACGTTCATGGTGCGGACTGATGAGCGTAGATACAATGGATTTAGAGGGTGGCGGCCACTAAAATTGGATTCAAATGGTTTGCGTAGGTACACTACACACACACACACACACACACACACACACACACACACACACACACACACACACACACACACACACACACACACACACACACACATTTAAATACATATAATTACGCACACATGAGCACGCGGACGTTTCGAATAGAAATTCAGACACTGCACACAACGGGGCGGAGGACTGCCACTGCTACCCGTACCTAGTAATTATTTAATTAAATAGGTTTTTTTAATTTTACCCCCAAAGGAAAAATTCGAATAGTTTTTCTCTGCCCAACTCCTCCGTACGCCCGTAACACACGCGTTTTCCATACCGGACCGGGGAATATTTAAATAACGCGTACCTATTACACAGCTGTATACCGCTCATGATATAATATATGAAATAAAAACTGCGTTCCGTGGACGGGGGGAAAAATTGATATTAGGCCGAGGAATGCGGTGGACGCGTGGCAAACGGGGATAATTTAAGGGTATTGCGACGATCTTATCGCTACCCTACCGTACCGTGATCCGTCGAAGAAATAATGCTACCAAACACGCGGCGACGGCGGCGGCAGCGGTTTGTTTGTTTTTACGAGTACTCGTACGAATACACGCACACGCACACGCACAAGCACACTCACAATTACTTAGTAATACCTCTCGTACGCTCACTTGTGTGTGAACCCGAACATTACACCCCGTCCCGCGAGTGTTGATCGAGCACTCCTCGGCCGCTGCCGTCGTAGCCAGTGTACTTAAATTCTTCCTTACGCCAGGGCGCGTGTATACGTCTTGTATACACACACGTCAGAGGTATATACTTACAGACACGCTGAGATGATACTCACTGTACTTAACCAACTCGTTTTAACGGATTATTTCGCAATTCGAAACGTTATGTGAGTGTGTGTGTGTGTGTGTGTGTGTGTGTGTGTGTGTGTGTGTGTGTGTGTGTGTGTGTGTGTGTGTGTGTGTGTGTGTGTGTGTACGCGTTCGTAAACGTGCTTATACGTATATAAATGCATACTCGTGTAACACCTCGTCACCAAGTGTAACATATTTTTTTACGTAAATTGTACATTCGAATTTTCGAATTAATACTTTTGCCGTTTTTTTGTTTTGGACGTAACAATTGTCTACAATACGGGTTAAAGCCTTCGTCGGAATTATCGAGATACCGGGTGCTACAAAACATACAGCGTCTCCGTGTAACCGTTAAACATGCCGTTTACGAAGTCGTTAAACACTAATGTACTTAATAGACATATCTATGAAAAAAAAAACATTAGTTCAACTCATTGAGATACACGAGAATTGAACGGTTATTACCTTGTATTATGTACACCTTGTATATAAATGGACAACTCCAGTTTATGTTTATTACATGAAAAATTATGTATTATGCCTATTGGCAATCCTCATTGTGACCAAGTCATAATTGTTTGTCATATTTTATCTCCATATAGATTGTGAAAAAAATTGTATCTTTGAATAGAATATTTTTATATTCAATGTGCTTATTATAATTTGAAATAAAACGAGAACGTTTTTCCTACACTTTCATATTTTAAATGAGATGATATCGCCTACTGTTATTTCAAAAATCTCCATGAGAAAAACTAATGACTAAAATTACCCCATGTATTTTCCTCAAGCTAAATCATCCACCCTTGCGTTTATGTCAAACTGGCCTATAATTTCGACTCTTCCAACACACTGTATCGGAAATCGGTTGTTAAAATAATAACTAAAACATGTTATGCGTTTGTACACCCAAACGAGTTATTAGTTTCTACGCGAAAATATTGCTCTGTACCCAAACGTGTTGCGCCCTTAAGGATATAAAATATAATTCAATGATGAAATCGTTCGAGTCAAGAAGTGATATAATGGGATTATCATCTCCTTTCATAAACGAAAAACCAATGTTTTATGTTTAACCTGTAACTCATATACTCTCGTCAAATTTGTACTCGTCACATTTTTAAATGCAGATCGTATTTATCTCAAAGTAAAAGATAAATGAAATAACGAACAAAATATTTTTTACCGATATTTTATGTTTGTGTTATAATTTTGTTTTATGTATCATTATAATAGAAGTTTTTATATTTCTCAATTGCGTCTGAAAAACGTCATACTGGCCTATGTATAGCGTCATTATCGGTCGTACGAGTGGAGTGAGAAATTAATTTTTAGTTTCTCGACGATGTGTGTTTTTTTAAATTTTTTTTTTAAATGTATAATCGTGAAATTGTGTTTAAAGAGTGGTCTAAAAACATACACTGTCCCTTTATTGTTCAAAACACTTCCCCGACCGGATTTTCAAGCGAGTTGAAACTCGTGCGTCGATATTAGTTTTAACGTCAGACGTTCGTTATGAAAATGGCAATTTCGAAGAATGCCTTTAAGATTCGGATTTCATCACGATAAAAACCAATAGGGCGATAGAAGACCGAATTTCTAGACGCTCAGTCCCGGAGCGTGCGATTTAATTGCGATGTTATGAAATAACTCGCATAACTTTATATAGAGACGTCAGTTATAACGAACAATAAATGGTATAGTATTACAGACCGTCGCGCGACCGTAACGTTTGGATTGTTGATCAAGTCGAGCGAAAAATATATCCTCCGGCGTGATGCCCGGACGTCAAAAATATGTTGCTCCGTCTCGTTTCTAGCCGGGTGCTTTTAGCCGCGGGCGCCCGTTCGAATCAATACATCCGCCGAGTTTACACCGACTTGAATTAGTTATTTTTCTGGACATCAGCACGGAAAACCGTGATTACGTTAACGAGAGCCCCCTATTTGAGTTTCGTTTCGAGAGATTTTTGTCGAACACGCTTCGTCGAAGTATATCGTCGTACCGTCGACACGTGCTTCTAAAATGTTTTATTCCAACAGTATTGTTAAAGTTAAATTATATGAAAAAGAAAGAAAAAAAAATTAAAAATACGCTACGGCGTGTGCGTGTATGCACTGCTAATGCACATTACCGTTATAATATAGCCGACACGCCTGCCGGCGGTGCCGTGACAGAAAGGGAAAATGTCACCCCTGCCTCCTTGACCTTTTTTTTTTTTTAGATTCCGAGCAGAGAGGTTTTCATTTGTAGTTTTTACGTAATTGACAGTATTTAGAGTAGAAAAAGTGTTCCGAAAGTTTCATATGGTCTCCTGCATAGAAAGCGGTACATAGAAAATTCTATTTAGCGGGTACCTAGACCATTTTTCATAAATTCCAAGTTGATATTTCCACGAGAATAGGAAACTTATCGAAACATCGTGTAAAAACGGTGACACGTTTAAAAGTGTCTCTACTAGACAGAGCAAGACTATTTTTTGTTTTTTCAATAACAGAAAAAAAACCAATGTGCCTTTTTGTGGGTCAAAACATTATGATTTAAGTTGATATAAGTGTTTTATAAGGCTATTTTTACGATTTTGCAATTATATCATCTGGACAGCGATAGTGTAGGTAGTATTATGTTTTATATTTGAAACCGATATTAAATCACTGTTTTTGAAAAATAATTCAAAATTCAAAATTATAAATGTATAATCTTCTAGCTTAGTTTTTTTTTTTTTTTTTTTTTAAATTTATTTGTAGTATCCGTAAAATATTTATTATTATTTGATGAAAATGTCTAGCATCTATATTTTGGATTTATGCCTTAATATGGAATATTCTTCTACTCCAAATTTTACCGTTTTTACTCAATTTTTAGGGACATATTCTTGAAAAACTATTGAGTACAGAAAAAAATATCTCTTTTAAAAAAAAACTCAATAAAATATGATCTATATAGTAGCTGGAAGTAACTTTAGGACCATTATTACAACATAAAAAGTGATTAAAAATATAAAAAAAAAAATACACAAGGTAAAATACAGCATTGTAAAGTTAATACATTCTTAGTTTTCTCGGAATCTAAAAATCGGACAAATACGTCAAGTGCTCAACTTGAAAAACGAACTGTATGAACTCTTTATAAAATATATGACCATAGTGATTGAATTTGAATTGTTTCGTCGAAAATCAATTTCCAAACAAACGAACGAATGCTCTTTTGCGGTCAATTTCATTGAATAATAGTGATATGAATCTAGTATACAGACGTGATATAAAACCGAAAAAATAAAAACACAAATTGTTGTAGGTTGTATGACCGATTGTGATATTTCAACACAATTTAACTTCATCCCGTAGTCTCGTGTATAAGACATTGACTTTGTCTCTTTATAATAATCAATTACAGCACGCCCCCAATTTAGGTCTATAGCACGTATGGTGAACCTTTTCCAGGTCAAGTGTCTACATTTTCCAAACAAGGATTTTCTAAAACTGTTCATGCCCTCCCACCCACCCACAAAAAAAGAATGTTTAATTAAGTCAATTTTTGTTTTTATTTTATAAATTATATGTCATTATTGAATTATACGTACCTATTCAAAATTTTCTTATATTCAGTGTGAATTTTGTTGTTGTATTTAAGTGGATAAAGTTACAGTGTCTGAATATCTGAATTTCTAATTTTAGTAAAACGTATAGTTTTATCGGTCAAAGTATTTTTTTACTTCGACTTGATCAAATTCATTACACGAACAATAGACTTTCTAGATAAATCGTTAAAAAAATTAAAAGTATGAAATGAACCACTTTTTTAATGTGTTATATACACGTAAGTATATCTGAATGCTAATTCCAGACTTTTTACATTTCGGTGTCTATAATTTCACTACGTTTCATTGGAGTGAGTTTACTTATATTTATTGTAACAGTTGAGCATACACGATACACATCTAAAAGAATACATAATCATAATTAAGACGTACAATGTTTGTTTTGTATAATTTCTTTAAAATACAGTTGCATAAATAATATAATTCTAATTTTGATAGAGTAAATTTTTTTCACGTGTCACTGAAATTCGGCCTACGTGTCACTTTTGGCACGCGCGCCATAGGTTCGCACATCGCGTTTATAATTCTGTGTCTCAGAGTACTGCTATTCATCTACTAATTATTCTTACACCAATGCAGGTGAAACGATGTAAACGAAGACACAGTCGTATAATATTATACGAAGAGAAAAAAAAAAAAACCTCTCCGCTTTGAACCGTCTAATCCTTTAACGTTGCCGCAGAAACGTGAACAACTTCCGGTTCCGGGGGCGAGGATTAATAAACGATTGACCGCGAAAGACCGAAGACCATTCATAACGATCGTACAAAAGAGTTTGATGGATCGATCGTCGTTTGTGCCTCAGCGAAACGACCGAATCACAATATAGTCGAATGATAAACGCGGAAGCAACGTTTCGATTGGTCACCATTGTGTTATGGCTGTACGACCGCGTTTCCGTTCAATGGTTTATTGTTATTATTATTTTTCACCGCGGGTAAATATGACGTTATAATACATTGAGTTCGAAGAAATCCGGAACGAAACATTGTAACGTTATTTAATTGTTTCTGGTCGGCGTTTTGGTGAAAAAACATTCTGTTTGGTCCGATTCCTTCCCTCCCGTCATCACCGCACAATAAGTTTTTTATTCATACCGAAAAACACACACACACACACACACACACACACACACACACACACACACACACACACACACATATATATATATATTATAAGTACGACGTTATACGCGTACAATAATCCACCGAGTACCTATTTCATCGTATAATTGTATTCTAATTTGTTTTCGATACGTCTTTCGGGCCGCCGACGAGTGTTTTATTATTGTGTAACGGAAATGTATACATTTCTATTGAATCGCATAACTTTATGATGTATTCGAGTAAAACGCAGGTACAAATCACCGGTGGGTATAAATAATTTGATGAAATATATATATCCATCGTTTGTTATACCCGCGTGGTTTCCTAAAGTATTAAAGTTCGGATACATGACAACGAATAATGAATCACAGCGATAAATGCAATTATCGTGCGAGTGTATCGAGATAAACTATACCTAATATTATGTCCGCTGTTTTCTTGAAGCTATTTTGTGTTTCGTGAAAATCTATTCGGCCAGAAAGATCGAGCCAAAAATTAACGTATAGTTTTGTTGTCAATGACTACGAATTGAAGTTTCTGCCCTACTCTCTCTCTTGTTTGAATATTTTTTTCTATGATTAATTTAAATAACCAATTAAACTGATTCGATTTTAATACGATTTCAATTAATCGATTAAAACCGATGACAGATGGACTGCGTTCGGTCTTACTGCTTCGCCGGGTTCTGCACATAACACCGTGCCGTAGTAAACGTCTATTTACCGAGCCGATGTACGTGTTAAAAAACGTGTGATGCCGCTGCGTACCAAGCCTATGTCCTGGAATTACCTGCTATAATAACTTGATTACACTAAGAAGATATAATGATTAAAAAAAAACATTTAGTTAAAAATATTTGCAGACATTTTATTTTACAATTTTTTTAATTTGAGCTTTTTCAAATGCTTTTAGGATGGTCCGAATGACATTTTTTTCCATGTATACTGCCAAAAAGAAACCTAGGTGAGATTGAAGGTTATAGAATAATTTGAACTAACTAATAATAATAATAATATATTTATTACGGAATCAATTCCAATAACAATAATAACAGTATAATAATATTAATTAATTAATAATAATAATAATAATAATAATACTAATAACATTAATAATAATCAATTAATTATAATATGTAGTTTAGTAAGTCATTATTTAATTCGATAATTATAATAATAAAATTAAAGAATTATGTTTGCGCCATTAGACTTTGTATCTCAGCCATCTTTGGTACTAAGGTTACGATTTTTAACACAAGCAAATGCGTATTCGATTTTATTCACAGTACTTTTTAACTCGATTTGATCAAAAAGTAACATTGACTTTTTTAGACCCAAGCCGCAGATGTGTTTATAAAAATCTGTGTGAAAATCAGTAACCAAAGAAATAGAAAAATACCAAAAAAAAAAAAAAATTGGTCGAAATTGACTTCGAAGTAACGTCTGATCACTGTGGTTAACGTGTGATTAATTCACAACATATACTACGAGGTATGTTATTATGCCTAATTATTTGTATTAAATAAACACGAATACGAATGCTTCTATAAATAATGATGAATTTTTGAAATTAATAACTATTCTCTTTTACTTCATTCTGTATTATATATGTACACTTAGTGATGTTTTTACACGTAGTTGACAGAGTGTTTTTGTCGGGATAATTATTTTACAAGGCACGATATAATGTGAACTCGGCTTAAATTCAATACCTAACTATAATTACTAGTTTGAATAATTGCTAAAAACAGTGCTGACTCGACTCGTAAATATAGAAAATATGCCCAAGTTGCTCGCGACGATCGGCGCTGAGCGCGTGCGTGTGGATAAAATAATTTCCGATACTAACAAGTCGGGTCCAGACGTAGAGGTGACGTTGCCCGGGCGCTGAACAGGCGACATCACGAATCTGTGCACTACGGCTCCTTTTTTCACGTCATTAAGTACGATTTCGGACCCGACAATCGAGCGGTCTAGATCAAAGGAAAACCGCATGGCTTGTGCCGTTCGTTTGATGCTGCGGCTGTGTGGACGGTTTTTTAATGAACGTCACTTGACATTTATTGTATTAATTAATTGATAATATCACATGATATGATAATATTATGATGCACTATAGTACACGTACACGCCGAGTGATTCGAAAATTGTGTTACAGCACATGTTATCGTATAAATATTCAGATTGGAATAAAATGTATACAATAAAAGTTTCTTTATTTGGATAAATCTGAAATGATAAGTGAACTTTGAACTTTTTAAGCATCCTTAAGGATTAGTTTTGGGGGCTAACTTTTGAAAATCAAAAATTAACCTATAATTTTTTCGTCCATAAAAATTCAAGATATTTTTTTAGTAAATTTTAGTGATTGAAAAATATTAGCCGATGCAAAACTCTGGGTTATGAGACCGCTTTTTAATTTTGTGGTAATATTGTACGTGTTAAATGTATTATGACCATTCGCGCAAACGCACGGCACATTGACCGCACAGTGATCGTAATACAATTTCTAATAACGTCAACTTGCTCTGAAACCAAGAGTTTTGCATAATTTCTTGTTTTTCAACCACTAAAATTTACTTTAAAAAATACCTTCACATTTGTTAGCAAAAAAACAGGTTCCTATGATTTAAAAAAGTTAATCCCTAAAACTACCCCATAAGTATGCTTAAAAAAATATGAAATTACTCATTATTTATGTTTTTTCTAAACAAAGACATTTTTATAATTTATATTTTATACTATTTTGAATATTTATATGATGAAATTGCTGTAACGCAATTGTTGAATTACTCGGTGTATGTATATAATTTATATTAATTAAACAGTATACAAGCAATAATAATTGATAAAAATGAGAATACATTTATTTGTACCTAATTAGTATTCATTATATCGTAATTTAATTAAAAAAGTATGCAAACTGACTATTTTTGGTACATATTTTTGTCATTCTTATTTTTTCATTAATTTAATTAAACTCAATCGAACAAAATATTTGTACACTTTGATTTGAATACCTAAGTGTGATTTCGGTTGGTAGTGCAAGAAAGGCCCTGTCTCACGTTGTACTTTGTTGGGTCGCAAATTTTAATGACATACATTTTTTTTCAATATTACATTTGATTCGAATCATATAATTATTATTTACTACGCGTATTCATCTCTGCGATTCTATATTCAAAATATCGTTTCGCTTACCACGGTATAATGTTGTGTCATCACACTGGTTTTCGTAACACGAATTCCAGGAAATTTTTATTGACATATCGGGCTGCTTTGATACGTTAAACAATGTCGCAAACGCATTTACGAGTGATCGGGTTATAAATCTCAATGTTAAGGAGAGCCTCTCTTGAGCACCTTCTCTCATAATCGTATCTTCTTTTTTTACTGAATTCGGCCCTATTTCGAAACGTGCATTCTCAAAGTCTGTACTCGACGACATATGCGAAAAATCAATGAAAAGATTTTCGTATTTCGTAATTAAAGAGATCTTCACGATACAGTCGTCCATTGAAAGGTGAGCCACTCAGAATTTTCTTTTTGCTCTGTCAACTTTGACGAATCCACAGCAATCGTTTTCACGCGATCCCACAACACGCAGCGTTCGTGGACGAAGCGTAAACCGAGCGCACACTCTTCAGTCGGGAATTTCGAAATTTGTTTACAAAAAGCAAGTACGTTGCGGGGGTAAAAACGATGAGTCGCGTGAACTCTAAGCCGCACTGACTCAGTGTCCGGTATGGCGTCGTCTCCGTCGGCACTTGTCCCCAGTCGACGCAGCTTCTGCCAGCACTATTTGTCTCCGACGCGTCTGCTGCGGCCAGTCTCGTTACACGGTAGAACACGCCATTTACTGGGATTTTAGATTCAAAACGATTTAGTTTATACCAGTGGTTCCCAAACTATTTTGGTTCACGCATCCCTAAAACTAAAAATAAACAATCGCGCCTCCCACGAATAAATAAATCCAGCAACGAAATAGATTGAAAATTCGATGTCGATGGTACTTTGTGGGTTCATCAAGCTCTTGTCTCAATAGTTTTTCCAGGTGAGCGGAAAAAAAATATAAAATGGAAAAAAACGGCTAAATTCGACGTGAACGACACTCATTAAATCGGCTTTAGAAATTTCGTCATTACTCTAAAAGTAATGTTGCCAGAAACTTGAAATTTCCACCATATATTATTGACGTAGTAAACATACTATAAAGAAATTCAAACACATTTGACAATTTTCGGGCTAAACTTACCTTGTTCTTTTAAAATTTATCCTTTATGGAAGGTTATCCTTCGTGCCTCCCCTGCTAAATGCTTGCGGCTCCCAAGGGAAGCGCGCCTCACAGTTTGGGAACCGCTGGTTTATACAATAAAAATTACACACTCATTGTAAGTTACTTTGAATTAAGTGCTTTTTCTCTATTATTACTAATTCATATTGTTATTTAACTGCGAAAGTATTGTTTTGAAAAACGAGTCGTCCGACTAGAGCGTCGAACTAGTCATAGGTACGTGTGATATTTAATATAATTTTATTTTTTAAGGATAGCAAACTGATAGTCCAGCTACCCCAAGTATGTTTCTGGGGTAGCAAAAGTGCGTATCAACGCTCCTTGGTAAAGCCAATGTGGCTTGATGGAAGACTTACCATCCGACGTGATTGACAGAGAAACATTATAGCTCGTAAAAGTCATTAACAACGTGGCCGTTTGAACGGTCGAAGCCAAAACAGACGAGTAGAGAGACGATGACGACAAACCGGGTAGAGGGAGGAAAACGTAATTCAATTATATTATTATTATCATCATCAAGTATTGTCATACTTTAAATTATGTTTAATGTTGAATGCGGCGAATGGGAATCGCAGGAGGAAGCGGTGTGGAAGTAGCTCCAGAAACAAAATTAAAAAAAAGCTGGTAAGTGAGATGATGGTGGTACAAGTTCGTCCTTCGTCCCTTCGGTCCTCGGACAAGATATTGGTGATGAATGTATTAAGTTTTAAAGAAATGATGACTCATTTCTTTAGTATAAAACGATTTTGAGCAAAGCTTCAGTGTAATATAATATATTATTATTTAAATACTGTTTACGTATTTTACGGTTATTTGTATAATTTTTGGTGAGTTTTTTTGTAATTAAACCCTCATTAAATTATTTAATTAGATATAACTCATTTAAACTTCTATTGTTATAACAATTATAACTCATTAGAAATAAACTTAAAAGAAATCAGACAATATAGTAAAAAATCGTATAATAATTTATTAAAGTGTGTATAAAAAAAAATCCTGAGTCACGATTTTTGAATTTTTGTTAGGATAATTAGGTAGGTATATGAGTAAGGTTATATTAAATTTTCAGAACTTTTTGTCAAATATTTAAAATTATATTACATAAAAACTTTCAAACAATTTGGTAAATTAAAAGTTCTATGTTTAAGTCAAAAGTGCTATAATTGTTCTGAAAATGTTGTCCAATATAAAAAAGTATGTATTTGATATTGAATAAAATTTTCAAGTTTCTAGCTTCAATACTTTTCGATTTATAACTAAATACCTAAAATCTGAACAGTGAAAATCTCGTTTACGGCGGATTTTTACCGATTTTACCGTTTTTACTCAGTTTTTCGATCGTTATTCTTGATTACTGGAAAAAGTATGGAGATTTTGGAAAAATGACCTCTTTAAAGTACCATCTCAACCAGTACCAGTTCAATTTCAAATCTAAAAAGTTGCTGGACGAAACTTTTGGACAAGGGTTTCTATACGAAAAAGTGTTTACAGAAAAAAAAAAAAAAAAAAAAAAAAAAAAAATAAACATCATTGTAAAACCATAAGATCCTTCGCTTCACTCAGAATCTAAAAAATAAAATAAACGGTCATTCGTATACGTATGTTGTGAACTCACCGTGAGTGTGCATTACGTATTATTATTATTATTATTATTATTATTTTTATTATTATTATTATTATAATTATTACCAGGCGTATAGTGCATTCGGGTATTTATTCACATTAGTCGCGGTAGAAATATGTTTTCGTGAAAAAGTTAATTTGTTTTAATTAAACGTGATAATTACTACCGTTGACGTCGCCTCTGCCGGCCGTGGCGGCCAGCCGCCGTATAGTGGCTCCGAGCATCCCCCCCCCGCACTCCGTATGACGACTTCGCGCGCGACGAAAACCCGGCGGGACGTGATGATAGCTCGTACGAGGTTGTGCACAATCCGCCCGATTTACTACCACAAACTGGCGGAACGCGTTGTTTAATCGCGAACACAGCACGTGCACGTGTGAAAATATCATCAAGCCGCCGATGATGCGTATAGAGTATTCCGTTTACGTAACCGGAATAACCGGATGCCTTTTACACGGTTACGGGCAGTTTCCGAAGTCGGTGCAAGGATTAGAGCGAAAATAAATAGACTTTGGGTCAATCAATGTACCTCAATGAAAAATCGGGAGTTATTCGTTTTGAGCGATTCGTTCGAAATGTACCCTAAGCTTTGCGCACGTCATTTGGACGAAAATCAAACCGATTATTCGGGTAAATTTACTGGAAATAAAAAAAAACAATTGTTTTCCAGTATAATATTATGCTTTGCTAAACGTGTTGTAATAATATACTGATATAGTGATAAGGGTAATAACTAATAAGGTATTGAAGTTTAAAAAAAAAAAAAAAAGTGACAACAAAGGAAATATAATAATAATTAGACAAATATATTTATAACGCTAATATATTTTATAGGTCGTCGTGCGTATCGGTGAAGTAAACTTACCGTACAATATCTTTGATTGAACTTTGTTGTTAATAATTGACTTGTGTTGACTTTACTTTTTTTCTTATTGTTTACACGATTTGGTATCTACATATGTACATATTATATATTTATATAATATGTAACATTTGTTTTCGTTTCGAAATTTAAGCAGCTAACATTTGTAAAGGTTAATTTCCGAATATAAATAACGATAAACATTAAAAAAGTTAATGGAAAGCGTCGTCATTAAAAACAGTACCCTATACCGAATGCTCGTGTACACTTTTTAATGTTTTAAATAATGTTCACCGTGGGCATACTGTAACAGAACGACTGTGCGGACAGTGACGGATTCAGAATGGTAAGGTCAAGGGGCCATAGTCTAAACTACGAGTAGACACACTTGGCCCTTATAACTATTTGACCGTACTTTTGATACGCTGATATACTGAGTTTCTCGAGGAGATTCACCCAACGAACTCGACCTAGGATACTATAAATCATAAATTTTGATTTATTTTTGCGCACAATTCAAAAATCTAAAAGTACTACAATTTTTTTCACAAAAAATGTATCGAATCTCATTACCATTATTTATAACATAGAAGAGAATAGTATTATTGTGTTGCTGTTGATATTTTCATATCTAAATAATAATTGAACGACAAACGGTTTAAGAAAACATATAAAGTTAAGAAATGTGCAGTTGTGGAGGTATAGTTACTTCGCAAAACTGTACTGCCACACTGCCGCCTCTATACCGACCTGTTATGTCTTAAAAATAAACATTACTTAAAGTATTGTTACGGTAATAAAAATTAAACCTACATTCCTCTGACCATTTTTTTCGTTTTCACAATTTCGTGGTTATAAACAATGGTCATAAATTTAGAAAACCGAAAAACGTCTTTCGTAAATGAAATATAAAAAACAATTCAAATTTAATTCATTGAAATTTATTGTGATTATCTTATTTTCAATTGTGCGTAAAACAAATTCCAATTTACGCTCTGTATGAGGTCGAACGGCACTCTGTTAATCTTCACCGGACACCCTGTACACACACTAGTGGTGAAAAATGATATTAAAACGAGCGGAGTTCGTAAAATAGATAAAAATCCGACGTGTTTAGAATACCGAAAACGAAATACATTACACGATGTGCTCGCGCGTAATAAAACAACAGGAACGGTATCAAATTAAATGAATTCGCAGTAAACATAATACTATAATGGTCGTCGAAACGGAGTAAAAAAAGAAAAAAAGAAAAAGTTCTATAAATAATATATGACGTATACATGTACGGACCGAACATTTTATGACATTTTTTTTTTTTTTTTTTTTATATTAAATTCGTCCGTAAAAGTTTCAATAAAACGAATTATACACAGACGACAGAGAAAAGTAATATTCTGTCAAAAGGTTCATTGAAGCCGTGCGAGCGCGCGCGCGCGCGCGCGACGATGAAAAATGGAGATTAATGGTTTACGCGTCGACGACGACCGGAGGAATATTGAAATTCATTTTTTTTTTTGCCCCACTATCGCGGAACGATCAAACGGCCGGGTTTTTGATGTCGTCGTAACGGCGAATAAAAAGCGACGCGTGCCGCGGACGCAGGTAAGTATATATTACGCGCGAGAACGATTGTCGTGCAGTCATCGTAATCGGGGTCCGACAATTCACGCATGTTCTTATCGAATAGTTTAAAAAATGGCCAGATAACAGACCTGTCGAGTTTGTAGTCAACCAAGGGTGAAATTAGGGAGGGGGGCTAATAGAAAAATTCGTTAATGCTACATTATAATTGATCTTCATTTTATATGTACAACTCTGAGTAAAATTGGAAAATATTTGAAAGAAATAAATGGTGAAGGCATTAAATAGTTTCACTGTAAACGTGCAACATTATTGTAAGCCATCGGAAATAATTGACCAATTTACCAATGTTGAAAAAAAATATCTTTAAATTAAATTTTAATCATTAATACTATATAAAATGTGTGTGTGTTGTTATATTACTCAGTAAATTGTACATAGGTGATTCATAAATGTTTTTTCTTGATATTGTCTTGGCCGGTGATTTTTTTTAACCTAAATACACAAAAATACACTGGTAGTTTTAAAGGTCTTCAGCCCCCCACCAACAGGTTAGTTTTAACTGCGCCACTGTGGTCAACGTTTTGGCTACAAAATGATTCCTCGTTTCATATATATATTATATGTATTTTTTTTTTTTTATTGATCCAAAAATATATTTACAACCCGGCATCTACGGCCATTAGTAAAATTAATTACGGAAAATTTTTAGATGGAGCTGAATAAATTGGTTGATTTTAAGAATGTTAGAATTCTTGATGTTGTCCTCGGTTTCTGGTCCTAGAGCGGTGTCGAGTGACGTGTCGATTCCGATCCTTTGTCTATCCTGTTCATATTTGAGACATTCTGTATTTAGTGTTTCACAGTCAGCCTGACACCGCAAACGTCACATATGGGAGCTTCTTCCTAATATATGTATTGTGACGGTTGCAATTATCAACTCTTCATTTATCTCACGCTCGGATAAATATGCTTAGGTCAATAGAGCACATGGACGTGTGCCGTACGAATAGGTGACGTAAAATACAGAAGTCGAATTATTACCATCTTATATTCTAATAGACGAGTCTAGTTTTCAACATATAGTAGACGAGTCCAGTTTTTCCAATTAACGTAGAGACACATGTAACATTTGTCTCTAGAAAATGTATTGATCGTTATCCTCTTAATCACTATAGGTGAAATAACCCACCTTAGAGAAGTGTTTTTCAATATACATATATTTAATCAAAGTTACTCGTTCACTCATACTCCGCCACACCGGTGTCTCCATACACTAATCTCAAGAACAGGGTTACTCAGGTGATAGATATAATATTGTGTCTATTAACTGTTCACATACTTTGATGAATTTTATGAAATACCCGTCGCATAATTGAGTTACTCGGTTCGTGTTAGTTTTTTGAACGCAGATCACGAGTTTCTTGTTCCTGTAAAATATAACCCGGAAAACTTTATTTATATATCGTTTCTACCCCAGCGGGTGGGGGTTAGAATACACCTGCGGTAGTTCATGCCAGTCGTAAAAGGCGACCAAAATGAACCAAACAGTGGGCAGCAGCGCTGTTTGTATTGAGCATAGGCTTTTCTATGCTTGAATAGCACATTTTAGAAATAAGATGTGCTACTGCGATGCAGAAGGCAAGGGGAAACCACTGCATTACTACTCCAAACACACAACCATGATCTCATCTAATAATAACAATATTGAAGCGACAAGGCAATATTGCCTTTAGATAAAAAAAAAAAAAAAATATGTATATCGTTTCAAAGAGTGCAGTTTGGATTAGCCAACCGACCGTTAAATCAGTGGACGTGATAATATACATAAATATCGACAGCCCTATCAGACGAATAAAACAAGGGAGGTATGTTGCAATATATATTATACATACATAAGTAAACGATTCCGCATGGTTTTAAATACAGCGTTGTCGTATTTGTTTCGTTGTTCTATAATGATCTATAAAGGTCATATATCTCTAATACTACCTCTAATAGTTTTGACAGCTGGGTCTATACTCGAATATGCTGATAATTCCTATTGACATCATTTAGTTTATTATGTTCAATGTTGATCATATTGGTTTTTTTTTATCGATAAACTATACTTCTATGGTTTAATTTGATCTCGGGACAATGTGTGACGATAATACGTATTAATCAGCGATATTCTTCTGATGTTCCTCATGAACATTTTGGCATCGAATATCTATTTTGTAATCTATGAATATATTCGGAATAAGTTCATATGTCGTTTTTTCTTTTTTTTTAATAACAATGTTATGTAAAAAATAAAGTTGCTTTTGTTATGATTATTATTATTGATGATGATAATTATTATTGTTAATGGAAATTTCCAGTTATCACTTGTGCGAGAAACTCGGTGATGCGTATTTGACCTTAGAGATTATTATTTCAGTAAATTACTATGCGTCGAACAGAATATCGTGAAATTAACGAAATACCAGTCGACTAAAAATAACGAATGATTTTATCAAGTGTTCGAAACATTTTCAAAATATATGAAAATAGAGTAGCCGAAACAATATTTATATTACTTTGTTTTTTCCGTCCAATAGTGTGTTACTGCAGTTGTGGCGCGAAATCAAAAACGCCAACATCGAGTCGATAGCACGTTTTAAATCGATTTATCGACTCTACATATTGTCCCTGGTAAATTGTTGTCACAATTTTTCCATCATACCGATCTAATTTACAGTAAATTATCTTTTGACGAGTTTACACGCGTTTGAACGTAAAGAAAATACTATATTCTAGCATCGTCGCAACCGTGTCATGGAAGCCGACGAGAGTACGTTCCGAGTCGAGCGACGTTAAAACGTTTAGGAAACACTTTTCCGGCTACCTTATACACTTTGCAATTTTCTTCTCCAGGGTTCGATCTGGATTACACTCTGGGTCTACTCTTTTAAAAAGGAACTCTCAGTTCAACCGAGAGTTCGTACTTTTATATACCACGACCAGACTTATTGGCTTTATTCGATCAATTCGTTTAATAATATTACTTGATCGCTGTACGTGAAAAACGACGAAATACGTAAATATCGAATTTCTTTATTTTCTAGACAGTGACCAAATATTGGAGGTGGATGAAGAAAATGTGACACGTGATGCGATGCAGGTAGGTATGTTACGCGCGAGAACGCTAGTCGTACAGTTATAATCACGGCCCGAAATGTTGAACGCTTGCACGTTTTTATCGAATAGTTTGAAAAGTAGTTCGATTGTAATAAAGAAATCCGAAATGATGAATTCAAGCTTAACGAGTTTGTTTGTAGTATTATCTTGCACGGCTTTATTGATTAGGTATATAGACCAACATTTCAATTTTAATTTTTCACACACAATTCAGTGATTTGAAAAATATAATATATAAAAAAAACATTGACAAGAAAGATTTTAAAAAATACTCCTGAATTCTTGGAACTAAATCGGTGTATTTGAATTCCTACTCATTTTTGTTTGTATATCATTTACTCTATATTATATTTATTTGTATTGTGCAGATACGAATTTATAATCGTAAATGCGTGTGGGTGTTTGTGTGTGTAGGGGGTAAAATAAATATAATAATGTATTTTATTGAAATGAGAAAGAGTGATAAAAAAGAAATGCATGTAACGTTTTATCTCCTTTCGTTAAACATGACAGAAAGAGTTGACACTTAAACAGTTATTGTTTTTATTTAAAAAGTATCGATTGAACATTATATTATATTGCAATAAAAAAACCACTATAAATATTAATATTTAAATATTCTATAAATTTCATAATGATAAAATGTTTAAAAAAATTAATTACAATTATCATATTATATAAAATGCGTCGGGAGCCTCTCATAGGCTGGCCATCTCAGTCCTTCAAATTTCACCCACTCCGCCACCATAACCGCTATGTTACTCTCTCTTCTCTCTCTTTCTATATATATATATATATACCGAGTCTACACAAATAACAAATAACACAAATAACAGCGTTTTTACATACCTATTTGGTGTGGCATAACTTATAAAATACGGGATATCATTTTATTTTGATTTCGAATTTTGACTTTGGCGCACGTCACCGATGATGACAGTTTATTAAATAGTATATTACTTAATAAATAACACATTGTAACACGTTTTTTCATATAATTTCGATGAATGACTATGCCGATCAGCTCGACACCAGACGTTGCGTGTGGAACAAAAAAATTTTTGTGACGTGTAGTGTATAGTCTTTTTTCAATAGAATATCTATTAAATTATTTGAAAATATTTGTTATCACTTCTCACATCAAATAATAGTTACCTAACAATTACAATTAATAATAATTTGAAGATATGTTTTATATTATTTTATTCGTTTAATTAAGTATAATCATTAGGTAAATATTTATCTAAAATAAATAATTTGTAAAATTCTTTATTACGAATAATTGAAATAAAAATCACTATTTAAGAATTATACTTAACAAATTCTAAAAGCATAAAAAAATCTACAAATTTTAAGTTCGGTTTGTTTTGATGTTTAAAATAATACAATGTCTTTTTTCGAAAACTGTGTAACTTCGTTCGAATTTATTATGAAAAAACTTTCGACGGTATTACCTATTAGGACATAATATTTTACTTTTTTGCGTTTCGCGTAAAACTACGTACGTTTCGAAATAATAAATCGGAAAATCCTTACGAAAACTAAACCACTCTCCGTTCGCGCTTTTCATTTGGAAGTTCAGTAAAATTTAAAATCTATTTATGACGCTACAATTGAAAAATGTCATTGCCTATACTGTCTGTTGGATGTTTCGATCACTACGGACGACTGATTCGATAAAATGTGTCTATCTACGGGATTTTAAACGAGAAATATTTTAGTGGCAACGAAACTTTCTCGAGTCATATTATCGTAGTCCTCTCGCATTTATACAATTTAGTACACATTCGAATAATAGTATTCCATCTGTTGTACCACCCGAACATAATACGGCACGAGACTACGGGATTTCACAGTGATCGACGTGAGATTTTTTTGATCGTCTTTCAAAGTCGCCGACGAAAAACACACCGTTCAACATGAAGTGCAGTCACGGAAAAAGGACGTCTGCCAACAGCGTATTTCGTTTTTGGACAATGTGCGAGTTGTGCAAGACTAAAACGTGGGGCGTTTGGAACGCGGTGCAATGTTCAGGTACATTTTCCATACGGGAAAACCTATTATTTTTCTTCCGTCATCGGCCTATATAATATCACGGTGTAACGTGAACCGCGCCGTCCTGCTCACTATGCAATAAAGGCCGTCGTGTGCGAAACTCGTTCCGCGTAGATTTTCCGACATCGCGATCATTATAGCGATCATCCCGTCTCGATATTTTCAGTTTGTACGGAGACTTTTCGAAACGGAGGCTTGGTTTCGTGATATTTTTCGGCGTAAAAAGCCGATCGGTTTGATTGAAAAGTAAATTTTCGTGAACGTTTCGTGTTCATACGCGATAATATAATGTGTCATGTACGGTCGAGTGTTTTTTTTTTCAAATTCAATATTTCGGCCGTTCGGTTATACCAAAAACTGTCTAAAGGACTTACGTCAAAAAAAAAAAAAAAAAACACAAAAAATAATTCACTCCTTTCTTGGAATCCGTAGACTGCGGCTGCTACATGCACGAAACGTGCGCTTCCGCGCTGCAAGAGACGTTCGCCGACTCCAAGACGACGAGAACCTACGCGGTGAGTTATGCTTCGTAGGGAAAACGTTCGCGTGTCGTCACACGTCACGCTCAACAACATTTTTGAAATTTTTTGGAACGTCGTTTCATTTATAATACGTTCGGCACTCGCGGTGGCGTGTAACACGGGTTCGGAGTGCGGTTTCGGCAACACTTCCATTTGGGCGAACGAGTGCAGGGTGATTGGTACACACTAAACACTGATCATTAGTAATTTTTCGGTTTTTAAGTGAACAAGAACAAAGTCGTATCGCTCTGCACTTAATAGAAAACAGTAGAAGTGGTCGAGTGTTATAAAACGTAGAAAATTAAACGTCTCGAGTAATACCCAAAATTCCCGATGTCAATTAATCGATTAAATTGTACTCCTATCCGATACAGTTATGGACAGATGTATTTACACTGCGAACAATTTTTTAGTTATTCAATTCGCTTCGCTCAGAATCTAAAATAATTGTACAGTTGAACGAATGACGTGGTATATTTAATTAATTAAAAGCAGATAAGCATTCGTTCAGAGTCGACCCTACTGGTGGGCACCCACCATATTAGGGGTAGGTATATAGGCGGATTTGGGGAGGACTTAAGCTCCCCCAGAACGCTATCGAGCTCTTTCGGAATGTTTTTATTCCTTTACATTACCTACTATTAACTAATTGTCCCACCGTCACTAGCGGTGTCACTACTCTAAATTTAAATTAGCTGGAACTCGGTGCCAAAAAATGTTTCTTTTGTGAATTGGTCGGGTAAACGTTTTATGCCCTTCCCTCACAGATGTAACAAAATATCCGCCTACGCCGTAGACGAGTGCGATCTCATTGTCGAAGCAACACTAATAATTGTTCCGAGGTTATACGTCACTGGGAACTCGCTTGGTCGCTTGTCGTGATAATTATCACTTATTGTAGATCGTCGCGTCGAACGACGAAGAAATAAGGACGAAAAGTAACGGGATCGTCGGAAGCGCGTACAAATCGATCCTTCGATCGGTCGCGGGGAGACGCCGAGCTACCGAACCTGCACAATGGACGGGAACCGCGCGGCGAGAAGCAGCTTCCTGTCGAGCCGAGATCGTCAAAACGGCCGGAAAGGACGCGCGTGAAGACGGACCGGGACCCGTGACGACGGTGACCGCAGGGTCGGGACGACGGTGCCCACAGACCCGTAATCCGGTCGACATCGTCCGGGTCCACGCCGACGTCTCCCGCCGAGAGCCAAAGCACGTTCGTCTCGACACAAAGGATTGGAACCCGGTCCGTGTAGGTCCTCCATTGATGGTGCCGATCAACGGTGGTCCGATTTGGATAACGCCTCCCGACTCCGATTTCGACCCGGTTAGTTTCGGTCTCGAAATCCCAAAGCCGGCGCGTGTCTGTCCGCCGCCGGTCTGGAATCCGGTTCGTGTGGGCCCGCCGCTACTCATTCCCGTAAACGGTGGGCCAATATGGGTCACGCCACTAGATTAATGTTTACTTCGTTTTGATTATGGATGTTATAAAATATTGTTAAAACTTCTTTCCTGTAAAATAAAAAAAGACGTCTAATACGATCATAAAAAAAAAAATGCGCTAGTGATGACAGTGTCACGCACTGTGTATATCTTTTAGAAAAACATCTTTTGCAACCTCATAAATCGTATACGTCTGATGAGATCTACGAGTGATCAATACTGATTTGATGCAGCTAAATGTAGAATTTCGATTGAACGATGACGGTTTTTGATCAAAAACCGAGTCTTTAATGTTCCAAATCACATTTTCATTTCATTGTACTCGGATAACAGCTCGGTTAACATTTGTACTTGTAAACTTTAGAAACTCAAATCTATCAAATGTTTTATCCGTTTGTAAAAACCTAAAATTAAAAAATGTTAAAACTGTCTAAGTATCAAAGTCAGGTTAGGGCAGTGTAATCCACTGGTGGGCAAGTTTAGCCGAATTGCTCACCGGGGACACCACTAAAAAAAAAAAAAAAATCGCGCCACGTGTAATACCTCATGCGTTCGATAACACACAATGCGTTAAGTTTCGTGTGGTATTCGATATGCAAAGGTGGTGAGGAAATTTACACAATCCTTTGCGATGAAATGATACATTTCGAAATTCCGAAAGTTTTCGGTGAGACTTTATTGTCTATTATTTAACTAGGCATAATCAACGAATTAGCTTTTGAGGGAGATCCAAGCAACGACATTTTGCGACCGACCACTTGTAAACTGAATACAACAGCGTGTAAAAAATCGAGAGCTCTTTCATTCGAATGTAATCGAATATAACGGAGGAGGTGTGCTGCCGGCAGAATCTAACGACTCGGAGTGTTAAACGAAGCTTTTCTCGTTATCTTTTCGAGCACTTTCTGGAATCGCCTGGAAAATAAAAACTGATGTCTGGGGATCGCAAAGGCTTATGTGTCTGTGGAACTTTTTCACCAACATTTAGTACTGTTGAAAGATCACGGGGATCTTTCCGGAGAGCAACACAGAATGGAGCTTCGGTTATTTGACGGAGTATTTAAATCAGAACGTTTGGATTTCGATTATACCTGAGGATTTTGCTACTACCCGCAGTTGTGTACGGTTAGCCGGTTCGGGTTGAATTTTCGCGTGAGAGAAGTGTATTGTTAAGACTATGTGCGTCGAGATGTGATGAGAAGACGAAGGTACCAAGAATGGTAATTCAAAGTTTGTTCGGTGCGAATATAGGTTGCCGACTTATACGGTTGAACTTGGTAATGAATGCTTTGGGAAAAAGACAGAAGTTGTTTGTTGAGGCGATATTCGAGTTTTTGAGTGTGAAAGCAAGTTGAATCAGTGCGCGAAAAGTCTCATTCATACACGAATGACGTACGACGATCGACGTTATAGAAACGCGAGGTATTTCATGGCTTGACATGACCTCAAACGAGACTATTGACAGTTTGTGAACAGTATTCACGTTTAATTTTCGATTTTTATCTGAAATTATTTATAATGATAAAACCAGTTCAGTTAGAACAAAACTGTAATAACTGTATGTGATATTCTGATTGTTTCGTCACTAAAACTCACGTTTTTATCACTTTATTACAAGGAACAAAAACTATTTCTGGATATTATTCATCAACATTGTTTCCATTTATTTTTTTAATTTAATTAATCATATATATTACTTGATTTTGTGGAATAATATATTTAAACAACTTATTAGATTATTATGTTTTACAATACTATTATATGTATCGAAATATGTAAATATAAATCGAAGAATGCACAAACAACAAACTTTTTAGAAACTTTTGAGCAGGCCTCGTATTTTATAATAAACGAATAAATAAACTATATTTTTATATTCAGGTTGAAAAAAAAAGTGTATCAGTTTTGCATTGATTTGAGTATTTTTTGTTCACGTGTTTCACTAATTTTTCGGGTAGTAAAAGAATCAATAACCCCAATGGGTTTGGTTCAGTCTTTTAATAGATCAAAATCGTCATCTATTTGGCATTTTAAAAAGGTGATTTTTAAAAATAACCATTCATTTGCATTGCAAAATTGAAAAACTGACGAAAATTTGGATGAAAACTGTAGAATTCTTTTCAGAGAGTGTCTATTCAACAAAACGCGGGCCAGTGCGTATCATAGATTCGTATAAAGGTGGACTAAACGCAATCTCTCACTTTAAACGCACAGAGAGAAATATTGATTCCAAATGGTTTCGTGAAATAAACGATACATAAAGTTTATTCATTCGATCATCAATTAATAATAACCTGGTGAAACGAGAGCCGAGAGATTATCAATTATCATTAAACCATATCAGGGGCTGCTAAGAAAAAGCGTTCGGAAGAATTGATGCGTTTATATGATTCATTCTCGAAAATCTCTGATATCGGTTCGGATCTCTCTCCGAACGTCGATTTGATTTTGCAGACGAACGGAGGGGGCAGAGAGATCACAGTCCCCTTTTAAAGCATACGTCTACGGCGCACATGAACGCGTTCGAAAGTTCCTTGAGTAGTCGTCAGAGAGAATAGTGTGAGAAAAAACACAAAAACGAATCACCTCGCGTTTAGAGCATCCAGCATTGCCATTCATGACGTTTCAAGTATACGGAAGGCGAGATGTGTGAGTAATGTTAATAATATTATAATAATTATCGTGCGATGAAATGATTTTTCTGACTGTGTTTCTTGTGTGTGTGTGTCTCGGTTTTTGTTTTTTGTTTTTGTCGTCTTTCGTGTTCGTACGGATATCGTCATCATCTTTATTGACGATCTCGAAATCGAAGGGGAAACGACCGCCCGCTACGACCGCCACCGTCTGGTTAGCAAAACCGTGCAGGTGACGCGGTTACCGCGCACGCTTCTTTCGCTTCGGTAAAAAATAAATAAATAAATAAATTTCAATTCGGGAACCCGTTGAGACCAATAGTAACGGTATAATGTGGCGAATATAATAATAATAATAATAATAATAGCAACAACAATAATAGCTTCGATGTGGCAGTTGTGTACACATACAGTGCGACGCTGTAGATTATACCCATGTGGCTGGGCTCCGGCACTCACGAAATTCGCCGAAACTCGTAACTTATTGTAATAGTACCGGGAAACGATTTTCGGATATCACATACCGAAGCGACGCGTCATCGCATGTCCCGTCGTCAAGTCTGTTTCGGACGTCCTATCGTTTATCGTTTATCATTTATCGTTTTTTTTTTTTTTTTATTTAACCCTAGACATTTATATTTGTTTTCGTTTAATTTGTTTCATCTTTGAATAATTGTTGGGGCTAGTTATTAGTAAACTGACTTGTTAACTTGTTGAAAGTCAAGTGAAGCAAGTGGTGACAGTCAATAGATTAATATGTAAATAGTAACTGTGAAAGTTCTTTCACTACCCGAGCTCAAATTAAAATTTGTATTTCATTTTTTTCATTTTTCTATTATAATATTATATTTCACATTACAAATAATTTACAATAATATCTACCTAGTTCAAGCAAGCTTGTGGTGGATGTAGGGAGTCACTGTTTTTATTTTACTGGCGATTTGCGATTTTTAGAGAGTTGCTGGTTGAAACTTGTGAACTCAAGTCAAGTTTACCAAAAAATTACAAAAAAAAAATAAAATAATAATTATAATAATAATAATAAACATTTTTGCCAAACCGATAGATCATTTGCGCCACTCAGAATCTTAAAAACTCATTGATAAGAACCAATCGACCGTTTTGTAGTTAGTCATTTATGTTTATGCAATAAAAAGATTGAAATACGATGGCACGTGCAATGAGAAGTCGATAAACGAATATTATCAAAATTATTATAAAAACAGATTAGAAGATTTTTTTTTTTTATTTAAGCTTTGACATGAATCTGAAGAATATAACAGGTTAACTGCCACGGCAATACTGCACATTTTTTTGATTCAAATATTTTGGGATCGTGAATTCTCCATAAACGTTTTGCAATTATATTAAAACACTGCGATTACGTTTGTTTGGTATTTTACCGTGTTTTCTTTCTTCGAACGTGGCGTTGCGTTTCACTAATAACTGCACGAAGACGCGACAATCGGGTATTATGACATGTCAGTGTAGTCGTGTTGAAACGAGATAACGTCAACGAAAAAACTCGTTGTCAAGGGACGAGAGTGAAGGACCGACGGCAACACACCGGCAATCGCGTGTTTCCCTCATATTATATACATCGCGTTTAACGTGTTCGATCAGCACAATAGATATCAGTGAATCAGAGGATTGTTAATTTGCCTTTTTTTTCGAATTCGTATTAGTAGAGATGTTCTCCGGAGGACGAAATAAAAAAAATAAAAAACAAACGAATGGAAACGTGTTGGAAACGAACGCGGTTTCACCCCTCACGGTTAGGTAGGCCTCTGATCGCGCTCATTTCAACAACGATCGCCGTGTCCTCCATTACGTACCGGCGTGTTACAATTGACCACGGGTTACAAAATATAATTACGAGGCGAAAGGGCGTGAACGCCGATTATTCCCGGATCGTCCCGGGAGAGCCAAAAATACGTGATATTTAACACAAATCGTATTCCGTTACCGTCTGTTTATCGCTATTTGCAGTGTCGACTAAACGACCGAACATAATGACCAGGGCTCAGTGGCGGATCTGTAGCTTATTTAAGGGAGGGGGGGGGCGAATCAGCATCATGGATTCTTAATTAACAAGGACGTAATAATTGAAAACGTACTGTATTTTATTTTTTTTTTGTGATTTGAATTTGGACGAAATCGACTGTTTTAATAAAATTTCATATAAAATTGATTCACCACTCGGAATAATTTTTTATTGAAAAACGATTTATCATTGATTTACGATTTAATACATCTACTCCAATTTACACAGCAAACGCAAAGAGAATGTACTTATTAGACTTCTTGTTGCGCTATATTCGATATTTATTCTTATTGATAATCAAATAATAAATACCTAATATTTGATAAGATATTCAAAAGGATACCGTTTTTTATTATTTATTAAGTTTGATTTTATAGTTATAAGTTATAACTATGAGTTATGAATTTCATATTCATTATATTATACGGCGCTATATTACAGGTAACAAAAAAAATCCCTAGAGGGGGGCGATCGCCACGTCGCACCCCCTCAAATCCGCCACTTCCAGGGCTGTGAATTTAATGCACTTAAAAACTATTAAATATGCATGCAAATATGTCCTAAAAACTGGCGAAATATCCTGAAAAAATATGCTCTTAAAATCCATAAGATATGCTCCTATTTTTCAAAAATATGCAAAAAAAAAAATTAATAATGACGAAGCAAAGTAAAAGTGCCGCGTACGTCTTTGAACATATCGTTGACGACTGAATAGTTTCGGCGACATCAATTCAAATATTAGACGGCCACTGCGCTCTTGCGTCCGAACGTCGACTGATGGTTGTTGATATATTGCTGTGATGACGATGGTGTTCAAAGTCGTTGTAAAACTATGTGACATACAAAGCTCTCGACGATGTGTGAACAAATTATATTTTGAAAAAATCATCACTTACGCCCTTTCATCTTTTAACTGTCTATGATTATGGGCATGATAAAAATCCAACCGTTACGCGACAACACTTTTAATCGTGTGGATTTACGACGTAAACATAACAATTATTTACCGACGCGGACACGTTGAATTCTTCCGATCGTCATGACTCGACTCGTTTTCTCTTCTGAAAACATATCGCCTAGTTGCCAAAGCGGATAGCATTGTCTCAACGGCTAATCTCGATTCGGTTTCATACACTGTAAATAGTCGATCGGCTTATATTTATAAAAAATTTTTTTGTCACTACAGACATCAGTGACGACAGAATACAACGCGCGCGACGCTGATAACTGAAGTCCGCCTACGGAAAGCAAAAACGCTAACGGTATCGCGATTTTCATCTTTAAGTGTCATTTTGAAAAGAAAAGAAAAATACCCCCGAAAAATCAAAACAACTTATCACGAGCGAATAAATAACAAAAAAAAAAAAAAAAAAAACTTTAGAAAAACTCTAGAATGAAAACCATGAAAATTTGCATGAATAAAACTCAAACTATTCATGAAAAAAAAAAAAAAAAAGGGATAATATTATTGGATTTAAAGTACGTCATTTTTATTCGGGAGTGTTTATATGATAGTGCGTTTGGTCGGCGTAGATAAGTACTCTGTATTTGCTATCAGAGGGGTATTTAGAATTTTTTCGCCCCTGAGCATCAAATTTATGTCATCCCCAAATAGGTATCAATGGTATACAGAACTTTGAGAGATAAAACGGAATTACAGTTATATGCAAGCCGAATATAAATAAATCACGATTTCGACGGTGCCTAAAAGTCAAATTTAAAATTATTCGTTCTACGCGCGTAGAAGTGAAAAAAGATGCTTAAACTGCAAACGCATGCAGGGATGTATATCAAAAAAAAAAAAAAGAAAATACAAATTTTGATTGAGTATAGATATGACATGATATTTTTCCCACTGCAATTGAAACCGTAAATCGTAACGTGAAACCACGTACGTATCACGGGATTTTGGAAATTTTCTCGAAAACCTCGGTTGCAGGGGGTAAGGGGGAAATATCGAAAGTTTACGACGGCGACGTGACGGCGAACACGAACGCCCACCACCGGTGCGTCGTCCGCTAAAATATTTATCATAATCGTTAGGCACGGTCGTTGCGCCCGAATATCTATTACGCAGTGTAATAATAATAATTGTATTATACGACGGTTACCGCCGCCACCAAATCGATTCAATCGTTCGCGACGGTCGTCGTCGGTTCCGTTTTCGGCACGGCCCATTGCGCCCGATGTGCGCACGGAATCCGCCGTTTACCCGCTCCATTGGAGTCCGAGCGGGCTGCGAGGGACCGGTCCATTAACCATGTACGTGTGTGTGTGTGTGTGTGTGTGTGTGTGTGTGTGTGTGTGTGTGTGTGTGTGTGAGTACGACGATATAGAACGACGACCATTTCGCCGCGGGGACCACTCGGATATATTATTGTCGTGCGAGCGGTGCGTGAAGCCGTTAAAAAACACGGTGATACAGAGTTATCGGAACGCATTGAAATGTGCATTTTCAGTGCGGACCCGGGGACGTATGAAAACGTCTCGTAAATGCACATACCAGTCGTAATAATAACAATATAACGCGTTTACTCGTGACGGTAAAAAAACATTATGAATTCGACGGATGTTATAAAAACGTTACGCTCGCGGTTTCGTTCGTCGCACGTATGTCTCCGGTTCACCAAAAAAAAAAAAAAAAACAACCCTCATAAACGTCTTTGAATTCGTGAAATTTCCGAACAAACCCAGTGCCCTAGTTCGGTCGACGAAACGTGTCACTAATGTAGTTATGTGTCGCACAAACGTGTTGTACTTCATCCTTGAATAACGATGTGCTAGCAAAAAAAAAAAAAAAAAACAAAAAAAAAACCCGACCGTATGCGTGACGTTGAGTTTGGAGAAAACTCCATTACGTTTGCCGTTTTACTTTGTTCGAAACGAGTCAGGAGCGTTCGCGAAGATCGAATTTTGAATCGTAACAAAATTTCGGACATTTTAACGTTACACGCACGTTTATTGCACTCTATACACGTGTACGTATGTTGTATAGTATAGGTACTAATAAAATCATAAACTGTAACTTCTCTCGTGATCTGAAACGAGGTTTATTGCACGATATCGTGTCAACGTCTTGAATTTGACGATTTCACCCGACTCGTACTGTTTTCTGATATCGATCACCAAGAAAAATTGTGTATTTACGATTGTGAAATCATAAAAATACTATCTATATAGTATTTTTATGATTTCACAATCGTATTTCCGTTGAATTTTAAGTTTTTATTTTCGGAATTCGCGCAACACTATAATTACTTAATTATTATTTTTTTTATTTTTAATGGATATTTGAAGTTCATCAAATGACTATAACGTTTTACAAAAGCCGTCAGAAATTCAGAAAAATAATACTGTGCACATTGGTTGGTGTTTATCATAGTTTATTTTATAGTCTGATTTCGTATGCATATTTCGTATTGGAATTTGACATCTTTAAACACACGTTAATTACTTCTGATACCTATCCGGGAATTGAAATCAAAACAACTGCGTGTGATAACTATTGGGAGCGACCTCAGACTATACAACATGAAAGTCAGACGGAAATCTTAAAAAATCTAAAGGACTGACTCGCACACTTCAATGCAAAACTTCAGTAGATAAGGGAACAGGAATCAAAATACACTTTCAAAAAAAAAAAAAAAAATGATAATAATAAATCAAATATGTAACAAAAGCAAATCTATTGGTACTGTTATTCGTAGTCGTTCTCGAAAACACGATTTATGCAAAACATAGTGGTAAGCGTCATGTCGAAGTGTCTAGAGCAATCGAATTGGTTACCTTTCTCGGTTTCAGATGACTCATTATCATTGCATTGCTACGGAAAATGTTTTACTTCATTGACTCATTTAACATTTATTTCAATAAACACATAGGTTAAGAAAATGGTGCAATGTATTAATATAAGAAAAAAACGTATATTGATTGGAGGAAATTATTAATCTTGAAAAATTAGCTTAATTAAAATGGTAAAAAACGGAAGTTTTGCCATAGTACAGAGTTCTAAATTTCTCAAATTTTAATAACGGTTTTTTTAATCCACGACAGTGACCGAGACAATAAGTAAAAAATGATAAAAGAATTATGATATAATCTCAAAAATCAATGAGAATATAAAGTCGATTTTTTTTAAATAGGTCGAAGTGAAATTTATACTTACAAATGAATAAAACTCGTTTGAATGCTATACCAACGTAATTATAAAAATTATGTGAATACTCGGTGATTAAAATTGAACTTAGATTTCAATTAGGATAATGTGAAATAAAAAACAATTGACCTATTCATTCAGGGGCTGTACTATATAAGTCATTACACGCCGGGGATTCAATTCGGACGCATTTGATAACCTAATTACCTGACTGTAGATAGTACTCATAACGTGTCGTAAAAATGATCGAGAAGACTTGTTCTTGACCGTTCGCGGGGATGTCCCGAAATATATTACTGGATGATGGGGAGAGGTGGACAAGAACCAATAACAATACGCGCGATATATTTATAATGGGCATTTATTATGTAATACCATCTCCGCTCACAAACATGAAACTTCATTTAGGATCAAAACTTTAAGTCATGGAATATTAAACTTGGAAAATAGAGATTAAACCGAAACCGCGTGCTCACTAGTGTGTGTGTGTGTGTGTGTGTGTGTGTGTGTGTGTGTGTGTGTGTGTGTGTGTGTGTGTGTGTGTGTGTGTGTGTGTGTGTGTGTGTGTGTGTGTGTGTGTGTGTGTGTGTGTGTGTGTGTGTGAGTACGCGCGCGCGTGCGTGCGTGTTATGAGACGTAAATAATACAGACCTCGTGCATATTGTAAAATAATAATAACAATAGTAGGTAACAATAATACGTCGTGTTATACGATTTCGTTCGAAGTGTATTTATACCTATATTTCATACACGTGTACTAATACCGTGTGTGTATTTTATGTGTTAGTGTGTGTGTGTGTGTGTGTGTGTGTGTGTGTGTGTGTGTGTGTATAATATATGTGTAATATTAAAATAATATACGCACTGTGATATTTACTCGGCGGCGTAGCGACGTATAAAACATGCAGTACCACGGCTGAGAATAATAATTAATACCTATACTACTGTTGTAACTACCTATCTACCGGGCTATTTTACAGCGATCTCGTCGGGTCGAGGGTACGGTGGACGGTGTTATATTATCTGTAGGAAGTTTTCGCGCGTTCCGCGTACGATAGTGAAAAAATTATAATAACAATGTGTGTACGACGATAACAATAATAGTGATATTACAATATATCTTAACAGCAACAACAACAACAACAGCAATAATAATAATAATAATATTAATAAAAAAAAATAATAATAATAACAATTAATGATAACGCAGACGACGGGAGCGACGTGAGGAGAAAAAAAAACGAACGGAGATGGGAAAAAAACCGTCCTTCCCCGCGCGAGTCGTTCACGGGGTTCACAGGTGAGCTGATCGAGTCGAAGAAGTGCTTGGCTGTTAAATAGTAAATACGAGTAATACGCCGCACGTGTAGTCGAAGTAATGTGTTTTTCACGGTAATAATACCGTGTCACGCGAACGTATGCGGTGCGTGTGTTCTGCACGTGTCGCGAAACCGAACTTTTTTTTTCCGTCTCATCTACCTACCCCATCCCACCCACACCAAGAGGCGCTTTTGAAACGGAGAGATTACCTGATTACACACGTCCGAGAAGCGCACGCGGTGTATTATCGCGTTGCGACCCGTGTACTGTACAATGTACACACACACACACACACACACACACACACACACACACACACACACACACACACACACACACACACATATGTTTTATAATGTGTACACGTCACGTGTCTTGTCCAGTTCATCCCGGCCCGTTGGGACCGTTTCGATTCCTACGAATCCAAGGCCGAGAGTGTTGTTTCACGGAGAGAACGTTACCGACGTCCGATTATGAGTAATAATTGAACTTTTTTATTTTCCGATCATATACGCTTTTCAATCTAAAAATGGCCACCGCAGGACGAGACGAATCGGCCAAACTACGTTATGCAAAGCGTTAGGTATTTCTTGAGCGTACTCGATCCGTGTTTAATATTTTTGTAATGAAAAATGTTTAGATTTTAGACTCTGAGTGAAGTGAAAATATTTCGGTTTACACTAATATATTTTTCCTTTTTTTATGACTGACTCTTTTTTAGGGTTTTTTATTTCTTCTTTAAGTTACGTCCAACTTCCTCGTAAATCAGAAATTCCATATTTTTGATGCCCTAAAGAGGTGGTTTTTTCTAATGATAATAGTCCCTCTATAACTGTCGATCACTTTGGGATCAATGTCCGAACAATTCAGGAAGATCATTCACATTTGGTTATAATGGTTTTTCAAATAGATCGTTTTATCATGGTTTTTCAAATTTAAATTTACATCAAAGAATACGCCAAATGATACAATCGTAAAACTGATCACCTAAGGTGCCTTCTTTAAACTCACACCATGGTCTTGATCAATGACCGAAGGGATGGAAGACGAATTTCCTTCCATCACCATCTTTAATGATTAGTTGGTTGATTAACTAACAGAATCGAGAATTAAATCGCAATGATTGCTATTGTTAAAAAAACCAATAAACGACGATGGCCGGGCAGAAGCGTTGTGTAAGCAAGTACTACCGGTGTCCCAGGATTTTGATACCGTCAAATATTTTTACCCCCCTGTCTTATTACTTCACCAGGGAGGTATAAATATCCTAAGTAATATTTTCGCATGTTTTAATGTATAATTCATAGTATATAGGAACCCAGGATATTTTTACCCCCCTAGCTTACAATTTTACCGGGGGTATAAATATCCTAGGATATTTTTACCGGGGGTAAAAATAACCTAGGTTAATTTTACCCCCTGTTAAATTTTACCGGGGGGTATAAATATCCTAGGATTTTTTTACCCCCGGTAAAATTATACTAGGATTTTTTTACCGGGGGGGGGGGGGTAAAAATATCCGGGGGTAAAAATAGCCTGTTACACCGGTACTCGATTAGTCAAGAAAAACAAATCCGGAAGTTTGGTTTATTTAATTTTTGTTTTTGCATTGAAATTATATTCAATGTCAAAGTGGCCCATAAGTTAGTTGATATTGTATATATATATATATTAAGAACCATGACTTTACATATACTGAAACACTAAAAAATAAAATTTGAAAAATAGTCAAAACGTCAATAGTCCACCCTGCATAAGTGCGATTTTGTTGGTTGAGCTTTTTTGATTCTATGTGATTGTAAAGAAAAGCTTAATTTTTTTACGCATATGTGCAGCAGTTATACTTTTAAAAATTTTCTGTAAAACTTTTTTTTAAAATGTTCTTAAAAATAGCCATGGCCAGATCCTCGAAGCTTTGCCATTTATCTAATTTTTGTTATTTATTGTTTCTGTTCAATAGTATTTACTATTTATATTTTCTCGTCTTATAGTAATATGTTACGTCGAATGATTGTGAAACAGAACGATTCGTCTTCATAAGCCCCATACAACTATTTAACAAATACTCTAGCGTGTCAGCTTACCGCCGCCGCTTGAGACGAGAACGATTGATTTTCGAAAACGCATAAATTCACTCTAATTTGTTTGGACGGAAAAAAAAAATGAACGCAGTAAGAAAACCGAAGGCGCTCGGAATGCCGGGCTTCTTGAAAACGTCGGGCCCTAGGGAAATCTATCCGTTCCACTCCCTTTGTCTTCGGTTCAGCGAAAGCCCGTTTCGTGCTCCCGCCGCACGCGTTCGTTCTTTCCACAAGAGTCCGCGAGTGACGCATTTAACGCATCAGCCGTGGTCACGTTCTAAATAAATTTTTACCACCACCGTGGTAATCGGCGGCACGCGAATCGGTCGTGTCCGCTTCAAAGGTTTAGTCGACGACTAAACGCGCGTATCATGTACAGCAGGGATGGCCAACCCAAATGATCTTGCGGGCCACTTTGTAAATACATAACAATCCTGCGGGCCACAAAAAAAAAAAAAAAAAAATGGTCATCAGCCAAAATATTAATATAATGACATATATTTATATTTTTTCATTCAAAATTAGGCCACATATAAAATTATAAACGTATTTAAAAAAAAATTAAAATATATAAAAGTATTTGATACAAAAAAATGGAGTAAACATTACTATTTACATAGTGAGATATTTGTTTCTCAACTCGTTCACTAAGCTTTTTTAAATCAATAGAAATGCTTGTATTTGCACACCGTAATTTGATGTTGCAAATTTTCGTCTGTTAGGTAACTTTTGTTGCGATTACGTTGTTAATAATACAGATATCGCGTTGCGCGGTCATTCCAGAATATTCTATCGGCACAAAAGTAATTTTTTTTTTGTTGTAAATATTTGATAAATGTCGCGGGCCGCGGGTTGGCCATCTCTGATGTACAATAACGATAATAATAATTATTATTATCGTCGTCGTGCGATCGATGGAGTTTCGCGTGCCGTAACGTTGTAAACAACAGTTGTCCCGTGTACGCGGCGCGTCCGTCGGCCTGGCACGCGATAGATTCGTACACAACAGGGCCGGGGAACAGTCGTCGTAGTGGCTATTAGCACTAGTAGACGTAGTGGTGGCGTATTAGAAGTCTTTGAAACAACGGTTTTAATCACGGCCGAGTGCGTAGTGAGTGCCGGTATTAGTCGAAGACCGACCGAATCGTAAGCGTATCGTAATAGAGCGGAGGTAGTGGTCGAGAGCAAACAGTGGCGCCGAATACCGTTCTCGGGTTTTAACGTTGATTAGAAAGTAAACCTCCTCCTGGTCGATATCGTATAAAAGTACTTTATTTCGTGTACGTGAATACGTCAGAAAAATAAGGTTTTAACGACATGTCGTCGGGGGACACGATTTCGACGTCTTAAAATCCGCAAAAATACACCGAATATATTTACATGTACGTAAACAATATTCGAGGTGAAATGATTTAAAAGTGTGAAAACCGCAAAAAAAAAAAACAAATCGATTATTTTCGTAACACGATGTGAAAATATTTTTTATTTTTTCTAGGATTTTTTTCATGTTCAATGCTTAAGATTGGAAAAGTGGCTAAATCTAATATTTAAAAAAACCAGCTAAACATCGTGACATTTTTTTAAATCTCCTAAACGGATTTAAACATTTCATTAAATTTTTTACTCGAAAGAATTACTTCTTTTAAAAAATAAACGTTTTACAGGAAGAATATATTGTATTTTTTTTTTTTTTTTTTTGTTACTCCCGTGCGTATGAGTTTGAATTTTAAATAAAAATGACGCTTTGAATTTGAATTCAGAATAAAATAACAAAAAAATGTCATTATCCGACAGAATGTATTTTGTACCAAAACAATAAAAAGAGTTAATTACACGTCGAGTAAGTGAGAGCTAAAATAATTGAACGGAAGAAGTTCACTTGAGAAATCGTTGTCGGATAGAAAATATGTAAATTATAATACGTGTATTTGTTTACCTTTCGTTTGATTATTTGGGGAAAAAAAGAAACAAACGAATGATGTTGACCGGCATAGACACGATAAAATATAATATTGTTCAAACGAAAAGGAATTTTCTCTTTTTTTTTTTAATATATCTATTTAATTTATCGGTGTGATTACTGATTCACGACATATTTTCGTCTGTGTAACAAGTAACCATTGATTGGTTTTCTAAAATTTTTAAAATTTATTTCTATAGACGATGATACCATCACGGTGATAAAAATTACAAAAAAAAAAAAAAAAAACAACAATTAGAAAACGTTAATGAATGCAAAATAAAAAACACCAATACGACGTGGAAAAAAAGGCAGGTCATATTAGAACTTTAGAGTAAAACCACTATTATCCACCAAACTCCCTTTGCAGTGTAATCATAGAGGATATTTATCGCTTGCCGAAGACCGAGGCATACCTACTAGTAGAATTTTCTCAACTAGGGAGTCCGGAAATGTTTAACGATTGAACGGCTAAGCATAAATTGTGTGCCAGTATAAATTACAATAAACATACACAAATATACGTTGAAAACCGTCTTTGAAGGCTGGTTTATGTTCATTCATACGAGTGTTTCTTTGATCAACAATGTAATTTAAATATGGTGTAACAATTAAAAATCGATATTTTAAAACTATCGTCGACGGTATGTAGACATTTTATAACGATTCTTCGTCGTCGAAAACATTCTCGAAACACAAGTGCCAACACTAAAAATTCTAAGTTGTTCTTTAAATGTCATAAAAACGACGTAATCAAATATTGTCTTTTTTTTGGTTTTTAAATGTTCAGTTAAATCTTTAGACAAATACGTCACTCCGATCGAATCAATATTGTCTCTAAGCAACTACGTTTTACTCGATACGTTTGAAACGTGTATTGATGCTGGTGTCATCAATAACAATCAGACGTGATGTAAATTAATAAATTTAAATATCAAATGCCGTCGACGAACGATAAACGATTCGGACTTTAACAGTACAATATTTAGTGCTCATCGATCGACCGAGCTGCAGGGGGCCGCAAACCGAAAACCACCCTCAGAATACGTCCGTCGACGCGTCTAAATCAGATATTTCCGCGACAGAGCCGTATTTAATATAATAAAGGTTTGCTTGTAAAAAAAAAAAAAGCTACCCCATACGAGTCACGGTTCGGCGCCACCCGAGGTGTATCTCGTGTATTACGTGCACGTTACAGAGTCGGTTGCGGTTCGTGATGGGCGAATACCCGGTAAATATATTTTTGGTAAATTCCCTAGTTATTTACCCGGTATTTAAAATAAATACCCGGTAACTTGGGTAATTACTTCATACAAAAAATATTCAATAAAATTTTGTTCATCAACGAACAAATGTTAAAATGTGGTGATCCAAGACAAAATACCCATATTTAATTAAATATCATATTATTAATAAAAACAAAAAAAATATTTTTAAAACTAGCTGCCCTAGCCGTTCGATCACCTTCTTCACTAAGTATACTAAGTACTTTAATTATTTCTGTATAATTTATCTTGAATTAATTTTACTTAATGAACTATACCAATAACCCCACTATAAGCGGTGACGAAATGTAGCAATTCCATCGGCCCTCTGCCCCATGATACTGAAAATTTGACCAGCCCATAAGAAATCAAGAGTGGGGCAATTGCCCCCCCCCACAATGACGCCACTGGTTACCAACGCATTCTTAATGCCATGAGCGTAACAGTATATCTTTATTCTACATTTCTACCATGTGTGTATTGTAGTCAGGCCCGTCGTAAGATATCATCCGCCCTAAAGCAAAAATTTGAATGCTGCTCTTAAATACTAAATTAAATAGGTACATGAATAATATTGAAATTAAAAAATTTGTGTCAATTTGTTGGTTCATACATTTGAATTTGAAAAAACCATAAATAAATATACAACTTAAAAAAAAAAATAGAATAAAACACGAGTATACATCATACACATAGGTACTATTTGTTTGAATAAAAATCAAAATAAGAAAAATATTTATTATAATTATAATAGCTTTTTGAAATTGTAGTGCGGCATTATAAATCAATTTTTCTTGCCTTTTTTGTTGCTAAATCTCGTACAAAATTTTTCAAGTTTTTACCGACTTAGCTTCAACAATGGATAACATTTAATGATTTTTCGTAAATTTCAGTTTAAAGAAACTTCTACCAGCAGACGCTACAGTCACTGGAGTCATAAGAACGATTCTTAAACTGGTCGCAATATTAAGATAGATTTTCTACAGTTGATAACTGTAAATATACTCAAGATTTTTTTACCTTGAGAAGTATTTTTTGAACATTCAATAATTTAATTTTGCCGCCTCAATTTCCTTGAAATATTTTGCCGCCCTAAAGCAACGCATGGCTTGCTTGTACCCTAGCGACGGGCCTGATTGTAGTCATGTGAAATTTTAATGTACTTTAATATTTATGTTACAACCAAAGGGGAGATATATCCCCCTTGGTTACAACCACGATTTAAGATAAAACAGTATAGCCATATAAAGAAAAAAAAACCCAATTTTTCAAAGGAAAAAATAACGCGGATAAATACCCTGGTATTTACCCAAAATATATTTCTTACCCGTTGGGTATTTACCCACAGCCCATCACTAGTTGCGGTTAGCACGATTTCGTGTTTTATCCGCCGTGGCCGGTGTACGTAGGCCGTGGCGGGTTCGCGTCGTAGTGACGCACGGTCGGCGCCCCTTGCGAAAACGGCGGCGGCGGCGACGACGACGGCGACGTTGATGGATCGTCCACGACTCGCGGCGCAGCACGTGCGGAGGAGAGCCGCGCGTTATTAAAATAATACAGTCCACCGCCGCCGCCGCCGTCGTCGTCGTCGTCGTTGAATCCGTCATTAATTACTTTGAGTTTTGAAACGTCGTCGTGCGTGCGTGTGCCAAAAACACGGACGGTCCCGGGGCAGTGCTTGCGGTGTACGTACGACGCGGCGAAGAGGGCGAGTGACCGACCCAAGGGATCGGTATTTAGGGGAAGTCCGGGCGGTACGTTTCGTCGAGACCGTTTCGATGTGATACCTAATCGTATGCCAGTTGTCTGGCGGATAACTAAAAAAAAAAAACGATAAAATAAAATGATAATAATAATAACCAGAGCAAGGACTTTCATGCGTTTATATATTTTTTCTGATCAACTTTATCGTATGCTCGTTGAGTACAAAATACTTTTTTGACGAAACGCTCAAAGTTTTTAGTGCATATTTTTGCATATTCGGACATTTTTTGGTTTAAGGGGCATATTTTTAATTATAAGAGCATATTTTAAGCTTTTAGTGCATATTTTGATGGTTTATCGAAAATCAATCGCTTTGGAGAATATTTTTCATGAATCAAGATCGACAATTTGTTATGAACTTATTAAGACGATAAAGATAAATTTTATCTCGAAATAATAATAATGGCCAGTATTTATTATGTCTAGGGTTCGGGACTTGTTGCATTTGCATGTTGCTTAATAATGACTGCGGAATAGTCTAAGTAAGATTTAAATTTGTTTCAAGTCATAACGGATTGGAATACAAACATTTTAATTGCATATTTTCGCATATTTAGCCGTTTTCCGAGCAAAATGCATATTTGTCAATTTTGGCAGTTAAATTGTTATTTATAGCATATTTACGCAGTTTTTGTTTTACATTCATTTTAATTATTTTAATTGTTTATTTTATAACTATTTATTTTTTTTTACTTTCGTGCGTTGTTCAATATCCCTAATCAGTTTCTTCGTATAGCTTGATTTTATTAATAAAGATGAGATGATAACATTATTAACTGGATTTGGCAACTAGGGAAATACCTAATTATTCCTGCGAATGCTATCCTTTATCGTAAATCGTAAATATGCTGACCAACAATCATCGAGCATTTAAATTCGATAACATCGGAAAATGTCTTATTGTCCAGTCAATCTTTCCAGGTAAACAATAATTCATCATCTTTATATTTTATAATAAATAATAATTTAATGTATTAAAGAAAACCCAACCTTTTTTTCATTGTAATTTGTAGGAGAAGACGAAGAAAATGAAATCGAACATACATTTCAGTAATATAATGTTGATAGTATTATAGTTGTCAAAAAATTACTAATTACAAAAAATTGTTGAAATTAAACTGAATAAAATCAATTATTTTAATATAATTAAAAAAAAATATTTATTTGCATATTTCGGTTATTTTAAGTGCATATGTGTATGCATATTTCCTACAATTTGTGTGCAATAAGTCCCGAACCCTAATTATGTATATTTTTGTATTTTTATTTAACAAATAGTAGGTAAGTGGTACGTTTTCTGCTATTTGAAAATATCAAAGAAATGTTAATAATTCAGTGCAAATCTAATTAAGGTAAGGTAAATATTTGAGAATAATATTCAACAATTATTTTAAAATACCTTTTTTGTTTTATTAGGAGCAAAATAATAATCAAGAAGAATGGAATCTAACATTTAAAGAAGATTCCAAATCAATTAAATAAAATAAATCTAGTTGAAACTTATATAGAATAATAATAAAATTAATTTTTTTAAGGGCATATTTAACCACATATTTTTAAATGCATATTTGCTGATTTTTTGGTGCATGAAAGTCCTCGCTTTAATAATAACTATTAAAACATTACCGAGGCCATCACGAAACCACGCATTGGTTTGAGATGTGTGTTGATGATCATCGACGTCTGTACTCACGTGTTGTGATCGCGTTAAGGATTTTACTTTCCTGCTCTGTTTCACGACGATCCTTCTGTTTTCGATTTGATATCGAAAATCGCAGATCTTTGGCTGTTCCTACCTTAGAGTCACATTTTACAAACAAACTATAGATCGCAATGATATCGCTGACGCGTTTTTCAATGGAAATGCTCGGCACAAACATTTTCTAATCTGATTTCGATTTTCTTCGTTTAACATTCAACCCGGTTAATAGTTTCGTATTACTATAAATAATTATAATATGGTGTACGTATACCTACGATTTCGTAGTGATTAGTCTATTCGTTTCGTATGATTTACAATTTACGTATCGTATACGTTTACATACGTGTGTATTATCGTATATACGTAATATGTACTCGCCACACCTTACATTTTTTTTTTCGAACTCCGAGTGGTGTGAAGACAGCATAGGTTTCTCCGATTTATGTGTGTTTTTTTTTCGTTTCACAAATGTTTCGCTGGTTCTCCAGTAGTCTTTTTGAAATTCGAGCCGTGGGTTTTTTCCTCGTACCCGGGGCGTGTGAAATACGTACCTCAATGAGTCTCTGGATAGGAGCAGGCTTGGACGCGGCACCGGTGGGGATCGAGATTAAAAAAAAACACGGCGCACGTTCCTCGGCACGGGACTCGGACCGTCGTCGACCGCGGGTGCCACCGCCGCCGCCGCCGCCGCCGCCGCGAGTGCGGTGCGGTTCACCGGAGCGGACGGACTGACGGCGGGCGGCCATCCCCGGTTCGTTTGTTCTCTTTTCCGAACTCCATTTCCACAGATTACGAATATAATATTTATCGTACAAATATAATATAAATCACTCGGGGGGCGGCGTGGAGGGGGCACGTGGACGACAGAAAGAGTAGGCTTTTCAAAAATTCAACGTCGACCGGCGCGGCGGTCTCATGTCGAAACGAAATCGATACAATAATGTATTTTAATATTTTATCGGCGCAGAAATTGTTTCGTGCGGTCGTAAATAAATTCGCAGTGGGGGGCCGACGGAAATAGCGCGTTCGCAGGTGGCGTGGGCGACGAGTGGCGGCGGCGGCGGGTGTGCGCCCGACACGCGCGATGATTAACTTAAATCGCATTTCAATTGTCGTGTACGTACACGAGAACCGCATGCACAGAGGACGCGTCGGAGCGGGCGGATTGTTTTCGAAGAAAAGTAATTTCTACTTCTTCTTCTTCTTTTTTGTTTTTTTTTCCCAACGACTTTACGGTAAAACTTTCCGGCGTGATTAATAACAGAGACCTGCGGGACATTCGCATTTTTTTCATAATTGTATTTATTTATTTATTTATTTTTTTGAATTTTATTTCATCGTGATAATTCGATTCCGGTAAAATACATACGTACATATTATATATATGCGCCCACGCGTGATATCAAGTACACGAGCCACTGTCACGATTAAACATCCATTTCGTTGCGACGAAATTTCCTTTGGAAGTTCGTTGAACGCTTTTTGCCACGCGGCGGCGGAAGTATTATTTTATAATCGTTAGCTACACAAATACGCTGCACGGTGTGCCGCCGCGGGTATGATTTAATACCACGGCCAAGATCATTAATTTCCGAGTGACGTTTTAACCGAAACGTATGGGACCTACTTACGCGTGGTTTTATTTATGAAGATCCGAGGTTCTTTCTGAATAAACGTCATGAATTATGGCTTTTCGTCGAGCCGAAAAATTGACAAAAAAAAAAAAAAAAAAAAGAAAATCGAAATCCATTTCGTCGAAAATGAACGCGTCTACGTGTAAACCGGAGACGGACACCCCTGTTACTTCAACGTTTTCTCGGTAATTGTTTTGGATTTGCAGAAAAAAAAAATATATATATATACGAGCGAAGTATATATATACATAAGTGAAATAAGTGCCGTCTGCTCTATACGGAGCTTTTACTCGGTGGTCTGTTGTTTTATGGCACTATAACTGTCTAGTTTTTTTTTTGTGTGTTGTTTTTTAATACGTTTCATTTTCAGTTCTAAACGGACCGCTCGCTTAATATGCGCCCGTACCCATTTTTAATTAGGTTTCCATCCAATTTATACGTCTGTCGTGCGCCGCTACTCATTTATCGAATTTCCAAGCGTATTTTCTCAAACGTTGATTACTTTCCACATTCGTACGGAAAAGAACATTCATTGTTCTTAGAGTTCGTTTTAATACCGCGTCGTTCGTTTTTTTTTAATCGTAGGTCCTGATAAAAACCAAACTATCGTTCCTAATATGCGATGTTCATTTCGTGTTTGGGAGAACAGAAAAAAAAAAATAAAAATTACGCAGCTCATAAGACTCGCTTTGGAGCCGATACAAAATAAAGTGAGTCACATGACCGAATGTGTTTTTTACGGGCAAAATTGTTTACTTTGTTTTTACCGTATTACTTGGGCACATTGCATATTATACGATATTATTTATTTTTTATTGAAACTATTGGTATTTCCTCTTGATTTTTGTTATTTTCGACTGTTGCAACTATAAATTGCTCGTACTAGTAATACCTAAAAATGCCTATACCTTTCACTACAATAATGTGATGGTTGTGATAAGTGTAAAATGCGATAAAGATTTTCGAACCTACGAGGCATTAATTAAAACCTTTACGACATAAGTCACTTTTTTTTGCACCAATTTGTTTTTCATAGTTTTATCAAAAATAACTTACGTTTTCAAACGATATTTCGACGACATTAAAACGGTTTTCAGCTAATTTGAGTCTTACGACTTGAGTGATAAGTCTTAATTAATAGTCGAGTTTATTTTTATGAGCCTACTTATTTGAATATTTCCAAAAGGTCCAAAGCGATTTTGAATCGTATAAGCAACTGAACCTTTTATTCGTGTGTCCTAAAAGCGTCGTCCACTGTATTTTGATTGAATACATTTTGTTCCACATAGTATTAAACGTGAGTCCGTGTATTCTTTATATTTACTTTAAATTTGACTGTAAATACAAGTTCGTTCAATTCCAGAGCGTCGTAAATGATCTTCGGAAATGTGCCGGCCGTTAAACATGCGACCACTTTATTCATTAAACTCATTGTATTTCGTCAGTGCAGAAAATACGTCAAGTCGATAACGTTTACGAACAATGAGCAATCAATCGACACGTCATATAGATTTACTTACTTATAACACGTATTGTTGCTTAAATATTCGTAATCTCTAGCGTCAATTAACAGTGTTAACGTGATCATTGTTTTGGTGGTCGTCGGCCGCGTTGGCATTATTGGTGTCCGATTCTTCAAGGTAATATTTTCTTTCATACACGTCATACCTAAGGTGACCATGCGTCCCGTTTTGAACGGGACAGTCCCGTTTTTTGAATCTCTGACCCGTTGTCCCCTGGGAAATATTCGGGACGCTAAAATGTCCCGTTTTCAAAATGTAGACAAAAAAAATAATGAAAATCAATGTTCGTTGACGAAATATCATTTTTAGAAAAATATACAAGTATTCAATTTTATAATTATTACACGAAAACATTTTGTTTACAATAAGTTAATTACCTCGTAAGTGTAATAAGTAAGTCTAATTTTTTTGTTCTTTAAAACCATTATAAGTACTACAGAAATTCGCTAGTAATATTATTATTAAATTAAAAATATTTGTTTGTAACAAATAATTATGATTTTTTTTTTTTTTTTGTCCCGTTTTGATTAAAAAAATATGTGGTCACTTTAGTCATACCGGAAGGTGAGAAAAAAGTAACAAATAATAGGTATGTGTGCGCGCGCGCGCGCGCGCGCGTGTGTGTGTGTGTGTGTGTGTGTGTGTGTATATCATACGTCGAAAAAGTGCATTTCAATGTCTTTCTCGCGCCGTACACCGCGTGCCTCAACGACGGTCCGTGTCGGTAGACAGACAACACGAAAAGGCTCTTTTGCACGCCATCACGCTCACAGACGTGTACAAACACCTACCCCCACACACACACACACGCATAAAAACTCTCTTACCTATTCGGCTCTTGGTGCATTCACGGTGGATTTTCACAGGTATGGTCATGCTTAAGGTAAAACCACATTTTCATTTCGCGTGCATAAACGGAAACGTAAACAAGTGCACGCACGTGCGTGTGTGCGTGCGCGTGTGCGTTCGTGCGTGTGTGTGAGTGTATGTGTGTGTGTGTGTGTGTGTGTGTGTGTGTGTGTGTATATGTGTGGGTGGTTTTGGGTGTGTGTGCTTGTGTGTTCAAAGGCGAAGAGAGAGCGAGAGAGAAGCCTCACCTAAATAAGCTGCTGCTGCTGCTGACGACGACGACGGAGCGAATAATTGTAATACTCTTAATTCCGCGTCATAATAGGATTTGAACGTAGCAGCATCAGTGGCTGCATCTATAGCTACGACGAGGCCGGAATGAGGTCTCGCCGCGGCACGGAAAGGGTTGCCCGGGGCACGAGTCACGAGTCGGCCCGCGGTGGTTCGACGCTTTATTCACGCGCAACAAGACGCGCGATCCCTCTCTCGCCTCGAGAAATTCCCGAGATTTATTTCGCGGGTGCGATGCCGTCTTTATGGTGGTAGAAGCAGCACCAGTAACGTAATTATTCTGCCTTGCCGTTTATTATAGAGCTGTACACACACAATATTACATGTGTATAGACTTCGGTATTATAATATAATTATTGCCGCTAGAGAGAATATATATATATATATATATATATATATATATATATATATATATATATATATATAGAGAGAGAGAGAGAGAGAGAGAAAAATGGGAAACGTGAAAATACGACCAATTGTGTTCTGCAGATATAAAAGCAAATTTGGAAATTATTACAAAATTACTAGAATTTCGAAAAATCATTTTGGTCGTGAAAACATATCGGCTCGGTAAGATGAAGCAAGTTTGTCAAACAACAAACGATAATCGTGTGTAGACAAACGGACGTTAAATTACTATGACGTCTCATCATTTCGCGAAGATAAGACCGTTATATTATTTCTACCGTCACGGTAGTTTCGCCTAAACACTCGTGAGACGCCGAATACTCGTATACCAATGGACAATGGTATTTAGATATCTGTCATCCTCAGTCGATTTGCTCTCCACATGCACGTAGGATATTAAACCATTTAAAATTAGTAATTAACATTTTTTTTTATTCAATTTCGACAAAGAAAAAATAATAATAATAATAACAAATAAATAATAATACACGCACACTACGGGCAAACGATTATTTCACTAAAATATTCAAATTCCTCCATGAACCATCGCTATGTCAAAAAGGTTTCGTGGTTTGTGTATTTTGAATATTTAATGTGTTTCACGTGCGTTTATGACCGAGTTGTTATAAACACGCCAACCCTGTTATTTATACGTACGTTTGATAATTTGTTTAATTCGACCTTGCGTAATTTCTTTCTAAATTCTGCTTCTTGACATTCGTGTCGTGAAATATATTTTATTCAGTCATTTGTGTAAAATTTCATGAAATTACTTTTTAAAAAGTAATATTTAGATCCAATGTCGAGTTCAATGGAACAGATTCTGATAACAATATTACACGTCATAATAGCACTAAAACACAGGTCTAATTATTTTTCAATGTCTAAACTGAAATTATCAAAATAAAAAAAAACATATTTTTTTCGTTAAAAATAGAAATAATAACTTTTGAAAGAGAGTCGTGTGTTAAGGTTACTAGGTTCATCACGATTAGATAGTCCAATCGTTTTTTATATACATTTTAAAGTTGCAAATTGATCTAAAAACATTCCAATACCATACAATAATTTACTTAAATACTCATAAAAAATCTCGAATCCTGCTTTTTGAAATTTTGCAGTGTTGTTACTTAAGTATGTGATTATAATCATATTACATTTTGAGAATTTCTCGTCAAATATTAAACATTTGATGAGAAATAAACTTGGAAGAAAGCAGTTGATTCCGTAAAAATCGAATAGAAAACTTAAACGCGTAACAAAATAGATCCCGAGTTAATTTTTCAAATTTTTTTTATTATTGTTATTTAAGTACATGAATGAGGTTTTATTAAATTTTCAAAATTTTTTATTTGATAATACATAGAATTTTATTAGAAATAAACTTCAAAAAACAAGGTATTTTCAAAGTTCCATTTTCAGTCAAAAACTTCTGAAATGTTTTTGAAACTTTTGTAGAGTATGTAAATGTATGCCATTAATACATGGTGAAAATAACAAGTTTCTAGACACACCACTTTCTGAGTTATGACTAAATAACTGAAATCGATTCGGTAAAAGTGTAATGTACGGTAAATAGTACCGTTTCACTCGGTTTTTTGGCAGTTTTTCCTCACGCCTAGCAAAAAAATTGAGAAGAGAGAACAATGAATCCTCCAATTAGCATCTAGATAGGTTTTTCGCTCTATAGAGAGACAGGATAAAACTTTTGGACAAAATTAAGTGTACCAAAACGTGTCTCAAAAAAAAAAAAAAAAAAAAAAATTATAGTAAAACCAATAGATCCTTCGCTTCATTCATAATATAAAAAATAAATAGTGTACTTTAAAGATTATCACGGGGAAATATAAAATAAATATGAAAATATATTATACCGATTAAATATTTGCATTTCAATGTAAGTTTATTAAAAAATACAATTTACACGTAATATGTGCTTACATCATACATTTTTCCTATGCCTATACGTATACGTATAATATTTATATATATATAAATGTATTTACACCTAAGGAACTAATCAATAATCATAACATCGTGATTTATCACTCACTCTAAGCTTTCGAGAAAAAAAAAGGTCTATGTGCATATTGGAAAATGAAATACATTCAATTTAAAAGTTAACGTCATTACTACTCTGCACGGTAGAGTGAGGTAGGTAGACGATGGAACCCGGTGTATCGTGTCAAGAATATTTCATTTGATATATTTTAATATTATTATGCCTCCAGGACCATTAGGTTGAATATGCAAAAAGGATATTAGGTTTTAAGGCGGGCCGTGGACATATTTACGCTTGAAGTAGGCCATGTCTTCGTAAAAAAAAAAAATGAAATGAAATCCTTTGAGCTGGCATATTGTATGCAGCTTGAAATCTTTCACGACCACACTGTAAAATCTCATATTTACCTCTGTTAAATTAAAGCTCTGGGATTTTTCAGATTATATGAGAGCGAATGTCCGGAGGGTCTAAAAGAACATGAAAATGAAGTTTGTGTCACCAGTTAAAGGCCAAATTGAAAGACTAAAGAAATTGAAACTGTTAGTAAAAAAAAAAAAAAAAAATTAGAAAGTCAAAATGAGTTTATTATTAATTTATCGTCGTTAAGTTTTGTTATTCTTTCTTCGTAACGATGTTATATGTTTTAGATAATGGTAAGTTGTTCAAATGTAAATTCAACATTTGGTTATATAGCCCAGAGGTAACATTAAAAGCCGAATGAGTAATTACGCCTAAGTTTTAATTTCATTCATATTGAAATCTTAATTCGGTTTGAATGTTTAACGTCCATTGTTTATTTTATGGTTAATGAGTTAAGTAATTTTCTCTAGGACGTCGTCTTATTCAAATAATTGTATAATTGTACAAACATAAATTCTGTGTTTTTAACTAAAAAGTCGCCAAATCTGTGTGGCTCATTTTTGCGTTTTGTATACGCATTGACTGACATTGATTGTTTTTCATTACTGAGATAGTTTTAAAGAGTGTTCTTAAAACTAGAAAGTATTAAGATTATTTCCAAACCATTAGTTATGATTTATTTATCTATATAAGTCTTCAAATCTTAACATGAAAAAAAAAAAAACGGATTATTGTTTCAAGGAATAACTTATTTTTACGTGTTGAAAGATAAAAAAAAAAAAAAAAATACAAGACAAAAGTAATGCAATATAATAATTTTGTTTTCATCATTATTTTATTGCGTTGTAAAATTATCGTGACCGATCGATCGATAAAAATAACGCGACCTCGGTGAAATATATGTAACTTCATTACGTGAATATCGTTTGTAAAATGTATAAGTTTTAAAAGACATCGGAGCTTTGTTACGAAAGTTTTTCCGGACGACACCGGAGTTTTATGGAACTTCTGGGACTAAGCTTTTAGAAAGAAAGAAATATTGCGGGAAAGCCGCGTTTCTCGTTCGCAACAGATTAACCACCGTAATAGTATGTTACACTTATCAGCACTTGACCTTGAACTTTTAAATTTCTTACGGCGCACACGTTTTATCGTGAAAACACCGAGTTTTTGTCTTCGGGTACGATTTTTCTAAATAAATAAATTCGTATCGTTTTAAGAAAAAAAAGAAAAAAAAATACAAATACGAATAAAATGTTTTTTTCGACGAGGTCGGCTTAACCGACCGACCAAGGCGCGCACTGTTCGCGGATATTTTAAATCTCCGCTTAAACGACGACAATGAGATCGGTCGCGGTGAAATCGTCGTTCTCTCGTCCCTCCCTCCCCAAATCCAACCCCGGTCTCGCCGTTTTCGCCCACAAAAGTTCAAACGTTTTCGTCTTATTCGTAATATCCGTTTGATATTCCGATATTATTATTACGTTCATTTTTCGCCGTGTAAATAATACGCTGTCTCGTCGTCGTCGTCGTCGTCGACGTCGCATCGTATGCGCTCTGCAAACAATATATTCCGCCAAAACGACACACCGCCATCGTGGACGAGGATAGAAATCAAATACGGCGCCCTTTTCTCTCGAATCCCCGCAACGATGGAGATAATTTTTTCGGAGTCAATATTTGCGGCGACCGTCAAATTCTTCGCGTTTCCTATTTACTAAGTCTTCACCAACTGTTCATAAATCTTCGCTACGAAACGAAACGAATGTTTTAATCGACTTTTGTCGAATATTTCAATCTGCGAAACTTGCTAACTGACGATGACCATCGGCCGTTATTATTATTAGTGTTATTATTGTTACCATCATTGTTATCATTAGGGTTCTTAATTTAAAATATTTCATTTGAAATATTTCAAAATTGAAAATTTCACTCATCTTGAAATATTTCAATGAATTATAAATTTTTGTTTTAAATACATGACATGATGTTGGTAAATAATAATATGACATGTATTGGTGAAATGTTATCAATCAGATTCTATCATTCCTTGATTATAGACTTATAGTTTGACCATAATATAAACGAATAATTATCTTGTTACCTACGCACTGAATTTATAAAAATCTATGCGACACGGCGTATTGTGAAGGCTCCATGTTTTATACCAGATACCAAATAATAAAACATATTGAATTTTATACATTTTAGGTTGTAACCACGGTCTTACAAGATATCTTCTAAGACCGTGGTTGTAACTATTAATGATTTTTGGAGCTAGAAGAATTTTATTTACTTGATAATAGTTCGTTATTTCGTAATGATTATTTATTAATTTTTTCTTGTCTTGTGTTGTAAATTGTAATTTGCAAAAGAAATCTTAAGTGTCTAGTTACAAATTAGATACCTGTCTAATATTGTATTTTTTGTACTTATTTAGAGATAATATAATTTCATAAATAATTTTGAGAAAAAAAACGTAAAATCTGTAATAGATAGATAATATTGTTTTGTAAAAAATAAATGTATAGGTAACATTCACAAATGCAAGGGTTAAAAATGAATAGTAAGTATGTTTTATGTATAAGTATAACTGTATAAGTGTATATAATTTGGTTCAGGCTATATTTAGGTATCACCTTTATTTATACATTATAAATTTAGTAAAAAATTAAACGCTATAGAACTAAAAGTACTTAACATAAAAAAACATAGGCATTGGGCACTTTGTACTTAAAAATTATTTTTCAATGTTTTCAATGTTTTCATAGAATAGAATAGATATACTACCTAATTAAAACGTGTTTTCTCATCTTTATTACATAATATAGCTGAATAGCTCTAATATGTATTAATTGGAAAACAACCCTTTTTTTTTTATTTATTTTGGGAAAATTTTTTTTTTTCGTGTAAATGAAATATTTCAAGAAAATAAATTTCATGAAATTTTAGAACCCTAGTTATCATCATTGAAAACTTCAACAAAGCTTACCTGGTTCCACCGTTACGCACTTGCATATGTTCACCGGACGTGGTTAATCGATTTATCGTCGTTGCCATATTATTTAGATAAGTATCATGTGGTTTTTTTTTTTTTATTAGATTAATAATTTCCATGACTTAGAAATCGGTGGAATTTCGAAAGAATCTCTTCTGACCCATGTAGATCCTGTAAATAAATACTTTCCACGTCATGCCGGTATTTCCGACAAATTGGCAAACTGATGTTTTTTTTTAATGATATTGTTGTTCGTAAACTGCTGTTTGGATGAGATCATTTTTTGAATTTAATTACATCATAAAGAAACTTTTGTTATAACATGTTCGTGAGATATTTTTAGTGTAATAAAAAAAAATATATTTGAGAACCTTTTAAAATTAAAAAAAAAAAAAAAATCAAAGTAAATATTAAATTAATTTTTAATATCTCGTTTTGAATGAGTTTGAAGTGTTTGTTTACGGAAAAAACACAGCACGAGAGTATGACCATAAACGTAATTTCTGGCGATTTTTAAACAATTTTAGCACAAATATTTTTAATTAAATTACCAAGACATAACACGATGAAGCGTAGACGTTAGTTATTTTGAATTAACTTATCTTAAAAAGTCAGTAGTTACACCGTATTTTATAAAATGAATATTAAGTATGTTACGGCGGCGTACATGGTTATAACATTAACGTAAATGCTGTGTTCAAAGTCAAGTTTTATGTAAGTGCTTACTTTTAATCGCGTTTCCTTTTTGCTACAACACAACGAGAGCGAAAAACCGACTTTTCTGTCCCGCTGCAGGAGCTATTCAAGTCGTATTGATTTCTCATTGGAAAAAACTCATGTAGCTTATTTCCTTTGTACAGAAATACCTGAGGTTTACCAAGCCGAAGAGTGATTTAATTTTAATTTTATCTTTATTATTTTTTTTGTTTTTCGTAAAATTATAGTATTTTATTTATAAGTTATTCATAAAAAGCAACGTAAAATTATTATCAATACAAAACAAATGCGTAAAAAAAATGTCATCACGTTAAACAATATAATATTTTTTCAATAATATTTATAATGTTATAATAATATAATAGTAATAATTTTTTTAATCATATATATATATATATATATATATATATATTTTTTTTTTTTTGACTTAAATTAAATTTTCATGAATTTATTACACGAAGAACATCATTATCGTCATCATTATAGTAAAATACAATATGCAATGGTGTACATAACGAGTATAATGTAATATTATATAATACAATTAATTTATTTATATATTATATATTTATAATATAGGCTAATAAACGTATATTTATTTATGTAATAATAATAATAATACTGTCATATTATTATTATTTGGTCACATGGTTTTAACGGGAAAACATTAATAATTGCATTGTACAACGTATAGAAAAACAAAATATTGTTCTATAATTAAAAATTAATTTACATACAATTTTCGTTTAATCAGTTCAAACCGCGGTCACTGTACACATGGCGATTCCACGTTGACGCGAATCAGTCGACGTATCTCTCGGCGCGCGCGTGAAAACGGTTTTGGATAAAAGTCGACAAAGCGTCCGTTCCGTTCCGTTAGGTACACGAATCTTTTCGCGAAAGAAAGTTTCCGAACTTTTTAATTTTTTTTTTCCAATTTCGGGCGGCGAATTTCAACAAAACACCACGGTCCGTCGGTGACCAATTCGACGCCGTTGATAATACATATACGATATTGCCCCGTAAACGGTTTACGGTATTTAGCGTGACTCGCAACGTCCGTAGAAGACACTAACGCGCGCGCGCGCTTTTGTGTGTATTTATTTAGTTAGCGCGTGTCCGTGTCCGAGGAAATATTTCACGTCAAACACGGAGGAGAACGTATAGAGAGCGCAACGTACTACCGACTGGCGACCAGCGATTTTTTGAAACTCGATCGGCCCAAAATCGGCCGTGTTAAGTTTGATTAACTCGGAATAGAATAAAACTTGATCTGCGCACGTCCGATCTTTCGGCGGGTCGATGATCAGTCATCGGTAAACTCACGATTTACGATTTTTGTCTGTTGCCGCGGCGCACACGCGTCCGTTGATTCTAACACGGTCGGCACGAAACCCGTGAATCTTATTCGAGTTTATACAGTCGTAAATGCGTTTTCAAAGTAAATTTGGCTCAATTTTGAGGTGTTTTTTTTTTTTGGTTTCATTCATTCATTTTTTTGGTTTCAAGTCCGAACCGTTCATTCGTCAGTTATTATCCGTACTGGGTAAGTAACGAGATGACGTTATTCTCGTTATTGCATTATCGTGTCGAATAAAATATACGACCGTATAACACGCGGTACCTGCACGCACGGCCGTCGAGTATGCTTACCTCTTTACCCCGTTGGTAAGAGGTCTGTAAAATACAGCCGAGATACCGCCGGATTTTCGCCCGAATAACATACAGGGTGATTCAGCGAGAATATTCGAAGCGTTTCGACGATAGACCGTCGCGCGGACGTAATACACCCTATACACACACACCGGGTTGAATAGTACGGACAATTTTCTAAATTTTCAGTTGAATTGGCGGAAATAATAATGCGTTTATGGAATCGTGCGTATTTACCGAGAGTCGTTTTATGTCTGAAGTCTGAAAAAAAAGTCTCACGAGTTAGGTACCTACCGAGAAATAAAATTTGGAGAAAAAAGATCGTCGTTTATTGTAAAACACGCCTGGGTTCACGCGGTTATTGGGATATTTTACGTTTCGAAGAGTGAAACGATTTCGGTAGGTCGAGCGTGAACGGCGTACGTAGTAATTTCCGTCAGGGTTTTACAGGGTCGCGTCGCCGTGCCTCGAGAATCGTGAACGATATCATGATCTCCGATCGTTGTTGGAATCGATTAAAATTTCATCTCGCGTCGGTTATTTCGGACGATTACCGCCGATATGCGTGTATTTGTCAAAGGGCGTCGCAGTTCAGACGCAGAGAAGAGACTGCTCGAAAAACGAATAAGGCTTCACGTCCAAACGATGATTTGTTCTGCACATCGCAGTGACTGAGTATATTATCATTTCCCAAAGCGAATTCATAACTCCGTCCGGGCGGACGGTTTTCCGTTCGAACACGACAAAACACTCTGCGAAAATTATCGGGCTTTTTAAATTATTAAATCCACCGTCTCCGCCGCCGGATTCGAGGGTACTTATACGAGAACTCGACAGTGCACACACCGTTAAAGCCATTAAGAATAAACGTTGGTAAACAATGTGTGTGTGTGTGTGTTCTATCGATTTTTATTTTTTCTCCCGTTCGGACTTCATCCCTTGGCGTAGTTACGAAGACGTATTATATAAACACCGAAAACGTTTAAAAGAGAAACGCATGTAACGTCGTCGTCGTCGTCGTTTTTAGACGCTCTGCAAATAATATTTTATTATTTCGTGTTTTTAAGTTTGTACACGAATCGCTCATAAAAAAAAAACGCCTATACAGTGTTCGCGTGACGCGTTATCTGATAATTATTTATGCGCCGGGCAACGTACATATTTTGCATCGTTTATGACAAATTTCCAAACCGCAACGACAAAGCGTTGTTAAGGTTTGGTTTAACGTTGGTTACGCACTCCGTTTTCTACGGTTTGGTCCCGACGGACGTTCGGCCGATGGTAATGGTCGACGAAACGCGTGTCGCGTGCTCTAGTTTCTAACGTATGCGAGTGTATTAAACGACTTGGAATTCCGGTCGTCTGTGCTCGTGTGAACGGCCTTGCTGTAGATACAATGTCGGCGGAAACGTATGCGTTTCCTAGGGGAGTAGTTTCGGATTTTCGTGACAGCAGATGCAAAAAAAAAAAAAAGTCGTAATTGGGAACGTTACACACTAATCGTGTTGGCCGTGAAGAACATCGTTCCGGCGATATTTTTGGACTTGGTCGATTCGCAGTGTTTCGGAGGCGGCGAATGGACAAGTAGAAGAAGCTCGTAAAAAACGAGAAGTGGCACAAAAAAAAACTCGACCGTTATTGATCGATTTCCACACCTCGGGTAGACGGGTCAGCGATTTTTTTTTTTTTTTAATAAATACATTTTTTTTCTCCCTCGGTTCGACATTAAAACGTTTCGATGAAACTGTTTTTGTCTAATTGTGTGCCCGACGATGTCGGGCGTTTGTTGTTTCTAAATAAATTATTTTAAATGTGAATGGAAACGTCGATTTTTCGGTAATCGAGGAAAATAAATACGTTTTTAAGCATTAAGTCGACGGAGAAAAGAGAGCGATGGATGAATAGAGAGAGAGATAGAGAGAGAGAGAAAGAGAGAGACGTGAGCGGGGTATACTTAAAAACGTCTCGGGTATCGCGCGGATTGATGAGTGCCCGAGGACGAGAAAACTGTCCTGTCGTGTAACGTGCGGCGCAGCAACACGGACACAGTTTCTCGTCACGGAATGAAACGTTCGAGACACGGACTTTGCGAGTTCGGGCCGTGGAAAAAACGCGATCGGTCCGAGACGTCGGCATGGACCAATACGATTATCGTCTCATCGTACACACCACACTCGCACGCACGCATGTGGCCTTTGACCGATCGCAGAGACGTGACGGAAATCGGAACGCGTTTTGCGTCGCGGCCAATCGCCCGACCGGAGAACGCAAAACGTTAATATTTCTTTCGATCGCGCGGGCACGTCTCGAGAAGATAATATTACAACGACTTAACTATTCTCCGGTTAAAAAACAAACACACTCGTTTAATCGTAATAATAATAATAGTATAGCTATGACAGTAATGTAATAATAACACTATAACAACATTATAACATCGGTATTGTATATAAACGGGCGTTTTGAACGTAAACATTATTATTATTATTATAATTATTATTATTATTGTACGACAGGCGCGCTCATTCGTTCGAAACGACGGCACGACCTGTTGAACCGTCGGCGATGTCGAAAAATCAAACAATTGGATTTGTTCGATCGCTCGTATAAAGACGTATGTGAATCTGTACAGAAATGAAATGGGCTCCGGGAGACAACGGTATTGATAAAGAGAGATAAGAGATAGATAGATAGAGAGAGAGCGAGAAAGAGAGAGAGAGAGAGAGAGAGAGAGAGAGAGAGAGAGAGAGAGAGAGAGAGAGAGAGGATGTTAGAACGTTAGAGAAACGAGATGGCGAGCGGGACAGAAAGAGAGAATAGAGACGTTATTATAATATTATTGAGATAAATATAGAGAGAGAGAGAGATAGAGTGAGAGATGGATGGCAAACGACGGAGAAGATTCTGTGTGACGTGGTGGGAAACCGTATCAGTCGCGGGCGGCGGCGTCTCTCGTCTTCTCCGCGGCTTCACGGATGGCGTGCGGGGAGCGGGGTATGACTAGCAGGGGCGGGTCGCGGGCTGCTAGTGGTGGCGTCGGATCAGCGGGACGGCGACCGCGGACAGTAGCACGGCCGCGGCGGACAGCGCGTGGCCGACCGGCGGGCGTGCCGACCCGGACAGCGCCTCGGCGGCCGTCTCCACGCACTTGTGGAACCGCCCGTAGTCCAGCTCCGTGACCGCGCAGTACTGCGCCCGCCTGCACTCCAGGCTGCAGTCTCTCGGCTTGTACTGCCGCACCGAGTTGGCCTCGATGTACCTGCGGACAAGACGGATCGATTTATCATACAAGTAATGATAATAATAATAATTATAATGATAATAATAATAATTATAATGATAATAGTGATAATGATAATAATCATAATGACAATAGTGATAATGATAATAATCATAATGACAATAGTGATAATGATAAAATATCATTATATCATCAACTGTCATTGCGCGTATAATACAAGTTCGTGCACGACACGCGTCATGATATCAGTGTACAGTGATGGTTAATCGTGATTTACAAAATATCGCGTGGCCATGTCGGCAGTGTTGGGAATAGATAACTAATAATTTATCTAGATAAAGATAAAAATTAGTACATTTTTATCTAGATAAATTTGAGATAATTTCATGTTTAATTTTGAAAATATTCAGGATCTACATCCTACAGGTGTAAGGTAAAAAAATAAAAATACATAATTGAAAACATTTAAAAATACATGTTCTTTTTTAAATAAACTTCATAAAAGATGACAAATCATTCTCTGACTTAAAATTAAAATAATAATACATTTCTGCATTTTTCAACAAATCGTTGCGTATGGCTACTTCACTTTCATGATAGTACATATTATAATCTCCTTTTCTGGGCCTCCACACGAGTTTTTCTCAGTAATATTTTCGATTAATTTAAAAAAAAAATAAAAAATTAATAAAATAATATATTTTAAATTTCCTTTTTTTTTCAGGCCATTTAAATAAATTACCTATCTAGATAGGTACTCATAGATAACTAAAATTGTATCTAGATAAAGATAAAGATAACTGAAAATAAATTTATCTAGATAAGATAAAAGATAAATAATTGTTATCTAGATATTTCCCAACACTGCATGTCGGGAACTGATCGGCTACAGAGCATTAGTGACATTTCGGCAAACGTTAGGGGACACAAAAGTACGTCTTGAAAGTTTATCATTTCACGTAGGCACTGTAAATTAAAACTCACACAATCTAATATCCAGATTTCTATAATTAGACCAATATTCAATGAGTTATAAGAGTTTTAAGTTTAGAGTAGCGGTGACGAGTAGCAGAGATCCCTTGTAAAAGATCTACAGAAGAAAAAAAAACGTTTAATGTATTAATCAAGACGATCGCCGATCAGGCGAATTTTGAAATAACTATTTACTCGTAACTTATTCAACGATATAATTACAGCGTACGAACTGACAATAATATTAAAACAGAGAAGTCAAGGAATACTTATTCGTTAGCGTCCGAGTAAAACCGTAAAATGTAGACGCTTATTACTTACCTATATACAATCCGGGCGAACTAACGGTTTTTGATTGTATTACGACTGTAAGGGTATCATTGAAACAGGAACGTCTTTAGAGGTTTAGTAGGGTATGGCAATTGATTAAATTTGCTGACTTCGGAAAAAATGGGTTAATGCCAACTGTTATGGACGAACTCTTCATAATACGGTTTGAAACTTTTTCAAACCAATTTCCTTAATGAATTAAATTTCAGGCTACAGTTATTACCGAGCACAACACATTTTTCGAACTATGAACTATTCTTGCGTCGAGTCGTCGTCAGTCAGCCAGGGATGCTCAAATAAGAATACGTTTTATGTCAAAACTCATCAACTATTTTTTTTTTTTTTTTTTAGAATATGAAGTTTTATGTGTTCAGGAGATTACAGTAAATATCGATGTTTCGTAAAATCTAGCGATTAGTTAAAATACAATAATGATACGCTACTACTTTGACACTATGGAACAATCATGAATGTAGAAGACTGTCCGCCTAAATCACGGCTTTGAATCGAAACACACCAGGTACAATAGATACAATTTCAGTTCTAATTTTTATCACGTTATCATGTCAAATTATCTGAATCGTGGATAAAACTGAATTGGCGTTCAACAATATTGGTGACCGATTTGGAATCACACAGAATTATTAAGTTCCGTTCGTCATCAATAATAAAATAATATTATTCGCATTCGTACGTCATACATATATATTTTCTAAATATTTCAGTGGAAACAACAACGCATAGATCATTTATAAAAACTATACGCATCCTCGACTCAACATGTACGATTCATTTTTATTTTTCGCCCATCAGTGAAAAAGAGTAGCCACCACTGTGATATTGTAACGTACACACGTGTCGTGTACAGTGCTCGACTTGGCAAAATTAAAGTAGGGGGACTCTATTAACTTAAAAAAAAGAGCGTCCCCGTCACTTGTTAAACGTTACTAAGCCGTGGGGGCTATGCCCCCACACCCCCTAATAGCCATCTTTAAATTATATAAAAAATATTAATAAATAAATAATAATCAAATTACAAAAAAAATTACCGTAAATAATGTATTGTATATGACTATTGTATATTATAACTTATAAATATAATATCAAACTCAAAAGTAACTAAATAAAAAACAATTCATTTTAACTATTTATTTAAATTTAAAAAAAATGTAATTCATAAATAACAATCTTTATTAATTGATATTTGTGAATACTGATTAATGATAACAGTGGTAACTGATGATATAGGTAATGATATAAATAATAATAATAATATTCTGTGTTATTATTAAATCTATGGTAAGAAAAATTATGTTATCAGTTTATCACGAGCATTTTGATAAAAATTAAAAATGCAGAATGACGCAGCGTCCCGTACGTTCTTCTTAAAAATAAAAGTAGAGGTACGCTAAAATTTCCGAAAAATTAGTTGGGGTACTCCGTCCTCCTGCGTCCCCCCCCCCCCAAGTCGAGCACTGGTCGTGTACGATTCAAATTCGAGAGTTCGTGATGAGTGCGTGGAACGAAGACAAAGGGGCACTCCTTTACGTGATTTGAAAGTGTGTGTGTGTGTGTGTGTGTGTGTGTGTGTGTGTGTGTGTGTGTGTGTGTGTGTGTGTGTGTGTGTGTGAGCTAGTAAAGGTAAAGACAATGCGTGCAAAGGCTGTCGAGTGTTTTCATTCAAAATCCATGCAACGTTCGCGGCCGCGTATTTACCGCTCGGCGCGTATACCCCGGCCTCTCGCCAACACGCGTATGCCTACTTTATACGACCCCGCGTTTCCGCGGGTGAGCCACAGAGAATTGAATAGGTGTTCGAGCGAAACGCAGACGAGCAAGACGGATCATATTATATTGTACGCAATATCATTGTCTTTTGTATTTTTGCCCTCTGCGTTTCCGCGACAAGAATAATAATAACCGCCGGCGGCGGCGTGACGATTCGAACTCGTGCGAACGCGAATTTCGGTCTGCGAATAACATCGTAATATTGTCATCGACGGCAGTACCGCCATCGCGTTGTATCTAGTAATGTAATGTATATTCGGATAATCGAATTATTCGAATATTCGAATATTCGAATTCGAATAGTTCTATCGTAAATAATTCGAATATTCGAATATTTGAATATTCGAACATTCGAATATCAGTATTCGACGCTACAATACCTATTTATTATTAATAAGTAACACATATCTGCACAACTAAAGATAAAGATAATGTATGTAACAATGATTAATCGACCTAAATACGAAAATAGTTCTTATCTTGCAGGTATCCGTTCGTAGTTAGCTTTATTTTACTCGTTATCGCCGATATCTCGTTTCTCGTACCTGTGTTATAAATTGAGTTTTTCTATTTGGTAAATGGTCTTTAGTTATATGATATCTTCACTTAAAATTATAACTTTTCTTTTCAAAATTTGTACTTTCAAAGTGAATAAAATATGTCTCAAAGCAAAGTTTGGCAATTTTGTTCACCAAATACCAAAAATACGTCAGCAGTTTGCAATTTATGTAATCAAGCATTCAAAATCAACAACCTGTTTATGGAATCATTATAATTCTCAACATAAACCCGACAATGGAGTTGATGTCGTTCGCAAAAGGTAAGAGAACATTTTGAATTTAACTAGAGTAAAGTAATACAAATTATATAAATATTAATATCATTATTAATAAAAATAAACTAACAATTATTCGTTTTAGAACTCGAAAACAATAAAAACCTCTTATATGTAAAATGTCTATTAATAGGTGTCTATAATACAACTCGTATCGTCGACCCGGCGCGCCGCGCAATCGGATTTCGGTACAAATAACGCGACGGCGACAATTTTACGCCGTGCGATGACATCGTAACGTCCGAAAATACGATAAATGTAACGATATCGACGGCCGGAAACGCGCACGCTCGCAAACCGCATAGTGCGAAATGCAATTTCATAAATTCAGGTACACATTAATTTGTGTAGTGGTTGTGTCGCGAACCTGGGGACCGAATATCCGCAGAATATCTGTATTGTACCTCGAATACTTTTCGGAAAGCGCGTAGAGGGTTGTCCGAGCCGTTTTTTACGAGGGCGTGTCTACGGGATCGCGCTCAAACCGATTTCTCAGTAACTAATCGACCGAAATCGTGTGACGGTCAATAATTAATCATTTTTACACGGACGTAACGACTGTAAAAAAATTTAAATACTGTTTACGTATTTTACGGTTATTTGTATAATTTTTGGTGAGTTTTTTTGTAATTTTTGTAATAAAATATTCAATTAGATATAACTCATTTAAACTTCAATTGTTATAACAATTATAACTCATTAGAAATAAACTTAAAAGAAATCAGACAATATCGAAAAAAATCGTATAATAATTTATTAAAGTGTGTATAAAAAAAAATCCTGACTAACGATTTTTGAACTTTTGTTAGGATAATTAGGTATGTATATGAGTAAGGTCATATTAAATTTTCAGAACTTTTAGTCAAATATTTAAAATTATATTACATAAAAACTTTCAAACAATTTGGTAAACTAAAAGTTCTATATTTAAGTCAAAAGTGCTATAATTGTTCTGAAAATGTTGTCCAATATAAAAAAGTATGTATTTGATATTGGATAAAATTTTCAAGTTTCTAGCTTCAATACTTTTCGATTTATGACTAAATACCTAAAATCTGAACAGTGAAAAAAACCAGTGAGCACTATCGAAGACATAGTAAACGAAAATACGGAGAAATATCGGTGTTCCACAAAAGGATCAGAGAGCTACCGGTATTTGTAACGTAAAACCCGATGGGAAGCACGATAATCATAATGGACGATAGTGTAAAGATCCTCCTTTATCTTAAATAAAAACGTATTCGACCATTTTTTTTTTTAAATTGCACGCCGATTGTTTTTCCCGTAATACCATTTTTTCTCGCGGCTGGGACGACTATCGTGAGCGCGCAGCCGCCCTTTGTCCTAGAAAATATTTCGGGACATCTCGTCAACACGAAAATAAAACCATACTCACTATACCTACTCTTTTTCAAATGAGAACGCACCAGGCGACGGACGACAACCGGTCGAAACGCGCTCACTCCCACTCCCGACAGTTTCAGCCACCGTCGGTGGCGCTGCCTTGTATACGTAGTGATTTGTATTTGCACAACACTTAACGACCGATCGTACGTGTAAAACGATATCTGCTGTTTTTTACGCGCTGTCTGTTAATATATTGAATTTTATTTTTGGTTTGTGTGTTTCAGATATTTATTTTTTTTCTGTCGTGCACTGCTTATCCGGTGAAATTATGGATGACGAGTTAATTGTTACACCAACTAAGAAAAATCCAAAGGGAAAGGTTAGTATTATTGTGATTAACTATATTATAGAATAGTATATATTATGTTACTTGCAATCTATATAATAATATTATTTTCATACATTTATTTATTCCAGTTAGTTTCATCAAGTCAAAAACAAATGATTACTAATGCATATAAAATGGAGTTGAAAAACAATCCAAAAATTTCAATTAGGGAATGTCGGATAACCCTATCAAAACGACTTGGCATTGGGCAAAGAACAATTTCGAACACTATTAGTGAGTATAATACCACAAAGACTGTGACGTCTCCAAACAGAAAACGGTGTAAGAAATCATTTAAAGAAGAGTTCAGTGGCGCAATTATCGAGAGTGTTGGGTGTGCAATTCACAGGGGCCCCCGGTTTTTGGGGGCCCCAATTTCCGAGATCTTTATTTTAGAACATGATTTTAGCACTACATACAGTGATATATTAAGTGCGTGTCTTATTTACTTAACGTTACCCGTAACAGTTGCTTCGGCAGAGTGATCTTTCTCAAAATTAAAATTGATTAAGAATTACCTGCGAAACTCAATTGGTCAAGATCGTCTTTCCAACATCAGTATATTAAACATAGAAAAAGAAAAAACAGCTGACTTGGATATAAACAAAATAATTAACAACTTTGTTGCCGTAAAAACAAGAAAAATTAATTTTTATACTTGATTTTATAAAAAAAAAAAATATGTTAATTTTAAATAAATAAACAGTTAAAAAAAATTATTATATGACATATTGACAAGTGAGAAAACAATGTTTTTAGAGTTATAATAAATAAGGTACCTAATATCGTTTATGACTAATTTTTTTTTTTTACCAGGTAAGGGCCCCAATCTGGACATTTTCACATGGGCCCCTTATTATCAAGTTGCGCCACTGGACGAGTTCGATGATTTACATCGAAACACAGTAATTCGTCGTCATGTACATTCATTTTGGTACAACGAAACGATTCCTACATTGGCCAAAATATACGAAGTTGTGAAGGACGACGATAGTTTACCGGATATTTCACAAACCAATATTTATATCGTCTTTTAAAAACTATGGATTTCGAATACACCGAACGAAGCCGTAATAGTGCTCTCGTTTTATAATTCGCAACATTGATTATTTTTTCGTGGTCGTACTGGGACTTAATTAATAATCGTCGTGTTACTGTGCGTTTGAATTACCTGCACACAGTAATAGTATAATATGTTTTATTATACTCGATACGCTGCACGGCGATTGTCTTCGTGGCGTTTTCGAATGACGACTTTTGGAGTGAAAATGTCGTCCGAACAAAGTGGATAGTGGCGGGGGCGGGGAACGATTTAGTTTGTCGTGTTGCGAGAAACCGAATATCCCGGATCCGGTATCGCGTGTAATTACAATACGGCCGCGACGGCGCGTGTGATATAATGCGCCGTGTACGCCTGCGATAAAACAAACCGTAGTCGCGTGTTGATGGAACGCACGACGCGACGATAATAATATTATTATGAGATCGAGTCGCCGCCGCGGTGTTACGTTGTCGTGTTCGCCGAGAGAAATTTATTACCCGGTGAGACGACTGCTGCTACTACTGTACGCTCGTCGGGACGAACACGATATTTCCACGCGACTTTGTCCGCGGCGACGTCGCGTCGTCTCGCTATTTCGCGGCGAATTTCAAAACGATATAATTATTATTATTTCCGACTCTAGACGTCGAGCGGACGTAAAACGACGATTTCGAATTTCAACGCGAGTCGACTTTGAGAGAAATAATCAAAAAAAAAAAAAAAAAATTAAAAATTAACTCCGATGAAACATAATGAATCTAATCGAACGTCGAATAGCTCGAGTAACGAATTAATTACGAGAATATAATGTCATATATATTATTCGCGGTCCGACGTGTTCACGGATGCGATAATTTTAATTTCGTACAATCTCTGGGAAACACGGAGATAATTTCAATTAACGTAACGTGAGATTCGGTGTAATTTCCAGCGTGGCAAGTTTAAACGGTATCTATACGTGGGATACAAACGTTTATAGAATAAAAATATTTTGACGTAACATCGAATAATGCAATAATTACACCAACACATGGATGTGAGGTATGGCATTTAACAAACAAAATGGAACAAAAACTTATGTCGTTCGAAAACAAAATACTTAGAATCATCTGCGGCCCAGTATATGACAACGACCTGGGGTGCTGGCGCAGGAGAATAAACAAGGAGATCGGAGACTTGACAGGAGTACCAGAAATAATCAACTTTGTAAAAGCACAAAGAATAAAATGGTTTGGGCACGTGATGAGAAGGTCAAACTCTGATTACCTTAAAGCGGCGGCCGAATGAAAACCCACGGGGAATAGACCAAGAGGACGTCCAAAGAAGCGATGGATAGATGATGTAAAGCAGGATTTAGAGAAATTAGGGATATCAAATTGGGAAGAAAAGGTACAAAATCGGGAAGAGTGGAGGGAGTTGTCGGTGGCGGCAAAAACTCTTGAAGAGTTGTGATGCCAATGATGATGATGATGATGATCGAATAATGCAAAAAACAGTGACTCTCCAAAAAGTTTGCGTAGGAACGGTAACGACTTTGGTACTTTCATACGCGTTTTCTGTTTGAGTTTCGTACAAATGAATAATTTGTTCGCAACTGCACGACGTAATTAATTAACGAGCGTTATCGTTTAATACGTACAGTGCTAAAAAAACACGTTACGATAACAATAACGACGATATCAGTCGACTCGGCCGAATCAAATGCGTACACGAAAAACAATCGGTCGAGCTCAACGGGCGTTAAACGACGACGGCGTTATACGTACGAGGGCATAGCTATTTTTTTTTCTTCACGTCACCAAAATCATTAAATAAAAATATAATACGGGTAACACGACGACCGTCGACACCTGCACGTGTGAGTTTTGTATTTTATCCACGTGACGCGATTTTTCCAACACCATAACGTCGATCGGTCGTACGTGATGACGTCACGCGTGTGCAATAACGACACGGTGGAATTAACTATTGTCGCGTCACACTCACGTGTTATTGTGTCAATAAAGTAACGCTATTTTCACCGACCTACGATAAATCTCGACCGCCGATCGTTTGCGAAATTAATTTTTATCTCTCGTGATCGTTAGTTCGGCGACAAATTGTTTTTACGGCCGTTTTATTGTTAGCTATTAGGGTACGACGACGACGACGACGGCCGATACAAAATGTTTTACGATCGAGCGCGCGGAATGATTGTTTTGTTAAGTGCTGTGGCACACACGTGACGCGGTTCCAACACGTTTTTTTTTCTGAAGCTAAAATGCAGCGTACAAACGATTTTTCAAAAGCTAGTCGAACGCGATTATTATTATTATTCGTATTATTATGTCGACCGATCAGTATGGCTCGAGGAGACGCAGTTATCATTTCAGTAACAATACGATAATAATAATAATAATAATAATAATAATAAAATCGCGCGTGCGCCGTTGTGGAGCGTTGTTTTTGCGGCGGACGGCAACGAGGGCACACCGTTGTAAATTTTCCCGCGGGAAAAACGAATCGTTTCCCGAGAACGCCTGAGAAAATTAATAGAGTGCCCGAGACTCCGGGGTAGATTTTAAAACTGGAAAAGGGGCCCACTATTGTCCCAAGGGGTGGTGATAAAAAGCGGAAAGAAAAAAAAACCGAATAAAGCGAAAGTTTGTTGAAATAACCATGTATATCCTACTTAGATGTTTTCGTTGAACGTTTTCTCTCTTTCACCCTCCCACGCTCTTTTTTTTTTTATCTCTCTCCGTCCCTCCTTTACTCTTTCCATTTCTTTCTATTTCGCTATCTCTCTCTCTCTCTCTCTTTCTCTTTCTATCCATCTCATCCGTTTTCGAAAAAACAAAAGACGAAAAGATGAAAGAAAAACGAAGGAGTTAGTGTCCCATGCTCACGAATGGCGAACGGGCGAGCGCACAGGGAGTTGTGGTCGTGGATTATTCGAAAGTTTATTTTTCATATACACAATATATAAGAATCGTAAACAATAACCGAATCTCCGAGTCCGCGAAGAAGTTTCCGTAAACAACGTGGCAAAGGAAAACTTATTGTCCGACTATATAACAGTCGTTATACACTCGCGTATTATACGTTTCGCGTTTCATGGTTTCCGACGATACAGTCAAGCGCATAGACGTACATTTATATTCCTGTGATTTATTTTCAATTAATATTTTTCAACGAGTCGCGTTATTTATGTACGTACGACACTGTTTGTCGGATCGCAAAGTCTGTCTAGTCCTCGTACGAGTCCATAATATATGACGTAAACGCAATATCAAGATCATAATAATAACTATACGGCTCTTAGCACCGTATATTTAAATTCAAAGCGTCGTACAAATCCTTTGATTCCTCCCCCCTCTATCTCTAACTCTCTCTCTCTCTCTCTCTCTCTCTCTCTCTCTCTCTCTCTCTCTCTCTCTCTCTCTCTCTCTCTCTCTCTCTCTCTCTCTCTTTACTCTCTATTTTGTCGTACACGTGAATTTATGCTTCTTCGGATTTAGAAAAAACACACATAGACTTTTCAATTTCTCGTTCGTTTTATCGTCGTCGTACATGCATTACACTACACCACGCATGTATGATATGTGTGCGACATAACTCTTTCTCTCTCGCGGGCGCGCGCACACACCCTGCAACGAGCCGAATCCGTTCCGGTAAGAGTGTATAACGATAACGTCGCTCTCGAGACTATTTTATTCGCCTAGAGGTTCTCCGAGCGTTTTATTCGATATTACGGCGAACGAAAAAATACGAATTTCGACATCGCGTCGTCGACGAAACCCGGACACCGTCACTAGCTCGGCGCGTAACCGAATTAGGCGACGACGGATTAAAAACAAGACCACCGTACGCCACCCCACGGCATTTCCTCTCCGTCGTGGTCCGACGACCGAAACGGCCGACTACGTACTATACTTCCGACTACGGCGGCCGTGTTAGTGTTTGCGGCGGGATTTCACGAATCCGAACGGAGGTGATCCGCGCCGGATCCGACCGGAAACGGCGCGAGGAGGGCATGAGCTGGGCGGTTTACGTGCGGAACGGCGGACGCACTCGTATGTGTATGATATTCGTCAATATCGATGCGATACAACAAGTGTCTTCGTCGCACGTCGATTATCGCACGGGTATTTACCAGAGTAAAATGCGCTCGAAAGAGGCCACGGCTATTTTTTCGAATATTCATCACGTCGGTACGAAATAATAACAAAAACGATGTGTCTTCATTATTTATTATTATTATTATTGTTTTTTCGTATTGACGATTTTCACGTTTTCATTTTTCCTTTTCGTCGGCTGTTAGTTTTGCGTTCGATTTTTCAAATTTTCATTATCGCGTACTTTCGATTACGGAAAATCCAGCTTATGTTTATGGTTTATAGGTTAGGAAAGATTCGATTTTTTTTGCACCAGTATCGTTCGACACAGATCAAAATAGCATACGCGAATTATTCAAAGGAAAATGATTGGAAAAAATGCATACCGTTAGTACCCGTAAATCATATATTTTTAATAGAACATCAAATTATTTATATCCACTGATGATAAAATTAAAGAAATATTCGTTAGATTTTAAAATTTCGTAGGAGATTTTGATTTTTACGCGAGACGAGACGTCATCACGTCAGACTGATTCTACATATTCATTTATATAAGGATAACGGACAATAGAGTAAATTATAATTTATGAACTTCATTTACTATGCGAATAATTATTTTTAGTCAAAAATCTCGAAAATACTTTTATAACATCGCGCTTCATAAGATGAACCAAAGATGCTGAGGCTGTCAAGTCCAAATCCGTACATCAACATAATTATCAAAACAAATTTTGAGTGATTATGTCAAAATGAGTTATATTTTTAATGTAACGTTTACGAGAAATATTTTGATCATTACAGAGAAGAGTTCTTGTTAATATCCCAAAAACTTCGAGTGTATTGAAGTTGAAAATTCAAATGATTTAAATTGAAAGTTTGGTTTTAGCGATTTCTCAGCAAACGTGGAGGGAAAACGAATCCACTCGACCGATATACCATGTAATACCTAACGCGTGCGTAAGATTTCCAAACGGCTGACATGCCACGTGAAATCTCTCTCGAGAACTCCCGAGCATTGCGAGGCCTGTGAGGAGCAAATATAATATGCCGTTACGGAGAAAAAATCAGTGGTTTCTTGGGTGTAAATGAAATTAGAGTGCCTCGACGTTTAAAAAACCGCGAGAAAACTTACGAACACGTACGATTACCGGTAAGGTTAGGTTAGGTTGTGTTAGGGACGATTGTCGTGCAGGTATTGAGGAAACGACCTCGCCGGATTGAATAGTGTCAAATTAGTCTTGCAACAATTGCAACGTGATGAAGTACTTCGTGGTATAAAGTTCATAGTGATTTGCGATTTGTTCCATTTTAGTATTTCGTTTGTTTGGATTAAATTAAAACTAAAATTCATTTGTACGTCTGATTTCAGTTTCACGAACAGAACAACAAAGAAACAATGAAGAACAAAATAGGTATGCTAGTTCATTATGATTTATCGTGTAATTTAAAAGTTTTAGATTTAATAAATGCATATTATGGAAGTGTAAAGAATTTAAATACTAAACTGTTGCGCCCATTCATGTAGTATTTTTTCGTCATTGCGTCGTAAGGCGTATCACTCGAGGTAAGTGTAGCAAAGTCGAGTACTCCCAATGCCGGCATATGAATGCATTATACCGCGAAACATATCTTAGAATAATTCACAGTTTCACGGTAAGTTATTTTGATGTCATATGAATTACATATATATATCTCAGTTCTACACTCCGTAAGGTGTTACCACCGTGCATATAACATATGTATATGTTAGTTACTATAGTCTACATTATGTTATCAAATATGTAAACATCGTGTTTCTGACCTTTAGCGTTCTGTTTTATTTATGTTATGTGTGTGAGTAGTTATAACCACGGGACACGGATAAAAAGAATCCGTGCAAATAATATGAGGCAAATTAAACCAAAAAAATCTCCTCCAAAAAAAATCAAATTTCGTTTCATGTGATAAAACGTTTCAGAATAATAAGATATTTAAAAACTAATTAAGTTTGACCTTAGAAAAAAAAATCGAAGATTGAAGTAATTAATTTGTTTTAGTATCGATATTATTTAGGTAATCATTTTCAATACCAAAACGGCCTTTGAACTGGTGAATTTTAAATAGATGATTTAAATAAATACCTCGATTAATACAAGTTAAAGAGTGTTGATTATTTTTCTTAGAATGGATTAATTTACAAAAATATATAAGCAAATAGTCAGAACTTTAATTGCACGTCCTACATAAACGCAAATTCGTGAGTTAAGCGGCTTTGGTTGTATGTCTATAATATCCACGTGATACGGTATATTTGCAATTATTTTAAAATATTTTATTTACTTTAAAAATTTATTGACTTTGTAAGCTGTCATGTAGTTCTCATTTTTATTTTTGCAACAAATGATGAATTTGACTAACGCCAAAGTTATCCACGATAGATTGACGACGAAGTATTTTTTCGCGGTTAATTCGATACGGTCCGATGACCGAATACCAGATTTAAGTGTCGAATGCGTGTCCGACGGCAGTGCGCAATTTTATCGTCATGTAGATCACGAAAGATGAGTCGATAAATTCCGATATCAACGCGCAATACAAATTGTCATTAGTGTAAGACAATAAAATTATTTCCTAACCGCTCGGCATACCTATCAGTGAGTGGACTCGGCCACACGTCGTTGAAGACTTCAAATGGTACGTCACATTTCGTCGAACACGTTTTCACGGAAGAAAAAAATCATGAGTCAGCAGAGTGTGTTTCGACGGCAATCAATAACCAACGACAATTATTCAGGGCTGAAGTGTTTTCCGACTTAGAGGTATAAACCTGCTAAATTTTTACCGGATAAATTTACGGTAAATTAACCAAGTTTGTTTTTATCGGCAATTTTTTTTTTCAATCGAAAGCCTTGTAAAGACGGTCGATTTGAAGATTATCGTCATATAAACGCTACGTTTTTCGATGAAAAAAAAAATACCGATAAAAACAAAATGATTGATTAAATTACCGTAAATTTACCCGATAAAAATTTGCCAAATATCGACTGATAAAAAAGTTATGAGTATAAAAATAAAAAACCGAAATTTCCACGACTTCTCCTCCAGACACGACCGGCAACTCAAAAAATACGTGTCGTGCTCTCGGACAATATCATTAGATAAATACGAAGACGGTACATTAAATTTGGCAATTGCGACGTACAACGTTCTCATAATTAACCGACAATACAATAACAGTAAGACATAAAATACTTTTTATTTTTTTGGCGTGTTTTACGAGTGACGAGTTTTCCGCTCTTAAAATTTTCCGCCCCAACCACCTGCTTGTTCGGCCCGTACAGAAACCTGAAGCTGTTATACGGAGTGTAGTGCAGTCGTTGTAGTCGAGGACGTTCGCGTGCAACGAACGACGCCCGTCGTGTTGCGAACATTGTAAAATAATATTATGTTCGTCGCGAGTCACAATAATAATAATAATAATAATAATAAAAATATATTGCTCTCCGGCATACTCATCGCGGATGATCTCGTGGAAGAGAAAAGAAAATAATACACGATATCGGATATGATGTTTCCCGACATGTCGGTCGAGTGTGTTGCGGGACCGAAGGAAAAAAAAATAATAAAGAGGTGAAGTATTTTTGACGTGTACGTGCGCTTATATTATACACAGTACGGTCTGACGCGTCGTTCAAATCGCGTTAAGTGAAAAAAAATCTCGAGCCTATACTTATTATTTTGAAAAATATTTTCATTTTTTTTTTTTTTTTCATTACGCGTCACCATTAAAAGTTTTCACCCCGGTGGACGGAATACACACGGACGAGTGACGAGGTGACGTCTCGTGACAACGTCTTTACGATAATTATTCACACTCGAAAACACACGTGTGCGTGCGTCGTAAAGACAATTATAATTAATATATAATTTATGCGTAGTATTATTATACGTGTATTAGAATTCCCGGTGCCCGAAAACGGGTACAAATACAACGTGGCAATCGCGGCGTTTTTTTATTTTTATTTTTTCCAAAATTGTTTCGATTTTACGATTTCCTACAAAATGAGACCGGTCGGGATAGCTAATTAACACTGCACTCTTTGTTAAAGAGGCCTAAAATCACGACAAAAAAAACCTATTCGGCCAGAGTCCGGGATAGGTTAAACTCTGATTAGTCACTATAAGATAACTATATACCTGAAAGCCTGGAGAGTAAGAAGCTCACGGAAGTCAAATAAATACCTTTGGTTTTATCATTGTCTATCAAATCGATTAATAAGTAAATCAGCAAAAAAAAAAAAAAAAAATTAAATTATCATCACTAAATATTGTCTCGACATAATGATTCGAATTTACGAAAATTCGTAAAAGTGTAGTGAATATTTGAACGTTATAGAGTGAAAAATAACACACGTGTAAGTTTGATTAACGCCATGCACTGAGTGAACGAGTAGTGCTCGGCTGGTCTCCCCCGAAACTGTAATGATTCGCATTATTCTGGTCACAGTTTTTTTTTGGACGTAAGCGGAAAATATTGTGCCGGTAAACTAGCCCACAAAACCGTCAATATCACTCTGGATTCGATTTCGTGACATTATAGAATCATACGCGACTAAAATATGTATTATAGAAATAAATTCGATCGATTTCGTGCCATATACTAGACGTTGAAAAATACGCACACAGACGATACGCACACTAAAGCGCGTTAATTTACGTTTCGGAGTACGAATAATGTCGACTTAATGTCGAACGGATTTTAACGCAAAACGTTTTTCGTCATTTCAGAGGGGAATAGTCCGCCGGCGGCTAGGGTTTCGCGTTGTGTACACGCGTATACCAGTGCTCCCGAGCGAAACGTCCGTCGAGTCAAACCGGTCGTTGACGGAATCATTAATCGTGAAATAATTGTTATTGGGCGTTTCGTTTTAAATCAATCAGCGGTGTTTTACGGTAAAAAAATTCTCCTCGGGGGAACGTGATTTTCAACATCACTACGTGACCGAAAACCGATGTCGTCGCGGCCACATTGCAGATCCCGCGCACGTGCATTTCGCGTCGAAATGAAATAAAGTGAACGGAATAACTCGTCGGCGGTGGCCAGGAGAGAGGGGACAGAGGTCCGATCACGTACCATAAGCGTGTATAGATCCTTAGAAAGAAAATACACACACACACACACATGTATATATACGTTATTTTGTATTGATGGCGTATAATGGGGTGAATTGACCGCGTTACCGCGACGTGAATTTCCATTTTACAACGGTCAGAAATCAATCGTAATCGACATGCCCGTGGGAGGTTTTTTTGTTTTTTACTTTCTACTCACAAAAAGAAAAAAAAATAGAAAGTTTGTTTTCTCGAGGGCGAAACGAGCGAAATCTCTCGATCCTGCGCTCCTCGCCTAAAAGGTTTACCGCGCACGGCGTTACCGCGTCGTCGCACGTACGCACATAATAATATCACACGTCGTGTCGAGAATTTTCACCTGTCAAACTGTAGCGAGTCGTCGTCCTGGAACGTCTCGGCGATGGCGTGCAGCGACTTGGCCGAGATCTCGTGCAGCCCGTAGTAGTGCGTCAAGTTGTACTCGATCCTCCAGTCGTCCGGGTCGCCGTTCGTCGACGTCTCCAGGTCGATGTAGTACTGCGTGTAGTCGAGTATCTGCGGGAAAAAAAAATGTCTGATTCGACAGATTATACTCCACGCGTGGAGGTGTGCGACGGTCATCGACGGCCCACGTCGTGAGATCGGACACGAGTATTAATATCACGTCGGATAAATTAAGTTTTTGTTTTATTTCCTTTTCATTAGTTTTAACACGATGAATTTATTCGACCGAGTTATACGATTATGTTATCGATGAAAAAAAAAATATATATCTTTTTATGGATATTGAAGTCGACGCGCGTGCGCCTACAATATTATATCGTATTCGACGAGTATTTTTAGTACAAAAATGAATGATTAAATAATATTCAGTTGCATAGAAATATTACGGTAAGAATAAACGTTGTTTATGTTTTTCTTTTGTTTTTCACTGTATCGATAATTTTAAGAACAAAAGTATTTTCAGTTGAGTGAAGTAGTGTTGTAGCAAAAAATGTTTGTGGGATTTTATTTTTTACTCGTTTCAAACCTTAAGTGTTTATATTTTTAAACTATTGAGATGTTAAAAAAAAAAACAAAGAGAAAAACTCAAACTTTCCGTAAAAACTGTTCTCTTTTAGAATATGAAGTCAAACGTTAGTATTTGCGTCTGAGAAAAATTAATAACTTAAAAACATTTTTAAGATAAAAGATCGTAAAGAATATTAAAAAAAAAAGAAAAAAAAACGTAATGTATCATAAAGGGTTACGAGGGCTGTTTATAATGTTAAATATACACATACATAAAATAGTTGTATTTATTACGTAAACTAATACGAGTAACTCGTTACTCGACTAAAAATTAGTCGCTCGATTCGCGGTGGCAGAGGGGTTAATTTTCGTCGATTGCGTGTACACTTACGTGGCCCGAATTCGTGTTGAACTTGTACAGCCTCAAGCCCGGGTTGTTGGACACGCCGGGAGACTTGTTGGGCGATAACGACGGTGCGACCATCATCCACGATATCGGTTTCTCTGTAATCACAACAGTATAAAATTACGACGGACGAATCGTTAATTCTTATGAAAGGGGTTCAGTCCAAAAAAATAATACTTTTAGGGAATTAGAATCGACTATAAGCCCTAACCCATAAGATTTCTTTTGAGTAAAATCGTAAACAAATATTTTCAATTCGTATTTCGTATATTCAACACTATAAATTATTCGAATTCGTGAATACCATTATCGAAATTATTTTTCAATCAACAAATAAGTGTTTCGACTGAACGAGTCAAAAGATTTGTCTGTAAACAAATGACGTCATAAACTCGTCTCGTAAATGAAATGGCTAATATTCATAAACGGTATTGTGGCTTTGAAAATAGGTGTACGTATAAATCATAAAATGTCAACATTATTTTACTTCGGTTTAAATGAAATTAATTTTTTGACATCTTCAGTATCACAATAAAAATTGTAGGTAATAACAACCGTAAGTATTCGACTGGTTTCAAAAGTGAATTACGCGTGTTTAGCAACAGAAAATATTATCGAAAAAAAAAAAAAAATGAATTTCAAAAAGTTCGTTTTAACTCGTCGCTTTTTACGAATAAACGCTTCAAACGCTCTCGGAAACCAACAAAAACAATCGAAATATTATTATACGCGAGCCGAACAGTCTGTATTGATTACATTATAATATTTGGTGTACATTATCATGATTTAAAACCGTGATTTATGGTAAACGGCGGGTAGATAGTACGAGTCATACGTGGTTTTAATTAATATCGTCATTACGCGGTACGATAACCATTAATAATGCATGACTCGTGCACCGGGCAACGAGTGATCGGATGTATAGTTTGCGTTATATTTGCGCACGACAGCGGTGATGACACGCTATGATGATGTTATTATACGACCGAACTTTATTTCCGTTTTGTTTCTAACCGCACAACTCGGACACTACGGCAAACGTAATGTGACGTGATTTTATCGTCGAAAACGTTCGAACATTATGATCTATCGCGTTTCTTAAACAATAACGATTATCGTGATTTATTCGTTTTTCATTTTTGTTCACTCTTGGCCATAGACACCCGTCGAAATAGCCGCGACTCCTATTGAGAATTCAAAGACGAACAAATAGTATTGTACCCGTCATCTATAAAAAAAAAAATTATACAGTTCAAAACTGCAACAACTCAAAAAAAAAAAAAAATGTTTTGTTTTTTTTTTTCGTAAGAGCGATTTTAAAATTCAATACATTTTCCTTACTTGGTTTTTAAACACGAAATAAATCAGTCATGAATACAATTCCGGGTTTAGGACTGTTATAGCTAAACATACTTGGTATTTAAATTGCTACTGACGTTATAATATAAATGCACTTGTTTCACTTTTTAAATATATGATATGACAAACAGACATATTATGTGGACCTAAAACGAGCTCTGTAATAACCAGTGTTAACCTGGATAAAGATAAAGATAACAACACTACATTTTATCTAAGATACAGATAAAAGATAAACAGATCAAATTCGTCTAATGAATAGATAAAATATAAAAATATTTTATCTAGATAAATAACAGAAAATTATACTAATTAAAATTAAAATAACTAATTTAAAAAAATATATACCTATACTGGCATGTGAGTGCATGCCTGAATAATATGTTTATTTTCTTCTTAATTTTTTATATGTATTTACAAGTTATAACTTAATACAGAATATTGATTATTAATAACAATAACTAATTATAAGTACTAAATAGGAATAATTTAATAATTTATTGTATTTTCAGAATAATTTCGTATATTTGTAACCCAGGATTGTATTTTACATACAAATTGTGAGACAATGAATAAAAATGAAACGATTTTAAACAAATATAGCTAATTTTCACAATAAAATGTATCTTTTAAATTTATCTAGATAAGTCCTAACACTGTTAACCTATTAGTGAAGAAATTTTTGTTGTATTCTCGAACTGAAATCGTTTAGTAAAAATGAAAATTTTGGTGTAAATAACTTATTTTTCAATTTGTATTTATGTATTATGTATTGTGATTAAATACATATATATATATATTTTTTTTTTTGAGTTGTTGCAGTATTGAAATGAATAGTCGATACGTGACAGAGATGATATTTAAAACGTAGTTGTGAGAACGACATCATATTATCATAACGAGGTGATGGAAATACTGTTCAACTCGAAGGAAACGTCAAGTCGTATTTACTAAAGACGAGCGTGTAAACAATGATGTATGACTTTTGTTCGTGCTCATTAAGCGCAGAGGCCCCGAAGAGGAATTTAATCAACTGTGCGGGGGGTAAAGGCGGCCGAGAAAAAATCGAAACAAATAAAAATAAACCTTCACGTGTATTCCTTTAATAATTTGAAGTGTAATCACCACATCACCTGGATTACGCGCCTTACACAGACTCATTAATCGCGTTTATAATGCGCTCGCGGGTTGTCGACAAATGTTGATATTTCTTTTCTAACGACACGGTTTCATACCGGAAAGGAAACTTCACGATTCACTCCGCGGCAAACTTCCGCCATATCAACGTGCACACCGATCTCTTGTCGCTGCTGAATAAATAAATACAATAACACAAGGATGAAGAACTTAAATAAGATCAAAGTGAACCGAACACAAAGGCACGATGATTGTTTAAAAACCCGTGATACTGTTTTAATTGCCTCGGCACTGCCCACATATCGTTTTCACTAAAAATCTAGTTTCAAAAAGCCATTTTATAGTTTTAGTACAAATACATAATAGTTATACCAATGAAGTGACAATATCACAGTTGTAGTGAACAATTTTTTTTGATATTATCAAGGTCACGACACGATTGTCTATTCAATCTTTTGCGGGGATTTCCTGGAATTGTTGCAGATGATAGTTGGTCGACAAGGGAATTGAAATTATGTGTTAATTTGTTATCGAATCGTTTATAGTGGAGTTTGGCTAGTTCAGTGACGGAGGGTATATTGAAATCAGAATTGAGGGTATTATTTGAAACATAGAAGGGAGCTTTAGAGATGACGCGAAGGACTTTGAATTGAAACCTTTGTATACGGTTTGCATTTGGTACTTTGGCTGCTCAACCATTAGTTGCAAACCATAAGACCAGATGGGTCTGAGTATTCTTGTATTTGATTTTTTTCTTTTTTACAGAAGAGAATAGGAAAACGTAAAGGTATTGACGGTGAAAAATTGTATACGAACAAATGTGTACTCGGCGACGTATCACATCTACGGTGTCGTTCGGTAAACGACAAATCTAAGAAAGATTGACACGTGATTATGATTAAATAATATTCAGGGAGTTCAGAAAAACTGCGTACAATAATATCACGTGTAACCACGGTATGGTTTCTAATTATTCTGTGATTCACGAATGAAAGAGCGAAAAAAATCGATTCTTCTTCACGCGTTATTATACGGACTTCGTTTATATTACATTATACTAAAAGGAATAGTTTCAAATTATATAATGTACGTGCCCGAATCCCGTTGAAAAGTTTTTGTTTTTTTTTTTACAAACATGTTTTCGTTTCGTAATGCTCCGAATCCTTAGAACAAATCATACGCACAATATATTATTATACAAGCCGTTTTCTTTGATTACACGAACTCTATTCAAAACCGAATTTATTAAATGTACCACGTGCTATTGACTCGTGCCAAGGCTTGGCATTGTATATTGTATAATAAAATATACATAAAGAGCCGCGTTTCCATCATTATGATATTGTCGTGTTATATTTTGTGAGGCACTCGGTATAGATTTGTAAAATTTACATAATTATTTATTTATTTTTTTGGTATTCTACCGAGGAAAATGTACGTAAATTTACTGTGAATTCTGTAAATCCTGTAAATTTTGATAATTTTTGTACGTCACAATAGGGGCACCCCTAGGAACTCCTGACTTCGTCTTTTTCATGAACTAATAATTATTGTAACGCTAATGTTTATTATTTCTCGGACAGCAGGGTGTTCATGCTATTATACATTTAACATGTAGTACATGTTAGTGTAGTTAGTACTCAAGTAGTGTATTATAGTATTTTTGACTTTTGTTTGTATTTTAAATTATTTTGTACGTATATAAATGTTAAAAATGTTCTTATAAAATGAATTGTAAATTAATCAAATCAGATCCATTAGGTACCTTGACATAACATCAAGAACGAAAAAGACAAAATAAATTCTAGCAGTTTAGTTTTATTTGTATTTTTCTCATGTATTATAACGTTTGGCGTTTTATGTTTTACAATATCAACTATTCCATTCGACTGATACGTTATGAATATTCCCTCGCTAAGCCGTTTAATTTGAGGTATCGCGTGCTAATTTTTTCGGTAAAAAAATAATTGGTAAATTTACCGGTAAATGTACGCGGTAAAAATTTATCGATTTTACGTCTCTAATTCGGTATACTATGCGTGAGCACTGTTCAATCGGTCGCCGGCGCAACACGTCATCGAACGCATGTAGTGCAACAGATTTTCAATAAAAAAAGAAAAAAGAAGTAATTGATAAAGAGAGAGCATTAGCATTATCTCGCTGCCGAGACGTGGATACGAAAAAATAAAACGCAATTTTTTTTCTCGTCCTAGAGTATTGCTCTGTCACAGGCACGAGTGGACCAAATCTCTCGGGTTGAATCCACTCGGCGGTCGTTCTCGATTAACGCTGTGGGATCGCGATTAGACCACGCCGCGAATTACTACTATCAAAAAATACAACGACCAAATGTTTACGGCGGTGGCAGCCGTGGCGGTAGCGTATAAAAATGCAAATGAATCGGTCTTGCGCCGAAGAAAGTTATCCATACCCCCACGTTTTAACAAAAAGTTACTGCTTAATGATCAAATTCTAATCTCGGCGTTCGCACATCAAAAGAAAAACAAAGAAGAGAACAATAGTAATACGAATATTTTCATCCTGGGTCTTTTCTACGATTTTATTTTACTTTTTGGAAATTTCGGGCTCTTTTGAAAATGTTACACGGATTTGATCGGTAGTATAAACATTGAAAAAAAAATTGAATTTAAGTCTCAAACACTTTTTTCGAAAAATACATTTTCTAAACTAATATTTAAAAAATAATTGATATGCTTTTTTATAATGTACACGTGTATAGTGTTGGAAACGTAAATGTAACTACTAGTGAAAACGTCCATAACTTTGGTTTTCCGTGAACCGGATCGATAGTTTAAAAATTAATATCGTGTCCAATGAAATATTTTTCATGAGTATATTTTTAGGGTATTTCGACGTGATATTTTTTTTTTTATTTGCTTTCAAATCCGAAATTACTATTTCAATTCATATAGTTACCACACAAAAAACAAAATCTACCCGTTACATCAAACAGCTATGTTGATGTCGTTTTTACGTGGTTCGTAACAAAGCTTTTAATATCACGATAATATGACTCATGTTATTCGCCGGGTTATTACGTAAAGTTTTTTCGCCGTCAAAGTGCGTGCTCGGTGCCCGTTGAATAAGTCAAACATTTTTTGGTAATTAAATTGAAAGTATACACGCCTTTCATTTACTAAATACTAATTTTTGTTTTGTGTCATCAAAAGTTCGCCTCTCTATCACATTTCAAAGGTGTTAAAACTTTTTGTTTCGAACTTTAGCTTTTAATATTCCAGATGCCGCAAGTAATTACGTTGTCATTAATAATCAAGTCACAACAGATATTTTATAAAACAGTTTTTATTTTTTTTAATATCGAGCAAAGTATTGGTTTTACTTACTAATATATATATATTTTTTTCAATAAGGCCCGTTATTTATTTATCTGATTTCACTTATTTACGATAATGTTTTCACCTTATAGAAACTATTTCTCGATTTTAATCTCAAATTTTTACGGCTGCAATTATACGAATTCTACCGAGAACTCTATAATGTTCTTTAACCCCGCGTTCGTCAACAAATCTTGTACGAATTTAATTTGTCGGTGTTCGGACACGAAAATTATTTTAAAATAATGTCATTTCTTTCGTAAAACGAATACGAACAAAGCTTCAGTGGAACACATAACATTTTTAGTCTAATTATTGGTGGAGTTTTTTTCAGTAATTAAACCCTTACATAATTTTGAATTCTTAATGCGGTGGACATTTTATTTTTTTAAAAGATTCAACCTTTTCTTTTTTCTATTTACATCTCAAATTTTAAAAATCAAATTAATGTAAATTAATGTTAAGATGTAAATAAAAAAAAAACATTTTGAATCTATAAGAAAAATAAAGAAACAGACGAAATGATTGAAATAGTTTTCATGAAAAAATATTGTTTTAAGCATATTTTACCGTTTTTTTTTTCTAATTTTTTTCACGATTATTGTTTCTTGCGCTAGGCAAATTTATTGAGAATAGAGAAAAATGGCTCGACAAAGTATCTACCACTTTCGTGCAATTTCCGGTTAGTAAAATCGCTGGACGCAAATTTTAGTCGAAGTTATTTACACCAAAAAGTGTATTCAGAAAAACAGACACTTCACTCAGGATCTAAAAAACGGCAAGTGTCCGTTCACTTCCTGCGCGTACCGAAACGATAAAATATCGCCAACGATCTCTCAGCGGGGGAGGACGTACCTAATTTGAAAAAAGGAAAAACTAACCCCCTTTAGCCGCGTCCCGGCCGTCTACAGATCCCTGGGCGTAGTTTATCATTGATTAAAAAAAAAAAAAAACCCGCTAACACGACCCATGCAACGACGCAATTATACACCGAGCCGTATTATCAATAAGGCACCACCTTAAAAACGTAATTATTATGGGCGGTTTCCGCCGAGCGCCTACCTGAATAATGTCGTTCGTTTATACTTTAACCGTATTATATGACGGCAAGCGACGCGGCAGCGCCTAATGTGGACAAGGGTCATTTTTTATTCTCTCTCACTCTGTCTCTCTTTCTCTCTCTCTCTCTGTTTTACATAATTAAATATCAGAAATTCAATAACCAGACCGCGGTGATAGTGATCTATATTATAATACGTACATTACCGTACATTATCCCAGTGTATTTCTGTACACACAGACGTGCCTAATTAATAGCGTGGTTAATCCGACATTTAATTACCGAGGAAAATAATATTTCTCACATTGTACCCTGCAGCCTGTACGCCTCCTCTCACACACACGCAATCGTCATATTTACGTTGCGATCGATTAGGGCTCAGCGGTTACCGACCTATTTTTTTTTTTATTTGCGCAGCCCACAGGCTAATTGTTTCGTAAGATTGTACCTATTATACAATACTGTTTTGCCCTTTTACACAAAACTACTTTTATTTAGAGATATTTACAATATAATTCACAAACAAAATAACGTTAATGCTGTCGTCGATTCTCGGAAAAAAACATTATACTATGTACTCAAATCATTTTATCTACGTATTAACGTTCTATACATATTTTTGCAAAGGCACCGTATGTTAACTACATCGGCACTTAAACACATTTTTAATTATCATGTCAATACCTGTTAAAACTAATTAAGTTTGTTGTCAAATATCCCTAGATAAAGACAGCCTTAGGCTAGGAACGTCTTAGTTTGAAAAAAAAAAAAAAAAAAGTCAACTACATGAACACATTTTTGCGTGCCTTTTAGACGCGGAGCACGTACTTAGGTATCACCCGACAAGCATTTTGGTTACTCTATATTACTTTTTTCTCGGGTTCTATAAGTCCAAAATATCATACTTTTCATTATTGAATAAAACTACCCTGATAAATACTAATTTGACCGTATTTAATTCTATAGATATTTATATTATCCAAAACAACTCACTTTTAAACAAAGTTTTACTGGACCTACGTAAACACACGCAGAAGTTGCATTACACGTGTTCATCGAGTACGCCGTACGCGCGTAAACGTTATGGAGGCACCGAATCGATCTGAGCTTACTGGCGACAAATTCCTTAATCAATCACCCGCGCTAGAGTTAAGCCGCCGGTCCTCAATACGATGGGACTAAAGACCCTTTTGTGTAGAGCACCTGCACTTTGCGCGCACCACGGGTCGGGACTAGGACTGAGCGATTAATTTTTCCCCATAATAATCGATTATTATTATAATTTTCGATTATAATCGATTAATCGAATATTTTGAGAGTATTGTACGATTATTCGAATACTCAAATAGTATTCGAATAATCGAATACTCGAATAGTAATCGATTAATCGATTAACCGAATAATCGTCGAATTATAATTTACAATCGAATACTCAATTATGTTCTAATAATAGTAATATGAATAATCAAATAATTTTTCTGGGTTAATCAATTTATTCATAAAAATTTTAAATACATTTCTGTTACAAAATGTTTCTATATTTATACTCGTCACTCTTCTTTGTCCGGCCGTCCGGGTAAACATCAATATAATACTACTTTCTTCTATCTTTCTCCGTTTTGATTCAGTAATTTCAGTCAAAATAAATAATACAAATACAATATTTTATTATGATTTTCCACTTCTTTTTGATGGACATATTGTTTTATGTAAACGCTAAAAACTTTAGACTTATTCAACAATGCAGATATAATTCCAACATCTTGATTTCGTCTTTTAAGTTTCAACACCCCCTTTTATAATTATATTTTCATGTTTAAGATTGTAGTTATTCGATTATTAATCGATTATTCGATTATTCGATTATTCGAACATTCGATTATTTATCATTCGTTAAAAATAATCGATTAATAAAAATAATCGCATAGTCCTAGTCGGGACCCACAGGAATAGGTAATCGAAACGGCTCAAAACGATCCCAGCAGTTTTCATTACCCGTTATAATTATCATCATAATCGTTATTTTTACCGTCGTCATAAACCCGAAGAGAAAATTAACGACAACAACTTTCCGCGGTATGTTTATACTCACTGTACTGGTCGTACACGATCCGAAACGTGTCGGAATGCAGGTGACCGCAAAACTGTCCCACGATGATACTCGCAAACTTCCGAATCATTTGCAAGTATTTCGCGCTGTATTTGTCGTGGAACGTGGGAGCCTCGTCCTGGTCTCTCTCGTTGGCTCCCGGACACATGTGGCTCACCAGGTATACCTGTGGAAAAGAACAAACCAGTTGGTTACAAGGCTGCACACGAATTGCGTCCCGAAATAAAAAATTTGATTACCGGGTACACGAATCGTACCCGGCCTTATCTACTCTACCACACGAATCGCGTCCTGTTTCGTTTAAACAATCGCACGAACGATAAACGTACTTTAAAGCCTATAATAATAATAATAAGCTTCGTTTCGATCGTGTTGTCGGTGTAAAAGTTTGTGTAATATTTGATAAATAAAACTTTAACTCTAAAAACATTAAGTCTAACAGTATGTTTTACTCAGCACACCCGAATATATTCCAATTTATAGATGTTTTAAAAAATGTAAGAAAAGAAACTTATATCAAACGACGAAATATCAACGTAATTAAAAACAGACGGGTGATGGTATGTGAAAAAGATAATTATATAAGACACAATATGAATGTGGCCAACTAACCCGTCTTGATTATATTAAGAAGGAATCATTCAAGTTTTTACCAATTTTTTTTTATTTTATAATTATAAATTTTATTATAATTGTTTTTTTTTCAAATTATTATATTACATTCCTATAATTTAAACCCACTCATTTCGTTTTACTTACATCTAATTGCATAACAATGATAAAAATCAATATTTTTAACCTACCGATAATTTGCTATCGACAGTCCTAATTCTATATAACTGTATAATATGGGAAGGGAAATAATGTTTTTACGTTGGGACGCAATTCGTGTAGACATTAAATATAGTTGGGACGCAATTCATGTGGAAAAGGGATTTCGGGACGCAATTCATGTGCAGCGGGTTACAACGACGTGCGATCAGTGACCTTTTTTCTTTTAGAGTAAGGGTCGAGATTAATTATTACTTTTTCTGATATTTATCGTTTTTATAGTCTTTCTCGATCCGTGTCGATTTTTATTTGTCACTATTTCGATTCCCTCCCTACTTTATAAACAGTTCGAGCCGCGTTTAAAGGGAACTGAAATAGGACCGTTCGATCTACAGGATTCCCGTGATCAAAATACGAGCTAAATTCACGAACGCGAAAACATAATAGTGTCGTACGGCGCGACTGGAAATTCATCTTCTAAAAACGGTTTCTTAGACATTTGGCTTTACATAAAAAAGTACATGCCAGTACTCTGTTGCAGTGTCGATACGTCTCTGCTTTCAGTGAAATCGCTTAAATATACGTTCGATGACGACGAATAAAATATAAACGGAAATACAAATCGAAAATGTTAAGGAAGGTACGAATAAAGGCAATACGATTGACGATAAAATGTTGTGCGAAAAAAGTTGATTTCTTTTCTTCAAATTTCTCGTCGACAGTTTCTCGCCTGGAGTTCAATACGATTTAGACGAATTCAATTATTATCAATACTCGCAAAAGTGTGTGTGTGTGTGTGTGTGTGTGTGTGTGTGTGTGTGTGTGTGTGTGTGTGTGTATAGATATAGATATAGTCGTTTTAATCTGATTTTCAAACAATCGTCTCGGTCTCCTCGCCAAGTATTTGTCGTAGAATTTAATTGAACATTTTATCTAGACAAGTATTATGGCCTTAAATTAATTATTATTTCGTATTTCAATACGACGGCGTTCTGTCGGTTTTCAGAATCCGATGTCAAAAGATGCGATTTTATTTTATAATCGTCAAACGAGTGCTGCGGGAGGAGGTAATGTTTATTCGAGACGATATTCGTGTGTCCGTGTGGATTTCCCGTTGTATTGTAGTCGTTAAAAAGACAAAATAATACCTACCGCCGCAGCAGCCGTATTACGAAACGTTTCAACGAATAACGATTCTCCGCGGACCAAGTCGGTACAACCGTTTTACGCGAAATGACACAGTCAAAGACATTCGAATTATATTAAGTTCTTTGGGAGATACTACGAACGAAACGATTGTACTTCACGGCCGAGCCGAACGACATACCCTCGCACAGAGAGTATTCTGCAACGTGTACATTTCAAACAGTGTAACGGCTAATAAACGGCACAAACGGTTTTACGTTTTGATTTCCATTTTCGTTTCGCCACGACAATCGTTCCGAATCGTTCCGGCATGTGTACGGCATTAGGTTGACCTAGGTCCTAGGTTGGTCCTAACCTTGACCTAGGTTAGGTTAACCTAACGGTAACCACGCGTATTCTTTGAAACGGAATCGTCCCGTTTTTAAACGTCTCTACCGTCTACGTCTCGTACCGTCTTCCCGACGAATGTCGCGGCAACGTTTGCGCGTTTCGTTCCGTTTTTACACGAGCGGATCCCGCGTTTGTACATCTATTTTTTCCCGAACAAACAGAACGCGATTTCAAAATTAAACGTGAACTCCGGGAGGTATGTAGATTTATCGTTTGACGAATAACGTCGTAGATTTAACGTGATCAAAGTGAACACCGTAGGCCGAAAACATTGTTGAAACAAAATCGAAAAAAGATGGTGACAGAAAAAAGATGGTGACAACCAATGGTTGACATTCAAAACATTATACGAACAATGTTTCCATTTGAAAATTGTCTAATGTTTAGAAAATGCATTGGCTTTGTTTTTTGGAATAAACGCATCTGTTGAAAAAATATTTTCAATATGTAAATATTTATCTTACGGACAAATGTAAAAATCGTTATTATTAATTATTATCAATAATTTTTGTAAAATAACACTTAAAACGTTTCTCGTGTTCACGATTTTACGTTTGAATTTGCATAAAAAAAAACCCAAAAACTGTTAAAAGCAATATACAATTTTCGGAAACGTACGGAAAGTATGTTCATAATGTAAAAAAAGTGATGTCAAAATCATTAAATAGTTAAAGATCAAATAGATATTTTAATTTTTTTTTTAAATCAAAATTATAATTGTTTTGTAAACATTGTATATAATATACTGCACGTTTTCTTAAACATTTCAAATGTTTTTTTTTTCGTATTTATTAGGTTTTTAATTGAAAAGATTAAATACGATTTTTTGACATTGCAGCTGCAGATAGTTTGTTTTCTATTGATGTGTGTATATGTGCGTCGGGAAAGTAGGGTGTTTTCTCTTCTGATTTGATCACTCCAGTGAAGTGCAGTGAAGTAAGGTGCAGCAACTCGACTTTACGGGTCCAACGATTTTTGTTTTTGTTTTTCTAACATCTCGTTACATCAATTCAAATAACGTTAGAAAGCGTTGGTCAAATTATTGTCATGAAGATAATCGTATATTTCGATGTCACTCGAACGTATATTAACTTAATACCTATATTTACACGTTCAACGCGACAAAGCTGATGGATTGTCTACATTTCGATTTCTTTCAAACATAATTATGATTTTTTACCCTATTTTTAGATGCAAACTATCGAATTGTCAATAATGACGTCAGTATGACAGAGAGTTATGAATTTACGATACGTTTTACCATATTATTATTAATAGTATTGTTTAAGCAAAGTCAAAACTGTTATTTCTACTTGCAAAAACAAAAAACGATTAATTATAACACGAGAATTCCAAAGAGCTTCAAACATCACACATACAAATATTGACTCGCTATATTGTCATTTACCGTATAATTCACTATGTCGTTGTATAATCAATAATCATACGCTATATGTTTCTATATATACACCAATAGGTAAAACATTAATGTCATAGAAATAGTTCGTCGATACGAATAACGCGAACGTTAAGTGTGCGAAATTGAAAAATGAATATTAATTGTAGAACAACAATAATGCGTTTTTATCGATTTTTTTTCAGTACACGTCCAGTACCGAAAAAAAAACTAAATACAAAAATAATGGCTTTCTCTTAGACACAAAAATGCATTAATGAGTAAAAAATAATTTAGTACCAGGTGTACTATTATATAAGCTTCAGCTTATCAGTGTTATAATTCAAAATCAAAAAATTAAACAGACCAAAATAAATATATTTATCACTGAACATTAAGGTGAACTAATGTTTAAATCTTAAAAACATGCAATTATTATTTAAGAATGAAAAATGTATAAAAAGAGAAGTATTGTGAACGCTTGTGAAATGTTACTCTTTCAGTAATTTTTTTTCAAAAGTTCATTGCCATTATTTGTTTCTCGTAATAATACTTGAATATTTAAATTCTCGAGTGGCGCCGTGTTGATATAATGTTCCGAAATGATTTTGAAATTGTAAGTGAAAAAGGCCATTAATAAATGTATACATTTTTTATTGACTCTTCTAAAAACAAGATTCGACTGGAGTCACCCTTCATTTACTCCGTACATCTAAAGCACTCGTTTTAGGAAATATTTCATGAGCGCCCCATGGTTCTTCCTGTACAATCTTATCAACAATTCAATTTGTGTTTAGTTATTAAATTTATATTTTAATTCATCTTCATCGAGTATATATTTTTGAAATGTATCGTATTTTTCGAGCTCGAATTTGTTGAAGCATAATGTCTGGTACAAAATAATTTTTTATTTTTAGTGAAATTTGGTGTAAGAAAAACTCATTGTTTTCAAAAAAATAAAATAAAAATAATATTCATATTTAATTTAGAATTACTTTTCCAATATTTAGTCTAAATCAATACTAAATGAAACTCATTATTTATTTTGCAAATAATGTGATATTAACAAAATCAAAATGTACGAATCAATGGTCAATTAATCGTTTCGTTCTAAGAAAATCGTATTTTTCTTAAATCCTCACAAAAAACATGAACAGCCAATTATGTTGTCGTCCTAAAGAAAGCCGTGTGTGAAATTTCAGCTCGTGCGAACAATGGAAAGTGGGTTGAACTTTATTTACAAGTTTTGACACACACACACACACACACACACACACACACACACACACACACACACACACACACACACACACACACACACACACACATCGTGCGCGAAAAGAACAACTCGCTGTATATTACGGTCCCTGGAAAAATAAGGCGCGGATAAAATATTTCACGGCACGACGACGGGTGATCTACTCGTGAAATCCGGTCGGAACTTTTGACCGTGAAATTCGAGTGCGTTGTATTTCACATGCATACATTCATTATAACGAGTACTCCGCACGATCTCTTTGAAGCGAGTCGGGATATAAGGTGACATAGGCGAACTGTAGGCGACCGTTTGAAAAATCACGAATTAGACGATTCTAGTCCGGGTATGAAGTTTGAAACCGTTTAATTTTAATCGCGTAGATATGATTAAAATTTTGAAAAAATGTACAATTTATTCTTCACGGAAAAACAGTACGGTTTTTTCCATAAACAAAATGAACTATTTGATTTACACTAATATGCCGTTTTTCTCTATTTTCTCGTCTAAATTTTTAGTTGAAAATCAAAATCATCTATTCGAGTTTTTAATGAATCCGATAGTTTTTTTTTTTTATTATTATTATTTTTACACGGCCACTCTATAATATTATAATTCCATGGAAAAACTCGTTTTAAATCGAACTTTCCGGTGTTCGTCATAATGATATGTTTGCATTGTTCAACACGAGAAAATGCAAACGCTGAAAAAATAAACATTAATCTACTTTTCGCTTCGAAATGTCCAACTTTTTCCGGCATAATAAAATGACGTGTAAGTAAGGGACGAAATGTTTACGTCGTCGGGCCGAATGTCGTCGTCGATTTCGAATAATCTTCCGATTCGTAGAGTTCACTTACCGTCTCTTTGTTTTTTACAGATTTGTTGAGAATCTTCTCCAGCCATTCGAGCTGTTCGATGGGATCGTCACCGTGATGACCTTCCAGAGTCGAGAACGCGTTCGAATTGAGCGCGATTATCCTGAGTTTATTTCCCTTTTGCTCGATCGTGTAATATCCTCCTGTGAAAAGAAAAAAAAAACGAAAATCGCGATTAATTAAAATAAAAAACGTCTTCACCGGGGAGTCATGTCGCGTTCGACGGCTTTGATGTGACGGCATTGCGATAATTAAACAGTCAAGACATTAAAACTGCATTTTTGCAAAAAAACATGAGCCGATACCACCATAAAACCGATACCACTAATCGATATAATATAATTAAACCGATACCCGATAACCTGATTAGTGATTACCATAGACCACTGAACTAAATACATGGAACGCGTGTATTAAAGAAAATATGAGCCTACTAGGAGGCCGCCATATGCATTCCTAGTCATGGCAGAGATAAGGAAATGCAATGATCTCCATGAAAATTGTTAATCATGAATCATGTTGATCTATTTATATTTTCCCGCCTTTAAGTTTTATCATGCAAAACGTACATTTTGATACTGCTACGATAATTTCTATTTTTTTATAATATTATTATAAACATCTAACATCTAGGCTATATAATATATAAATTGTATTCTATTTTTTATTAAGTTATTATCAATTGAATATTATTGTTATTTATAAATTTAGTTCAATGCATGTACTATATAATATACCTACTATATAAAATGATGATGATTCGTAAATGTTGTGTTTGCTCACAAGCTAATCAAAAAGGTATTAGCATGTTTAGGTAAGTCTCTTCGTTAAATAAATAAAAATCATATATAAACGAACATTGCGGAAAAACATATTATATACTTTTATTATAATAGAGTTCCTCTTACTGATCCTGCTCGTACAAAATGGTTTGAAGTAATTGGTATTAAAGAATCTATACCAAATAAGTTGTATTTTGTGTGTGAACGTCACTTTGAAGAAAATTGATGTTGATTATTGATAACCTATGGTTTTTTTTTTGAAAGTATCGGTTTTGAAAAAAAAAACCAATACCGATTAAATCGATACCACCGATATCGGCCGATATTTAGTATTGGTTCTAGTATCGGCTCATCTCTAGTTATACGAGATAACATAATAGTCTATTCAAGGCTTTATACTTTATATCTCATTAATGTTTGAATTCCTACACCGATATTGTGTCTTTGTATCTACCTATAATTAAAATCAGGTAGTTATATTGCTTATCTCATGTTTACCTAATAATATGTAATAATAATATTATATATAATTGTCGAGCTATAAAAGTTGTAAACTGAAAGCTAATAAAAAGAATAAAAAAATAAAAATATTACGCACGCGGCGATTCGAGAGTGTGTACGCGTCGATCGCGGGGCGTTGTTCGATTTGGATTTCGCCAACGACGACGCGAACGAAGTGTTCGGAAAATAATAATTAAAAAAAAAAAAAAAAAACGCCACAAAGATCGGTGACGGCGTAGGTATTTATTTACTTTTTATTTTTTATTTATTTATTTTTTTTGACGTCGCCCACATTCGCCACGAGCGTATTCATTAATTGAGTACCAGTCGACTGTACTACGATTTGCCGTTTCCGTTTTTTAAATTGATTCCGACGTAATTCCACAAAAGCGGGGCCCAACGCACAACGTTGTTTTATACGAACGTAATATCGCGAGCCCGTTTAATCGCGTATAAATCACGTGGCGCGCGCGTGCACGACGTCGTCGTCGGGGTGTAGGATTTTGTATTCTCACCGTGAAAGGCGGTGACATTATAATAGTTATAATATTATACGTACGCCGAGCGTATACGGTTCCATTTGTTAACGCTTTTTTTTTCTTTTTTTTTTCTTTTTGCTTCTTTCACAGTTGCGTGTTTCATTGCTCGAAAACAAATAATAATTAATATATTACTACTCTTTCGTGGTCGCGTATAATGAATTCCGTAGTAATTATTACTATTTTTATTCATTTTTTATTTTTTTTTATCCGGTCGCGTTATGGTATGTTTTAACCAGGTACGTTAAAACGAAATTACTGTATTTTCGCGGCAATTATAAGTCCGTTATAGTTTTTTGGCGTGTTTCTAGAAATTTATTTCGCGTGGAAGAATTTTTTTTCAAGACACACGCCAATTAATACGAATTATTATCATATTAAACATTGTTATGTTTTAAAAATCTTAAACAATTATAATTTTCCCCTCTCTAAAAGTTTGTCGACGTTATAATTACTATTATTGTTGTTAATTTTTTTTTTTTTCATGTCTTCTGTTTTTCCATTCACGCTGCTCGGCTTGTACAATATTATTATTATTATAATTGAAAATCGTTTCGTAGCGCAGTGAAAACCAGAATTCTTATGTTTTTCGAATATTTAGCTGCACGAGTGCTCTTTTGTACTTGGTAAGAAAACGATTTATTAGAGTTCTCGGCGTTTCGAACGTCACGTTATTAGTTTGATAATGTCACCTCGCTTGAGGTGTACGTATAGCGGTGAAAATTCGGAATAATAATTATAATTCGATTATAATACTAGGAAAACACTTGTGGAAAAGCAGAAAAAAAATGATTTTAATAATACGGGAATCGAAACGCGTTTAAAGCTGTTTTGCAATAACTCATTTGCGATAGTTATAGTTCATACCTAGTTTATACATTATAAACTTATTTTTTATTTTTTTAGTTTTTTTCAAATATTACTTTAACTCATTCGTTAGATAGATCTTCTAGCCGACACGATTCCATCTTCATCATTCGTTCAAAAATTATAATTAAACAAAATAAGTTTTAGCTTGTACAATTTGATATTCCACCTTTTTGTTGCTAGTTTCTGCCGAAAGTAACCTGTGAATCACTACAATTTAAATTAATTTACTGTGTAAAAAAATTGCGGAAAATACAAAAAAAAAAAAATCCAAAATTTAAATTATATTAAAATAATCAGTGTAACTCAAAACATATTGTTTTTTATTTCCTTTGGAAATCCAGAAAAAAAAGATGACATTTCGTCAAAATCCTAGTCCTATTTATAATATTTAATATTATTGGTACAATTCTATCATGTCGACCCCCTCCGTGTTTTTATGCTTTTTTATACCAACCAGCGTATTGATATTAAGGGGCCAGCCCGTAGCACGTTTTATTGCTCAAAATAAACTCCCATGACTCATGGAGTGATTTGATTGAAACATAAAAAAATATATATGTATATATATTTTTGTTTGTTTTTTTTTGTCGAAAAAAAACCTAATATTTTTAAAATGTATATATTGAAAATTCAAATACGGTCAATTTTCCTAATTTTCTAAAATTTTGTGTCGGTTTTTGTAGTTTAATCAAACATCATATTCCAAAGCGTTTTGTACGAAGATAAACCCTCTGCAGAAAAAAAGAGAACTGTTGAACTATGACCACAAGGTATGAGGCGTGAGGGTTTTACGCGTAAACCAAGTTTTGAGCAAATAATTTATCTACGACCAACTCAAACACATCGGGCAGTGACGACAAGTTCACATACGTACGAATCACCTTAATTTCGTCGCTCATCGTTAAGGCACGAGTAGGTCCCGTAAATAAAACAATAATAACTCTCTGCCCTACACCGAAAAACCGTACATTATTGATACGTAATACGAACTAGATGAGCTCAATAATAAAAAAAAAAGATTTGTTACATCTGACGCTTTTCTCGGAAAACCAGATTTCAGGTCACACGAAAACTTGCCATTTTATCAAGATCAGTGATACACAGACAGGCTGATATTAGGCTTCGTATCTCATAGTAAATGTCCCGAAGCGGCACTCGAGGTGGTGAACGGAACCAGCAGGCGTTGTGAGCCGTCTCTTGTGCCCGATTTGAGTTACTTTTTACGATAAAATTCGAAGAAACTTAAAAATATGTCCTCGAAAACACGAGAAAAAAAATGTGACCGAGATAATAGAACAGTGCCATAATGTTATATATTCGTTCCAACAACCACCGCAACGGAACGAGAGGGAAACTTCAACCAACTTAATATGGCGTCTCTCTTTTTTTACGTTTGCTGCGGCTCGTATATTATATAATATACTTTATGACAGTGGGCACGATATTTCGGAAAACTTTTTTTTCTTCTAAGAAAGAGATTTATATTGAATTTGGCCAAATTGCTGACGTTTGAAGTATAATAAATGTTCATTCGACTTCAACGAAAATTGCTATCGTAATTTTATTTTTACGAACAGAGCCAATCATTGGCTCCCAGTGTTTATCTATGGACACGTATTAAGCCTAAAATATATGGGACCCATTACGTTTGTGTATGCGTGAATTTTCATCGATGCATTTTAGAAATTTGTGTCATCGCCATACATAAATATCGTATCCTATTGGCGAAAAAACGACGATTTTACAATATTGACTCAATTTATTATAGAAAAGTAGAGGAGGAGCAAATTCAGACATCACAGCATATAACACGAATATTGTTTTCATCATATTACCTACTTTTACACGTCTAAACGTAGATACATACTTACGATTCGCAATCGTTTCGAAATAAGTTAATATCGAGCCATTGTTTTTTTTTTTTTTTTATTTTAACAAGAGTTTTAGCGTGTAAAAATATTAAACCATGAACGTGAGATTTCTCTTTTCACCCGTTGACAGGCGTTCAGTAATACCGTCCGTAGAATAATCATTCTCAGAGTGTACATATTTAACAGTACCAAACCACATAACCGATCCCGAGACATTCTACGTGTTGTTCTCAACCCTGTTCCAAAGCGAAAAAATAAAAAAAACAATTTGATTCCGATAGAAATTTCCTAAACGTCGTATCGTCCGTCCGTTAAACAATGTTCTCTACGTTGACACGTCGAAAAAGTATCGTCGTGACGTTCCAGTTGATGAGGGGGAGGGGAATCGATCCGGACGGCTCCTCGAAACCACCATTGTTTTCGAGGCCGTAAAAAACGACCGAGCGTTTGCAAACAGAGGACTCGGAGTGTTTTTTACGGTCGTCTCGCGTCCAAAGTCGAAGGAGCTGATACGAGCGCGCCCATCTCGACAGAATACGGTCCGAATAATTATCACGGTCTCGTACGTTTCGCGTCTCATCGATAAGTTTGCGGAAAAAGTTCGTTCGTCGGAGTGGTCGGTGGAAACGTCCGATTCACAACAATAGCGGCACCTATATAATATATACTTTTTACGATTCTCACGGTACCTTTGTACGGATTGTCGTCCGGTGACGGCCAAAAGTGCGCACGCGAAAACCGCGCCCGGCCGGCTGTGCGACGGGGACGGGCGATAACCTGACCTTACCCAACCTGACCCTAACCGTCTGACTGTCGGTCTACCGCGTTGTTATGATATCGAACAATCAGGTGCAGCGGTGCGCGTTGGACGACATGCGATGTAGGACGATTCCGACGAGCAGTTTTTGTTTTTTTGTTTTTCCTTTATACAGTTCAAAGGGCCCTCGCGATCACGTGGCGCCATCGAGCTCACGCACGGGTGACCGTCTAGTGTCTAGCACGCACACGCATCATTACCGGGACCGACGACGGAATGAAAACACATGTGAAAACACACGAGTTTAACTGTTGTCCTCTTGTTCTCTTCTCATAAAATCTCTTAATATTCAAAATGTCTGTTAAAATTCAAACGTGGAAATGAACGTGCTAGTGTACTTTGCTGTTCTACCGAATTCTACGTTCAGATCTCCCCTCATAAAATTCCAACATCCGATCTTTTAACTATTCACCACGACCTCCGACAACTGCACGATGCAATTCAAATGGTCTTCTCTTCCTTTCAATAATGCCAACTGGCATAGAAATATTATCCCCAATATTCCTCTTCACCCCTGATTCAGAGCTATAGACGTCCCTTGACTTTTCTAATTGTCAGTTTCACTCGTCTCAGAATCGGCCACAGTCACTATACTTTCCAAAAACTTTCTTTCAAAAAATTCTTCTCCTCTATGTACCCTTGTTCCCGAAGAAGCGATTCGTGACCTTAATCACATTTTATTTAACTGCCTATTACTGCTTTTTAGCAGACGTCTTTTCTTTTCAATTTTTCTCGCCCTGGATTATCTCTGCCCAGATACCTATCTCCTCCTTAATTTCCGGTCACCCGTTATTATTAAATAAACGCTATTATTAAATCCCTTATCGGTGCTGACTTTTTAACGTAAACTTATTCGTATATACTGTATTGAATTTAAAGTAATCGTACGGTCGTAACGTAACTAACAAAGGCGACGAGCAAAAAAAAAAAAAAAAAGCAAAAAGAAAACACACGACGATAACAATAAAAGTCATCGCGTCGCGTCGTCACGTGGATTATAATACGTTAAACATTTCCACGGCGTCACGACATACCACAGCGTCGTCGTCGCCGTGGTCAACACACGTTGGCAAGTACAAAAGTAATCGTAACGCAGTTAATGTTATTATCAATATTATTATTATTATTATCAATATTATTATTATTATTATTATTATCATCGTTATATTTTCACGTCCGACCGTTGACAGCCGATGCGTCGCGGGCCGACGTGAACACACAACCCGAGCTCGAGTAGGAGGGATACGAGCCGAGTATCACCCCTACCCCACCCCCGTGAAATGTCATATACGTAACACGTGCAAGTATACAATATGTACAATATGTGTGTGTGTGTGTGTGTGTGTGTGTGTGTGTGTGTGTGTGTGTGTGTGTGTGTGTGTGTGTGTGTGTGTGTGTGTGATTATAGACGATACCGTCGATTTGGCGTAGCGGAAAAGAAAAAACGTCATACACTCGTAAAAAAAGACTAGTTTCTCCGATATATTACGACCGAAAAACCACTCTAATAAAATATTTAGACGTTTCTTAACGGGGCGGAGAGTTAGAGGGCGCAGTAACGCGTGTTTATAAATAATTCCGGTTAAGTGACACCGTCCGGGTGACACGTGCTGTATAATATAACGTTTAGAAACCGCTGTGACACGAAAATAATGATGATAATAATAATAATAATAATAATAATGACGTAAGAGACGTCACTATCGTATTTCGCGGAGGTGAAAATAACAAAAAACAAATAAATAAACAACAATGAACGCGATACCGATATTATTTCGGGCTGACCGCAAATGTCCGTTATTAAATTACGGGTTTGTTCGCACGGCAACGGTCGTATCCCGCCCGAATTACCGCGGTCGCGACTCCGTGCGACGCCATATGGTTATTACTACACGATTAGTGTGTGGAACTCGACCTCATCTACAAAATATACCCTACGCGGTACATTCGCGCGGTCGTTACGAAGACTTGTTGGACGTTTTCTCTCTCCCTCCTCCCGCTCCCTCATTCTCTCTCTCTCTCTCTCTCTCTCTCTCTCTCTCTCTCTCTCTCTCTCTGTCTTTTTCCTTTCCGAGTCACTGCGTTTTTATACGCCACTATCAATATTTAAATTTCAATTAATTTCCGTGGGTTTTCGCCCTTTTATTTTTTACGATTACTGTTTATTCAACTCGGCGAACCACCGTCGTCGTCGCGGTCGACGACGAATTCAGAGCGCAGCAGATCTCACAGTACGACTATACGTTTTCACGTCCACTCGCGGCTACTCCGGAAAAGTATAATCGTGTGCCTTTCTCGACGTGACCCGCTCGCCGTTTCAGCGCGAAACGTCGTCAATATAATATCATATTATTAAAATGATATGGAGGCCGATGGAGGCGAAAAAAAAATGCTCAAACCGTAATGATTTTTCCACGTCGCGTCGCGTTGAAACGTGGCCCGGGACTAAAAACGAGGAAAAAATTCAAATTAGTGTTCGTTTCGCGCGTTCTCCGGTTTCTCGCACACACGTGCAAAACCCAGAGAGGTTTTTGATGTCACCCGAAATAACGCGTCCGGTCCGCCCTCGTCACCACCACCGCCGCCGTCGATCCCTGCCGCACGTATTCGGTCACCGCACGGTCGGTCGGTGTGTTCCCCCGAACTGACATGCGTCACCCCATTTGCCTCGACTACCCTTGCCGTACGCGCTTCCAAGTGATAATTCGACCGGTCGACAACTGCAGATTTTCCCTCGTTATCACCGCGTATTATTTCTGTTTCGACGACCGATTTCAAGTTTTTATTTTTTTTTCATTTCTTGTCTTAACTCTCGCGACTTACTCTCTGTCTCTGTCTCTGTTTCTCTCTCTCTCTCTCTCATTTTCTCGACCCACCGGGAAGGAAACGATTTTCTACGCCACCGAGTCTGTCGGACGGCTGGTTTTTTTTTCTCGCGACTCCGTTCCGAGCGAGTGGTTTGTTGCATATTATGTTTCGGGCACGCGTGTGGCAAAACGATTACGCGTGGCGTGGCGGAGGCAAAGGCAGTGTCTTGACCGAGGGGGGGGAGGGTACCAGCGAGAGGCGAGTGAACGTGTATGAAGAAGGAGGAGACGTGGAGGCAGTGGTGCAGTGTAGGGGAGAAAAATCGTTAGCAACAATCGTTGTCGCTAAAATTTCGTTTTAAAAAATACACAAATGCGCCGTACGGAATCCCAAGGGAACCGAACCGTTCGGTTTTGCCAAAAACGAACAGTCGGCACAACAATGTCGTACACTCATACACATGCAGTTTGATCGTCAGCAGCGGTCGGCGGTGTAATTGTTCATCGGTGGAATTTTTCCTCCACGCATGAGAAACAAAAAAAAAAAAATGTCGAAAAAAACTAAATAAAAAATTGACGAGATCATACGACATTTTAAAATTTACGCTGCCCCCTCATTCAAGGCCGCGTTAAGAGAGTGCGTGGACAGAGTGACAGAATCGAAGCCCACTTGCGCCTCGGACCACAGGGATCCGCAAGAGACCATTTTGACTATAATTTTCAACATGTTTTATTACATAATATTTTAATTAGCTCATTTTTTTTTATTTTTCTGACGTTACCCATTATCTATGGCAGGGGTCGGCAACCCGCGGCCCGCGAAGCAATTTTTGATGGCCCGCACAAAGGTGGTTAATTTTTGTGTTTTATTTTTTTTCAATAACATTTTTCATATAATTTTCAATATTTTATAATTATTTTTCTTTTATAAATAAAATCTACCATAACCGAATGGAATTTATTTTCTATGTTTTACTTGAAATAATATCATGGAAAAATATACGTTTCTCTGTAATCACGGTTTTCGAAACCATAGATGTTATAACGGTAATATTTCTCATCAGTTTTTCGAACAGCTGTTGTTATTGTCGTCTATGATATTAATTATTCCTTAAGTTTATATTTTTGTAACGTTTTCCATCAAAAAACTTTTTATTTTTAGAGAAATAATTTTTCATTGCTTAAGGGGATTCTTTTCAAAGTCGAGTCTCAAGTTTAACGAGGTCTTCTTTCTGGACCATTTTTAACTACCATATAATAATAATAATAATAATAATACAAGTAATAATATGATAGTGTTATAATATCATGCTCTTTTGATTACTACTTCGAGTTCGAATTCGGTAAATTATGATAACGGTATTACTTTCTGTCACGTAGTTGACTTGCAAACGAGCTTTTCACGACACAATTACATTACTCTGTGTGTTCACTAGAGCTAAAGAACTCTGCAACGCGTCCTATGCAACGGTATAACCAACTCTCTTCCGACAACATAATAACACGAGTATATTGTTTTCCGGTTAAAATAAATAATTCATAGGCCTTGCGCGGCCTTTGACATGGATATCGTGCGGGTCTTGCGAATAATACGGTTTTTATTTTCTTCCGCTCTTCTTACGATTTTTTCTGAGTTTCGTTTTTCGATTGTTCTGACGTGACTCTACACACCGCAGACACGTTCGTGCACGACCGAAACCTGATCAATAACAGACGAGAGATTCAGTCGTATTTTCTGCTGCATTAAAACACTTCTAAGTTGTAATAATATTAAATTACGTGTAATTGACCGTGTCTTCTGGTGTGGCGATTCAGACAAAAAAAGCATTCGAAAATTAGCCTCGACGAGCATTTAATATTTATACAATATACCTATCACGACAAATAAATTTTAATCAAATACTATACGATGTTTATTAGATTTAAAAATTAATGAATTCATAGATTACTCAAACCATAATTTAAATCAAATTTGAATTTTAAAATAAATTATGTTATGAATTAATTAAAAATTTAGAAATCATGTATTTCGTGATCGTTAGTCAGATTTATCGTCTTTAGCGTTTAATTTTTCCAATAATTTATAATCTAAGTTTTATCGTCTTTCTGGGATATTTTAGTAATGTTTGACTTTGAACTTATGGTTTGTAACGGGCAGGAAAAACAAATTTTCGGTATTTTCACAAACGTAACATTTATATTAACGCACATTTTGTATTCATTAATTGAAATTATATTATCACTAAGTAAGTGACCTTAATTCGTATTTATTTTTTTGCTTTTATAGAATTATTGTATATATTATATCAGATGATAATTCATTATTATTATTAATTTTTTTTTTTCATACATTGACACTATTATTTTTATACACAGACTAAATTTCTCGTTGCCGTTTTATAAATAAACTGTCATTTTTTCCATGTTACCAAGGTAACCAGAATATGAAAAAAATTCGAACAAAGAAAATCTAATATTCACCCTGTTTTCGAGTGTGAAAGTGGGACTATCAAAATATTTTAATGGCCCTAACCATGTTTTGAACAACGCGAATCATTTTGCGAAAAATTGCGTAAAAGTCGGTCCAGTAGTTTCAGAGTTTTGTGGACACACACATACGGGAGTTGACGTATTTTTTTCTCCTACGCGAATATATTGTATTTCGATCCTGATCGTTTTCCAGCCAGACGCGTTATTAGTCGTTCATTTTTCTCTTGGGCCGATTTTCGTTCGTGCAAATTCAATTTTATAAACATTCGCACGCCACGTTCGAACTACGTACACAGTAATGTTTTACGTCTGTCGTTCAACATGGAGGGAGTTGAGCAAATTCCCAACGAATTTCATATCGTTGTTGAAACGTCTTGCGAATCATTATAGTGTTATGTTGATGTGGGCACAAAAAACGTTGTACTATTCCGTTGAATGTATCGAAAATTTTTGAAGTAGATTGAAGATCCTTTTATTTTTAAATCAATCAACCGCGTCCGACAAAAAATCTTCATTATTATTTCAAAATTAAATACATCTAAAATCTACCACCACGAGCTCAACCTAGTTTTCAAAACAAACGACACGCGCTAAAAAGACGTCATCGGTAAAAAGTCACCGTTTGTCGTTGTTCCGTCGGGACGTATGGCCGAGGGTTTGAACAGTGTACTCAAGAGCGTGGGGTAGACTTTTAGCGCTTTTGCAACGGAATCGATCGTTGCCGTCGACTGCTTCATCAGGACATAAATACCGTAGTGATCCGTCGATCGTGCCGGCCCTATCGATCGAAAAACGCAAACGCGTTTCCGTCGTATGGTCAATATTGTAATATTACATATCATTATGTAGTATTCGCTGTTTTATGCACATTGGTAACGACAGCACAAGCGTACAGTAGTCCGAGATAGCCGCTGCATACCCACAGCACGGGGAAAAAATAAAATACGAAAAACCGTGAAAAATAAACGCGTTTAAACGTTGAAAAAAAAACCCCCGATAACTTTGAATATTTCGTAATAAGTTTCGTATGATTTATTGTTGCAATTAATAATTTATTTATTCGTATATGCCATTATCAGTTATTTTGTATAATAATATGCCGATTTGATTACTAAATGTTGGGGTTAGGGGAAAAAACAGAACACAAGGTCTGGGTACGCCTTTGAATAACAATAATAATAATATATAGTTCACATCAGTCATATTGTTCGCGTGCTGTTCTGTGTGTGTTCCGTTGCACGTTGGGATATATTTTTTTCACGTGTGTCGAGATTAAATTGTCAAAAGCAAACATGTTTTCGGGCGTCAAGCTGCAGGCGAAACGTAATGACGGGAAAGAATGTTCGAAATACGATACGATATTATACATGTAGATAATGTGTATCGTACGCGGGCGAGGGCGCGCGGGGAAACTTTGAATGATCGGTACCCGTCCGTCGCCGATTGCGAAAGACGAGAAACGCATTGTTAACGTAACGCCGAGAAAAATTAAATTACGTATACAAATGCATTCGTTCGATCGTGAAATACGAGTCCGCGCGGACCGGCAATAAGAACAACACTCGTGTACGTGCGCGTACGTATACTCCCGTCGTGAAATATCCTCTGACGGGATCCCCGGGATCGCATTATTAATCTCGGCGTAGATCGAGACACGCTGCCTTCTCGTTGTGTGACGTACGTGACGCACACGCGCGTGATTCGTGTTGTAAAAAAAAAAAAAGAAAAAAGAAAAAAGAAAACGATTTCGGCGGCGTACAACACGTTGCCTCACCGTCGCGGCGGCGCCAGTCGAACACCACAGGTACTAGCGCTCTGCGTGGTCTGGTAAAGGTTTGGTTAACCACGATCCAGTCTTTTCGGTCCAGCAGGGGTTGCCAACCTTTTTCAACAAGTGAGCACAATCCACTTTTGAAATCACTAGGAGTCGAATTATGTTTATTTATATTTTAGGAATATTCTTTGTGTTTTTACATATATACTCAAGATAAAGAAGGTGTTACGTTGTAGTGTCGTATTATATTCAAAACATACGACATGATGTATTTGACTGATTGACAAATGGAAATGAAAAAATATTTTGATGACGACCATAATCTGTTAGAATAATATACAACAGAACACGATCGGCTGATATTCGTAAGACGAACATTTACTACGATCGACCAATGGTCTTAAAATGATCGAGCGGTCGATCGCGATCGACTGGTTGTCGACTCCTGGTGTACAGGACCCGACCACGGTCCGGTCTTTTTCGGTCTTTGTGAATTATAATCTAAAATGCTTTGGTCCGGTCCGATCCGCCTTCAATTTCAGTTCGACATAATTTTTAACGACAGAATCGCAATTTAGTCTGGTTTATTTTAATACGTGATACAATGTATTATTTAGAATTATCTGACTAACACGTTGGATTCGTCGATAATGGTAATTTTTCCCGGAACGTTGTGGTGGTGCGAAAAAAACGGTTATTACTAATATTTATTTATACGATAGAAAGATATTCAAACAATTAAACTGAATTTCTAAGATCATTTTTTTACAATCGGTCCAGTTTGGCCTGCATGGTGTATATATATATATATATATATATATATATATATATATATTTTTTTTTTAATCGGTACAGTCTTGGTCTTTTCTAGTGCAATACAAATAATACGGTCCGGTCCGGTCTAGTTTGATTTCTTTTTTCGGCCCGGTCCAGTCCTGGAATTGGTTTAAATGTATTAGTCCGGTCCGGTCTAAAAATGAACGGACCGTGCACAGCACTAAAAGGTGCGTATCGACGACGGACCGTCGTCACGTCGTCGGCCTTGCAGCGGAAATTTCCGTCAGTAGCCGATAATTATTGATAATTATTGGAGACCGAGCGACGCGCGTCTTAAGTTTCGAGCCGTTCTGCTGACACACGGTCCGACCGCGACCCGTTGCGACGAGCCCGATACGAAACAATATCGCGCGCTGCGTGATAAATTCAATAATACAAATCGTACGACGTGCCGTGGCGATAAATTTCCGGCGCCGGATTTGATTTTTCCAATTTATCGAATGATCCGCCAATTTATCTGTTTCAAGCGGTTGACGTGTATAATAAGAAGAAAAAACAAAACGAAAACGTGAGCAATATTCAAATCCGTACGCCGCGTTATTGATCGTGCCGGGAGGTTTAGAAGGGATAAAAATCACAAAATATTTTCCCCGCACGCTTACGCGCGCACGTGCAAACGCTCGTCACCGTCGTCATCGGCGACTTTTGGTTTTGTAAAAGTTTTACATTGAAACAATTCAATAGCACGAAGACGATTCGACGGAAACATGTTTATAATCAGGTACCATTATCAAATTATACGTTTCAATGTCGTCGCGACGCGTCGCAATAGCTCTTATTTGTGAGACACGAGAGACCAATCCGCACGGGCATTCGTTGTCGTGTCTTTACGGTCGAGTGTACGCACATCAGAGGTGATGCGTCATAATGAGATACTATAGTGTGTATTTTCGTTTAAATTTAAAACAATGGCGTCCCTGACCCTATTTTCAGGGAGGGGGCGACTTTTAGACTTGTAATGTTGAGGAATAAAAAATAATTCAACTATAATATTTAGGATTAAAAATAAATAAAAATTCTTTTAAATGAAGCACAAACTAATTAAAGTTATTATTCTATAAAACAAATTCTTAGAATCGTTTGTGTTCAGCAAATCTATCTATTATTTTGCACGCATCTAGTGTACTATGTAAACTGTGAAGACGTATTCGTGTACTAAAATAATATCATTACTATTTCGTGTTTAACAAAAAAAAAAATTATCGAACGTTCAGTATCAGATAACGTGTATCTAAAAGTATCTATCGTTATAAAATCGATACGATACGAGCTGGGTAAATTCCGAGCGCTTCTATCAATATATTACACACCAATATCATAATCTATGACTTTAAATAATTTCGTAATTTTTTCTAATGATTATTATAATATAATACAGATAATGTAAAAAAAGTAAAAAAAAAAAATTGAAAAGGTCCAAGGGGGGGATTGCCCCATCGCCCCTCCCAGAAATACGCCCTTGATTTAAAAACAATAGATATTGATGATCACAATTAAATTTGAAACTACGTGTTCAGAATCGATGTCTCATTTCTGTATTACGCGGATTCGTGCGGCAGTGATCTGGCAGGAGCGCTGAGGTACCGTGAATGCGTGGTATAACGACTATAACATCATACGTGAAGACAGCAAACGAGTAACGTGCGTGACGGAGCCAGAGCGGAGAATAAATCACAAAAAAAAAAAAAAAAAAAAATGGACGAACAGGGTACGACGACATTTCGCAAATTAAAATAATAACGATTTAGCGCCGACGACTTTTGTTTTAGAGGAAAAAAGTGTTTAAAAAAAACGTGTATATAAGACGCGTAAAACGTGATTTTTTTCAATAACTTGGAATTCTGAGTAAAATCAAAAAAAAAAAAAAAAGCATAAAACAAAACAAAAATTGACGGTACTATTTTGCCGGAGTAATGACGTGTTTTCATTTTTTTTTTTCAAAATCCGATTGCAAAGGGAAAGAGCTCCTTGACTCACGCGCAGCAGTAATCATTCGTCGTTATATTCTGTTATCCGTCTTTTGATGTCCAAAAGATTCACTATAGAACATGACATGTGTGACACTGTGAGGGTGCGTGTGTGTGTGTGTGTGTACATTCGATTTTTCTGGGGTATGCCAAAATCATACACTCGTTTTTTACTCCGTTCCTGCACATGTGTTCGCATGTGAAAACAAAGTTCGGATTGTTCAGAGCGTTAGTCGACAACCATAAACGTGTTTTCACAAGGACATGATTATTTGATTTGTTTTTTTTTCTTTTAAATAAATATTTAAGTTTATCGATTGTAAAACGTTATTTGTACTTTACTGTTGAATTATTTGCATAACATTTAAGGAGGAAAACCGGAGAACGGAAAGTTGCCGAAAATACGTTAAGCATAATGAGTGGTTTTTTTCCCGTCGTATTTGCTTGTGTATATATATATATTTATAATGTGAAACATTACATTATACACGCAAGTGGTAATGTGACAAAAATATTGAGAATGCCGCATTAGTCGTCGTCGATCTATTATAGAATATAATTTTACCTGTGCAAAAATGAATTTGTTATTGTATTATTATTTGTTATGCATTATTCTGGTGGTGTCTTGATACCCGAATATTATTCAACTTATATGATACGCAGTGCCATCTAATATCATCGAATAACAATAACAATACGAATAACATAATACATTTATTTGGGTATTTATTCTCAATAATCTATACAATATAATATTATCACGAAAAATAACGCGAAAAAAAAAAATAATAATAATTTATAGTTATAAACAAATCGCAGAGATCGGTTCTTTTTCCGTTTCATATACACAAGATATAATAAAAATATCGATTTACGTTTTTATAAGTCCGTAAAAGCTTCAGTAATTATATAGTTGTGTATAATTATAAAAATTGTTTTTGTTTTGAAATGTCACTTTGTATTAACACCGAGTTTCAATGTCTGTATTATTAAAAATTTAAACAGTTGTTTAAAAGCACGCCGCCAGCGGAACGATAAGTGAACGATACAGTTTACGATGATAATTAAAACGAGACTCGTGAATTTATGATCCGTCAAAGAAAATGTAGTTTTTAATTTCACAGCGCTTGTTTATTTATTTTTTAGTTAATTAAATGCCCTCGGGCCACGTGTCCCCGAAGACTAAGTCAGAAAACCGTAGTGGTTAATTTAACCAGCAACGCTGTCTTTATAGCCGAGCGTCCGCAATGGAAATATATGGTGGAAGACGATTTTTAAGTCTATAGTTTTGAAACGCGATTAATCACGGCGACGAAAGATGGCTTTTTGATCATCGTGGGAATGGATCGAAATTAAAAAATCTGATAATTATGCGGAGAGATCGTCTGTATCGTTAGCGTCTGTCGGTACGATGGATCCGGGCGAATGAAAGCTGTGCTCTGTAGATCGGTTATTTCGATCGTGATCACAAACACACCCCCATACTGCAAATATAATGACAACTTAGTTAGAATAACACAAAATTGTTTTGACTATGAACAAACCGAGGTAGTTAAATAGTTTTAGCTCATCAAACCAACCATAGAACAATTAGGGGGAGGGATTGGGTGGTTTAGTTTCTCCCAATGATATCCAAAACCCCCTAGTTTTTTAAAGCTGTTTATTTTTAGCTTTAATAACTTTACTATTATCCAGGATAGTTTAATACTATCTAATATCATAATATAAGGTGTTAATATCTACCCAATGATTATAATTAACTATCAAATGTACACTGCATCACTAATTTAAAATACCGATTTTTAGGCGAAAGTCAAATATGATAAACTCGATTGACTCGTTTTATTAGTCTACAGAAATGCGTGGCATTTTATAAAATAAGGTACACAATAATCTTAGAAATAAAAATTAGTAATCAATGGTATACAATTTAAATTAATTGTTTTGTTAACTATATTATGTATTCAATAAATCGTAATTAATAATAATTATTTTTAATACAAGTAATTATTATATTTCTTAGGGTTATGATGTTGAGAACGTTTAGAATAATAGTTTGGGATTCGATATATCAGTTGCCTAAAATTTAAAAGTTTTTAATTAAAAAAAACCATAAGATCCTTTGCATCACTCTGAATCTGAAAATATTATCTTAATAATTTAAAGAATGTTGATGAAAAACATATATTTATATACGAATTTGTACAAGATGTTACAAATTACTAAAACAATAACCATACGTTCGGCATAATGCGGACGCACTTTCATCAATGAAGGCGCATTGAAAATAGGTTAAGAAGAAGCGTGGTACAGACATTTTTAGATACCAAGTGAAGCGAAAAATATGTTGGTTTTACAATGATGTTTATTTCTTATTTATTTTTTTTCCGGAGGCACTCTTTGGTACATTTAACTTTATTCAAAAGTTTTATCCAGCAGCTCTATAGACCGGGAATTGAATGCAGAAGGCACTTTGAGGGTTCTAATACAATTTTTATTATTTGACTAAAAGTTCTGAAAATGCAATACGATATCATATTCACACACTAAAATAACGATAGTGAAAAAATTCCAAACATCGTGTTTTTTTTTATATAAACGTTTTAGTAAATAATATCATACGACTTTTACGGAATCAACTGATTTATTTTAAGTATATGTCTAATAAGGTTTTTAATATTGGACGAAAAGTTCTGAAAATGTAATGTGAACTTATTTTAACGAACATTATACAGACAATATTGAAAAGAATACAAACACTATGGCTCGGCTTTTCTTTTTTTTTTTTATCAGCGTTATGTAAATTATTATATGATTTTTACGGAATTTACTGTTTCTCTACATCGATTTTCAATTATACGTGTGTATGAAAAATTATTGAAGCACCCAATAATAATTATGACCTCTAGACACAGACAAAGAAAAACATATTTTGAGTTTTTCGTTAAAAATAAATTCTCTTTTGTTAAACAAGAAAACTCTAAACAGATTTGATAAAAAAAAAAAAAAAAAACGCTATCAACAATTAGGCTGAAAATGGTAAAATGTAATAAATACGGTATATATTATGCTGAAGTTTTATTCAAAAATTTCCTGCAGAAATTATCTATCATTCCTTTAAATTTGAATCCCTTTTGTCTTGTTTGGGGAGCGAAGAATACCCCATGGTGCCAGTATGTCCGGCTTTTGTTATTTATCCAGTTAAAAATATATGAAACGATACAATGACCAGATGTTATTTATAATTATTTATGATTTGTTTTTTTTTTTCAGAACTTTACATATTTTATAGCATACAGTAACACTAAATGTTGTACCAAATGATAATAATAGTAATTTTGTACTTCACTTTTCTAAAATTTATTGTTGTTTATCAAGTAAATTATCGATGTTATTAATATTTAGTTCAATTTTTTTTGATGTTTATACAATTTTTAATTATTTATTATTCATAGGTTATATGATTTCAATTAATAAATTCTCCAGTTTAATAAATAAATTAGCATAATATACTTTTTATTGAGTAATGTAAGTGTGAAATATATTAATAGTTATATAATAATAATAGGATTTCGAAATGAATATTTGTGCATCTGTGCTGTTGATACAGTTATAGGTCCAACCCCCTAAAAAAATGTTCTAGTTACGCCTATTACCTATTTTTCTAAATTTTTGACAAACGGTTATAAGGGTGATTTTCTTTAGGATTTCACGTCGCATCAGCAGAGAGAGAGAGGGCATTGAAGCGAGATTCAGCGTCTAAGAACGTCTCGACGTTATTCTGTAAAATTCGAGCGTAAAAAACCGAGCGAAAAACGCGGCCTGTTTGTCGTAAACGAAATCGCGATCGACGTCGAGTAACGCACCACTCGAGTGGGAGCCCGTCGCGTCGTTCTTCGTACCGAACCGAGTGACGCGACGACATTCTCGCGTGAGGATCTCGTGGTCTGCTCGACACGCCCACGTCAGTAGAACGATTACTGCTTTCGACCATCGTGCCCCGCGATAAATTAATGAACCAAATGCACAACACGCGGAATTCAACTCACAGTCAAACGTCTTCTAACCGAATGTAGACAAACATAAGAAATAAGAGTAAAATGTAACGTCCCGGATCACCTACGTCAAGCATTAGGCCAAGACGAAATCACCATCAAACAAATACTGAAATTAATTGATGAAATAAGTATAGAACATGTATCTTGAAAAAAAAAACATTATTAAATTATAATTGTAAATATTTATCGAAAATATTAACTCTTAGGAGATAATATTGAGATGATAAAAAGTCTGGGAAAGAAACTTATAAAGACCGCGGAGAAAGTAGGTTTAACTATTAATGATGATAAGACAGAATATATGGTTTTCAGTCGAAGTAACAGAAATTATAGACTAGAACAATATATTGAGCTAGAAGGACATAAATTTAAGAAAGTATCACAATTTAAATATCTAGGATCGATTATCACCCAAGATAATGAAATTAAGACAGAGGTGTAGTCAAGAATACACTTAGCTAACAAGGGATATTATGGATTAGAAAAAATACTAAAATCGAAGACACTCTCTGAAAATTTAAAAATAAGAATGTATATGACATTATTACGACCTATTGTCCTGTATGGCTCTGAGACGTGGGCATTGAGGAAAGCTGAAGAACAAAGGCTAGGAGTTTTCGAGAGGAAAGTTTTAAAAAAAAATTATGGACCGGTCTTTGACAGTGGAACAAACGAATGGAGAAAGTTATATAATGATGAACTCAAAAGACGGTTTCAGGGACCTGACTTAGTTAAGATCACAAAAAGAAGACTCAGGTGGGGGGCCATGCCTGGCGTAAGCAAGGATCCCTAGTTAGACAGGTAATAGAGAATGAACCAATAGGTAAAAGACCTCTAAGAAGACCCAGATTGAGGTGGGAAGACTGTGTCAAAAAGGACTTAAAAATGATAGATCCAGGAATCAGATGGAGAGAAGCTGCAGAGGATAGGGACAGATGGCAAGATTTGTATTTAGCGGTATGGTCTTAAGGGCCGAAACCAAGAAGAAGAAGAAGAAGAAATATTTATCGAAAAATGTAACGTCAGCCAATGGTCAAGAAACCGAGGCTTATTCTAATAAAAAAAAAAAAAAACTAATTAATGAACCGAATCAGACGGCCGCTACTATGCTTTATCGGTTTTCGGTACACACCTGTACGTTGACGCGACTCATCAACGTCGTCGTGTACGGTATAGATACCTAATCAGTGGCGCAACTAGGGTTCAAATCTTGGGGGTGCTAAAAAGGTAAACCGTTATATTGTTGTTATCATTAGGTATATAACAAATTTAAATTTTAATAACTGCACTGAATTAAATAACGAACATTTTCAAATTTGAAACAAACAATAAACAACTAGCAAGCTGTTGAACGAGGAAAACCTGGTATTATCATTTATTAGTTATTATTTATTACATTCGCCGAATCGCTGTCACGATTAAAGATACCACTATCATTAATCGTGATCGCTGTTGACCGTCTAATGCATGAACTAAGATATACAGGACTAGACACAGAGCCTTATCAGCCGGTCAGACAATGTTACGAATTTCTCCTTTAAGTGGAACCTACGCTATCTAGTGACGAATTGGTTTATTAATGTTATTACTTGGTAACGAGTAACGTTGTAATATATTTTGGATAGAAGCATCAGTTAACATTTTCATTTCTTCATTTTTTTTACTTAGTTCAGATATCTTAAAAAATAAAATAACATTGTTAAAACTTAAAACTATAGATATTTTAAATTATAAAGACATTGGACTTGGGGGTGCTTAAAATAGAGTTGGGGGTGCTTAAGCACCCCCTAGCACCCCCGTAGTTGCGCCACTGTACCTAATCACGCGGGATTTCGCGCTTGAAACGCCGGACGTGCAGTGAGCACACGTGACAGCGTGTCGAATACGCGCGCGTTCCGTCGTCTACGGGCCCGTCGTCGCGATAAATTAATCAAATTTTTTATAGCGTCTGGGTGCTGCATGGTGTTGACCTATATTTAAGATGGAAAATCTATTTAGCGTTGGCGAGTAAAAATTGATCGTACACACGTACACTTGTGTGTGTGAGTGTGCGCGCGCGCACCACCATAATACTTAAAATTCGATCGCTTCCGCGTATGAAATACCACTGTAAAACCACGTGTGTGTGTGTGTGTGTGTGTGTGTGTGTGTGTGTGTGTGTGTGTGTGTGTGTGTGTGTGTGTGTGTGTGTGTGTGTGTGTGTGTGTGTGCAAGCGCTCGCTGCGTACGGTTTACGACACGACGTAATATCGTATATTAACCCGACGCGAATAACACAACACATTATTTATAAATGTATTTTTCGTTTTGTTTCCCGATTCGCATTCGTCTGCCCTGGCCCGCACAGTGCGGCACATCGCAAATAATAACAATTACTTTACAGTTTAATGATTTTGCTTCCGTATATCCGTCCGATTTGATTTATACGAGCGGTCCGACCGTAATATCTGTTTCTTTCGCGGCGGTTCGATCGATCGAAATCGTTCGCGTGAGTGTACGTGTGAGCCACGCACGAGCCCGTGTATGTGGAAGTGCATTTGTGTTGTGATGGCGGGTGTGTGAGCATGTGCGCGGTTGAAAAATCCATCGAAAACGCCTCAACAACAACAGCAAATAATACAAATATATAAACCAGCTCGTTTATTTTGCGCTGAAGCTGCTAACTGCGCCGCCGAGTTAAATGAATAAGTAAAAAAAAAAGGAACGAAAGAAACGAAAGAAAAGAATAAACGCACGCAGACCTGCCCTTCCATACACACACACACACACACACACACACACACACACACACACACACACGCGCACACACACACACACACACACACACACACACACACACACACACACAAACACACACGCTCACAAGCTCACACGCTCACATTAAAGTACCGGAGAACCGCTGTTGATGAGCTTTTAACACGGACAACAGATAAAGGTGGCAACTGACGAATATAATGGCTTACGTACGGCCAGGCACCGACGCGATTATTATTATTGACGGAACGTTTTCCCCATTTCCTTCACCTTCTACCCTCTACTCTCTTCGCTTCCAACTTTTCCGATAGTCACTCGCAACACTTGTACATTATATGTGTGTTTGTGTTCTTGTGTGTGTGTGTGTGTGTGTGTGTGTGTGTGTGTGTGTGTGTGTGTGTGTGTGTGTGTGTGTGTGTGTGTGTGTGTGTGTGTGTTCTATTGAATGTATAGAAATGGTCTAACCTAATCCGATAACGAATAAAACTCAAACTCGTGTATATACAGGTGCCTACATACGGGTAAGGTGTGGTGTTGTCTGATAGACGGCCGAGGAAAATAACATCGATTTTCGCCGTCAGAAATAAAGAACGACAAAAATATATTCTCACGATTTATTTTATTCGCCTACATATGCGCTACGTGTAGTGTTAATCTACGGCCTAACCTCGTGTTATTTTTTGACACGGTTTTGATAATAATATGTAGAAAACTACTTTTTAGTTATTATTGGCAAAATGCAAACCATTCGAATCAAATAAAGACATCTAGATTTTGACTGTAGTCGACTGAATTAAATTTAATGCGGTTTGCGTGCATGTTTCATACAGAACTATAGACATGTATCTGAGTGAATTTACGAATATTAATTATATAAAAACACGATTTTTCTATTAAAAAGATATACTAATATATTATATTATATTAATAATACGTATTTTTCAACAGTCCTAAACGCGTCGGTTCACTGAGATTTTTATTTTAATTATTTATTATATGATTAACTTTATTATTATAAATGGTGTAGGTCGACGATAACTTTATTTAATGACCGAAGAGAAAATAAATTTGTGTATTAAAATTTTAAAAAATTTTTCGAATAACTACGTGAATTGTAGACGATTAAATAAAGACGAACACGTTAAAATTCAATGTGAACCTAAAACGAGTTTGGTATAAAATATAATATAAATTTTTTTTTTTATTTATTGGATAGGAGTTTTTATTTTGGTATTCACTTTCAACGGATAACGCTGTGTATGATAAGTATTATGTTAAAAAAAAAAAACACTTCATTGTTTCTGTGTGTGTGTGTGTGTGTGTGTGTGTGTGTGTGTGTGTGTGTGTGTGTGTGTGTGTGTGTGTGTGTGTGTGTGTGTGTGTGTGTGTGTGTGTGTGTGTGTGTGTGTGTATGTTAACTATTTGCGTCTGTACGCACGTTTTTACAAAAACGACAAAATGCGCCGTATTCGATAACATATTGAAATTCTTTCGAGTTAAATGTATTCTTTTGTGTGAAAAAAAGTATCGCGTATCTCGAAACTGAAGAATTTGCAATAATCCACAGAAAATGTATTGGTAATTTAAAGGGTTAATGGTGTTGTAGCGTTATCAGTTTTGTGGAAATTGAATAGTTTCCAATTGGAATGTAATAAACACAGAATCTGTTTGAAAAGCGTTTGATGAATAAAACAATTTCGGCGTTAATCTTCTTTGGGGTCATTTTAGATTATAATAATAATGTGCTGCGCGAGTTTTTTGATGCGCGCCGGCATTCTTTGTGCGGACCCTTATTTTCCAAAACATGAGTTTTATGAGCAACTCTTTGCTGAAACCGTTGAAATTCGCTGAAGTCACACATTTTCTGTTTTTTTGTTTAACTTATATATTATTTATGCGTGTTCGTAATAATGTTCTTCGATTAAGTTGGTAGCAAAGTAACATTATTGATTTTATTTTAATTTTTAGCTAATTCGTATGTTTTTATTATTATTATAATAATTTTATTTTGTTTACTTTTTTTTTTTTGACTAGACGACGTTTTTTGTTCCGCTTAACGCCGTAATATAATCATAATAGTTTTTAGCGGAAACGAGTAAAAATGTAATTTTTAAAAGGAAAAAACTTCTCTTGGAATATTTAAATTTAATTTCCCAAAATAAATAACAAATAATATTTCACGACAAAAACGTTTTAATAAAGGAGAAGAAGAAAAATACGATTATGAATATCTCACCAGCGGCGAGAGTGAATATTATACAGTTTTGACAGTGGGCCACTTGAATACACGCTATTACCCTCGGCACGCATAATTTACAGTCCTAAACGATCGTCATGTCCGAAAAAAAAATGCATCAAGGTTGACCGAGCGCTAACTGCGCACTATACTTATATGTTGTATACGTTTATTTATGTTTATATATGTATGTGTATAGACGAGAGAACATAAAACAAATGTTTCGTTAAAAAAAAAAAATAATAATAATAAAACACAAATTATCGCTGTGCCGTAAACAAAAAAAAAAAAAATAAAAATAAAAGAAAAACGGTCACAGGTAATATTAAAACAACAGTATTTTATCTCAACGAACACAAAATTCTTTTGTTCGTGCTACTGTGATCAAACTTAAGTTATGTCATATCATAGGCCTATTGAGAGATCTTAATCCGTGTGTGTTAATAATAGCGCATCGTTTTGACGTTTAATCTTATTTCATAAATCTTAAACGATCAAACGAGAGATGATTTAAAACCAGACGAAATTATTAGGCAATAACGTTATTTTTTGATTTGTATCAAGCTGTTTGTACGATTACGTATATGTGTAAAAAAAAAAAAAAAAAATGATTATACCTAGAAATGTCGCGAACTAAAAAATTCGAAATCTTGATTATACGAAATGATAGTAACTACGTTTTTGAACGTTCTCACGGGGAGGGGGGGCGATATGGGGATAGATCCCTAATGGAATTTGTTTTAGTTCAAAATACAAGTACTGATGGAGGCGTTTTGATGGTAAAATGATATTTAATTATTTTGTATAAATAATACATTTTAATAATAACAATTAATCATCTAAACCGTGATCATTTGTCTCTATAACGACCTGTGTAAAGATATGGAGAAAATAAACTGAATGGTATAGACATTAGACGGAGATATTTTTATAATCCGATAATATTATCTACGTTGACACAAAAATTACGACAACTGTGGTCATATCATGTTTATGAACAACCTAAGTCCAGTGCATTCATAGAACTTAGAAGTATTCAGTAAATAGGTGCTTAGATCATGATGTGGAAGGATGTGTGATGGCATAGGCCCCACGGCTCAATTCTCAATACGTTTTCATATCCCTCCCCCCATAAAAAAATCCCGAGAACGTCACTAGCTACGTTATTATTTCTTATTTAACGAACGATTCTCAACGGACACACGCGAAATATTAAGATGAAAACGATAACCGGTTCAATATCGATTGATCCATGTTACATAATATTGGGTTGAGAAATACCATTCATTAATAGCGATCATCGTGCGATAAATAGTCAGTGATACATAATTTACGAATATAATAGTATAGGAGTTTACAACGTAAACGTACGTATTAAATTTGTAACGTACATATATCTATTGTTTTGCATGATGAATATAATATTATTGTACAAAAGATAAACGGAGGAATAAATAAAAAAATTGTTCACTGTCGCTGCGCACACAAGTGTGCGCGTTCGTTCCGGGGGAGATTTTAATCTTTACGACACACTCGATAAGTAATTGTTAGTCGGTAATGACAAACACTGGATTGAAAGGGAAGAAAACGGAACCGAACGCGAAGAAATACACCAGGCGGTAACGCTCATTTTAATCCGAGACTGTGATAGTCGTGGCTGGCGGAATGGGAGAGGGGTCGATGTCAAACGTCGAAAACAATGCGAAAGACGGTGTCGGGGATATTAAAACGGCATACAATGCGCACCTACGTTTCTAAAGAAACTGAATTTTCACGTCGTGAAATAACAGAAAGGGAAGTATGACACAGATATCACGGAAAAGATTTAATTTTTAGAAAACGTTCATGTCCACGTTTTTATAATCAGACGATTAATAACATCGGAGATTTTTCACGCGTTCGTTTCTAGAACAGAGATGAGAAATAGCAACGGTCTCCGCGAAAAATATGTTCCATCACTATACTCCATTGCTCCGAATTTAACTCGCTCGTATTGTTGAAGCTAGTTGAACCGATGGTTCAATAGTACATATTTAAACGCCATTTTTTTTTATTAATATTATTAATTAATTACCTATTATCTTTTATAATATCATGTCATATAATATAGTGTTTACCCCAAAGAAACTTAAAAATCCATGGAGATAAAAAAAAAGATAAAAAAAAATAGAGAAATCGTTTATTTTTCTTGAAAATGTACTTGGTACTACATTTAAATAAATAAAAAAAAAAAATTCCACGACAAAAATTCAAATTTATGCATTATGCCTGCTTGAAAACGGGTCGGACATGCTTAGGAAAAAAAAACGGCGTCTGCGTATTATATAATAGCGGACGGTGTTCATCATATTGTGTCCCGACGATAATCGCTCTATTAACCGTCGATTGCACTGGATATGCTGGAGGAGGTGAATTGTGGTCGACTCGGCCGGGGAACAATGCGCAAAAAAAAAACGGACGGCCGGCGGCGGGGCCGCATGGAATTTTAATGCATATCGCCTCTGCCGACGCGACTGACCGACCGACCGCCCGCACCCCTGAAAAATCGTCGACACGACGCGTCTCGGCGGTAGTCCTCACGCACCGGTCCGGGCCGTCGCGTCGGACGCAGCACAAATTGAGTCTTTCGACGATAATATTGTTATAATGACACGTCCGTCGGGCTCAACACGCCCGAGTGATTTCCAACTCGACGAGAGCCCTAAAACAAATTTGTTTTCGAAACGTCCGACCGTCGTGGACCAATTTACGCCGATTCCACCCCTAGCCTCGCCACCCGATTAATCGAATGATAACCAAGAGAAACGGGTGTTAGAATAACATCACAAAACAAAAAAAAAAAACGAAAAATCAAAACCTGCTTGGTAGACGCCAAAATAATTCAGCAAAAAAAAAAAAAATAAATAATAATAATCCACTTGATAGACTCCCAACATTAGGAAAAACATCAAATTTTGATTTCTTTTTTAATAATCTGTCTGGTCTAAAACGTCATTATTTAAATCGCTAGTCTATCCAAATTGTAATAGTTATATTCTTTTGTTTACATTTATCAAAGTGCATACTTTAAACGCTTGTAAAAAAATATTGTGACTAACGATTTTTGATATTTTTTCATCATCGGTAGAAATACTTATGAGTATTATTGTATTAAATTTTCAGCTCTTAAATCTTAATAACCAACGGTTAAAATTTAACGAAGCAAAAACTTCTAAAAAATGAGAAATTTTCAATATTTTCATAGTTCTATATATAAGTCAAAAGTTGCTAAATCTTTTTGAAATTTTAATTGAGAATGCACGTGACTATTATTAGTAGTCAGTAAAATTTGCAAGTTCCTAAATCTATTATTGATGGAGTTATGGCAAAAAACTAAAATAGATTTCACGAAAATCGAGAATACGGCATTTTTCCCGTTTTTTGTTAATTTTTCGGTAGTTACTGCCCCCGCTTGGAAAAACTATTGAGGAATTCGAAAAATGAGCTCTCAAAAGTACCATCTTGACAAAATTTCCGTTCTAGAAAGTTGCTGAATGAAACTTTTGAACCAATATTTCGATAAGAAAAAGTGTCTCCTTACACAAAAAAAAAAAAAATTCGTGTTAGGTGTTTTCGTTACGGAATTTCTTGAGTCGGTCGCCGCGTTCAAAACCCGCGACAAAAGCTATGCAATAGCTTAAAAAAAAAAAAAAGAAAGACAAACCGAAATCGATTACAAGCGTTAGAAATATCGATGGCTTTTACGCGACGTTTCGTTCCATAAAACACGTCCGTAGTCCTATTGTTGTTTGTCTCCTGGTTTTTTTTTCATCCCGTTTATTTTTCAGTGGTTTAGCGCTGTCCGTCGGGTCGAATCGAAACGCGCTCACCCCTCACCCGTACCGCCGGTGGTCAGACGGTTCGCACACTCACCCTCGGCGGCGCCAGTGACCCTTCATCAAGACGTACGGCGTATCTGTTTACGCGCGTCATTATAACAGCAAAATACATTATTGTTGATACTATTCTCTTCCGACTGGAGAAAGACCTGTAGGGCGGAGAGGGCAATGACAGAGGATGACGCAGGGGGAACGACGTTCGTCTTGTTCGGTACGCATTGGTGATTCCCGATTTCGAAATGGAATCTGTAAAATTCTGTTACGGGGTTTCATCTATTCATTTATGCGAATAAAAATATGAGTATATCATTCCTTACCCCCACGTCGATTGAAAAGAAATCGGTGTCGCGATCTTTTGAATCACGGCCTGAATTTATTTTTTTTAAAAGAAAACCAAGTCTGAGGGTATCCACACTGGTGAACTTCCCTCCTCACGTAATGTCATGTTGTTTCATCTATTTCGAAATTATCAAATTTACTTATTGTATATAATAATATTATAGATTGTAAATAAATTTTTGTTTAGTAAAAAAAAAAAAAAAAAAAAAAAAAAAAAAAAGTATATCATCCCATAGTATTCGTAAAACACACAAACAACGCGTCATTTATACTGCTAGTCAAAACAGAAATCAAAGGCTTTTGACGCAGCTAATTAATTTTTACCTATAAAATAAAAACCATTTGGATGACTTTTTCATTTCGGTTCAATTAATTAGGGCAGTGGTTCCCAAACTATTTTCGTTCACGCATCCCTAAAACTAAAAATAAACAATCGCGCCTCCCACGAATAAATAAATCCAGCAACGCAACAGATCGAAAATTCGATGTTGATGGTACTTTTTGGGTTCATCAAGCTCTTGTCTCAATATTTTTTCCAGGTGAGCGGAAAAACAGTATAAAATGGACAAACGGCTAAATTCGACGTGAACGACACTCATTAAATCGGCTTTAGTAATTTCGTCATTACTCTAAAAGTAATGTAGCCAGAAACTTGAAATTTCCACCATATATTATTGACGTAGTAAACATACTATAAAGAAATTCAGACTCATTTGACAATTTTCGGGCTAAACTTACCTTGTTCTTTTAAAATTTATACTCTTTATGGAAGGTTATCCTATCCTTCGCGCCTCCCCTGCTAAACGCTTGCGGCTCCCAAGGGAGGCGCGCCTCACAGTTTGGGAACCGCTGAATTAGGGGACATAAGACGTGAGATTATCGAAAACCCACGTAGAACAAAAGGCGTCGAGAAACACACACACACACTGGTGTAGAACGTATATCGGGTTCGTCGACGTATAGTCGCCGACGTGTCGCCACCGCATCGCGCGCTCGCGACGTTTGTTACGCGCGTTGTTATTGCACGGGTCGTCCGGTTCGATCGTGCCACCGCCGCCCGGCGCGACGTTTGAATTATGGCCGGCACGTATAAATAATATTGCGACGATAAATCACGGCGTGGCGCGCGATACGATAATAACGTAGCTGCCTGATGTGCAATAATAACGACCGGCCGTATCACGAGCAATGATCACGACGACGGTGGTCGTCGTGCTCGGGCGAAAACGCGGTCACCGCCGGTCGGATTTCACCCCCGCGGAGGTGCGACCGACGGCCGTCGATTTTTTTCGTCGACACACAGTATTTGCACGGTGTCTGCGCGACGCGTATCGGACGTCATCCGTAGCGTATTCCAGTGTACAGCTTACACCGCGTGTATAACACGGCGTTTTATCCGACGTACACGAACGATTGAGGGGTGATCCGATAATGGCGACGACGTCGGTCTTGTCCGTTTCCATGCGCACGAACGTATCCAGGGCCGGATTTAGAGGACTGGAGGTCTTGGGGCATCAAAGGAGTGGGGGCCCACTGGCCCCGAATTATTTTCCAATTAAAATGAACAATCGTTTTCAAAGTAGATTCTTTTTCTTTTATTAGTATTTAACAAATATATTATACAATGGTTTTCAACCGGTGTGCCGCGATAAATCTCTTAATAGTTTTATGATTTTGTATTTGCCTGCATTACTATCGATATTCGGTAAAAATCAAGGCTTTGCACCCGAACGGTTTTTTCGGGTTTTTGAATTTCAAATTGGGTTTTCAAACGGGTGTATAAAGGTGTAGGATAATTCGGGTTTTGAGTCCCCACAAACAAATTCGTGTTATTGACCCATTTTCAGATTTAAAGTGGACGGAAGAATTTTTTGGTTTTACAATGTTAATTTGTTTTTGTTCACATTTAGTTCCGGTAGTAGATTTGGTCCAAGAGATTTATCCGGTATCTCTATAGATTAGAAATCACCTTGAGATGGTTTTTCTAATTTTTCAATAGTTTTTTCAACAGCGAAGAAAAATTCTGGTTATTTTCAGGTTTCGGATTAATTCGGGTGCAAAGCCCTCGGAAACACCGGTAAATACCGAACATAAAGGCTGAATCATTAATCGTATATACATATGATAGAGTTCAATATTAGTATGCCCGTCGCAGCCGTCTCTATCGTTTTACGTCGCGTCGCAGAACGTTTAATTATCTTACATAGTGTATGTAATATGCTATTATATGGATTGGTGTGCCGCGAAAATTTTTTATGAGATAAAGTGTGCCAAATTGTCATAAAGGTTGAAAACCACTGATATTATAAATAATTGCGAGACTTGGCTACGAAAAAACGCGTTAGTCAAGTGAAAATCGATAATTTTGTCAAAAAAATATGATAAACATAATATGTTCCTATGTATGTAATGTGTTTTTAATAATGTAATGTATGTAGTATTGATAAAATATTAGTAATAATAATAATAAATATAGAGTATCTAATTGTTAAAAAAAAAAAAAAAATAATAATAATTTTTTATTTCCAATATCCGAACTTTTGCGTATCCGAACTAGGTGTGGTCCCAATTAGTTCGGATAATCGAGGTTCTAAATGTAATAATATTTGTTTAGAAACGTACCACACGGGCTATATCGTCATTATTATACGTTATACGGTTATAACTCGAGTCGATTCGAGTCCCCGGGTATCATACAAATCAAAACGAATATCGTAACTACGAATTTTGACGTGAAAATTTCGAGTGGAGCCGTGGAAAAATCTGCGAACGCCTGTAAAACACTCCCCGGCGAAATCAATCCTGGCGAAAACGCCACCGGGTACAGCTGCTGCTGTGCAGGCGCGTACGAACGAACGATTCGCGTGCGGGCTTCCGGCGGATATTATAACGTCTATGAACGTACATGATTTAAACGCAGAACCCGACTAATGTGCAGGCGCACCGGGTGTACAAACGAGCGAGGAGAGGAGGGGGGTGGAAGAGAGTGTGGAGGCACCTGCGATCCCGTGTTATCGCGTATTATATTGTTACGAGACTCGGCTCGGGCTGCGGCGAGCGAGACGCTCGTGGTCCGAATCTACCGCAGCTTCCCTGCGATCTCGGCGAACGATTGATTCACCGAGATTTTTACACTCGAATCTGCGACCGGACGCGTTTAACGCGAGCGGACGTTATATCTGTTGTATTTTTATTTTCCGACCGACACCATCGCACGAAACGAAACACACAATATCTAATAACGTGATAAACGTTTCGGATCGAAAAATAAAAAAGTTGTGCCGCACGAATCGAAGGAGGTGTGATATTAAATACCGTATTTTCACCGAATGCGACTCGATGATTTTCTAAATAACATTAGGAATGCACTTGATTGCCATTAACCCTTTCATAGCTTTCGACGCATATTTCGCGCGTCAATGACGAATCACGTTGACATGCCATTAACGCATATAATATGCGTTTTCTCGTTTATACGTATAAATATCTTCTAACCAGACAAACGAATTGATAACGGTTAATTTATATTATTTCCAAAGACGAATCCAGCTATGAAAAAAAAAAACACGGTGTGATAACATTTTCAACGACCCTACAAACATTTTGATATCCAAGAGCCAATAAAAAGCTGTAATAAGTGTTATTTATCGAACTCGGATATTGACAAATGTTTAGAACCCTGGCGTTACAAAAACTAATCAGCAAATTAATCCATTGGTTTTTGTTTTTTGCAGTCGGTTATGAATTTAAGGAATTAAACGAATGAGTTTGAAAGAAAAAACCGAAATAAAAAAAAAAAAAACTATGACTCGTGAAGTACAACTATTAGTTTTACGAGTAGGTACAAAATAATAATATTACACTCGTAATAATTAATGGTATAATGATTCTCGGAAAGTCACCGAGTGCGCTAGTCGTGTGAGACTGACTTCGTGTGAAAAAAAACCTCTAATTTTGTAACTGACATGAAAAATCTCAGGGGGGTGTCGATGACCCCCACTTTCCCCCTCCCTCTCCGGGCATCCCTGGAACGGCTGGAACGATATTTTCTAGTCGTTTTCTTTGTTGAACTGTATCGCACGACGACGTGCGTTCCGTACGTTCGTCCGGTCCAAACACGCGAATAAATCATCGCGGTGTAATTATAATAATAATAATAATAATACGGAACAATACCGAGCGGCGGCGGTGGCAGCTACAGCGGCATTATATTGCTCTAATACATAATACATTTACCATAATATACGTTCGTACGCGATGTACTGCAGGTTTAAACGCGGACCGCGGTTTTAATACACCCGTGTGTATACGAACAGATGTGCCGCGAATACCTCGGCAGACCTTGTATTATTATTATTATTATTATTATTATTATTATTATTATTATATCGTTTTAGAGAGTCTCGGGCGGTCATATTGTTGTGCAACAGTGGCTGTAGGACTAAAACACGGTTGATATTATTCGTAATGAACGTGTGCGCCGCCGACGACGACGACGTGGTCACAATGCGAGCCGTTTCCTCGGGTTGGCGTTCGTCTTGTTCTCTCGGCGACCTAGTCTAGACGTACTAGACACTAAAACGTCGCGGACAATGAGCGCTCGGTGAAAGCTCCTCGTGCTCCGTGGATATTCGCGCGGACAACACGCGTGGTGTATGGTCGCAACATTATAATATAATACGCGACACTAATACTACGGTTACATGCACAGCTAAAACCGATTTAACTTAATTCGAATTAGTTAACTCCCGGAGTTAAATGCATGTAAACGGCTGTTAATTCGGTTTAAAATCAATTCGGTTTACCTAAAACGGTTTAGTTAATTCACATTTGAAATGCGCATTGGAAATAACTCCGGGAGTACAAAATGCATGTAAACGGATCACACCACAACAAACGAATCAGGATTGCGATATCAGTTATAAATAGTCATTAATTCATTATTTTATTATGTGATAATAATTTAGTGATAATAATAAGTGTGGTTTGGTGGAAGTGAATTTTACTAATACGGTTTTTAGACGCGCATGTATACATATACCCTAATTCGAATTGATTCAATACGAATCAAGTTAATTCGAATTAATGGATGCATGTAAACAAGGTATAAGACCAAACGGTGAGGACGCGACCGAGTGTTTTTGCCACGTGCCGACGTTTCCCGAACCTACGACGATCGTTCTCGTAGCTCAAATCGTTATCGATCGAACGTGCGGCGTCCGTAAGACGTCGGCTCGTGAGTAAAACATTACATTTACGGCAGACTGAAAACTTAAACGGCGATTTTCAACCGCGTTTACTACATGTTAATATCTATATATTATACCACAGTAGAAATCGGTTATAACGAGTTTCGAGGGCCAGTTAGTTTTTCTCGTTATAACCGGTAGCTCGTTATATGCGGTAAGAACGAACATTCGTTGTAACCGATTAAAAGCGGAAATACAAAAATAAAACCGACGACTTTTTTTAATTTTAGATACAACATTTTTATTTGAGATTAAGTTATACATGCATGTACATACATTAATGCATACATTTATTATTGTAATTGGAGTTTTAATACATAATTATAAAACACTTGAATTAATTTAATTTTGATTTATTTTCTTAAAATAATCTTTGATTGAACTTTGCTTCGTGTTAGAGTTAATCGATGTTTCTGATAAAGACAACGATTTTCTTTCTGCATCTGTACCTTCATATTTTGTGTAATGAAATCTTAAGAAAACACCAGAATATGTAAGAATAATGTTTATTATTAATAAGTAATCCATATCTACACAACTAAAGATAATGTATGTCAATGATTAATCGATCTAAATACGAAAATAGTTCTTATCTTACATGTACTTGTTCGTAGTAACCGGAAGGTGGTTGGTCAAGTTAGCTTTATTTTACTCGTTATAGCCGATAACTCGTAATAACCATACTCGTTGTAAACGTATATTTTAACATGCAATCATATGTGCTCGTGCCGGGACCTAAAGTTTTGCTTGTTGTAAAACGTTGGTTATTTTCTATGATCTATCTCGTAAAGCTGTTCTTGTTACTAAACGTGCACACACACACCGATCTCGATGAACCGTATTCGGTTATTCGCCTCATCTGAACATTTTTTATTTTGTAACATACACCCGTCTCGTTGACAGGTCTTCATATGTACATGATGTTTATTTTTAATTTAGGCACTCGGCGTACATCGACGTGACGACGGAATAACGTTGTCGACCGCTGCGGACAATTTGATGACCCGGTTTCACTAAACTCTACCACGTGATCACTCGAGTTTACACACACCTACGCTTTTGGCTGGGGAAAAATTGACGGAATCGCATTTTTTTTCTTTCAAATCAAATTTTTTTTGTGTGTTATAAGGCGTGGCAGAGGGAACTACTGTTCTCGCACTGCTCCTTCGTCGAGTCTAAGGGCACGGTCGCGTCGCTGTGATAGAACCCGTGTGGTCAGCCGCCCGGGTTCTATCGATGCCGGACGGTGCTTAACCGCATCACTCGACCGTGACTGCGACAACCATTGCGCCACACCAACCCACTACACAGCGTAATATTATGTATATTATTCCTTCGTGTATTTGCTATTATTCTCGATATATAACGTATTTTAACCATATGATGCGTGTGTATTGTATAATATTAAAAACAGCTTTAGTAAAAAACGAGGGCACTTAATGCGTTGACCTTAATGTATTATTAAAAACGCAGAGAGCTGCGGCCGGGTCAGCCCTGCAGCCAAATAAGTATGTAAATTCAACTTTTATACAATTTTTTCCTACCTCTAACTTATATAAATAATATATAACCATAACTCCAATGACTCTTATGCCGACGACATTCATACGCTTTATAGGACGCCGCGTATAATTCAATATTTGTTCAAAATCACTGCGAATAAGTGCGATCATAGTTTTATGACCCGTTCGCAATATATTACGCCCATCTCCGTTTGATACTCACGTGACTTTAGTGTTACCGACGAAACGTTTCGTGACCTGGTGCTTACCTGCAACAAAAACAATAAACATAATTAGTCACAAGATACCGGTAAAAATACACGCGTAAATCGATCAAACTTATAGATACACTACAAAACCCGTTATCGCACTGAGAATTCTACAACAGATGTTTGGTTTACTCCCACCCACCAAGAAATCAGGCAAATATATCGAGTTGTGTGTTTGTCTTACACGATATCAGAACAAATTTTCCCTCCATCAATTCAACGGTGCCCATGGTCCTGTGCATAACAAGGTAAATGATAATAAAAATGAAAAACATCCATTCGATGATTACTTTGTTCGATATGCTCTTAGGTGCAAATAGCGTTAGCATTTGTGAACGTAATGAAAACCTGATAAAAATGTATAGCCACGTTCGATTTATAATACAAAACATAGGCGTACTTAATTACGATAAATCTCACTACACAATTTTTTAATGTACTAACGAGTGCACCAAGGACCCAAAAAGTCCTGCCAAGTGTACACTTCGCTCCGGAGACTATACCGCAAACTTCAGGGGATGCCCAGTTTTCAAAAGAGCTAAAAAAAACACTTTCAAAAGCACGTTCAGCCAAAGTTCCAGAGTCATACGTTCATTCCAGACCGAAATCCTACGTTGAAGCCACTCGGAATCAAGATTCGTCCACGGACCACTTTTCCGTCATACTATTTGATTTTATCATTAACCTCAACTGTCTAATCAGTCCACTAATTACTCACCTCTCTTCAGTTTTTAACGCACTAATCCCCAAAGCTTTATATCTCCATAGTTATTTTTGTAAATTTCCCTCATTATAACATAATAGTCTATCCAATGCTTTATGCTTTATACCATATTAATGTTTAAATACCTATACCGATATCGTGTCTTTGTATCTACCTAATTAAAATCAGGTAATTATATTGCTTACATCATGTTTACCTAATATGTAATGATAATATTATATATGATTGTCGAGCTATAAATAATAAAATACATGAATACATCATATATCGCGTAAAAAACAAGTTGTATTAATACGTTTGACTTTAGAAAGTAAAAAACGGAATAATATTTTTTTTAAATCGAATTTTTATTTATGATGTTTGATATAATATATATATATATATGTATATATTATTTTTTTTTTTTTTGTAAAAAATTCACATAAAAACTATGCCAATACTCGGCGATTAGTACAAATGTAGAAAATGTTAGGATTCTTTTGAAATGTTTGCAGAGATTTTGTCCCTCAATTGTTTCGAGGTAGAGAATGTGCGGTCGCTTTCGTAAAATCGCCGACGACGACGTAGGGACTGCGATTCGTTCACCGTGTGAACTCAGCACACGATAATACGACGGACGTGTCTCTTTTTCACTCTTTTGAAACGATGATGCCCTTCCGCGGTTCGCACGACGTACAATATACTATAGCACATTGTCGTCGTACACCGTTGTGTGCGCCGACAGCTCGATATGCGTACGTACACACAAGTATTCCGCTGTGCCGGTATTTATGCGTTTGAAAACCCGGAGAATCGTCGGGAGATATTACGGCGGCGGCGCGGTCGAGTCGGAAAATAAAAATGTAATATCACGTCAAATATTAAACGCCACGGCGGCGGCGGCGACTTTATTTGTTTGGATTTTATTCCGGCGGGACGACGTTTATTTGTTTCATATTCCCGGCGCCGCCGCCGCCGCCGTACACGATATTACATCATAACGACGTAATGACTTTTATCCGGTCTCGTGTATTATTACGGTCCTCCGGATTGATTTTATCGAGTGCGTTAAGTTTTTTCGGGTCGCGTTCGAACACGATATTTTGGTCCACGCGCACATACATCAAGCAGCGCATCGCGTTATATTGTCTATTTTATTATTGCGTCGGAGTTTCGATCGCAAATCCGTTTACGGACGCAATAATAGAGTATAGTATAATATATAATATAATATACCGTCGAGAGCACTCGTCGTTAAAGTTCATCGCATTAAATTTTAAAACGAGGTTTAATTTCCTTCCGCGTATGCCGTCACAGAAATAAGGTAACCACATAAATAGCGCTTTAATATTATAAAAAATATAGTAATGATAATAATAATCTGATAATCGACAGGGCCGTGGAGAGAAATGCAGGGCTCCAGGGACAAACTCATCCAGGCCTCCTACCGATATCGGTGCGCAGTGGTCATGTTATCTTATCGGTGATCACGGTTTTACCTTTAAAATTATTTTATCGACATTTCTCACTGATTTTGTAGAAATTCAATGAACGGTTTTGTGCAGTGGTGGTCTAGCGGGTGGTAGGATTGATAAATACACAGTATAGTGATTACGTTATGATACACGTGCTAAGCATATCGATGACTATTATTATTTATTTAGATTTTAAATAAATTTATTCCGTCAGTTGGCACCATCGTTATCGGTATGATCGCGACACCATTATTGTAAGCATTTTTTTTTTGTTTTTACATATGTCTACGGTTTATACATCTGATTTATCCACGCTTCATCACTGATTAATACCTATGGTCCAGCATTTAATTTATGGTATGTATTGATTTTTCAAAGAAAAATTCAGATTTTAAACTTTACATAATTTTTATATTCAAGTAAAAATTAGGTAAAATATAGGACCTGATTGCTTTGGTCAGACCCGGGCCCTGTTTGAGGCCCGGGCCCTAGGGCTACAGCCCTGATTGCCCCTCCCTCTCGTCGGGTCTGGCAATCGAACGTAACCACTGTAATCGAATTGGAATGACGGTTGGTGAAACAAGTCCGATTTTATGTTTTCTAACAATAATATGTTAATGCACTATACCGTCGTGTAATAATACAACCGAAGAGCGATAACGCCTCACTTTTCATCAAACACATTTTTCGTTCGCGAAAAATTTAATAAACTTGATCTGACCGTTTACGCGTTAAAAAAAAAAATAAATGAAAAAAAAATACCCATCAGCATACGACGTAAATAATTTTCGCTTATATATTATATACAACGGGGTACATAAATATAAAATTATAATATCCATCATAGGTAAACGTCAAAAGACGGCAACGTCGAGTGTACGCGTAATTTAATGTTTTATTATTATTATTATTTTCTCCGAGTGCAAGAACACGCCTACCTATAACAACGTGATAATATTACGTTATTATCGCCGCCGCCGCCGCCGGTCCGTGGAACTTTTTCAACCGAAATACACCGATAAGAACGCGCGCGCCAGAGGGATTTTTTCCCGTAATATTATCTCGTGCACAATTGAAAATTTTTCATTTCGTCGACGAACACGTCACGCCGGCGCGACGGTGGCCTGTGGGTGTGTGGTGGGCGTGAAAACGCTGCCTACGTCTAACTAAATGACGCGCTTTTCTGGAAGACTACTGCCGTCATAACATCCGACCGAGGAGGAGAGCAGGAGGTCGAGCGGCAGGTACTTGAACAATTTTCTTTTCGCCCATCCCTTTGCCAGACCTACAGTTGAGTCGTGCGTGTGTTTGTATCACGAGCGCATATTATTATATCCGTGGCGACGACGGCATAATCTTTTTTAACACACCAGTGCTTACCCTGCACACACACACACACACACACATCATTGTATGGCACAGGTGCTGCACTTTTCGTGAAAAAAACACATTTTCGATATGATTTGCGTGCGCACCAAACTCCTCGGCTTCGTCGGTGCGCCGCGCGAGAGTGTACACGGGAGAGGTGATCTATAAATACGTACTTATCCGGCACTATGACGACGTTCCGTGGCATTCGATCGTGTGATATATCTATTACTCTTAATAATATTTAAACGCAGTCTTACGTTATTTTGCTCGCCCACGATAGTTCACCGTCTAATCTTTTCACGACTTTTCGTATCCGCGTTGAAATCCTACGACGCCGCATTTAATACGATATTCTTCGCGCTTTTTCCGGCCGTCCGTTGTCGGTAAAGTGTGAGCAGAGGCGCGTATTCGTATCACCATAATACGTATTGTTGTCCGCTACAACTCTGATGACGATTTTCCTTAAGTCTCGATTTCATTGAGTTTCATATCATATTTTTTCAATCGAATTAAAAAAAAAAAAAGAAAAAAAAAGAAAAAGGAAATTATCAATGTCGGAAATCAGCCATGGCTAATTAAGTAAGGAAATGCCGACAATGTCAAGGCAATATATAAGATGTCTACGATTGATAGTCAATATGGGTAATATTTCGTTTATTTATTAAAATATAATTTAAATCAACAAAATAATGTATAATTATTATTATTATTTATTTTCACAAGACAAACTCCTATGGCACTTTGAATTACATAATTTTTTAGCTGCTCGACAAGCACATCGATTATTTTGACATTTTGTTTTACAATGACACCTTTGATATCCCTGGCTTCCAGCAATACTGTTATATATATATATATATATATATACATTGTTTTTCTTTTTAAATTTACGTTTGGGTATACATTTATGTTAACGAACCGATTTTAATGATTAGTATTTCTTTAATTTATTATTTTTTTTTTTTTTTGGCGTCGGGTTCAGTTTAGCTCTAAGTTAATTATAAGATGATTTCATTGGTATTATTTCAAAAGATACACCAGGAAATACTGAGAAATCAAATAGGAACTCGTCGGAACTCTTTAGCGAATAATAGCAGCGTAACTAAAGTGAATTGATTTATTGTGTCTGAATGGTACAATTTCTATACTTCAAAATATACCTATATATATAATAGGTGTAATGATAGTTTCAACATGAAGTATAATTTATGAAATACTTGTAATATGTTGTAATGTCAATTAGATGATGAAGTTAGACTTCTTAATCGCACCATTTCGGACAATGTTCTTTTGTCGTGTGGCTTACTCGATAATTTATTTGATTTTAACTTTCTCTTAAAATATTTAATTTTTTTTTTTAATAACTCGACTTCAAACGAAAAAAAAACAAAATTAACATAAATTAACTAAAACCCCAAAAGTAAATGTTTTACACAACGATTATACATTTTTGTTGTTTAATGTTTAATGTAATCAAAGAAGTTTTGTTTATTATATTGTAGTTATTAATTGTTTAATACATTTCAAGTCGATGCTATTTTGACTAATCTATATTATTATAGTTTCAAATGACAAACTAAACTTAACTCACGTCATATTTTATTATTGGTGAAATCACATATGACTGGATAACACAGATAAGCAGGCATAGCAAGGTATATAATTTTCAGTTGACTTCTTAATATGTTTTACTTGGAACTGACAAAATAATGACAAAATAAAGAACAATATTTAATTACACAAAACGTAACAATATAAAATGAATAAAACATTGTGCACATAATACATTTATTATCAATTTATATTATTTTTAAATTTTTTTTTTTAACCTTTTAACGGGAAGACTTATTTTCAGTTTATCTATTTTTACGTGTCTTAAATAATGTTGTTTTTTACGCATGCATGCATGTGGTCAGATCCATTTTCTCCCTCAAAAATCACGAAAGGAGAGAAATCATAGAAATATTTTTTATTTCTCATGAATCAGAAACCATCACAATACGTAGTTGAAATACTATTTTAACTTAATTCTTATTTTTAAACGTCGTGCATTAGTTTTGAAAAAAAAAACATTTTGACGTATTCAAATTTACAGGTATATATAATTAATCGTTTTTGATGATTTGGTTTGAATTTTTTCAACTCGATCTACAAATAAAACGTGCCCAATAATAGTTTTTACACACACACACACACACACACACACACACACACACACACACACACACACACACACACACACACACACACACACATCTAATTGGAAAACAAAAAATAAAATCGTCAAATGATCGGTGTATTTGCCATGTATACGCGAAGTACTCACCGTGCACGTGTCGGCGTGAAGAAAATCAATGACGGCGCAGGTCGATTTCGCTAATCCACAATATCCTGCAATAATCTCCCCCACGGTTAAGCGGTTGTTCGTGTACACCAGAGCTAACAGTCGGGTTATACGGTGTATACACGACACCCCTGCCGGCAGATGCACCACGGCCGTGATTGTTATTTACTCCGTGGAATTACACCGGGGAGAACTGGTGAAATTTCACGCGGCTCTATGCATATCGATTTCCTCGGTCAAATTTCACTCGTGGAAATTTATTCGCTGCCCGATGTTTATTATCCGCAGTGAAATTTTACCGGAGGCGTAACGAGCGTGCGCCGTAGGTATAAGCATACATGTATAATATTTTACTGCGGTGCCGGTATAAGTCGGGACGAGAAGCGGTCGAGATATCGCCGGAATGACACTCCAGATGAGTGGCAGGCTGAATGGCTGAGAGAGAGAGAGAGAGAGAGACCCGGAGGCATCCAAGTAGATGACATATGCATTCCAGTTTTAGGAATGGACCTCCGCAGGAAAATTTGGGTTAGACTCAACAGAATACGCACAGGGCAAGGCAGATGCAACGAACTCGTGGCGTACAAATTCAAGTTCAGAGAGAGAGAGTCCGGGATGTGACTGTGGTCAGTGGTGCGAATATACAATCAACGCAGCACCTAATCCTGGATTGCCGATTGAGAAGCTACGATGGTGACCTCGAGGATTTCATCAAACTGACCCCTGTGGCAGTGGCCCGGTTATACGCCTTGGATGTACACTTCTAAACTTAAATCTGTGACACTAAACGTGATATTTGTTATGTTTAGCTTGCTCTGGTACCATATTATAATGTTTATGGCTATTAGTTATAAATTTATAATTGTAATAGTAATAGTTTAATTTAACCTTTATGGGAAAAAGTTTTATTATTGCGCTCATTATTTGGCCATACGAATAAATAAATCGCCGGAAATACGTTTTCGTGATCAAGCCGGCTGCCGGCGATGCGAGAACGTAAAACTCGAGAAATCACGGACTCGTCCACGACCGTGGGACTCTTGTATAACGCTTTCGTTGAAGAGGCGACTGATGTCGTGCGGCGACTGTTTGTTATGTCTCGTGTTATGGGCTGAGTAGAGATCGGCCGGAGTAATACCTACGTCTCGTTTTAACTTGTCTGTGTGTACGCAACAGTTGCGTCGGGTATATCGTGTCGACGGCGTAACTACGTTTCGGGAACGGGATTGATGCTCTGTTGGGTACATACGATGAATTCAAATTATGGAACTTTGAAAAAGCCAATAACGAAAAAAAAAAAAATAGAAACAATAAATAAATAAAAGGAAAGAAAATGTGTATACGAAAGACCGACTGAGCTTTTGCGAAACTGTGGGAAATCATTACGGTTGGTATCAAAAGTCACGAGTACGATATTTTGTCGCCGACAATGTGACGGATTATCATCGATACTTCATAATATAATATCTACAAAAAAAAAAAAACGGAAATAACGGATAACGTGATATCATGTTATTTCCTAAAAAAAACTGCCGTGATGACGTTTAAATTGTACATTAAAGCTTCATAGGAGATACTGCGGTTATTTTTTTACAATAAAACACTTTATGCGTTGATTGCCGCGCACAATAACAATAATTAAATCGCGCAAAAAATTTAACGTGTTTGAGATTTTCCGGCGCGTAATTATGTCAAACGTACTTTTTTTTTTTTATTTGTTTTATTATTTTCGTTCTTTTTTGTGTGTGCGTATACGAATTCGTTCAAACAAAGAAAACGTTATGGCACGAGTTAAGAAACGGAGGAGTAAGGAAAATATTTTTATTATTTTTTTTTTTAAACATTTTTACGAAATACGTTTTACACAAACGAAATTTCGTATTTTTTATTTCGTGTAAAAAAAAAAAAAAACAAAAAACAGCACCCGCTTACCTACCGTCGTTATTCGTCTTCAGATCGCTCGCACACTACTGTACATAATTTTATACACAACAGGAATTTCTTTATGATTCGTGCTTACTCTACACCGGAGCGGCGTACACAAAGAGTAGCGCGGTGTACTGCAGTAGTTCCTCTCAAAAGCGTATAGATAATGTAATAGAAACAATTTTACTGTAAATATTATTATTATTATCGAATTTATATTAGATCCACCGAGGCGTACTCCATTAGTCACCGTTACACACACATGTACACACACACACACACACACACACACACACACACACACACACACACACACACACACACACACACACACACACACACACACACACACACACACGCACACACGCACTTCTCCTCTACTGTTGTACCGCCACCGCACGCCGTCGACCGGTGGCAGAGCGAAACGTAATAAAATAAAAACAAACCCGACGAAAGGTTATATTTCTCGCCCCGACCGCACTCGGAGAGAATACGTTTTTCTTTTCGTCACGGCGGCGCGCCGTTGCGACGAATCCGTCTTCATTAGAGACACCGCGCGCCGGCCAGTGCGTGTCTACCTCCGTTGGCCCGACAACGTCGTAACAGAAAAATATCACGACCGGGGTCGTGAATCGCTCGGAACGTCGTTTGCCGTTTCTCTACACTCTTTGTTGTAGACGCGGTGTAGTAATATTTTGCTCGGTGCAACGTTCGATTCATCAATCAAACACGATCGAGCGTATTTTCCGTTTCACTCGTACCAGGTTACCCTCGGGAGATTTTAATTAATGAGAATTGAAAAATAAAAAAAAAGAAATTATTCAAATCCATTCCAAGGCGTTTCGTATCGACGACTCGTTCGATTTATAAAAAATGATCTCCCTCGCAAAAAAAAAAAAAAGGTAAATTCGCACGTCACTGCCACACATTTTTGTCGCTATACGTATGATTATCAGGTGTAATGCGTTGGCCGGCACGAGCAATCGTTAAAAGGATCGAGAACGAGTAGTTGATAAAGAGAGAAAGTGACAGTGAAAGAGAGAGTGAGAGAGAGGTAGTCGAACGATCTTCGTTTTGTCCTCAATGCGCACACGTGTAACCTATATATCGCATTTGCAAAAAGCTTAAACATCGATCGAAATGAAATAACAGACGCGCGCGCGTTAGTTCCCACTTGTACGCATAAGGTCATCAGACGTTGAGACGTACAATAAGACTCGATCGAACGCGGAGATCTGCGACGACGGCGACGACGGTGTAAAAGATCGAAAGAAGAAGAAGCGCAAAAAAAAAAGCGAGCGAGCGATAAAAAGAACATCGATTTCGCCAAGTGACGCGATGCCGACTCGCAGCACACACGCACTACACTATACACTTCAATAGACCTTTTTGACGCTGGCAGATTTTCGTCTCACCAAAGAAAACTCGCGAGTTCGAGTGATTTTTTTTTTTTTTTTTTGCGAGCGCTAAAACCAATCTCTTACCGTTTGTGCGCTTCGCCGCTGCACTGTCTCTCCGTACGCGGCGTTTATTGATTTTATGAAATATTGCACGGCAGAATTGTACTTATATATATATATTTTTTTTTGCACCCTCAGAACGTTATTATCATTTATCAATACGCGAGTTCCGCTATCACAAAAAAAAAAAAAAGAAAGAAAAGAAAAAAAAAAGGAAAACGAACAAAAACGCTTTCATGTCGGTTTACCAATTATTTTTCAAAACGATTTGTCATATCAATTAGGTTAGTTGGCGTGTTGTGCCATTAAAGGGGAAAAAAACGCTGACTTCGGTCGAGTCGACTGACTGAGGGACGGAATCTTGAACACCGCAAGTAAAAAAAAAAAAAAACGAGTTCTTCGGTTTTTTTTTTCATTCAAACATTTTCAACACGTAATTATTGCCGGGGGCATAGCACTGAAATCACAAATATTTCATCTCGTGACATCATAGCGACCGATGGTTTCGTGGTACGATTCGTACGCGAGTATTTCCCAATTACTCGCTACCGCTAAAATTACGCACGTCTTGTCGTGTACACAATTATCAGCAGCAGTGTTGAATACGGCCGTACATGTTTACTTCGGCAGGGGGTGATTAATTATAGCTAATAGCTCTCTGAAATTTTTCTTCACCCCTCTTCCTCTCCTGTCGAACTTGAGCAAATAAACAGTACAGATAAAAATAAAATTTGTAGGTATGGCCGTAACAGGAAACGTCTTCACGAATAATAATCATAATTATTGTGCAATTTTTAAACGCAACTTTATTGAATACAAATCATTTTGCGATACGTATTCAAATACGAGTATAAAGTAACGGAATTAATATTATAAATGACGGAATATATCATAACGTTGTACCGTACCGAGGAAATAAATCAAACAAGACGACTCACAGAATATGGTTTCGCACTGAAAATAACCGAGTGTTATTGTTTACTTTTCAGTGCTAATTAATGTGAAAAATACAAAAATGTCCTCACGTGTACGTATTTAATACTGCAGTTATCGAACGAAACAATTGAAAACACGATATCATTCAAGCTTTTTATTTTATTTTATTTCTACAAAATGAATTATTTCATACCTTTTAGTTATAATTTTAATATTGCGTATATTATTATTTATTCACTCCTCCGAACAGTTATTAGCTTCAATTCGACAGTTTACAGTTCGATATTTAAGTGGCGTCCTCGTTTGGCTGTTTGCTTGAATAGGTACAATCGTTCGTTTGTTCTTCAAGACATGCAATTATATACATAAATATAAAATATCGAATATCATATAGTGACGTTGTTGTGTTGGTATTAAATTAATGCCATATCTCACAGTGCTCTAACCACTGGTAGAAAAACGTGTGAATTAAACACTGATAATCAACTCCATTGTACCAGTTGTACAACAAATACAACGCACACGCATAGATAATGTATTATGTCGTATATAAAAACGTACCTATACGGACGCGCGGGTATACGAAATATTAATAATAATATTATTATTATTATTATTATTATTATCATTATTATTATTATTATTATTATTATTATTATTATTATTATTATAATTATCATTATTATTATTATTATGATATCTCTACCCGTAGCGTTCGACCAACATAACGAACGTTTCCGTTTTGTTTACATGAAATAATAGCGAATGCATTGTCGTGCGGTTTTAAATACGACTGGCTAATAATAATAATTCGAACAATATATAATGGTATAACAATATAACACGCGCGGATTAGACTGTTAAGAGAACATAATTTATGCAGTGTATATAATATGTGTATACGCCTATATACGTATATGCGTGCAGGGCCGTATTAACCATTAGGCACTGTAGGCACTGTGCCTAGGGCCTACGACGTATGGAGGGCCTACGAAAGACGGTTAAATTTAAAAAAATAATAAACATTATAAAAACAAGATCTTTTGCGTCACTCAAAATCTAAAAACAGTCTAAAATATATAATCAAATTGTTTACATGAGCGCAATACCTATATTGTTTAGACGACGATAGCTTTGCGATGGCCATGCGATACGGAAATTATTATAAGAGTATATTATTACATTATTGCAGTATATCACACCTGAATTTGAAACAAATGTACGCGATAAATTTGAAATACAAACAGTTTTTGTTATGATAGATTCCTTAATTGTGGAAATTAAAAACGAAAAGAAGCATACACAAAATTAAATGAAAGGTTTAGTTGTTTAACTGATGACAAATCAACCAAAAGTGAAATCGAAATAAAAGCGACTAATTTAGTTCAGGTACCTATATCCATTAGATCTGGAAAATGATTTTGTAGCAAAATTCTAATTTTTGTAAATTTTCGTGAACCAGGCATGGCTGTAAGTGACATGCTTCAAAAACAAATTGAAAAAAATTAATGAAAAGTTTTCCAAATTTCAATATTGCTTTTATAATTTATTTAGCGATAGTTGGATCTTCTTACGGAGGTGAACGGTCATTTTCTGTGTTAAAAAGAATTAAAAATTGGCAAAGATCTATTAGTCAAGGAAAATTATCATCTCTAGCCATAGGCGCAAATCGCAGGGGTGCTAAGGGTGCTTAGCACCCTGAATTTTAATGCTAGCATCCCGAATCCCGTGATTATAACTTATAGTACTACCATCTGGTCTGTTTCCTGCAAAAAAATTTTGGTGCTTAAGCCCCCCTGATATTTTTAGGTGATTTGCGCCTATGTCTCTAGCACTGTTGTCAAAAGAGTCAGAACTATTGAGAGAAATTAGAAAAGATGATATCATTGACGAATTCGCCAACGCAAAATGCCGAAAAAAAAAATGTAATCTAGATATGTTAGTGCTCATTAATTTTATTTATTTGATAAAATTAAATATTTGATAATTCCATTGTAAACTCATGACGCTGTATTAATTTAAAATAATATAAAATAATAATATTCAAAAGTGGCCGTTATGAAATTCAATTTTTTCAAATTTCAATGCCTAGGGCCTACGGATGGCTTGATCCGGCCCTGTATGCGTGTATAATATGTATTCGGCGTGTCTCACGAAGATTTATCTATTGCGGATATCTCCCGAGAAAATGAAAATAATCGAATTTCGTTAAATCGAAAGAAAATTATTTTATAGTGTTTTTTTCCCCTGTTAATTTTTGACGTTTTATCTTTTTATTTCATAAAAGTATTTCGTAAAGTCCAAATGTTCCGGAAAAATAAAAAAAAAAAACTTGATTAAATGACTATAATATTAAATTAATACAATTTTTTTAATTTTTACTTATTTATTTTTGTATATATACAAAAAAAACCAGGATTTCTTTACCTTAATTATTATCCACAACTGGAGAGGTTGGAAAGCGATAAATCTTCGTAATTCACTTTGTATAATATATTTTATGTAAAATACAAATAAATAGGTCATGTTTGTTTATTCGTCACGTACACGTCCAAACACATACGTACACACACCCACGCGCACATAATCGAATCGGAGGGAGAGGAAGAGACGACACGTTAATTCAAGCCACACAGTGCACCGAAAGCGTGAAATACCCACAAATTAAATTCGCGTTCGTCGCGACGACCTACGGGTGGTGGGGGGTGGGAGGCTGCTGCACGCGGGGCGAATCGTTTTCCGAAAACGTTTCCCTACCGGCCGGATCCGAAAGGGGGCGAGAAAAATTCCGACCGGCGACAGTGATTTTGATCGGGATCGTGCCCGTGGTAAATAATATTTCGTCCGTCGTCGTCGTTGTTCGCGGGGTGAAAAACGACAGGCATCCGATCGAACCCTGCCGCCCCTCGCTTTCGAACATAGCGTTTATTCGACGGCGGTGAACCCGAGCACGCGCGCGAGCGCGCCCGCGGAGGACACTCGTAAATTCTGTAGCGGGCTTACACACTGTCACGAGACACGCGTGTAACGGCGAAATGCATTTCCGCGCAGATTGTCTCTGCTTGTTTCACCGTAGTGATGAATGTTCGTCGTATTCAGAAAGCGACCGTTCACGTGGATCCGTTCTCGCGTGCGCGCGTCTATAATACCTATATATTTTTATTTTCTATTCTGCGACCGTCTTGTATTGTAATGCTTTTGTTATCTCGCCGTGACACGCGAGTGTGCAGCAGGCTACGACGGACACGATGGCGGAGACAGTTAATCGATTTCATAATATTTTTTTTTCTCTTATATTTCTATCGAAACGGCCCCGTCAGGTCTTTGTCGATATCTTTTCGCCTTTGGAGGGGTAGAAGTGTGGCGAATTACCCCCTTCTCTTAAGAAGAGAATTCTCACGTGTGTGGGGACTTCACTCCCAGTGGAGTGGATCCGGGGGGGGGGGGGTCAGTGTAGTGCAACCAGAACGATGGCAAGGGAGAGACTACAGAATTAATTGTGCAGAATGTTTTTTGCACTGACCCGGGTTCGAACTGATGACTGCGCGCGTCGTAGCGAACTGCGTGACCACTGCACCACGTTCCCCCGTTTTCATAATATGAAAAAAAAAAAAAACGTTCTATAATGCCTATTATTGTTGATACTGTTATGTTTTTTTTGTTTCTAAACAATATTAATAATGTTTTTATTTCTATACATTTTTAGTCAGTAATGGATTCAGTCGTTGTTTGCATCTGTACGCAGGCCCGTCGCGACGGGTCGTAAGATATTTCCCGCCCTAAAGCGAACGTTTTAATGCAGACCTTCGATATAAAATTAAATAGGTACGCGAATAATATTGTAATCACCAAATGTGTATTGATGTACTGATTAATCACTTTGAATTTGACAAAACCGTAAATATACAATATACAACTTCAAATATCAGAATAAAACACGAGTACACATTAAACACGGACACTATTTGTTTAGATAAAAATCAAAATAAGTAAAACATTTACAGTGATAATAACATTTTGGAATAACAGTGTGGAATTATCACAAAAATGAACTTTTTTAGCCTTTTTCGTTGTGAAATCATGTACGGTATTTTCCAAGTTTAGTACTTAAAAACAACTCTGGTTCAACCGATGAAATCGGTAGTCCAGTTAAAGCTCATTATTCATTGACAATGAGTCATTGTAAACCTTAAACGATATTTTATAAGTATTAGTTTAAAGAAACTTCTTGCAGCAGACTGTTACTAGAATCGTAAGAATGATTCTTGAACTAATGGTAATATCGTGATAGATTTCCCGAAGTCGACGACTAAATATTATACTCGAGATTTTTACTCGGACAACTATTTTTCGAAGACTCGATAATTCCATATTGCCGCCTCGATCTCTTTAAAATATTTTGCCGCCCTAAAGCTACACACGGCTTGTTTGTACTCTATCGACGGGCTTGTCTGTACGTTCCATGGGTGTAGGCAGGAAATATTTTCGGAGGGGGTTTTGGTCTAGAGCTATATTAATATTATAAAACATTAAATTTATATATGAATTATTTTTTTTAATACGATCGAATACCATTAAAATATTTTGTCCGTATAAATTACAAATTTTAAAATACATTTACAAATTATAAGATAAAACCTTGTTTTCTTGGCTGGAGTTCAAAAATATTGATTAATTCTTCCGGGTCAACATTCATTTCACGATGAATGCTTAGCAAGGCAAGTTCAGTTAATCGTTAATTTCCTGTCGAATTTCTCAAATATGATTTAATACGTTGTAATGTTGAAAAAGTTTTTTCTGCATTAGTAGTTGATACGGGAAGTGTAGAAATAATAGTGAACAATTGTTTTATATTTGGAAAAAATTCAGAATCACATTTTCAAAATACTTCAAATTCCGAGGATGATCGACAATCTTCTTTTTCTTTACCCATTTGGATTTCCACAATAAATATTCCGATTTAAACTGCTGATGATCCTAAAGTATTGTACTATACAACTACGAACTCAAATAGTATAAAATGTAAATTGTGGTTTCCCACAAATTATGCCTAGTAGTTATTACATAAAATGCGAGTTAATAACATTCTCGAACGAATTCACAAAAAGCTCAAAATTATAATTTTTTTAATTTCGGGGGGTGTTTGAACACCCAAACCCCCCTTACCTACGCCCATGGTACGTACAACATGAAATGAGCTATTATTATTATTATTATTATTCAAACCGTATCATCAATCGTCATGGAAAAGACGATTCGTAAAATAATATATTTACACAGCGATTCGATTTTATACTTCGTAAGCAGCTTACTTTCATCGGTCGAATCAAAAACATTTTATGAGTAATTATTAAGCTGCACGAGATGGTCTGAACGGTTTGAACGGTGCGAGCCATAAACGAAAAAAAAATCATAAAATAATTCTCTCTTGAAATATTCACGAATCCACGATCTCTTGATTTCTCGTCCATCGAGTCGAAAGTATAGCGTATAGTGTACACACATACACACACACACACACACACACACACACACACACACACACACACACACACACACACATACACACAGAAGCGCGGGTACGGTTGTTGTATACTTTTAGAAACACTCAATTTTCTATTCGTTTTTCATTTGTACGCAAACAACAACAACTACAATAAAAACAATAATAATATAATAGAGGGTCTCACGCGCCAGCACTTGGTAAAAATAAATAACGTAATCGAACAAAACTTTTTCACGTCCGCGTCGTCGGGTAAACAACGCGCTTGATCTCTCGCCCGGTTCGTCGACGCGACCGTACACGTATCACGGATGCACTACTAAGCGTGTTGCACAATTTGAATGCGTCGTACACGCAGGTGACGTGGAGGCGGAGGAGGTGTACACACAGTTGATGCGAAATATTAGTTTCGTCCGCGAGTACAGCGTCGTAATAATACGAAACGTAGACAGTGATAGTAGCGTATTGGCGAAGCGCTCAAGTGGCGCCCATGGTAATCGAGTAAGGTTACTCTCGGTTAATTATTTCGAATTTCTAATCGAAGATTTTGTTTTTTTTTCGTTTTTTCATAACATCAAATCGATCGAAAATTCAAAGAGGCCGAAACAAAAAAAAAATAAAAATGATATTTCTTATTTCGACAACGTTCAATACGGAAAATAGTAAGGACGGAAACGGCCGTTCGTGGAGTGATATTCACAACAACCGTTTACAGTATTGCAAGAAAACAATCAACTTTATCGGACGATGCGAAAGAAAAAAAAAACGATTGTTCGTCGAAAGTTCATCCGATTCGTTGTCACCAGTCATCAGAGGTGGATCGAGAAGAGGTTTCAAACTGCGAGAAGAGCGAGGGCGTGTTTCGACTCGTGGTACATTTCCGATCCAGTGAATTTGATCGCTGATGAAAGCACGAGCCGGACGAGAATCGGCGGAGGTTTCTGATTTCCAGGTCATAATATTATACGAAACGAGAGAAAAACAAATCACGTGTGAATCTACGACCTCCTCGACCCTGCGGCGGTACTGTAACCACGGTATGTACCGTTTCAAATCTACATTTCTATCTGACGTCCACGAGGTTGTCGATTGCGAATTTTCACTGTTTTGCGTGATATTACAATAACGTCGATTGCCAAAAAAAAAAAAAATATATATGTATATTTTTATATAATTCTCCAAAACTAGTAAAGATATTGAATCCCAGATATGTTTTTGTCGGTCACTGTTGTTATTTGCGACCTCTTTTTTGTATGCCATTGTATCGATTGAATTTAAGAATTATTATAATATTAAGATTATTATCAAATGATTTTATTTCAAGTGTCCCGAAAGCTTTATCATTTAAAAGCCTTAGTGTCTAAAAGTGTTTGAAAATAATAATATTGTAACAATTCTACATTTTAGGTATAAAATATAATAATGTGTACGTATATACTTTTCACGTAGCGAAAACTTGACTTCCAATAAAATGGCTTCGGACCTCAATCTAAATTCCGAAAAGAACTCGTATGATTTTAGACGCTTTTCAAAGTATAATTTAAAAATCAAAAAACACTAAAGCGGCCAATGAAATGCAATTTCTTTATACACTCGTATGCAGTCCATGCGTTTTTATTGTTTTAATAATCGTACGACATGACGTCGTGTTTTTACGATGCGATTGATTTTACGAATTTACAAACGTACGGCACAACAATGTGCTCTAGTAATATCGGTAATTAAATATTACATGAGAGGACAAAGAATCCAGTGGTTTGGGCACATTATGCGAGAGGGTGATGATAAGATAACCAAAAAAGTACTGTCTTGGAAACCTACAGGTAAGAGACCACGATGACGACCGAGGAAAAGGTGGATGGATGTGGTCGAGGAAGATCTAAAAAGGATAGGAATTGAAGACTGGAGAAATATAGAACATGATCGAGAGAAGTGGCGTGAAGTAGTGATGGCGGTAAAAACTCTTGTAGAGTAGATAAAGCCAGCAGAAGAAGAAGAAGAAGAATAAGAAGAAGAAGAAGAAGAAGAAGAATAAGAAGAAGAAGAAGAAGAAGAAGAAGAAGAAGAAGAAAAAGAAGAAGAATATCGGTAGGCATCAGTGGCGGCTACAGTGAATTTACCATGTGTATCCAAATGCTACTGCAGTACTGCAACCATCGTTAATTAGAGCAATACAGCAAGATAATTATGTATACTATTTAATATTTACGCTCTATTATAATATAATACCTATAATATTATGTCAAGCAGTCAACCACCTACCCAGAACCCACCCTCCCCATAATCATGTGTATCCGTCGATACACTTGAGGTATAGGGTAGCCGCCACTGGTAGGCATAGTTATACGCACGTGGAACTGACGATTGTACGAAAACGACAACGAAAACGACGATAATGCGACGCGATACGGCCCACGACTGTGCTCGACGGGTCGGGTACTCGTATTAAATTACGTACGTTTCGCTCGGCCGGTAAGGATACGCGTCGGAGGACTCGGAGGAAAGAACGGGCGCAAACATTATTGTTGTTAAAATTATTATTATTATTATTATTATTTTACACGTGGTCGGCCGCAGCAATTAATCTGCCGGGCGCGCGGCTACGAGTCGAGCGTGAAAACGACCGGCTATCGATCATCGTGGCCACCAGCATCGCCGTCAGGCACCGCGCGCTAACGACGACGACGACGACGACGATGACGACGGTAGCCACAGAGGCTGTGGAGGCCTCGGAGGCTGCGGAGACGGTGATAATCTTCACGTCATCGTCGTCGTCGCTATGTCATGAGTCACGGCCAGTCGACGCCGCCGTCAGACCGCCAAAGTTTATTCATATAGCGTTTGCAACGTGTTCATAAGATTACCGTGTTAAGTACACCGTTCGCCAGGCGTATCAAACTCAAAATATCAACTGGCCCGTGTGCGTTGAATTGTTTACCGTGCGTGTCACATTTAAAAATGTGTTGAAAGAAAAAAAAAATACCTTTTTTTTTTAGAAAATTTGTTGATTTTATCGATCAATAATACAGCTGGTATAATCATATTATGTCTAACTAGGTGTTTAATTAATGGTTTATTACATTTTATAATATGAATTGAAAAGAAAATCAAATAAATTATTTAAGAAATAGATATTCAATGTAATTTAAAAATATGACTCAAAATTATCACATTCCATAACAACAGATGCAGAAGAATACGTACCTACCTACCTAGTTATCACATTGTGATTAGAGTTTACCAGTAGAAAAATTACTATAATACGTATTTTAAGAAATAGAACTTTTTCTAACATAGATTTGACATAAAATAAAAATATAAAACTTATTTTTATTTTCTTTCTCGTTGATTTTACTGAAATGTTCATTAATATTGATGACATAACACTATACTTCGAGTTGGGTCCAACGTACATTACAAATTTGAACACTGCGTTTTTGAGAAAAATTGGGTTTTGCTATGTTTTATAAGGGTAGACTACGTTCACGCCTAAATACCATATTTGAGCCAATGTAAAAAAAAACAATGTTTGCGCATGGTACAATTAAATAACGTTAAAATATTTCTTTGCGCCAAAACATTAAACATTAAAGAGTTTGGTAACAATGCTGTAGAAATAATAATTTTATAGAATTTATAATATTCACGACGTTATCTGAATTCATAGCTATCGACAGTAAATTAATCCTTATGATAACGTTACTTCTTTTTTTTATCCGAGAGTGATTTTATTATTTCCTTTCATTTTTCAAATACATAAATACTCGATCAAGTGAAGTACGACTGATTAGCGTTTGAGAAAATGGCTTATTCGAGAATCGTCGTATGGAGATGATAAAAATGATCTATTTTCAAGTTAGATGTGCTAATAAAAAGTGTACTCACGTGGTCTGTACCTCTAGCGGAAAATATAGAAATTAAATTCCCCAGTTGCTGCCATATTGATTGAATTGTTTCTGGAGACTACTGGACTCAAACGTGTATTTCAAGGTAATTTTATTTTACTAAGGGAATCAAGGGTTTCCCGTATAAGTACAAATAAGGTATTTAGGCGCATACACGACCTTCCCGTTGTATGTTGGTAATCCACTTTTTTTTTTTTTTTATTTGGTATCACGCCAAGTAATAACGGTAATTCCTTTGTGTTATTCATAATCTCGATGGTCAGTTCGGGTTACAGTCTTTTTTGCAGGTAATGAGGAAATGCCGATTCGTCGGTAAATTTAAAAAACATCTGTTTTAGACGTTGCATACGTTCGTGATAATATTATTATGTGAGTTTGCGTGAAAAATAATCATTTTACGAGCTGTAATAGTGTCGTAATATTTTAAACAGTAATTTATAAATAAATGATATTACTTACGAGCAGAGAGTAACTGTAAAAATTATTACAATTACGTCGTCATCAGAATATTATATTTTCTTCTAATTATCGTTCTAATTTCGAGTGCCGCGATCGCAACGACAACCCCTAGATGTTATGGTCGTCGTCGTTCGGACACCTCGTTAAAACGCTCGTAATTTGGTATTCCGTTTGAGATAACCTAAGCACGAGCATAGTAATAATAATAATAATAATAATAATAATTGTCACCCCGTCGAGACAATGACGACAACGACGACGACGACGACGACAACAACAACAACAACAACAATTATCGTACGAGGCAGCGTCATGAAAAATGCATATCACACGATGTCACGTTGATGTTAACGTACGTGAAAAAAAAAATGAATAAATAATAATAACAATAACGAACAAACACGATTTTTCGAAAATAATTACTGTAGAACGCGTCGGTCGCGTACGGTCATTAGGTATACGTGTCAGTGCCGTAGCTAGGGGGAGGCTTTCGGGCTTAAGCCCCCCCCCCGAAATATCAAATTGGAAATTCAGAAATTGTATATTTTATTCGCCTGTTACTGGCATGAATCGTTACACGTTTCATACTTTCATGTATCCATATTCGACCATGATTTTAGTATTTTCTATTCACTATTAAGTATTCAATTTTGTATAGTATTTTATTATTGTGATAAGGTAAGACGTAAGTAACTAGAGATTCACAGAGATCTCCATATTGATTCTGAAGTAATTATTAATATGTTTGCTTCAAAAAAAGAAAGAAGATTGGATTTTAAATTATAAACAGTTGTCTAATTATTTATTTCTTTGGTTATTATTATTATTATCAAAGTTGGTAAAATCTGAATTTTTAGTAAATGAGTAAATTGAAAATAAATGAAAAGAAATTATAGGTATTAAAATATAACTTTTTTAAAAATCATGTAGTACCCTAGCCCTAGCAAATATTATAGCCTCAAAGACCCGAAAGGGTTCCGAAAGGTATGGCTGTGACATTGCATTGATCATTGATCATTTTTCGCTCGTCCGATAGCTGTGTGTGTGTGTGTGTGTGTGTGTGTGTGTGTGTGTGTGTGTGTGTGTGTGTGTGTGTGTGTGTGTGTGTGTGTGTGTGTGTGTGTGTGTGTGTGTGTGTGTGTGTGTGTGTGTGTGAGCAACGTGAACAGTGTTTCTTTCAGACATTTTGTCCCAGGGAGAATCAGAAAGTTTCGAGGGTGCAATGTGCATGAAATATAAAATACAGTCAAAGACAATTTAGATCTAATCATTTCGTTAATAATGTATTATTTTAGTATTAATAATAATAGTAAAAATAATAAAGTATAAGTTTTTTTTTTTTTTTTTGAATTTACAATACATTATAGTTTTCATTAAATAAACGCATCATCCAAACAGGGAAATATCGTTGATAATTAATTTTAAAATAAGGGTCCTATCACTGGATTGCACAGATTGTAAATGTTATATTTTTTTCTAAATAAAAGAAAAACAAAAAAAAAAATTTAAAATAACTTAAACTGTTCACCTGTATACCTATAATCTGATTGTTTCCAGCGATGCGACAATAGGAATTTAATTCTAAAGCGATTGTCAATTTGCATGAAGCATATTACTTTTAATTCTCCTAGCAAACCTGAAATAAACACTGAACGTGCACATGAGAACACAGACCAACGAGCACGATATACGTAAAATATACATATATGTAGATATATGTATATATAAACACACGGTCGTATACAGCGTAAGAACATGTTATTACGCGTTGGAGGACGGACCGAATATATCGTTTTCGGTCCATTAACCGGCGGCGCGTTAAGCAAAATAAAACACGCGAATCTCGACGTATACGTATATACGTACGAGTAAGACGACGTTTCCTATACGTTCTGTTATCGCGGAACACGGCTTTTCAGGAAGCTCTCGACGAACGCGAAAAATAAACCGGCGATATTCGCGCGGAACGACACGTCTTCCGAGGTACTATGAAAAATAGCGTTTAGCTCTACTACACGGTTCGATGGGCCTTTTTTTTTTTTTTTTCAGAAAACACAATCGAAGAAAAACCGAAAAATGATTCTAATCAGATATTTTTTTTTTTCCCCCGAAAAATACGTTGAAAACCACTCACGAAAAACGATTATCCCCCCCCCCGGGACCTCCTGGCGAAACGTAAACGATAGAGTCTCTTCCGGCTCGGCTGCAGTCGATTTAGCGCCCAGGCTCGCGACTGCCGAGGAGTGTCGCGCGAGGAACGTCAAAGACCCGGAACAATCGTCGTCGTCGTCGTCTTAACCACCGCACAGTGGAGTATTTGTGAATAAAATCTGGCCATAAGTAAAAAAAAAAAAAAAAAAACCGCTTAAAACCATGGCAACGCTAATTTTCTTAAAGTTTATTATGTAAAACGGGACCTTATGAACGTTATGAATCATAGTTGTTGATGGCAGCTTAAATAAAGCGTTCAAAGTTCAATAGGCATTGATCATTTTATTTCTTGTTGTTTCGTTTAACGTGTACTATTTAATACTCAGTATGCGATTAAATAAGTATTTAATGGCGGTTTCAAATAATTATTATGTTTAGGGTAGAAGACGAGTTGATATTTAGTTGGTTCAAATGTTCAATGTCATATATAATTTTTTCATATTGTAATTTAACATGTCATTTATTTTTGTTCACAAAGGAATTAATATTATTTTTGAACAAATCTTAATGTGTCGAGCGACGTCAAGCAAAAAAGGTTGGTTTCAAAATATAAAATAGACACTAAGTATTAGATATTTGAAGCAAAATGTTCCGCTTATTCACGCCATTTAGATAAGCAACACTTTAATAATGCGGCGCACGTGACATTATTTTTATACAATTTGGATATGTCGTTGCAGCTAACGTAATTGAAGGCACCGGTGCAATAACCAGGTAAGTCCATTTTCATAAATTGTTCAGGAGACAAAAAAAACGTTTACAAATTTGGCAAATTAACCAAACATTAAAAACTTGGTGTTATTATTTGTGTAAAAATAAGACACACCAAATACATTAATTTCCTTTGGTGATAATACTTTTTCCAGGAAAATAATTGATAAAAACTAAAAATCGTTTATAAATACAATTTCAATAGTTGCAATAACAAGTTACGTCCAATTATGGTTTTGGACACATCTGGTTATTGCAACCAACTAGAAAGCAAATAATCTGGTAGGTATCCATAACATAGTCATAATATTATATATTATATTTATACAATTTTTATATTATAATATTAGGTATTAATTATGTTATAGTTAAATTTATTTAATAAAATGTATTTAAAAAAAAAAACTATCTTTTTGTACCTGATTGTTGCACCGGATAAAATATCTAAACTCTAATATAATTGTTAAGTGCAATAACCAGTTACGTCCGGACATATTTGGTTTTTGCACCTAATGAAAAATAAAATGGTATATATAATGTTTTTACGGATAAGTCCGGACATACCTGGTTATTACGACCGAAAAAAAAAAAATGATTTTATAACTATATCTCTCATAATAATGATCGGACGTACCTGATTGTTGCGTCTATCGATGCAGAATTTTTTTATGTACATTTTTGTATTAAAAACGAGTTTTTGAAAAATCAGGACTTATCTGGTTATTGCACCGGTGCCTTCAATTATTATTATTTATACAGATAAGTAATTGTTGTTTGTTTTCGATAATACCTGAAAATATAATCCTAATAATAATATAAAAGTCATAAATTTTAAGTTTTCGTATAGGACCGTGCGCGCGCATCTCGGCAGAGGCGACGGGAACGAAAACCGAACGAAACGCACACGCCTCGACGCGCCGCTGCGGGTTCACCCAGGTCTCATGGTCGCGGGCAGACGACGCACTCGAGACGCGTACGCACTCGAGTGCCGGGTCTCATCACGCCCGGCCGTGTAGATCGGTTCGAGAATCGCGACGATAGTAATAATATTATGACGACGAATGATTCGTCGCGGTTTCGTCCCGGAGGATCGAAAAGTTTTCAAGTGGGGACCTTTCCGTGAAATTTGCAATGTCTTCGAAATGAAACGCATTGAAAATTTTCGATATCACACTTCACGGACCGCGGAAACGTACGAGTACGTCAGTAATGCGATATGATATCACACGTTGTGTCATTAGTGATTTTTTTTTTTTTTTTTACTCGATAGAATACCCGAGGCTGTTACGTCGTGAATTTTTAATACTGCTTAGTTATTATTCAAATATTTTATTGCCAATGCTTTGCTCGTTTTCTGCCGTTTTTAGTGTATGCTATTGTGGTGATAATAACGTATACGTATTATATATTATAAATCTTAAATATGTACATGACTCGCGCACGTATATAAATAATCGCCGTCGAAGAAAGTTTAAATTCTATTTGGCTATAATCTTTAACGATTTTGTTTTTTTTTTTTTTTGGTTTTTGAAAAATTTATTTGTTTTTGTATCATTTATAGGTTGTTTTTTTTTTTATTATTATATTATACAACATACCGACACGATTGTCGTGCGTGACGAAATCAATGAAACACAAATTTAAGGTTAAAACATGTCTGGTGAAAAGTTCCAGTGTTTTTTTTCGGAAAAATTTATTGAAAACACGAATGTTTTCAACAGAATAGTGAAAACGAGAAACTTTGAAATCTTTGCAAACACGGCGTGCCGGTCTAAAAAAAAAAAATCACGAGCGCTCGTTCGTATTGTACGCCGATGTTCGACTCGAGGGTACGTATATTATACACACTTTGTATCAAATGATTACACCGTCAGACGTCGTCTACACCAGCGTTCTTCGAATCGTACGCGCACGCTTATATACATATACACACACACACACACACTCACACACACATATATAAATCATATGCAGCGTAATATTGTATATACTCAATACGCATGACGCGACGTTTCTCTGTACGTGACGTCGAAAACAAATTATAATCATATACGTGGTATAATGATTACGGTGCGAATCCTTCGAAACCGTCTAACACACGTATCCGGTTGTTCGCCCGCGAACAACTGTTTCAACGGCTTGTTATAATATCAAACGAGACTGCACGATGAAAAAAAAAAAAAACAAAAAAACGGAATTGGAAATAAATTAATACTACATCATTGGTGTTGTATGGTTAAAAACCGTTTTCCGTGTATTCATCCGAAGAATCGTACAGCGATACATTTTAGCATATCTGTTTTGAGGGGAAAACGCGCGGACTTAAGAGAATTCGTTTGCTATTTAAAGGCGTTCGTCGCACAGTGGAAATTCGTTATACACACTTAGAAAATAGGATAAAAAAATCTTCAACTACGTGAAAAAATCTCAGATAAGGGGGACGATATTATAATGATAGAAACCCGTTTTCACATTAAATAATAGATTTATTATTTGTTATATATTATAATATACTATCATATAAAAGATTGCTTTTTTTTTTTTTTAAATAAGACGATCTTGACAAAATTTTCGATTTAATCGACTGGTCGGATTTTCAGAAGTTGCAGTAGAAATACGGGAGGTTATAGGAGGGTTAATTAAGCAATAAGTTCGGTGATGGAAGTTCCAATAGTGTTTTTTCACTGATTTGATGTATAAGTTTCTATCCTAAGGTCATTATTAAGAAAATAACTGAATTATTACCAAAGAGGCAATGTAATGAACGAAGAGCAATAGATTGAAGTGCTTGAACAGTGCGAATTCGAGAAGGCTTAGAACATCCTTAAATTTGAAATCCGTAGGTCCGAACGGGTCTGAGAGAGGACTTGAATTCAATTATTCTTGTATTAATTGACAGTTTTGATTTTAGTGCGGGACGGAGCAGATGAAGACGACTGTTTAGTATTTTACTCTTGGCTTTTTAGCGTGGGTCTTAAGTCGGCCTATTTGTTTTTAGTGATTCTTTACGTTTCTCGTGCAATTACATTATGGTTGTGATCGAAAGGTGGGACATGTGAATAAAGTAGAAGTACGTCAGTTCAATTCAATTATATCTCAATCATGGTTAAAAAAAATAATTACTATTATAAATATTATTATTATTAATATTATTTTATATCAAATTTTTATCTTATGTTTTGGGGGAAAAAACATTTTTTTTATAAAAAAAAAAAATAGAAATTTTTTTTTAAAAACGATAGTTTCCCTTCCTACGTCCTGTTTCCCGAGGTGAAAACTAACGCAGTGGCATGTTCCCATGAACAGACGTTCGAACATTTCCGTGTCGAACATTTACAAACACAAAACTACACTCAGTGCTCTGCCACCATAAGCCGTACGATTGTTTGTCGATATTAACTAGGGGTGGGGCTCGAACTCTTCGAACTCTCGCACACCTCGAACCTTTAAAAAATCCGAACAGTTCGAGAAAAAAGTAAGTTCGAATTCGAAATCAAAAATATCGAACAATTCGAGTTTAGAATGTTTGAATTTTCGTATTACAATGTTTAAAAATGTATAGTTTAAAGTTACTATTCAATTTGTAATATTTAAACAGTTTTAACTATAAAGTATAAAGTATAATTACTTATATTGTCAATATATCATTCAGTTCATTGTTACATAAAGAATAAAGAATACAAATGTTAAAAAAAAGGTTGTTAAATACATTCTTAAGAATATTAAAATTTATTGTTTTTTTTAAAGATTTATCTAGTTAATGTTAATGAGTTCTAATGTACTTGTAAGTTGTAATTAAGTCAAACATTCATAACTGTATATTATATTTTCTGTATAAATTTTTTCGCATGGTAATTATTACCGGATTTTCGCATGGTAGTAATTATTACTTGTCCAAAAAGTTGAACCAGCAAATTTTTTAAATCAGATTTTTTTTGATTAATAATACGACCATTTTTGTTATTATTGTTAAATTTTCTGATTTTTTAATTTTTTTAGGTTCGAAAAGTTTGAAAGTTCGAAAAAAGTTTGAATAAAATTCAGATTTGAGTTCGAGCCCGAGTTCGAACAGTTCGAGAAAAAAATGGTAATTTTAGTTCGAGTTCAAAAAAATTAATGTTCGATCCATCCCTAATATTAACAAATCAACTTCAAGATCAGGACGTGAGATCGGTCATACACTTACGGCCTGCCACAAAACACGGAGGTATCGTTATTGACCTTATGTTCTGCCCAAAAGGGAAAATCGTGTCGGTTTTCGGAACATTTTATACAATGACGTTCACGTGAAACTTGTAATATCGCGAAGAATAATTGCGTGCCAAGACCAATATCGATAAAAAAACAACAGCAATCGAGTGGTCTCGCATTGACAAACCAGGGCGTTAAACTCGTCCGCGACCCGTTTTACACTCGACACGTAGCGGCACTTTTTTCACGATCTGTTTATAGACTCGATCTCTTGTCTGTGGTGTTTCTCCTACGGTATGTATCTCGTTTTCCGCGAAATCCCGCGAAACGGTCGAGTTTATATAAATCGGGGCATATTAGGGGTAGGAGTACAACCTACACGGTCCGTACGGTGCGTCATAAATCGAAAGTGTTTTCACGGCGACCGACGCTCGAGTAAAAAACAAAAACAAAAATAAAATCGACGTGCGCCGGTGTTACGCGTGCTCTCACGGGTAACACGGAAACACGGTCGTTTATCATGTTACACGAGGCGTTTAGGATTCCGGGATCGTTTTTACGGTTTAGACCGAGCGGCGGCGGCGGCGGCGGCACTAACTGGATGTTTTATTACCGTGGACCGGCGGAGCCTGTGCTGCCGCGGACGTTTTTGAAATCTAGCCGAAACGGACACGTGCGCGCGTCCGGCAGCGCATCCGAAACGCGCGACGCGTCTAAAGGTCGATTCACACATAACAGTGACGTGAAGTGACGTAAAGTGACATCAGTGAGCTTCAGTGAAAAAAAAAATAAATTAATAGACCGTGATAGACCGTGCGTGTTCACACGCGTGCGACGCAGTGAAGCTCCGACGTTCACACTGCTCGTCAGGCATCCGTGATAAAAAAAAAAAAATACGTCGTCGCCGATATTTTTTGTTTTTCACGGACGTCAAAATACAAATTTTAACAGTGAACAGTAGACACGACTGATCACGAGGAGGCACTGATATGAAAAGGTACGGAATTGTGAGGATGGAAGTGAAAAATACATCACGGATGGCACTGAACACGGAAGGCTACGGTCACGTCACGTCACGTCACTGTTATGTGTGAATCGACCATAATCCGACCCCGAGTTCGTCGTAACGATAACTGTGCCGCCGGAGGGCCGACCGGACGAGGGATAAATATCAATACCGTTCGCCGCGTGGCAGAGGCCGTTTTTTTTTGGTCCTCGAACGCTTGCCCTCACGTATCGTTTATGTCGATGTCTCGGGAGTGGGTGTGCGATGTCACGTGAAGTCGGCAAAGTCACGAAGATAGAAAAACGGGTTGAAAATATGATTATCAACACCGTAACGTACGAATCGACAAACGTTTCTTAAACCGTGTTGATTTTTATTCACATGACGACACGACAGTTTAGTAAAATTTTAGTTTGTAATCGAGTTATATATTCCGGACGTATTCACATCAATTACGTCGAAACATCGGTATTCGCAATCGAAACAGTAAACACAAATGTTGTCTGACTGATTTCCGTAATTATCGTACGTGTTAATAAAAATCACTAAAAATATTTTTTAAAAGTCCTTTCCTAAATACGCAGAACATAATATCTCTGATTTTCTGTTCTTTTTTTTCGATACAATAAAATATCTAATTTTATCTATTTAAAACATACACGTGCGATTAATCGAAATTGAATATAATATAATATGTTTAATGACCATTACTAATAAAAAAATCGTGTCTTATTTATTTATTATTATTTTTTTTTTTTTATTCAAGCTTAAATACCAAAATTGAAAACAGTTAGTATACCTAAAATATAATGTATATGAAAAAAAAATCGATTTAGTGAAGTGATAATTACGAATAATAAAACTGAATTTCGCACCACACAAATATTTCGTTACGTCAAAATGTGTGCTGAAAAAATTGCCTACGATGTACGAAAATTAGGTATTGGTGTTCGGCATTAGTTACAAGGATGAAAATCGTACGTGTGGAAAAGTAACGCTGAGCGCGTGTTGTGAGCACGTGCCGTCCGCACGGATTAATTCAAGACGGTAGGTGCATTTTTTTAAAAAATTTTTTTTTTTTATGAGTAATATCAACTTTTTACGTACGTATTTCTTTTTTTGCCGTGGGTGAGTGGATCGGTCCGGACGAGTCGATGAGAAATCAAAAGAAAGCATCAAGGGAGGAGAGGACGAGACGCACGGTAAGATGAAAGAAGTTTTCTTTGAAAATCGTCGACATACGACGTTTCTCGTGGATTTCTTTGAAAATCGTACTCGTGTCGTATACGTATGCATAAAATAGTCGCGTGTATGGTTCGATCGCGAGACGCTTTTTAGTTAAACTCAATAACGTTACACACGCATCACTCGGTCCAATAGGAAAATAATCCACTTAAAGTTTTTTGATTACGGAATCTTATTTCTGAAACTAATTCAACTATATGGCATATGATATATACAACTTAATCTCGTTCGCGAAACTACCGCGGAGTAAATTAAAATTGTGTTTACTAAACGCGGATAAGGATAATATTATACGGACCGTTACGTTCTGTTTGCGGGTTCGCGCCGTTAGGGGAAATTGTGGTTTTATTGTGGAATTTATCGCTTTGTGAAATATTTCCCGGAGATCGTTATCCGTATTATTCGATCGGAAACGGTTAGGTTTCCGAGTAGCGTTAAAACGGCGTCTTCTTAAAACTGTTCCGAAAACCCGCAAAAGTCACTGGAAACAGTGCTTTGCGCGGGGTAGCGATCCAACGGTAACGATTTTCGAGAACGTCACACGTTTTATTCAACACGGTCGTTTTGACGAGAACCGACATAAAAACGAATTGACCGACGCAAAAGAATATCGATTCGTTTTCTACGCGTATATTCTACGGATTTAGCGACACGGAAAATGTTATGGTGAATATCGCGATAATTCTGTTCGATCACGATAAACGAGAAGACGCAAAGTGCTCTTAATAACAGTCTTGTTTCTCGAGGTTCTCTCCGGTATTTTTTTATTTTGATAAAATCGGCGATTTTATTTACACGGCGGTGGGCTGACGTAAAAACGAGATTTTTCGTTTTTAATTCCATCAGTGTCAAAAGCCACCCCTCGGCGGCGCGGCGCATCTATATACCCGAAAAACCCCGAGTCGAATCTTTGTTCGTTAATTTAATCTGATGCTCTTTGTCATATTCGAAAACGCGATATCGCGATAAAATATCTTAAACGAAAATTAGATAACAATGAACGTAATTTTAAAATAGCACGAGAAACGGAGGAATAATTTAATTTATTATTCCCGAGCGAGAAAACGCACAGTAGTTAGTAGCGTTACCCCGGTCGGTGCGCGCGCATGATAAATCTTGATTAATGTTCACTTCAGAGGATCATTATTAAAATCACTGTTTAAAACCGTCTTTGGTGCACATATTATTGCGCACACTGCAAAAACATCGGTTAATTAACTAATTTACTTAGCGCGGAGACGTTGAGCAATCTCACCACACGTAATAATATTGTGCGAATTCTCGAGGTTTTTAGGAAAACAATTATTTATGTTTTTTTAATTACACGATACCAGCAGTCGGGGATGTGTTTTGCATATTATCAAGTGATACATTAACGTTGGTTGAACATTAACGGTATCGCACACTTTAAAGAACGCACAGTCATCGCGAAATAAAATTAATCATTTACTCAGCCATAGAATGAGAAACGATAGTCGACTCAGATTATAACTCCGAGCCGTCTCTGTTAATTATTATTCGGATTTATTTTTTACGACGGGTATTGTAATGTCGAGGGGAATGTATATGCTTAAAAATGTTATTTTTTCAAAAAGTCTCTAACTAAAAAATGTACTATCGATATCAAACTCTGTAAAGGTGTATAATATGTAATGTAAATAATATTAAATATTTTATGTGTATACAATACACATATATACATATTAATATATACGATGAGTCAGATCTATTTAAAAAATCCATTAACTCTTTTTCTATGTATTATTTTTAACCATTGTTTTTTTTTTTTTTTTAATGAATATTCGAATCATGTGCTACAACCAAATTGCATTTAAAGGTTTTTTTATTTTTAGAATTAAAATAAAAACATTTTAAATTTTACCGTACCATTTGGTAAAAATTTAAAATAGCTGTTTTGTGAAACGGATTTTCAGAAAAATTTTGGTGCTCAAATCTCTATCAAAGGTTAATCCGTTGGTTTCCTATGATTTTTTTAAGTTTGGGGCAACGTTAATACTTTTAAAGTGTAGTACATGATTTGATTACATTTTTTTGTAGATTAGTACAATCAATTAAGTGGACGATTGAAATTGAATTTATCCCGAGATTTTTATTATCTCATGCCGCATTAAATTCACAGTGATTAAATGATAGAATATTATCACGTTTATATGGACAGAATAATATTTGTAAATGACGTAAACGATTTCATAAAACGATTAATCGAAATTATTTACCTAATCTTGATAGAACGTACACTGCTGTGTACAATGATTTTTATTATTAAGTTCTCATTTTCAAAAAGTTAAAAAAATCATAACAAATTGATAGTCAAACATTTAATAAGATATTTTGAAACCAGAATTTTTCTACAGGTCTGGTTTAAAAAATGGCTATTACGATTTTTTCCTATGGTAAAGTTTTAAGTTCTAAAAGTAAAAAAAAAAATATTTAATACGATTTTGTTCTAGCGCAGTATTATAGTATTTACTAAAAAAAAAAAATAAAGTTAAACATAATGAATAGAAAAATATTATTGCATTTGTCGAATAGACTTGACTCAACTTGTATATTTATCAGTTAAAAAAGAAAAAACCCGAAACAGTCAACCTACCCTAACACATCTTGTTTGACGAAACGTCTTTCAAAATTATACATTGGACATACTAATTTTACAAACCACATGGTTTTGTTTTATACCACATAAAAAGTTCAGTATTTGACCTTTTTGAAAAATACTTCACAAATGGAAAATGAAACGCTACACAGGTACAAGATCAAAAGACGTGAAAAAATAGATAGATTTCAAAAATGTCAAGGGTGTCATGAGATATTTGAAGAGATTCTTACAATAGGACATCTCGGGTATTTTTAATTAGTTTATTCAAACGTCTCAGCAGCACGAAATTCAAAATGATAATGATAATTTTGGAGGAGTTCTTGACTTGAGATATCGTTACAGTTGAGTTATTTCAATGCTGTAACCTATTGATAATTTTATATTGCAGACGTGTTATCTTTGTTGATATAATATAGAAAACGATTTTTTATTTCTTTATTATTATTATTTTTTTTTTTTTTTTGATTTTATTCGTGTTGGTGCGAGTATAACTCGTACGAGAACGAAAATATTCACAAAAATAGGTTTTACGCCACGTGAGCATGACGCTTTGTGAAAATATTCTGGAATAAACTCGCGCGTTTATAGAAAGTACGGATTGACGTGGGATCGGTCGTATGCGAAGACTATTCAAAAAGTTCCGAGATTCGGTTCAAGAAAAAAATACAAATACAAATCTCAAGTCCCACACTATTTTTGGAAGTCGACGTTTTCAAAAATGATTTCCCCTCGATAAAAACCAAAGATCCCAAACGAGTGTTGTCGGGTTTTTTCCTAAGTCATTACGAAGCGCTCCAACGCCTATATTCGCTTTCGGATTTGTCTGACATTTTCTCGTTTTTCTCGCCCGACACCACCCCGTACACGAGTCGTGATCTCTGTACGGTTCGAGTTTGGAAATCGCAAAAAACCCACTCTATTGGCCCGTCGAATACGGTACGAATGTCGCGGCAACGCTATTCGTCTGTTAACTTTCGTGTCGAACCTCACGAGTGAACCCATATGAATATTTTTACCGAACTCGTTGGTTCGGCTGTCGATTTCAGATCGCTTCGCACTTTGTCGTGAATGCGCGTCGCCTACACTAACATAATATTATATCGATACGCAATAAAAAGCCAGTCAGAACGTCGTCGAGCGTATTCAGCAGACGAGGGCGAACGTCGTTAAATGCGTTAAAATCACCAGAAGACTATATATGACTACCGAAATATCGGCGATCATTCGTCACGATGATGTGAGAAAACGCTGGAATTCGTTCTTTGACGGATTTTCGGATTTATTTATATTTCTTATATTTTGTAAGTGCGTACCGAAAACCACAGACGTTTTTGGCAAAGAAAACGTATGGAAAACACGTTTTGTACCCGTCCGCGATAAAAAAAGCCCGAAACAAACACTGTCAGATCACACGGTCACGTTAGCGCGTGACACGCACAAAGGCGTGTGTAGTATCAAGTTTAAGTAGACTGCCAAACTTTTGACGATCGAACCTGCTGACTTCGAAAAAGTGCTAATTTTAACTACTCAATCAACAAGTATGATTTACGGTTACGTTGAAAAATGTCTATTAAACACCTATTGATTTTACCTCGTCGGATTTTCCGACAATATTATACAACAATAAAAGCGATGCAAATATGAAACGATGGTCTTAAATAATTTTGCTACAATTAAATAAAATTAAAACGAAAAACGTTATTCGATTATGTTGTTTAAATATTGTATAATATAATATATTTAACGTATTGTTTATATTATATAATAAAATATTATATATGCGAAGAAAATAATAAAAACGATAAACTAAAATTAACACAACAGTTTGCTTTCGATTATTATAAACGCGAGTTTGCAATTCGAAATCACACTAATTGAGTGGTCACTGGATGCGTAAAATGCTTAACTAAAATATGATTCGGTAAATTTACCATTATGCTTGTAAACTGTCACGTGGTAAATCTACGTAAATCTCGTGACTCGCATCACTAGCTTACGTTTTGCGACCTGATTGCGAAAAATAACATGGGATATAATCAAAATTAACTAAATCTTATGTTTTCAAACAAAATAGAATAAAAAATATACATTGCATAAATTATGAAATCGAATTTCATTATATTCCTACACGATTGCAATCGGGAAACAATCTTAACTAAAATGTACTCGAAAATGTATTTCTTTTTTTTTCTAATGTTTAGTGTTTTGGTCGTTGTTCCGTAAACTGCTGTATAATAAACTACGACTGAAAAAAAAAAGTTGTCAGGATTTCGGACATTCAAAAACGGAGAATCCAAAGAATAATCAAATATATTGGGGGGGAGAACCTAACGGACACGAGGAGATTTCGAAAACAATACTAATGGAAAGGTGCGAACCGACAGGATCCGAAATTCACACGGGGTCGACACGAACACAACCCGGTCGAAAGTTCCGAAGACTTTTCCGAAGAGTTGAGTGATAATAACACCAGAAGCTCGTGGTGTCACAGACGTCGACATCTCTCGGAGACCGGTGCTACACACGAGAACGTCGAGATCGACGGAACAATCGCTTCGGCACGACACAGAAACGATCGGGGCCGCCTAATCCGTTTAATACTCGTAAATATCAACATAGTCACCGATTCAACCGCGTTAATCGGCCTGCGCCCGTAGTACGACAGACGCGCGTACAGGGATAATTCCCTCACTGGATCAGACCGGACCATATTATTATGCACAAACCGACGCGCACATGTGCCGGTCGTTTTACGTTTAAATGTACGATCGAATTAAAAGTACTTTTTACCGGACTTAGTCGATCGCGCCGATTTTTTGAGACTATATACCTGAAATGTATACATCTTTTGCGCCGGAGCATTTAGGGCTGATAAAAAATTATTCATCTTTTGCGCCAATGATTGTGATTGATTTCTTTTTTTTTTAAGATTGTAGCATTATCCTCGATGAAATATAATTTGGCGTTGTAATTCTTAAAATCAAGGGCGTAACTGGCAAAAAATTCCAGGAGGGGTCCAACATTTTTTAAAAATATACAATTATTATTTAATACAATTTATAGTTTATAAATTATATTCACCACTAAAATGTTTCTACTTTTAAAAATTTCGGGGGGGGGGGGGGCTGGAACCCCGTCGATGTCACCGGTATCTGTTGATATTTTCAAATCTAACGGTCCAATAGTGAACGTTCAAACCGTGTATAGTGTACGGTGCATTCATTTTTATACACCCTCTTTTAAAATATTAATTTATGAATTATAATATTATTGTCTTTGTTATTGAAGATGTTAAAAATCACTCAATACGATTTTTATTTTTTTTTTTTTTAACAAAAATGTTTGATTTTGGTCGTTTTGGATTGTACGTAAAACTTAAAACTTATAAATTATTCACGGTCAATACGAAGAGCTCACTTTGGAAATAACTCCGTGTACGATGAGTAAATTTTTATAAAAACTCTGTCGGGGAAAAAAATTATCGGGGCGTATTCGCCGTCGTGATTTCACGCGTGATTTGATAATGAAAATTTAAGAATCGATTGTCCGAGACGAAATTCACCCTCTAAGCGAATTCTAATTTTTTTCCGTCTCGTTCGATACGATCAGAGCGAAAATTACCGTTTTCGTCAACACTCGTGTCCGTACGGTCTGCGAACACGACGACTCGACGCAGTTTTACTGTCGTAGAACGCAACGGACGCGCGTGCGGTTATCCGAGCACAAAAAATAAACATACAGATCAGTATGTAGTCGTTATCTCGGCTCGTGTGATTAATTACGACGTGCGGTAATTAGAAAACACAAACAAATATTTACCGACTTCGCAGAGGGACGCGCGCGTGGAATTCAACGTATAAATATTGTCTTAGCGTTCCGTTGGAAATTAGATTATGATAATATTATGACTGGCACTACTCGCGTGTCTGAATCAACATCAAACTACCGTGCACACACTACATACGCTGCGAGTGTGAGCGGGTGCGTGCGTGCTTGCATGTGTGCTTGCATGTGTGTGTGTGTGTGTGTGTGTGTGTGTGTGTGTGTGTGTGTGTGTGTGTGTGCGTACGTATGTGTGTGCGTGTATGTGCGTACGTATGCGTGTGCGTGTGCGTGTGTGTGTGTGTGTGTGTGTGTGTGTGTGTGTGTGTGTGTGTGTGTGTGTGTGTATGTGTGTGTTGATTATACGATCAACACGATCACGAGCCGTTCTTACGCGTGCTTGAACGCGATACTCAATCGAACGCGTACTTACATACACACTCATACACACTCACACACACACACACACACACACACACACACACACACACACACACACACACACACACACACACACACACACACACACACACACACACACACACACACACCGTAAACGCGTAATAATAATAGTATCATTTCGACGCTCTCGCGAAAGATCAAACGGTACGTATATTCACCGTGCAAATATCGCGCTCTCTTTGGCGGTCCGTGGTCATTTGATATCGCGGATCATAAGCGATTTCTAGGAATCCTTCCCGCAGCTATATTACAGGCCAGCCCATCGGAGGTGCGAGTGCGCTTGAGTCTAAAATACGAACGGCGGACGAGGTGAATATTCGTCGTGTATACGCGCCCGGGAAAACCGTCGATTGTGAGTTGCAGTTATTTTCACGAGTACTCATAACAGTTCGTGTGGTCGACTGAAAGCCGACCGGTATTCGGTCGGGCGCCGTATCGATTTGAAAACTTTTTTTAAATAAAACACGATGTGGCTTTTATCGTGTAAAGATTTTTTATCTTTTACGGTAGCTTCCCCCCTCCCTCGTCTGAAGCGTTTAATTCAAAACGGTACAATTAAAAATAAATAAATAAATAAATAAAACATCATAATATCATTATTATTAGGTATTTTAATTCCACACAGATCTGTTACTGTACGTTTAATAAGGCGACAACTTTTAATCCGTTTAACGTCTTTCGGTATTTTATGTTTTCAAACAACTATTGCAACCACTTTTTGCAAAAAATTGCAAAAAAAAAAAACAATTTTATCTATTCCTATCCACGACGATTTCCTCGTTTTTTAGTTTTTCTAAACGTTTATCTCCACCGTTCGTCACACGACATCACTCGACCATACGTTTCGCGTGCAGAGCCACGACATCGTTTGTTATCAACCGGTGCCGCCGGAATCGGCAAACCATTTTTTTTTCGTCGTTTTTGCGTCACGCCGACGATACTCTCGAGAACCACCTGGGATCCGGTGATTTTGCGGGTGAGCTCCACCAAAACACACGGTTCGCGTTCGATTTCCCCCCCCCCCCCCGCCGATCACTCCTCTCGCCCACACCGTTAAAAACACCAAGCGGAGGATTGCTATTCGAGTTCGTATCATCATAATAAATAATAATGAATCACCGACGTTTATAGGAGAGTGTTTCGTTTTTATTATTACCATTATTCCCGTGAAAATCGCGTTTCCCCGGCGAAACCCTGTTCGGCACACGTACTCCTCCGGGGAATCTCGAGCAAAACACGTTTCACCGGCGTTTCACTCGGCTCGTCCGAATCCGCGTGGCCAAAGATCGCGTTCGCCCGTGCAAACTTCAGCGAACTTGGCGTTCGACGACTGACGGTTTTAAAATCGAGTATCATTACAATATCATACGACAGTGATGGTCAACAATATAATTTTTAATATCGATATCGTATCGCGATATATCGATATTGTAAAATTATCGCAAATAATAAACGCACAATGCACAAAACACGTACTACATTTTTAAGAACGAATAATCGGAACCAAATCGAATGTATAGGAATTATCTGGCATCAAGTACTGTTGTTTCAATAAAAATAAAAGATAAAAAAAATATAGTTAAATATTTATAATACCACCTGGCATCTAATAGCTATAATAATAGATAGATAATCCGTTATACACTATAATTTATAGGTAGCTAAACACTTATTTACGATATCGGTTTATATCGATAACATTTAATTCGATATCGAAAATAAGTCACGATATCGATGTCGTATCGAAATATCGATATCGTTGGCCGTCACTATTATATTATGAACAGCGAGTGTCGCGTGTCACGAAAACGTCCGGGATCCGTGTTTTTTTTTTCTCAAACCATTCTGCCGCGCAGCTTGCTTTTATCGTTCCGAAGAGTTATGACGGCGTCGTCGCACGGTTCGAAAAAGTCGTCGCGTCGTCGTACCGAGTCTCGAGTACGTTATAACCGAAGTGCCGCGTTTAGATATTTTACACCCAGGGGCAATAATTCACAGGCGTATTTAATAATATGTTACTCTCGTCACTCCACTGTTTCGTTTTCTTATCGGATACAGATTTATCGCCGTCTACAGTGTCCTGTAGGCACACACGCCGCATTTAATAATTTCTATCAACGTGTATTTCAACAACTTATATTATGATTATTTATGATTGAATTCGACTTTTCCGATTTGTTTTTTCTTTATTATTGAGCTACTGCATAGCTTTTATCACAGGTCTGGTGTAGCGACTGAAAAAAAAATGTTCGTAACGAAAAAGCGTGACCACTACCTGTGGATCCCGTAATCCCCCTCTCTGTCTATCGCGCGGCGAACCGTATTGTCATACCAACAAAACAAACTCATTTTATGAGAAAAAAAAAACTTATGTTTCATATTTTAGATATCATAGGCCTATAGTTTCTATGATACAAATTCCTGAATAACTAGAATAATAAAAAAATTTAAAATTATGTCAACTTCTTATTTATTCAATATGCAATAGCTTTATCGCGGCAGTCCCCGAATGCCACTTGTCTTTTTTTTATTATTATTAAATATTACAAAATTTAATTACCTGCAATAGCAGTACACCGAATACGATGATTGCATATTACGTCAGTGTCCCGGATTTCATTATTGAGGTTGGATAAATACACAATGTACGGTGATAACGTTATGAGGGAAACGTAAAAATGAATGTTTCTAATCATTTAAAATTGTTTAACCAAATAATAATATTAAAAAATCGAGTAAATTATGAAATTATCGTGTTGTGAGTATAATAGTTGCCAAAATGTGTGTATGTATTGTACGCGTTTCAACAGTTAGAAAATAAGGGTGCGTAGTTAATTCGTATTTACATTTTCTCGTATATGAGACGTTAAACCGATTTCAATGAAAATGAGTCGGAAGACTTCCAATAATTATTAAAAGTATGATTGACAAACCAATTACACTTTTACAGTAAAGCAACATAGTAAAATTGTATTGTTAACAAATTATTAGTATCTAAAAATTTTCATTAAAAATTATTGGACGTTATTGTTCTTTCACGATTAAATATCAATAAATTACAATATACGTTTTCGCCGACTATATACCACTGATTCATATATTTAAAATTATGATATTATATCCGTTTATTTTAAATGTTTTATTAATGTACGACACGCGGCATCTCGTTTGAATTGCTAAATAACACCATTATAATGACGATTTATTGCCGTAGTAACATCGGCTTATGTATTCATAACTGCATTTGCAGATAGTCTTTTCGCCTATGTTGGATCTTAAATACGATTTTATGCATTTCAAGACTGATAATGATATTATTATCTCTCAGTAGACAATTTACTCACTAGAGTACAAAATAATAATGTTAACATTTATTTTAATATTTCTGTTTTTCTGTATAACTTCATACTATCTTTATCCAATATTATATAACTTTATGTAACTAATAATTTGTATATGCACAAGGGTTCAAACCCGTAAAATAAATAAATAAATAAATAAATAAATAACGTTCTCAAAAGCAATATCATAACGGGCGGTATTGTTGGAATGATTAAAAGTTGATTTTCGTCACAAAAAATTTCGTCAGAATCGTCACCAGTGCATTTTTTTTTTTATTATCGTGTAGTATACGGCAATGTATATAATATGTTTTGCCGTCCACTGCAACATTTTGGCTTAGGGGGAGATTGCCCAGGTTACCCCCCCCCCTAAATGCGCTTCTTTACTACCATATACTAGGGCGACGACGTGCGACGTGTCCGGAGAGTGAAGACGTCGTCAATCGCCGTCCTTCGGAATGCTCGGATTTCGAAATCTAGCGCCGTAAACATTTTCGTGTTACGACGATTCGACCGTACGCGCGCGCGTCCGTGTCAACGCAGTTTTATGTATGGCGCGTTTTGTCATCGATCGAAGTTCGCAGTGACATCTCGATCCGATGAAACGATATGTAACATCGTTATTATTAAGGCTCGGATTTATGTGTATTTATGAAACCAAAGTATGTACTTATGCTATCAAAATATTTACATAAATATGTGCTAAAAAACTCAAAATATGTATTTCACTAATATGATTTACTTTCACAAGTTAATATTAAATTTCATATATTAATTATCTTGATTACAATTTATAACATGCACGCATTTTAAAATTTTCAAATTCAAAATATCTTCGATTTGGTCGTTAAACTGCCTTATACCGACTAAATGATCTTTCGACTTCCACTGATGTTATTGGACAGTACTGCATTTTGACTATGTCTGAAGGAGTAAGTTCTTCATCAAAAGAAACTTCAGAAGTACGACTAGTAAGACAATTTTGATAGCTTTCATTTGTGCAAAACAAAATTTTTTTGGTAGAATATTTTTTACTTTGGTATTTATAATTTCGCCAATTTTTCATTGTATTTTTTGGAAAAAATAGAATTATTGATAAATATGTAAAAACATGTACTTATGGCAAAATATGTAAAAATATGTGACATACAATATAGTCCATTTCATTGGAAATGCTCAGGGACAAATTTATCACTTACCTAAATTAATTTATCAAGTCACAGTAAAAATATGTATTTACATATAAATCCGAGCCCTAGTTATTATATACCATCGTTACACTCGTAGGCTAGAAGAAATAAAGTTCACACGCCGAAGAAAAGTAAAACGAATTTAAAAAAATTTTTGTTTAAAAACGATATCTTTATATTTCCGATTCTGAACGAAGCGTAGGATTTCTCGACTTCACATTTTTTTAAATTTTTTTTATTTTACCGGAGAATTAGTAGTATGACATAGTATAAATATTTATATAGCATTTTTCTCAGTAATACGATACATAATTGATAAGATATTTTCGAAATACAGTATGGTTTATAATTTCAAAAGAACACTTTTTCCGGTCAGACACGAAAATAGTTGAATGTCCATCGAACGATATCAATAAAAATTCTTGGAAAATTATTTTAAATAGCCAAATATGTTTTGTGTTACAACAGTACGTTTACACATCTGGATGTCACATATTACTATTGATAAAAGTCTAGTTTATAATATATTTAACACATCTTAAAGGATCGACGTAATGCTATATAGTTTGATAAATGTTAAAATGTTTGAACAATACAATTTTGTTCAAGTAAGTAGCTACTGATTGATTTACTCGAAGATTCCCGAGACCGGGACGAACGGTATACTTAACGACTTTAACGATCAATACCCGCCATTGTCCTCGTATACCGATCGCGACATTAAATACGTCCACTCCGCTTCTCGAATTCCCGAAACATAACTCAAAATGTTTTCGTTAACTGAGCTCATTTAATATAATATCTGTGAGTTCTCCAAGAAGTATCTGGATTCGTCCGTATTATTGGGAAGTAGCAAACAATAATGACACGCTTGTCTGCGATACATAAAGGAATTTTAAATTTGCCCTTTATTTCACAATAGAATTTTTCAAAGGCTTCACCGAAAGGTACCCAGGATTACACTTTAGCCATGCCGAAAACGATTTTGACGTCGTCGTGAATCTATCGTTTCGCTAACACTTTATATACGATAATTTGAAACGTCGAACTTAGAAATATAACCGTTCTAGTCTAGCGGTTCTCAAACTGTGCTCCGCGGAGCTCTAGGACTCCGCGAGAGTAGTCTAGGGGCTCCGGGGCTCCCTGGGCATATCTGTATTCATTCAATCCATTATATAACAGAATATGAAAAATTCATTGAAACGACCGCCGTTTCATCTCTAATTCTTTAAAAACTTTATTTGATAAAATATCATTAACAGATTTTTGGTGCAGTAGCAGTATTGCAAACGAATATCGATCTCTGGCTAAAAAAGCTACATTAGCTCTTCTTCCTTTGGGAACAACATATCTGTGTGAAACAGGATTTTCATCATATGCATCAACGAAAACAAAATATCGTAATAAATTTGATGCGGAAGCAGACATGCGAATCCAGGCTAAATATTAAAATACTGGTCAGTAAAAAAAGCCAACATCATGGATCACATTAAAATCACTAAATATCAAATTTTATAAATCACTAAAAGAGAATGTTCTTTTTTACTGTTAAATTAATTAAATAATTTGTGTATATGAATATTTTACAGAAAAAATAAATAAAAAGCAAATCATATGAATTGACATCATTTTGTATGAATTATTGTTGTCTCAAATAGACATTTCTGATTTTTGGGGCTCCGTAATTTTTTTTAGGAACATAAGGGCTCCGCGAACAAAAAAGTTTCAGAACCGCTGTATCTAGTCGAACGATTGGTTTCACAAAACAGTTCCCGAACATAACAAATTTTTCCTAATAAATATAGACTATTTGACACAATAAGGCACTATAGTTACAGGTTTTTTTTTTTTTTTTAACCACGATGAGCGTGTAGTTGTTTACTCCGTGATATTTTAAGCCGCTCGAGTAAAAACATTTAGATATTTTCTGGATACCACCAATAGGTGAAAATCTATAGATGAAAATCGACGGAACGATTCACGGTCGGTTTAGTAACTCCAAATCGAGCATATGACGTATTCAACTTGTATAATATTGCCAAAAATGTTTCACTACCCTTAAATTATCACTCCGGTGACACCCACGCCACGCCGGTTGTGTGAATATTTCTAATGTCTACGAATACCGCGTTTAGGTTTTTTTTACATCACTGCTCGTGCAAAAGCGATACTTTATTAATCACCAGTTCCGAAATGGCACGCGATCGTTTATCTTTGTACGCCGCCGTTCACGATCACTGTTTTCGCGTCGACAAAACGTCCCGTAACTGGTTCTTACCTGCAACAAAAATAGAAAAAAATACTTTTAGTCACACGACGCGAGAACACACTGCACCGTGTCGATGGATGTGATTCGCAGAGAATTTGCCGTGCAGAGTAATATTATCACGTGACTACGCGTTGACCTGATAAAACAATAAATCGGTAAACATTACGTCTCAATGCCGCTCAACGAAATCCATGGTGGTCCTTCACCTTCACACCTCTAACTTAATCAAATCGACCATGTGTGCAAATTTTTTTTTGCGGCACAATTTTTCTGACCTCTACATTTTAGCGATTTTACGTTGAGGTGGATGTACACGAATGCAACACGAACGTTTCAAAACTATATAATTACACACTTTACGTCAAACGATATGATTGATTGAGTGTGTTTCTGATATATTAAAATGTTTCAATTTTTTATTTCGGTTTTCAGTGTGATCAGAGCGAAATGAATCTATTGACTTGAAAAACAGAATGCATTGTATTTGTAGTTGCAATTTAAATAATTTGTTATTCTATATTTTAGTGATTTCAACGAATAGGTATAAAAAATATAATCACGCCAATATAAAAATTATTTAAATCGAATGACTGATTGATTATTCGCGAATTTGTTAAACGATGCTTTTCACATAACCGAGTGTTTTAATTTATAATGAGTCATTCGAGTGTCGAATATAAAAACTTGTCAAACATTTTGAATATAATATCACGAGCTGAATGTTTGGTTCGTTGGTCTGGAAATGTTTCAAAACGTTCGGTTAATATCAAAGAACATGGAATTGTGAAAACGTTGAGTTATCGTTTTATGGTAAATAAACTGCATTTAATAAAAAAGTAAATTAAATTTTTAACGTATCAAATTTTTATTTTCATGCATCTATCTGTACGTGTATTTTATACTCCCTCTAAGTATACTAACAAATGAAAATATTACATCATAACACATTTTTCAATTTATAGCTACATTAAAAAGCTTTTTTTCTTCTAGTTGATCGACACCATAATTGCAGTCAAGAGCACGACGTGAAAAACATTTTCAATTAGGAATTTTCAATCAAATCATTTTTATAAATAATTGAATTGCCCTCGTGTTTTTGTTTTAATCGTGTCCTAGTTACGCATGATATTTATCTGCCTTTAATCATACATATCACTCACTTGATTACGTTTGGTGTTTGAAGAGTAGATACTTCATTAATCCTAACAGACTACCGTAAATAATCAAGTTTAAAAATAATCTGCTCTCTTTAATACCGTATGAATAGCTTTATAGCGTTGAAAAAATTGCGTATAATAATATGCATACGCTACTGTTTAAATTCGATTTTCGTTTCAAACAAAAACTGTAAATACGAAATATAGTAAAATTATGTTTTCTGATTAATATTTGTGTCAATTTCACTTTGTTGAAACATAACTTTCATAACACTATTACAATTTTTCAAAATCATCATTATTACCTATTGTGAACATATTAAGCTGATTGTAAATATATTTTTTAAATAATAATAATAATGAAAAAAAAAACAAGATTTCAAGTCTAAATGTGTTTTCTCCATATTGCGTTGAAAAAATATTTCGTGCATTTTTCTTATTGTTCACCGTAGAAAAGTCGATAATACGAAGGAAATTACGTGAATACAAAATACGTACGAAATTGGTGTTTCGTTAATGAGAGTTCAATAACAATTTTTCGCTCGGGTGGGGCGCGCGTAACGTACTCTATATTTACTACAAGCCCTTTTGTGGTGAACAAAACAATTTTGTCTCGAAAGACTTTCGGTTGTGCTCGTGTCATTCGATAGTCGCCGCCGTAACGAATATTTTAGTGTATACAGTAAACACGCGTTCCGTAGGTCTAAACCGAATCGAACAAAATCAAAACAAGTTTAAATTAAATTATTCAATGCACGTCAAAACAATATCATTATGAGTTGATGGCGTACGCGTGACCAATCGATGTCAAAAAAAGGCATCACACCGAGAAGTCGCGAAAAAAAAGAATCCGCACGACTCGATAATAATAATGTCCACGTGGTCGCACGGAAGACATCAATCTCAATCCCGAAAGTATACAGTGTCAGATATCTAGGACAAGTCCCGGGCATTATTCGACAAACAAACTTGACGTTTTTAGACCGTCAAATCGCCAGTAAGTTTACTCCATTACTTAAAATGATTGGTCTAGACATTGTTTCCAAACAAACACTTATCGGCTGAGAGAACTTTCGGGGTTCTGTCAGTTTCGAACACGAATATCGCTAACGTTGTGACATTGAAACGTCTGTTATCATCGATTTCTTTTCAAAACCTCTGAAAAGTTATTATAGAGCTGGTTTTTTTTCCCCCGATCAAAATGTAGAAAAACCCAAAGACGTTTTATGCCGACACAAAGCTGAAAACGTGCAACGATGAAATGTGAAAAAAAAAAACAAAACGAAAACGGTTCCATTTTTAATCGATGATTGAATTAACATTGTACGTTATCAGTACGTATACAGTCTAAACCGGAATGGTTTTGACATAATATGATTTGAAATCGATTTTAGCCCATAACGTTTTGTCGAAATTCATCGATTTATTCACATACCCGTTCATAGTTCTAGAAAAACACGTGTTTGCTTTCATCGTATTTAATTTGCTATGCGTTTTTTTCGGGACAACCACTCAAAATGCCTTTCGCGGAAACATTATTTTATTTACTGGGAGTTTGGTAACTGGCGTCGCTATGATACATTGCACGGACTGTCGATATTTCATATTACAACGATATTTACACGTTTTTTAAATTAATTTCAGAGTCATAAAACGCAGTTACTGAAATTATGACTGTTGACGGTTCGTAATTATTATCCGTTTTTACGTGGATTCATTACACGGAGTATGCAATTTGATTTAAATATTCATGAATTATTTCATATGTAGCTATGACGCAAAAGCGGTATTGTACAACAAGCTTTGCTCGAAGTTATTACGAAATCAAACATATTTTACGGATTTAAAATACGCATTTGCTATTTGTTTCAGTTAATTTTGGAATCGGTTATGATTAAAATCGAAACGGATTTAATTTTGATGTTTAATTAATGTATTTAAGGGTTGAGGTGAACCGAAGTGGATGTTTATTTATAGAGGGGGCCAGGTTTTGCGATAGAAGTAGTGTATACATTTAGAGTGGAACTTTTCGAGTAAACCACTTGACATACTCGAACAATTTTTATTTTTTTGTTATTATAATTATTCTATGGGGATTATTTGCTTCGAAGAGGCTAGTGGCCCATTTTCAACACTTTCAAAATACATTTAGAAAAACTTTGAAACAAACCAAACAAGGGCAGATAAAAATCGCACGATTTTAACTTTGAGTTGTCGACTAAAATTAAAAATCCAAAAACATATTACAGGTTTCCGTTAAAAACGAAAATACAATGCATTACCACTCTGAGAATGTCACAAAGAAAAAAAAACGAACGTTTTCGTTTTCCGAATTTCATTGCACAAGTGACGAAATCCGATCAAATCGATAGAAATATTTCGAAAGTTCCCTACGAAATGTCATCGTTTTTCCAAAAATAATTTGAAATTATTCTCACGGTATTGAGGTCGTGCGATAAATCATCCGATATCGTATATTTCATAAATCAATACCTACGGGAGCGCGGCGTTACTTAGGAAAATTGAATGAATTCCTTGGTCTTGTTGGTCAGCACGGATGACACGGTCGGTAGACATATTTTATGCGCATTTCCGACGACTACGCGAACGCGTTGTCTGACCCGTACGTCTGTGCGCCTCCGTGGTTGGTACCAGCAACGAAATTGTCAGTGTTTCTTTCGGGAATTTCATTCCGGGGGGCGTCACGAAATTTCGGTGGTGCACGGAGTATAAAATACAATATTAAAGACGACGACTCACGACCTAATCAATCGGTCAAAAATGTTCGTTCCATAAGCGTCTATAAATAGATAAAAACACCGACTGCCTGGTGGCGTGGTATTATAATCCGTAATTTTATACATATTATTATGTTAATTTATATTTTACAGTTACTTTTTGCAATAAAATGGGTACAACACGATTCCGTACGTTTTTACCTTAGATGTTCGTACACATGTTGCCAGATTTTCATACAATTCATTTTATTATATGATAAGACAAGGCTGAATTTACGGACGCGTTAACTGATACTAAAAAATTCTCGGATTTCTTCGAATTTTTTTTAAACGAAAAGCTCATTAGCATTTGCACGGAAAAAATTGGGAAAAATTACATATTTTAATACGGTTTCTCTTCTATATAATTCTTTTATTTGTATTTAAATTTTCGATATCATACATATTTATTAATTTGTTAAACTTATTGATGTATGGATTCGCGATTGTTTACTTTTTATTATAAATTATAATAAACTATTCATTGCGAATTTTAGCAACGGATGCGCGAGTAATTTTTGTATTAAGATATTATAGACTTGTAGAAATGCATTATTTTTTTCTTTTTATTAATATATACCTACACATTCTACACGCAAACTTCGACAACTTTGCATAGAAAATCGTACGGAATCTTATTATTTTTAGGGTCATTTATACTCTCCAATGTTTGTTACAAATCGTACGGAATCGTGTTCCTAAAAATGTAAAACGTACGGAATCGTGTTCTACCGGATAAAATACTCATACAATAATTTATAAAACCACTCTATATATGAATGGTTGTGTAGAAAAAGGATAATATTTCAAAAATTGAATTTTCGGTAAATAAAAAAAAATTAATTTCCTTAATTTTTTCTTGAATTGATAACTCATTTATAATATATACGTAACTTAATACCTGAGCTTTAACCTCCAAAAATATGAGATATTTATAATTTTTTTTTTTTTTTTTAATAAAAAATATTAAATAAGCTGGAATATATTTTATTTTATGTATTTTTGGAATATAATATATACCTTTGATAATGAGTTAGGTTTCTACAAAAATCACATGTGATATGATATTGTTATGAATCGCAACCCGGGTGTAGCCCATAAGCGCAAAATATGACCCAAACGCAACCCAAAAGCGCAAAAATAAATAACCCATAAGCGCAAAAAAAATTACCTTTTTAATAACCCATAAGCGCAAATCAATTTTATAAAAAAAAGTATCTTTAATTAAAATCGTAGTTATTATTAATATTAAATTAAGCATTTACAGTGTCACAGTGATATTAAAATTGGTAATAAAAAATAAAATAAAAATAGTTAAAATTAAAAATATAATGTTGAGTATTATTTTAAATATATTATTTTAAAATTAAATTTGAAATTTGAAGCCCACTGTCTTCAAATATTCCAATCTTGAAATTTTTTTTTCATTATACATGGTCCAAGTTTTTGTATTGGAGATGGCTTTAGATTTGCGATTTGTAGTTTTTCGACCATTTGACTGTATTTTTAAATAAACTTCTGCTTGGTGTTCTTTAATCACTTCGATAAAATGATAAATAGATGGGTGCGGGTTATAAAATTGATCTTTCAAATGACGGTGATATGATTCTGGACCATTGGTAGTCCGGATCATTCGAAGGTGGCTCAGCCCAGAGGTGCGGTGGATATCTGCTGTCATTTTCAATATAATTCGCTAAAATATAATCTGAAAATGCTGATATATTCTGATTGTAAGGAGCAATAGAAAAAAGTTCATAAAATGCATCAGAAATTTCAGTAGATGGTAAAAAAGCCAATCCAAAAAAATATTATAACCAATGTGAAATTTCTGTTTCATTTTGGTTGTATTCAATTTTAAATCCCAATTTTGCAATTTGTCTATACCAGGCTTGCCCGAGATGAAACCTCGGAAAAAATGAAATTTATTTTTGCGCTTTTATCCCACTACCAAGGTATAACAGCGCAAATTCATTTTGCGCTTTTGAGCTATCGAAAAAAAAGGTCGATTTGCGCTTTCGGGCTTCACCGTCGCAATCCACGTATGAGAAAAAACTCTTACGTACTTCGTACTTCGGCGCGCGCAATAAATTAATATTGTCGTCGCTTCTCGGTTTCGGCGGCAGTGCAGACGACCCGCACACATTATGCGTTCGGCGGAGAGAGCGGTCGGTCGTACGCAGCTGTCGGGTCGTTAAAAACGGCGCGGGGCGATAAAACGGCCGGGCGAAAACATCATTAACGAACGCGTGACCGACGAAACAATTTACGCGTCCGGGGTACGGGCACGGAGAAGAAAATTACACTCGAACAACACCGCCGGGTATATACAAGGTGACGTTTTTTGAGCGCGTTCGTTTTCGACCCCGTGCGTTGCTCGTGACACTCAAACCGTTTCGTTTTTTTAGAGAAAAACTAAATCTTTGTAAATATTCAAAAAAAATGTTAATCCGTCTGTCGTTTACGGTACGCCACTGGCTGTCCGCTTTGAAATTTATATCCTGCTTCCATGTGTACATTATGATTGTGGTCAGCATTGATCGTAACCAGCGACGTATTTACGGGGAAAATTTCCTCCAGAAAAAAATAAAATAATTTGCGTCTGAATTAAAATGTATTATAATATTTATATAATATTTGTGTTTACGAGAGTCCAGATTCGAATACAAAATATATTATAAAATCTTTTTTCAATAATACTAGTATAATTATTATTAATTTATAACTCTTACTGACATCAATTTTAATTTGAAAACTTACTAATTTTTAGGATACAAATTATTTTAACGTAGAATATTATAATAAATAGATACTTCACGTCACTCGGAATATAAAAAGTATTTTTTTAGACCCCCTGCCCCAGAATTTTTTTTTTTTTAATACGCCACTGAACATCACAATTTTAAACGATCGTTTCGATGTGTCTGAGTTCGAGGTAAAAGCGGCGAGCGCGTTTCCACCGTAAAGTACGGCGTGCCGTAACGTGTCGTGTCGCGAAACAATACGCGATATTTTATCGAGTGTAAACGTTTAATATTGCAATAGTTTTCAACGAGTATTCAACGCTTTTCATATTTTCTTTGTTTTTTTCCCGATATCTTTTGTACGGTATTTAGAGGTTTCACTGTATATTATGATTATTATATTTATATATTTATTTATGTTTATATCAGAAAGATAACTGGGCCTCGTTGATTAGAGCACGGTATATGGTATAATAAAATCAACCCGTTTAATGTCATATAGCTCCGTGCACGACTTCATCGTGCGAAGAAAACGAGATTGTCATCCATATCGGTTAGGTTAGTCAGTGGTTCCCAAACTTTTTATTTTTACCGACCACTTCAATAAATAAAATCCGACGGACAACCCCTTATAAACTAGTATTGTTACAAAAGTGTGCGATGAAAAATTAAAGTCGTTTATAAATATTAAATAAGTATATAGTAAATACGTTTTATCACAACATTGTATTATGAGTGATCATTATACATTATACAATGTTAGATCTAGCGCCCTCAAGGGGTGTGATATCACCCACTTTTGGAAACACTGGTTTAGATCATTGCGACGACGCTTGACCAAGACATGATTGTCGCGAGTATGACCAACTACCCGAAACCAGACCACGCGACGAATGTGGTATAAATTTCGCCAACGATTTTTCCAATACGTATTTGTTTATATCGCGTTACGCGTGTCGAGTGCAGGTACGCGTGAGTATTGTTATTATATGACGCGGTGTGTTTTGAATGAAAAAAATATGGAGTCCGTTCGTCGACTGTTTTTTTATTTTTATTTTTTTTTATTTTTATACGATATTATGTCGAAACCGTCAAGAACGCGTTTTATTGTTTTTAATTCGATCGATAGTTTCAATACGTTCGGTACGCTCCTGGAAAGTGAAAAAAAAAAAAAAAAAAAAAAAAAAAACGTCGACGGCAGTCGTTCACGACGAGTTCTTTCGCCAGATTAATAACACTTTGTAATTACTATCGAATCGCATTATTGTTGCGCTGCGAGTGTAACTCAGCAGTGTACTCGTACATTACGGTATACGTCTCTCGTAAAATTGTTAAACGTTCCGTGAAACTAATATTCGGCGCGATGACGACGAGCATTGTTAAACTAAATTAAAAACGAGCACGTGCATTGTAAATCTATAACGACCGAGTGAAAATATAATAATAAGTACATTACCTGTCGTATTCTGTTGCGGAAACTTTTAGCGGAATAATAATAACCGTCATATTATAAATGTGATTATTTCCGTTGAAAATCCAATCGACGAGAATAACGGAGAACGGAATCGTTTTCTGACGATTACAGAAATGAAAACGTAATTAATAATTAACTTTATGAAAAACAAAAGAACGAATATTTTTCGAGAGAATTCAATTACACACTTGCCTGATCGACGTCGTTTTCGAGAGTAAATTTGTTTTTTGATTTTCAGAAATCAATTTAAAAGGATACGGTTAATTTTTTGAGTTAATTCCGAGCCTAGTCGTATTTTTTTCTCTCCACCAGCGGGTTTTTATTGTTTCGTTAAAATAAAAATACTCCGTAATTATACGAATTCCTTTTGAGTTCCCAACGGCGAGTAGAAACTTTTGTCTCGAAGCGCATAAAAAAAAAATTCAAACCGTTCGAATTTTATATCGTTATAATGACAATAACGAGATCGACTTCGGCGTTCGCTCTCTCGCGCATCGCGTGTAGGACCGAGTAACGAATTATGAACGTAAATTATTCGGCTTATGTACACATCAGTGTTTCCTAACGTTTCTCAATTTCAACTCCCATTTTAGATTTTCAAAAATGTGACCCAACTCATCCACCTCATAAACGTTTGAATTAATGATGGAAAACATTTTTCAAATCAACCGTTTAATCAAAGACAGAATAATATGTGAGTATACACAATAAGTACTGCTTAAATTTAAATAAATACTAAAAATATAAATTATATTAATGTAAAACGAAGGTAATCGGCATCGATATGATAACATAATTAATGCTATAACGTTTATGACTAATTCGTTGTTTTCGTAATGCATTTGAACATCACGCCTCCACATATATAATTCAGTGTACTTTTACACATTTTGGTATTTGGGATTACTTTGTTTCGTACGCAGTAACACGTTTCATTGTAATAAGTTTCGAACAATCCGAACGGAAGTCACAGTTACATCGGTCCCCTCGGCGCTCCTGGAGCGAAACACTCCCTTCAAAATTAAAAAAATGCTAAGAAGGGGGTGGCGGCACATACGTTGGGAATCATTGGTGTAAGTACGTAACGATAGTAATAATATAACACTTAAAACGGAAATGGGGGGGGAGTAGTTGTAATACAGTTTTCTCGCGTTCTGTCGTCATTTTTAATGTTGCTTTTTATGTTTTTTTATTTTTTCCAGAGCACTCTTTTATTGTTTATAAAGTTGTTCATGAGTGAAGAGAGGAAAAAGAAAAAGAGAAAAAAAGGGCACAAATATTATGAAAAACTCGGTCATTCTCGACGACGCGTGGGGGGGGGGGGGTAGCAGTGTAGTCGTGCGACGGATCTTCTCAGACGAGCCGTATAAAGCGACGAGGCGCATGAGACCCACTAAGACGGGCGGGCGCGGTAGCTCCGGTCCGGAAAAACACTGGATTTCACAAATTCGGCCATATTATGCGTCAAACACACACACACACACGCACACACACACACACACACACACACACACACACACACACACACACACACACGCACACACACACACACACAGACACACACACACACACACACGTCACACGTTCACAATAAGCTGCAGATGTGGCGTTTGAATATTTCAATGTTGTTCTCGCCGCCACCCTCCCCTATCCGCGCGGAGAGCGTGAACTCCTTTTGTCCCTCTCGTACTCTCGTCATTCGTCCGTCGTCATCGTCGTCCCGTCTGACAAACCGCTCGAGCCCTTTGATGTCGGCACCTTCCGCCTCCGGTCTGCCGGCGCGCCGGTTGCGGGGTCGGTGATAAACGCGGCCAGGAATTCCGGGTAAACTATGTGCTTACGGACCGTTTTAAGAGAACGTTTTACACGTGGACGTCGTCACGGCGGCCCGGCCGCCACCCTTACTCTCGTCCCTTACGCGCACGGCTCCGCCGGAGAACCCGTGTCACTACCCCTACCCCGCGCGGATACCTTCGGCCTACGAGGAGCCGGGGCGAGGAGAGGGTTAACCGACAGTGCAAACTATGCATTACACACTCGGACTACAAGCCGCATACCTACCACAGTTAACCGCGGTAACAACTTAACGACCAGGGCGCGCCGCTTTGTCGGGGTGGCGGCGGCGGCGGCGGAACGCACGGTTTCTGGCCCGTTCGCGATCCGCGTGATCGCGGCGGGAGGTGTAGTACGTATTATTACGATTCAGCGGTATTTCTCCCCCGTGCCGCATTCGAATCCGACCCGTATCCGAATCCTTTGTCTAATTTTAAGCCCAACACGCCACGCATACACTCGCATATTATATTTTCACCGTACCGACGTGCCGATCTATCGACACGGAATATTATTAAGTTTTCGTTCGGCGATGAAAAAAAAAAAATCGCGATTTTTCGCGGAATTCGTATCTTTTTAAAAATACCACCACCGGGGCGTTCGTTATAAGCCGTTGTTATGATACCACAACGCTATTCGATTCGGTTTTTTCCGACGATAATATTTCACGCTGCCGACTCGAACAACTACCACGACGAACGTTTGATATCCGACGAGGAAATTCTTCGGAACGACGAATGTTTCGCCGGCAAAACGGGTGGAGAATAATATAGAAATCTGTTGAAATGCGTATTATACGTCAGTATATATTTATATTTCAGTGACACGTATCTATAGGGAAAACGAGAAAACTGCACGGGAACCTAACCACGGTTTGACCTTTGACCGGAACAGAAATCGTTTTCAAAATATAAAAATCGGAATAGAGTTGAACGAATGAACGAACATAAACATTTAAAAATCGAATGTTATCCATAGATTTCTATGTAAAATTATGATTATTGTGAACACTGAGTCGGTGCGTAATATACGAAAAGAAACACATTTTTATGCATGTCTACAAATATGACGTATAGTATATGAGGTATAAAGAGAGCCTGTTTCACAAGGATATTTTGGTCCATGCCAATGTATCCCAAGATAACAAAGCCGATGGAAATTTGTTTTTTTTTTTTTTTTAAATACTCATCTAGTCGAGGACATCACATAATTCATATTTTATTTGATTCAAAATTCATCCAAATTACTTTTTATTTCAATTTTTTAAAACTGAACTAAGTCAATAGGTATGTAGATTTGATTATTCTCGACATAACTCAACTTTTTATTTTCACTAAATTAATGATTCTCCACACATGTATATTAGATAAATTTATTTTCAGAAAAATTAAATATTATTTGATACCGTAATTTCTATTTTTTCAATTTAATTGTCCGCGAATAGTAATTAGTTTCGATAACTTTTACCAGCTGAGTAATATATATTATGAAGTAATAATAATTATTATAATACAATCATGTTATCTTATAATTGTCTCTATTGCGAAACATTTGAATTATTCAAATACGAATTTTTCGTCGTCTATCGCCGTGCAAGTAGTCAAAAACAGAATTCGACGATTTTCATCATTTCGAGATATAAGTGATAATGTCGCGTCGGTCAAATGATCGTAGATACCCAAAAATGCGTGGGTATTACATTAGTACGCCACAATGGGAATATTCAAATATTAAAATGAATTCTACCTGTGACGAAGTCACGTGTAGAGTACCTTTATTTATTAATGGACACGTCATTTCTCGGAGACACATTATCGTAGAACGGTAGAGCGTTCTAAATGCACTCGTTGAACTCCTATCTCGTCGTCGCCGCTGCGTTATTTACGCCGCCGCGCCAACATTTATACGCGAACTCATTTATTTAATGGGTTCGGCGCTCAAAAGGGAATATCGATATATTAATTAAGATAATTGAAACGGAATTTCCCGCTAATAGTGTGCACGTGCAAACGCTCCGGTATTCCGACCCCCGACCATCATCGCATGGTTGTACTTAATAGCATTATGTCGTCGAGTAGACATTCAGTGGCGCGCAAATAGCACGACTGTGGCAAACATCGAGTCTCCGCCACAAGTCAAAACGTCGGGAGATTCGGTCGAAGACCGTTTCAAAAGCATAGCACGTAATATTATTGGTAAATATTTTTTTCATTTCTGTTCTGATTTCGGTCATGTGTGTGTGTGTGTGTGTGTGTGTGTGAGGCCATTGTTTAAGTATGTTTTCAGTGTCCAAATGGACACCCAGTCAAGATTAGCTGAACACTTAGTAGAGAAATAATTGATTCACTGGGTGTCCTCTATCCGAATAATGATACTTTAGAAAATGTTTACAGGTTTAAGTACTGAGCTTTAAGTCAAATTAAAAAAATAAAGTTCAAAAGACTGATTCGAATTCGGTCATTAAGAAGAAAAAGCGTACAGTAGAAAAATGTACCTTGGTAGGTAACGTTTGTAGTTTGGAAATTATGATTTAAGATTACGATATTATTTTTAAAAGCAATTTTCAAACACACCATTATTTATCATAATTTTTTTTTAAGAAGAAACATTTTATTAAAATTAAATATTTATTATTTTATAATTTAAATATGTAATTTATTTAAAAAAAGTTAAAACTTTATTAAGTTTTGTTTTTATTATGCAAGTTGTTATTTGTTATTTAATTTAAAATACACTTAAATATTTAAATCTGGGGAAAATGATTTCGGTTCATATCTACTATGTGCGATTAGATACATTTTGTTCTTCAAAATGTTGCGATGAAGTTATGATAATTTTGGGAACTAAGTAGTAGTAATACTGTTTCAGATATCAGAGATATATAATTAAACGAATAGACATTGTTTTGTAAGATAATATTAAATTTTCGGTGAATAGGCGATGCTTCCACTGTTCGGAGAGTAACTAGGAAGATCACTGAGTAAGAGAATGGAGTAAGGGAAGAGGGGTAGACACGCAGTGGTCAATCACAAAAAAATGGCCTGGTGTGCGTGTGTGTGTGTGTGTACGGTGCGGTATGTCCACCGCGTGATATGATATTGAAATTTAAAACGCCGTCGCTGTTGTCTATCCGTTCGACGATTAAAACGTTTTACGTTATCGTGTCCCGTCGCTTGGATTTACGGTCGTTAAGTCGTTAAGTCACAAAACGCCCGTGACTGGCACTAAAATCGTATTTACGCGCACCGCGATCGGATCGTCTAAATGTCCGAATGAAAATCGTCCGAATCTAATCGGGTCGTTGAAAAACACACGGATCCCGGATAAAACGATCCGTTGTCCGTCACCGCCCGCCGACGGTGCGATTAATCGACGTTGGTTTTTATCCGTCGTCGAACACGTCGGTGCGCGCATGAAAATGTGCATTAAAAAGGCTCCGGGGGTCGGGACAAAACACGTACCACCGATCGTATCGTAACGCGTTTATCGCCGTGAACCCGTGATGGCCGCCACCTCCGACGACGTGGTAGGACCGACCGTAGTAGCGTCGTAAAACACCTTTATGGATCCGTTATATAGTATTATTGATCAAGGACGCGCCGCCGTCGTCGTTTTATTACGGTGTTATCTAATGTTCACTATTTTTCGGCACTCGTTCGTAGTCCGTTGAATTGAAACAGAGTGCGTTACGTGTACGAATCATTATTGTTCCGGTGTATCAGGCGATTATTACCCCCCGGATATTATTACCGCCCCGGTAAAAATTTCCTAGGATATTATTACCGGGGGTAAAAATTGATATAAAATACTTTTAAAGAAGAAGAAAGAAGAGAAAAAGGAGAAAGGAAAAATAAAGGAGAAGAAGGTAAAATAGAGAACTACAAGAAATGTTTAATGAAAATAACATAGCAGAGACGATCAAGAAAAGAAGGTTGCGATGGGCGGGACATGCTATGCGAAGCCGGAACTCTCTACTAAAGATGGTGCTAGAACAGAACCCAGTAGGAAAAAGGCCCTTGGGAAGGCCAAAATTGAGGTGGGAAGATGTAGTTAAGAAGGATGTAGAAGACATAGGAGGTGGAGCAAATTGGAAGAATCTGGCAATGGATAGAGATGGCTGGATAATTGGTTGTGAGACGGGATGGTCCTAGCGGCCGATTAACCCAAGAAAGAAGAAAGAAGAAGAACATAAAATACTTTTACGGAGGGTAAAAATGGGGAATAGTAAGTTCCTACACGAGAGTAGCAGGTAAACAATTACATACGTTAGTTCCTACACGGTAAAAATCAGGTACTTACGTATGTTAGTTCCTACACGGTAAAAATCAGGTACTTACGTATGTTAGTTCCTACACTGCGGAAAAGGTTTTTTTAATTTTTTTTTATTTATTTAACTTTAAAATGTTTCAGCACACCGGTTGCTATTACAAGTATTATTTTTTAACAATGGGTTGGATTATACAAAGTACATGATTTTTTACATTGATACAGTTGAGTAAAATTATAGATACATATAGTGTAAGTTTGTTCTTTTTTATTTTACGGGTCTTCTGGTGATGAATCTTCGCTTTCCGTTAGGAGAATGTCCTGAGGGAGTCGAGGTCGCAGACGTCTGTTTTGTGTTTTTTTTTTCCTATGTTGTAGTGACGGGCTCCGTCCGAATTTTTCAGATTGGCGTGAAAGTTTTATGAATTGAGTCATTATCCATTTGTTAATGAAGGGTAAGCGGAAAGGTTATATATGTATATTATACACAGACGCATCGTTTTAATAATAATAATATGTCCAGCCGTAGCTTACTAATATACATACAACTAATATACTTCATTTAAAGCAAAACGTATACAAAATTACGGGGAAATACGACAAGCTACAAGCCGATAATAGTATCCCGACTCGACGTAGGGTGAAAGATAAAATATCGTATAATCTATATTTTTTGACATACACGATATTTACGACTTTTCATTACCTACTTTTTTTTTATTAAATTTTTTAATTATCATAATATATTTGTTTTTTTAAATTCGTATATACATATTTGATTGTGTATAATATACATATTTAACCGTTTCCGCAGTAACTAACATACGTACCTGGTTTTTACCGTGTAGGAACTTACATACGTACATTTTTTCGTCGTATAGGAACTAAACGTATGTATTTTGTGTACCTGCTACTCTCGTGTAGGAACTTACATTCGCCCGTACAAATAGTCTAGGATATTTATACCCTCAGTAATAATATTCTGGGATATTATTACCAGGGGGCGGGGGTAAAAATAATAGGAGGTATAAAAATCCTATGACACCGGTTCTGCTCGCGTCCGACGAACGATCGACGCACGCGTGGCACACGCATACGACATAACCACAATGGGTAATCGGTAATCGCGCGCGGTCCGACGATACGCGGGCAACCCGATATCGATAATATTAATTACTACCTCGATAATCTCAACGGCGAATCGCAATCACGATTTCGGACGTTCGGCCTTTTACTATTGCGGTTTTTAAGTTTTGCGGACCGCGACCCCGGTCGTGTCGCGTATGTTTGTCAAAACATCGAATCCGCCCCGTATATCATGCGACTTTCGCACGATATTGTGTAAACACAATCGATAGGCGTAATTAATTCGGCGCAGAGCCGCGTTCCCGAGCTTTGTGTTTCGAAAATCAATAAATCACGTGAAATCGAAAACCAAGAGATACGCCGCCGAGCGTTCCGTCCCGGTCGTGGTGAAAACGGAGCCGGGCGGGCGGAAAATATTACAACACATTTAAATTAATCGTTTGTCCACCGTGCCGTCGCGTGTGTGTGAGTGTGCAAAAAATTATTGCCGCCCGGCGGGTAATTAATGAATTCCAAGTAAATTAAATTGGCTAATGATACGTGAAATTCATTTTTATGTTGTGCACACCACACACACGCACACAGTGGTAATATAATGCCGGTCTGCGTCTGGACCATTTGGCCGTCGGAAAACATTGACCGACCCTCGCCGTGGGCCTTTTCCGTCCCTTACTCCTCGTCCGAATACCACTATCCCGGCCACCCTCGCCCCGAGGACGACCGCATTACCCCGGGTCGCGCGCCCAGCTAAGTAGCTTTGGCGGATAAAGATAATTCGTATAGTTACACAAGGCATTAGTCAACTGCACACGTGGAAAACCACAAATCAGCGTGCTCGAATCAAAGGTCACCGGAAACCATAGGAAAAGGACCGTTTCCGGACCGTTAAGGACAAAACGATCCCATCGTGGCTCAACGCACACACACACACACACACACACACACACACACACACACACACACACACACACACACACACACACACGAACACGCAGAAGGCCACACAAGATTAATCGCCAGCGACTTATCGGGTTTCTACCCCAACAGCACCATAATTCCTTTCGAGCCCGCGGGCGCTACGGGCAACTCCTCTAAAGGGGCTCACTTAGAATTTCCAGCGTTTCCTGAGAACGCGCCGCCGTCGCTCCCCGGCTTCGGGTTTCAAACGCGCGTCTCGCTAACGCACTAAATATACACGTCAGATAATACAGTCCTTTTCTCCCGTGCCGCGGAGTAAATTGTACAGGAAATTACAAGCGTTTACAAGCAACGTTCAATTTATACTACGAGATTATCGTATTATCATAAACGGTTAGCCGTGCCATACCCCATTATCATAATAATATCGTCGTTTTGCGTGCGATCACTGCAAAATACGCGTCGCCAAGCGTTGTGTTTGTATACAACGTAAAGGGCGCGTTAACTCGCAGAGCCCCACGTTTAGATTTCATCGGCAGGTTAGATACGATAAGAAAAGTGAAAATACGTATTTTGCGTTTCGTCCGACTCCGTGTCACGGAAAATAGACGTACAATCTACACAATCGTGTGTTATATTTTTTTTTTATACTGGCCAGTTAACATATTAATTAATATAGTATCGGTAAATAATAATTCAAATTTTTCTTTAATTTATTGCGGATTTTAGGTTAGAAAAACTTCTAAAAATCCGTAGAATAGTAATTGTGAACTTGATATTTTCTCCGCCGCTTTAATGGGCATCGTTGGATAATACAATGTTATATCGGTATGTGTTCAATGTTTTCGGGTGTTGCTCTGTTTCGAGGCCCTGTTGTAGTGACTATCATAAGAGGTAGATAGACTAAATAAATGATAAATATAATATCGATTACTAGGATATCACTCGAAAACGAGTACGCGAAATCGGCAGAGAAAAAAAGCTGGTAAGTGAGATGATGGTGGTACAAGTTCGTCCTTCGTCCCTTCGGTCCTCGGACAAGATATTGGCGATGAATGTATTAAGTTTTAAAGAAATGATGACTCATTTCTTTAGTATAAAACGATTCTGAGCAAAGCTTCAGTGTAATATAATATATTATTATTTAGATACTGTTTACGTATTTTACGGTTATTTGTATAATTTTTGATGAGTTATAATAATTTATTTAAGTGTGTATGAAAAAAAAATCCTGACTCACGATTTTTGGATTTTTGTTAGGATAATTAGGTAGGTATATGAGTAAGGTCATATTAAATTTTGAGAACCTTTTGTCAAATATTTAAAATTATATTACATAAAAACTTTCAAACAATTTGGTAAATTAAAAGTTCTATATTTAAGTCAAAAGTGCTATAATTGTTCTGAAAATGTTGTTCAATATAAAAAAGTATGTATTTGATATCGTGTAAAATTTTCAAGTTTCTAGCTTCAATACTTTTCGATTGATGATTAAATACCTAAAATGTGAACAGTGAAAATCTCGTTTACGGCGGACTTTTACCGATTTTACCGTTTTTACTCAGTTTTTCGATCGCTATTCTTGATTACTGGAAAAACTATGGAGATTTTGGAAAAATGACCTCTTTTAAGTACCATCTCAGTTCAATTTCGAATCTGAAAAGTTGCTGGACGAAACTTTTGGACAAGGATTTCTATACGAAAAAGTGTTTACAGAAAAAAAAATAAATAAAAAAAAAAATAAAAAATAAACATCATTGTAAAACCATAAGATCCTTCGCTTCACTCAGAATCTAAAATTGGTAAAACAATTAAAAAAATTGTTAGTTTTGTATCGCTTTCTATCCTCGAACAGCCTTTAACGTCGCGCACGTATTACTAAACCAATCACGATCCCTCGATAGAAATAATATTCTGTTTACCGTCGCCCTGATAATATAGTCATTTACATGATAATACAGTAATCATACATACTGAATGACATTACGCGTTCGCAGTAATCGTGATCCAAGGTAATCCGACCAGTCCGACGTTATTCTCGTCGGTTGTTGACGACGTGACGTGACCCGAACGCGGGCGTTTTGTTATACGACCTGACCGAATAATAATAATAATAATAATAATAATAATAATAGTAATAATAATAATACATCTCTAGAGAATCCGCCAGAGACCTCAGCGACTTGTTGTCGTTTTTGTGGTAATGCGAAAACTGTCATCGTCTTACGGAGCACGTCAACTGACTGCAGTGCGAATTGTGGTTGACGGTTTTGAAATGTGTTGGTCGGAGCACTAAGTTTTCTCGGAACTGTTCATAAGGGTTTTGCGTTCAAACGGGCATACATACACACACACACACACACACACACACACACACACACACACACACACACACACACACACACACACACACACACACACACACTGACATTCATATTGAATGCGGAGGCGGCGGCGGCGGACTTCTGAAAAGTGGGTAAACTGCTGCCGAGAGAATATTATAATGTGTATAATATGATATGTATCGTATATAATATGAACGCCGCCGCTCGACGACGGTGCGTTTGGCGAGCGCAGTCGAAAACAACAGCTTGTGGTTTTAGGGGACGCCTTAGTGGATCTTTTGTTTGCTCGGAGCGATTTCGAAATCGTACCCGAGGTATCATTCACGGTCGTTTGTACGCATCCGTGGTATTATATACAGTAGATTCTTAATAATAATATGTCGAACGTCGCTATCTCGAATTTTTCGTTATCTCGAACGACATTGAATTCCCCTTGAAACTACTAATTACACTTCATAGTGTTTTGCTCTCGATATCTCGATATCAAATTAATCGTTTTTCGTTATCTCAAGAACACAAATAATATTTTATTCGCATTGTGTGGAAAAGGATTATACTTTACACGTATGTGGAACATGGACAGATAACGACATTTTATCAGAAACCACCGAAAATACTAGTGATAGTGAAGATGAACCACAAAAGAGGAATTTTGTCGAGACTACTACAGTTATGGAAGACGTCGTGGCAGAAAGAAGTAATAATAAGCAAACTTAAATGACAGATTTTTTTGAAAAAAATTTATTCGTTCAATCATGTATTCAGTTATTTCAATTATTTCAGTATTTTAAGTTTTTAAATTATGGATTTCAAGCATTCGTATATTATGTAATATTCATATCCATACATATATCATACATATATGAATGTATTTAAATTTTATAAAATTTTTTCATAAAAATCGATATCTCGAAGTTTTCGATATCTCGAACTTTTTCCTGTTCCCCTTGAGATTCGACATAACGAGAATCTACTGTATTATCATATCGAGGCCACCGCCGGAAAAGCGCGCGGCCGCTGTCGAAACGCCGAGCGCGTCTCGGCGATATATCATACGTTCGTGTTGTTTCTAAGGTCGGCCGGAAATCGCACCCCCGCCACCGTGATCGCCATAACGCCGACCGGCTTTTCACCGGCCTTCTGTGGTCCACGGTCGCATCGAACCGATTTAAACTCGTGTTCGCGTGCCGCGTCTTCTTTTTCTCCCGTCGATTTTGCTCACATCACGATAATATGTCGCGCCGGCGCGTCGCTAATCGTTTTCACGGACTTTCGTCGACGCCGCGCCGGACGAGATCCGTGGTGGAGGGACGAGAGTGTTCACGTGAGTCGTTCGCGAGGCGTCTTCGAAAGAACTCGATTACATATTTTCGACTGTTTTTTTGTTTTTTTTCTTTCGAAAGCGATATTTTTGTCCACGGCTTACAAGAGCTGTTGCGCGCAAGTCACGACCGAGTCAGAACAAATACGAATTCTGAAAACGCCACTAAAATAAAAAAATAAATAAAAAATTGTTCCCATTTCAAAATTTTCATGCCGGATTTTCTTCGGGCCGTAGCCGCGATCGCTTTGTTTTTCGTTTCCCCGTCAATCCGGCTCCCGCCGCGCCTCGCCACGTGTGTCGGTATCTGACTGAAGCACGTCGTCGTTTCTGATTCCTTTTTCTTCTCACCCCGTTCTCACGTCACGTGATATATATATGTATGTATGTATGTATGTATGTTCACACGTTTTGTTCAAACCCCCGAGCCGATTCGGTCCTCGTTCTCATTCGCCAGTAACGCGGATTATCCTCAAGGCACGCGTTTTTATTTTTGTTTTTTTGTTTTTTTTTTTGTTTTTCCGTATCGTCGCAGCGACAGACGTGCCGTGCATTATGGAAATCTTCACGTGATCCGGCAACACTGTAAGCGCGGTTCCAGTGTCTATTTCCCTTTTTTCGCGAACGGGCTAGAAACAACGGCGTCTCGGACAAAGTGGGCTTTTCTAAACCGTGTTCGTCCCACAGAGGTCCACATGAGTTGAAAGAAAACGATACTGCTCCGCGAATCGTCGCTCACAATATATGTATAATAATTATAATAATAATAAGAATATATTTATTGTTAAAAAAATCAGTAAATAAACAAACACCCCGTGGAGTAGGAATACAGTAATATAAATATAAGAATTACGAACTAATAATTATTAGATGAAAATGTAACATTAATTATTCGAATTATAAATACAAGTCTTTCTAATATAACGTGGTGTATCAATTAAAAAAAAAAAAAAAATCGAAATTTTTTTTTCGATCGGATAACGTTGGTAGGTGTGTCACCTATCGGACTGTTAGAGAAGAAATTCGTTTTTGACTGTTGTATAGCAAAAGGAGGATTAAGTTTTGATAATTGAAGGAGGGTACTTATTTGTAATACTTCTGTACAGTCGATTTCTTCACTAAAGATTTTATAAACAAAAGTATAGCATCGAAAACTAACCGTCGGATCTTTAGTGACTTTAAACCTGAAAATTTTGCAATCTCATCCGTATTTTGATTATATATCATTGTTTTATATGCGTAAAAACGGATGAGAAAATAAGCTTATTAAACATTTAATATAAAATATTTTATTAAATTTCATTATTTGTATCTTAAAAAAAAAAACAAATATTTATAATAATTATTGGACAAATATCCGTTCACAATGAGTAAATATAAGTATTGATTAAAATCTGATGAGATGAAATCGATTGTATTGATGTATAATTACAAAAACAAACGCCAAATTTGTATCTCGTCAAACTAAAGAGTTATCGATTTTATGTAATTTCGTATAGTTGATATTATACGAGTCATAAACACGTTAACGAAATTTAATACTTATAAAGATAATGTACTACACATTTTGTTAGTAAAATTATATAAAATGGTCAAATTTTCGGGAATCATTTCAAAAATTTACTTTTTTTTACAAGATAGACATCGATTCCATTCCACCGTGCTACGGCGAGAACTCAAACGATGCGACGACTGACGGCGACGCGCCTTCGACGAAAAACCGTTCGCTCGCAGCCCGAAACTCACGCCGAGAACGCAAACACGTGTGCACGCGTAATAATTATCGTATTGTCCCGTAACGAGGCGCGCGATCCCGTTTTATGCGCGCGTTCTCGACATTTAATTCGTGTCGCAGTCGGTCTGTCGCCAAAAAACGGACAACTTTTCAGACGGATACCGTTCCGGATCAACGGCGACGTGTGAACCGTTTCGTTTTAATTTCCAAAGTCTCGAAAACGAAATCTCCCTTTGCCGAACCCGAACGGCGCGGGTGTGTTCGTTCCGAGGAGCAAAGTAACCCGAGATTCGAAACGAAATTTAATCACGCCGTTCCGAAAGTTATTTAAAACATTTTACGAGTGACAACCGAACCTTTTCGCCCCCTCGCAGAATTTCTGCAATAATAATATACATCAACGATTTCCGTGTACACAATACGAAATCGTTCGAGTAGCAAAGTGTCAAAGGTCGCTTATTATTATTATTATTATTATTATTTTTTTTTTTTTTAACTAAATGTTCTTTTTTCTGCTCTGTGTTTATTAAATGAAAGTTCTAAATGCGAGAAAAAAGTTTCCGCGTTAAACGACCGAATTCAAACGATATTTTCATCAATACGACACCCCACTCGTGTCGCTCATTAATCAACTCTTTTGCGTGATATTTCCTTTCACCTACAGACCATTAATGTATTAATTATTAATAGCGAATAAAACAAAAAACTCCCATACAACGGGTCCCTTTCTAAATATGCATGTTTTCGTAGTAATTTAATTTACTAATGTCACCAAAACTTGTTTTATTTCATTGATAAATATTAGAGATATTATAGAAATATATTATAAATTATACTGTCGAGATATACAGATATAATAATATTATCGTTGCCCGATGAAATAATAATAATAATAATAATAATAATAAGGTTTATGTCGTACAATTTATATACCTAAAGAAATGCATTTATCTTACCTTTTTTCGATATTAATTATCGATCGTTGATTGACAGTGTTCATTGATTTTTCGACGATAATATTAAGATCCGTCAAAACGAAGAACGATCGAATAAATTACAAGCCATCACAACGCCGTTTTAATAATATACTGTTTAAAGTAAAATCAATGATCGATCATTTTTTTGTATGCGCACACGATCAGACGCGATTAGAAAATATTACATCCAGGGTGTCACACGAGGGTTCAATAATTGAGACATATCCCGAGATTATGAAGATTATCAAATTATCATTATTATTATTATTATTATTATTATTATTATTATTATTTTAGATGATTCGCAGGACTAAATAATTTGTATTTCAATTCATTCAGATGTTTCAGTAAAAAATGTTTGTTTATTAATTATAACTTTTGATTTTTTTTTTTTTGAAACTTTGAAGCCGGTATTAATTTATAAATTATATTCTTTTGAAAATGTTGATGTTTCAACTTTTCATTAAGTTACATTTATGATTTTTAATGCTTTTTTTAGTTTTCTTTTAAATTATGAATTATCAAATATCATATTTTTGTATTATAATTAGCATCAGCTCATATAATTTTCTGATTATTATTTCATCATATTTTATAACTCCGCTGATAAATATTATTATGACAAATTACAATATGATGATCATAAATGTAATACAATAATCATCGCACATCATCAGTATGAAAAAGCAATAAATTAATGAAAATAAAAGTTGAAAAGTCAACATTTTTATAAAAATAAACTCGATAAAATGGTTATCTTCGATTTTTTTTGAAAATTCCCATACTAAAAGTAATTGTTTTTTTTTTATTGTTTATTGAAACATTTAAAACAATTATAATATAAATTATGTTTAGTCGCTTTAATCCTGTGAGTCTTCTAAAAAAACACACACACACGATTTGATCATTTGCATTATCTTGGAAAATATCGCAAGGATCGAATACTCGTAAGGCACCCTGTATATTCAGATGAAGGTATAAAAACCGCACGTAGGTATATTTAGTGCGGAAAAACACGGCTATTAAAACCGGTACACCATCAACTACACGGCCGGCCATGAGCAGAGATCCAATAACGTCGTTCGAGACTTTAATCTTGATCAACCGTCGTCCGCGTCACGCCCTCCCACCCGCATCGTCACTCGTTCGCCGGTCGTCCGGCCTATGGTTTTTATGGTTTACTCGGGGAAAAATAAAAATAAACTTTTATATCGATTGTACATTAATAAAGCAAAGTTGGGAAGGCCTGGGCGCGCGCGCGGGCTTATAAAAAATTCCATTATGGGTGATTGGAAAATATTTTCAGTACACTCGCCGTGTAAAATAAGTATTAAATTATTAAATACCTCTCGGGGGTCCCGAAGTCATGGCTACAGATTTACGCCGCCCACCAGCGGCCTATCGTTATATCGTTTTTCGGATATCCGTGTATTATATTATAAACACACACGCTTTTCGGTTTACGATTATGAAACGATGCAATCGTTATTATCCTAGGATTTTAATCAACGGAACCCGTCATGAAAAAAACTAGCTTTCTATTTTTACCGTACAGTGTACCTATATATTTATATATATGTATATATATATATATATATATGTATATACACACACACAGTCGGTACCATCTATAACGACGCCGCCGGTTGTAACGACATTGGAAGTAACGATAATATCGGCTAATACGACTTAAAAATCGATTCGCAACACACATTTTAATCGTATATAACGAATGTATATTATTTTTTTCACAAATGGTTGTCTAATATTGTGGTGTATATACCAACAGATAGGGTATCTAGTATCTTTACAGAGTTATTCAGTGATTTCTAACCGTAGACGAAGCGTATAAATCAGTAGAAAATATAATTAATTTTTCATTACTAAATAATATCGACTTGAATCAAAATTTTAATTTATTCAAACTTACCATACAAAATATGCTATTAAATGATACATCAAAACAACTAAAAATCACTGACTACTTAAAATAAGTGTGTAGAATAGAAAACGTAAAAAAAAATTATGTATATTTAATTTAAACGATATTTTAAATTCTAAGTTAACTATAATAAAATAGTATCTATGTATTTGCAAAATCAAATTAAATTTATAATAATATACGTGTGTGGTTTAAAAATTTATTGTAGAATTCGAGTGTATAATATATTGATAAAAAAAAAAATTTGGTTATAACAACATCTGGTTATAACGACGTATATTTTACGGTCCCTTGACCGTCGTTATAGATGATACGGACTGTATATATATATATATATGTTTCGCCCGAATCGTTTCCAAAACTATTTTGAGTAGCGGAACAGAACCGACCATCCACATACAAAAGACGGGTGTGCGCGGCAATACGGAAACCGAATTTTCTTTTTTCGATTTCCGTACGTATTCAAATAAATTTCCGATTGATTTAAACCTAAACCGAACCCGAGGACATTATTATACGGTTTCGAAAGAATTACTCGCCCCCACCCCGCCCGTTGATAAGTTATGTACCGATTCGTTTTGAATTAATGAACTGAACACCCGTAATGTAATAAATTTGCGCCGATTGCGTCGGAATAAATAATTGTGAATACAATTAGTGAGAGAAATACACGGGTAGAATTTTCAAAAGTTTCAGGGTATTTCTTAATGAGAAAGATTCATTAATTAGGCGCGCTAAACGAGGAAGTATGCATGGTTAAAATTGTTCGATTGTTTTGCTTCTCTCGAAATGAAATTAAGTTCCAGAATCATTTTCAAAAACAAGTCGGTGCACGCGTTCCCGTCGCGTATTTCACACTCGACCGTGTAAAAGGGATTCGGCACGGCGGAAGAGAGACAGGGATAGGTCGAGAATGAGGAAGGAAAAAAAAGAAAAAGTTAAACACGAAATTAAATGTTTAATATATCTCGAAATCAGTTGAATAGAACGCGTGTGCCGTTCATTAGACGTCTTTATTTCGTTTCACGAGTGTGCGCGGCGAAAATGTTCTGCAGAGAGAGAATATTATTATTAAAATCTCATTCATACGCACGTTTTAATTGGTGCACACATCTCCATCTCGGCGTAATCGCATTCGAAAAAAATTACTCTCATCGCAAGTGTTTTTGACCAAGAGCAATTGATAGACAGATGGATAGATAGATAGAAAGAGAGAGAGATAAAGAGATCATTGTTGATTCATATTCGTCTCACGTACGAAGTAGCTGACACACACACACACACACAGCCTAAATACACGGATAGTTGTTAACTAAATTTGGAATTTTCTAGGACAAAACAATTATAACTCATGGCACAAAGACGTATGCTGTGGGACGACCAAAAAACCCGTATTTTGAGCAAAATTAATTTGTTCTAGCGTTTTATTTTTTCCGAGAAATGAAACAATAACAGGTCCGTATGGAGAGTATTTTTTTTTTCTCATCTAGCTGCACCGATACAGATCGAAAAGGGAAACACGACGACGCAACGCACGTCGACGATAAAGGTCGTGACGGTTTTATTTTCGTCCGCGGCGATCGATCGATCGACGAACACAGGGTCCTCCGGTCCGACCTTCGTAATCGACGCGCGTTTACTCGTTCGATTAAATCTCTCGAATCGATCGCCGACCGAACGACATGTTTTTCGCTCGGTCGCCGATCGTTTTTTACTCTAGTCCGATATTATTGTCACTCGTGCGTATAGATGGAAACACTTCAGAAACGTGTATCGAATGATTAGCGGCGAACTCATAAGACGATACGCTTTTTTTTAACGTCGTCCCGCGATATTTATTTTTGAAACGCTAACGACGGTTTTCACGCGGAGTATTCGCGAGCTTTTGTTTGACGTCGAAACTCCTGAGTGACGTACGCGACCGAATAGAAATCAACCCACTTGTTGTGCGTACTGGCTACTAACATTATAAGCGTACAGTGTACTCGGTACACACGTACCAGTGGCGGATCTGAGGCTTATTAAAGAGGGGGGGGCGAATCGGTATTATGGATTCTTAATTAACAAGGACGTAACTGAAAATGAGCTGACATTTTTTTTTTTTTTTGTGATTTTAACATTGACGAAATCGACTGTTTTAATCAAATTTCATATAAAACTGATTCTCCACTCAGAATCATTTTTTTGAAAAAATGATTTATCGATGCTTTACGATTTAATACATCTATAGTTGTATAGTTCAAATAACAAAAAAAATCTCTAGGGTGGGCGATCGCCACGTCAACCTCCCCTCAAATCCGCCACTGACACGTACTCACACACACTCACACACACACACACACACACACACACACACACACACACACACACACACACACACACACACACACACACACACACACACCACACGCACGCACGCACGTACACGCACACACACACGCAATTTGATCTCGTGTAAAGGCGCGAATGATTTAAATATAAACCATTCAAACCGTAGTGATGACGATTTTATCTAGTAGTGTTTGAGATGACTCGTATTTCGAAACGGTTTAGAGCAATGGCGTATTTTATCGATACGGTTTTACGCCCGTGGATTATAGCCGGGTATTTTATTTTTACTTCATTTTTGTTTTTCATACAGCATAAAATATAACATCGCGAGTGTATTTTTAAACGACTTGTATGTTCGGCACGAGATTTAAAAGAGAAAACACTAGAAGATCATCGCTACAGTGTGTATATATATATATATATATATATATATATTTCATATTCAGTTCATACAATATGTAATATTCGTCATTTAATAGCCTCTCTCGTCACGACGCGTAATATAGCGAAATAAAATTATATTACATCCAACAGCAAACGGAATAAAGTGTACGCGCGAAAAACGCTTTTTAGATTCTGAACGAAGTGAAGAATGTATTGATTTTACTATGATGTGTGTTTTTTTTTTTTTTTTTTTGTTTTTTTTTTTTTTTTTTTTTTTGTTTTTTTTTTTTTTTGTTTTTGTGTCTGTGTACACCATAACTACTCGAAATAATGCTTCAATTTTGAACTTCAGGGTATGTTTTCGGTGGCAAAACGAATATCGGAGGTACCTTAGAGAGGTCACAAGTGAAAATTCCCAAAAGTTTTCAAATGCCACGGGAAAAACAAACAAAAAATGAGGAAAAACCGGTACTTTTTGTGCAAAACCCGTTTTCGACGAAATCGATTTTTTTATTTAGCCGTTACTCAAAAACCGAAAATTGTAGATACTTGAAATTTTCACCAAATGTTTATATTGAAATCATCTATACGTGGTAAAATTTTTGAACACTTTTGACTTTTTTTGAGCTTTTTATAGACAATTGAAATTTTCAATTTTTTTAAGTATTTTTTTTTAAAATAACGATAAAATTTTTTTTTTTTGCCAGAAAATCTTGAAAATTTAATACAAGGTTTCTTATAAGTTGTTCCATAACTGATAAAAAAAAATCCAAAATCGTAAGTCACAATTTTTTTTTATAAGTGCTCAAAGTTACAATTTATACGAAATATGTAAAAATTGCGAAAATTTGGAAATAATTTTGTTGTTGAAAAATCGTAAAATTTTTTTCTTTTATAACTAAGTTTTGAAAATTTGGTACAAGGTTTTCCATTAGTTTTTCTTCAATTATCTGCGAAAAAAACTCTACCGGATTCAGACAAAAAAATTTTATGAGTGTTTGAAATTTAAATTTTTACAAAAACACGTTAAACAACGGTTTAGCCTCAAACGATTTTTGCTATTTGTTTTTTTTTCAAAAAGTATAAGTTGTAGAAACTTGAAAATTTTATCAGTTGTTTATATTGGCATTTTCTTTATATAATTTTATTTTCAAAAGATTTCACTCATTTTTAATCAATTTATAGGCATTTGAAATATTCGATTTTTTTTATTTTTTTTTTTATAAATGTTGATAAAAAAAATGTAGCTCGGACGAAATACTTGAAAATTTAATAGAAGGGTCCACATAAGTTGTTCTAACTCCCATTCAAAAATTATAAAAATACATAGGCACAAAATTTTTTTATAAGCGTTTATAAGTGCTAATATTGACAAAATTCGTCAAAATCATGTATATTTGCTATGTATTTTGCAGTTGAAAATTCATAAAATTTTAAGTATTCAAAACTAAGAATTGTAAATTCGGTACAAAGTTTGACATACGTTTTCCTTCAATTATCTGTAAAAAAATTTGCACTGGAATAAAATCAAAAATTTTTATGAGTGTTTGAAATTACAATTTTTTCACATAATCGCGTAAAATAACAATTTAGGCATCATTGATTTTTGATATTTGTTCTTATTCAAAAAGTATAGGTCGTAGAAACTTAAAACTTTTACAAAATGTTTAAATAGGCATTTTCTTTACATAGTTGTATTTTCAAAATATTTCGTTTATTTTTTAGCTATTTATAGGCATTTGAATAATTCGATTTTTCTTAGATTTTTTTTTATAAAAGTCGATAACAATTTTTTGGCCCTACCAAATCGCTTGAAAATTTAATAGAAGGTTTTGAATAAGTTGATCTAAGAGTGATTCAAAAATTATTCAAATACATAGGCACAATTTTTTTTTATAAGCAGTTGAAGTTCAAAAATCGACAAAATTTGTCAAAATCACGAATATTTGCAAATTATTTTGTAGTTGAAAATGTATAAAAAATTTTGTATTCAAAGATAAGAAATGAAAATATTATGTAATATCACAGCTGATAAAGATAATTAAATAGATTAAGTTTATTATAATATAATCAGTAGCTGACAGCTGTTCTATACAAAATATTGGTAGATTGTAAACACAAGGTGTATAACGTACCTTTACATGGTTGAATAGAACGTTACTAACTTCCAATTTCCAGTTATTTTAATGTGTGTATCAGTTCCATAAACATGCGGATTTTATATATTATTATTAATTATTAATATTTAAATAGACGTAGCCACGGAGCATTCAGCATATATGGACGGCGGGATCGGGTGGTACCGTCACGATAGTGCATTTAGGCAAATAATATGGTATTTACCTACGCCCTATCTATGCACATCCTGGTTTGTCCAATGCTCACGAGCAGAAGTCACATGAATAGACAAATGTAAATTTAACCCAATCTAGGATATTAAAATAAAATATATATTACAATTTAAGGCTGACATCTTCATCTTCGTTCAGAATCGTTTTTTTTTTTATAATATAAAATAATTCCAAAATCTATCCAATAATGCCTAATCTAGCAATGTATCTCGTGTATCCCACCCAACTACTGTATCCTGTACTTAACTTACAATGATTTATCATTGCATTCAAATGTAAAGTACCATACAACTAAACTATCGTAAACCAGGTGATCCCATGATAGAAAGTGCTATACACTCCTCACCATTATCTTGTCCGAGGAGCGAAGCGACGAAGGACGAACTTCCACCACCATTATCTTATCGGCTTTTTTATTTTACTGGCACACTACATGGCAATATCTGTCCTCGGTATTTGTTGTTTTATCGATGTATTGTGTGCGTTACTTGTGTATGTGTGTGTGTGTGAGTGCAATGTATGTGTGTTGTATAACATATGATATTAACAGTTTTTTTTTTTGTTTTTGTAATTAAATAAAGTTATAACGAGCGTATGGTTTTTTATTCACATCGAAATAAAATAAAATAAAATAAATTGATTTGAAACCAGAATAAGCAATAGATTGGTTTGCAAAACAACATTCGAGACGTTTACAATTTAGTTTATAAAACACTACTTTTAATTATATTTTTAGATTCTGAGTGAAGCGAAGGATCTTATGGTTTTACAATGATGTTTATTTTTTTTTATTTTTTTTTTTTCTGTAAACACTTTTTCGTATTGAAATCCTTGTCCAAAAGTTTCGTCCAGCAACTTTTTAGATTGGAAATTGAACTGAGATGGTACTTTAGAGAGGTCATTTTTCCAAAATCTCCATAGTTTTTCCAGTAATCAAGAATAACGATCGAAAAACTGAGTAAAAACGGTAAAATCGGTAAAAATCCGCCGTAAACAAGATTTTCACTGTTCAGATTTTAGGTATTTAGTCATAAATCGAAAAGTATTGAAGCTAGAAACTTGAAAATTTTATCCAATATCAAATACATACTTTTTTATATTGGACAACATTTTCAGAACAATTATAGCACTTTTGACTTAAATATAGAACTTTTAATTTACCAAATTGTTTGAAAGTTTTTATGTAATATAATTTTAAATATTTGACTAAAAGTTTTGAAAATTTAATATGACCTTACTCATATACATACCTAATTATCCTAACAAAAGGTCAAAAATCGTTAGTCAGGATTTTTTTTTATACACACTTTAATAAATTATTATACGATTTTTTTCGATATTGTCTGATTTCTTTTAAGTTTATTTCTAATGAGTTATAATTGTTATAACAATTGAAGTTTAAATGAGTTATATCTAATTGAATATTTTATTACAAAAATTACAAAAAAACTCACCAAAAATTACACAAATAACCGTAAAATACGTAATAAACAGTATTTAAATAATAACATTTTATATTACACTGAAGCTTTGCTCAGAATCGTTTTATACTAAAGAAATGAGTCATCATTTCTTTAAAACTTAATACATTCATCACCAATATCTTGTCCGAGAATCGAAGGGACGATGGACGTACTTGTACCACCATCATCTCACTTATTTTTTATGTACAAATATTTTTAATTCTAATTTTTTTTTTTTTTTATGTGCGTACACTTATATAATACATTATATTATAATTAATTATATATTTCAATAAACCATTTACACTAATATAAGTGTTTTATAAAAATGTATTGTGCCGATGTAAAAAAATATTGCCCCCCACCAAAAAAAAAAAAAAAAAAAACAAAATCCTAGGTCCGCCACTGGAACGCGTACTCCGAGCGGAGACAAATTACTGGGCGAACGCAACTACGTAAAAAATCGGTACTCGTATCGAGTGTGGCGGCGCAGTCGAATTATATAACGCTTTTATCCGTATTTGTTTTACGTCGCAGGAGAGCGTCCTCGAAAACACCTCAATCGAATTATTTCGTTTCGCGTTCGTCTTGAATGCTCGCCCGTGCGAATAAACGCCGCCGTAACTCATACAGACACCGGCCTACCACACACCGCGCACACGTCGCGCGACGTGAATAATTATTGTAAAACACGAGACGCAGAACAAGTAGCTATCAATTATTCGGAAATTCGTCTCCCTCACGTGTAAACTTTGTAGCGAAACGCTCATTGTATAAAACCGTACGCGCGGGCGTTAAGGACGACAATACAGTCTTTGTGATTGAGTACGAGCCATACTTAATTGAACATTTTTAATTTAAAACTACTCTCGACGGTACCGCCGCGCCGGCGCGAATGGATTTCGTTTAAAACGTGGCGATTATCGTAGACTACCAGACGTTACGTATACGTTTACGTCTCGAAATCGACGCGGTATGTTTTTGGGCAGTATTCGCTCTATCGTTATTATTATTATTGTTATTATTATTTTTTTTTAGATTCTGAGTGAAGCGAAGGATCTTATGGTTTTACAATGATGTTAATTTTTTAGTATTTTTTTTTCTGTAAATACTTTTTCGTATAGAAATCCTTGTCCAAAAGTTTCGTCCAGCTACTTTTCAGATTTGAAATTGAACTGAGATGGTACTTAAGAGAGGCCATTTTTCCAAAATCTCCATAGTTTTTCCAGTAATCAAGAATAGCGATCGAAAAACTGAGTAAAAACGGTAAAATCGGTAAAAATCCGCCGTAAACGAGATTTTCACTGTTCAGATTTTAGGTATTTAGTCATAAATCGAAAAGCATTGAAGCTAGAAACTTGAAAATTTTATCCAATATCAAATACATACTTTTTTATATTGGACAACATTTTCAGAACAATTATAGCACTTTTGACTTAAATATAGAACTTTTAATTTACCAAATTGTTTGAACGTTTTTATATAATATAATTTTAAATATTTGACAATATTTAATATGACCTTACTCATATACCTACCTAATTATCCTAAAAAAAATTCAAAAATCGTCACTCAGGACTTTTTTTCCAAGCATTTAAGTAAATTATACAAATAACCGTAAAATACGTAAACAGTATTTAAATAATAATATATTATATTACACTGAAGCTTTGCTCAGAATCGTTTTATACTAAAGAAATGAGTCATCATTTCTTTAAAACTTAATACATTCATCACCAATACCTTGTCCGAGGACCAAAGGGACGAAGGACGAACTTTTACCACCGTCATCTCACTTACCAGCTTTTTTTTTTTTTTTTAATAAACGCGATACTTTCAATAGGTTTTTTTACACGCACTGTTCAATATCGTAGACCCGTATACGCGTTTCGTATAATAATCAAAACGTTATTGTAACCTATCTCCGATTTAAAATTTTTATTTCAAAAGCGTCGCGGCGTACCGTTTGGGACGATCTTGACTCTGGTGTCGTCAAAAAAAAAAAAGTCTCAAATTTAAATATAATATGGTATAATATAAAGTTAGTGCGTGGAAGTTCTCGAGAAAAGCTATTGCGAATGGATCCTAGTAATGATATTCAACATTCGCTCAGGTCAATGTGACAGAAGCGAGACGAGCTGCGCTCAACGTCAAGTAGCCAAGCACTGTTTTCGTATTCGTGTCTGGGTACGAAAAAAAAAACAAAATATAAATAAATAAAAATGCAGAAGGAAAGCAAGAAAAATAGTCTGCAGGCACACTATGCGCTATTACTGCTACTACCGCTGAGGTGCATAGGATCAGAACAGCCTAACCCACAAAAGTATATTGTGCTGGACGAGCATTTAAAGTTTTGACTGTTTTTGAACATTTTATTTTTCTTATAAAATCCACTCTAAGGAAAATATTCATAACTCTTTAGTTCATAAAAATCCTTGCCTCTTAAGCATCTATAAAGCACTATTCAATATTTAAAGTTGGTCATGTTTTAAGGTGGGTTAGGCCACTATACATTATGACATTTTTTTATAAAATGAAATTTTCTATAGTTTAGGCCAACTTATTTGAAATATGTTATTCACTTAAATTCACACAACATGAAAATACTATGTAATTATTTGTATTACCTTGTTTATTTGTAACTTGTTTTAAATTATATTATATTGTAATTATTCATGTTTAGTACAGAATGATTATTAACAATGCGATGTTTTCTAAACTGAACGAAAAGAAACAAAAACAAAATCACTTTTAATAGTATAAAAATAGTTCAGATTAAAATAATTAACTCTTAACAAATTTAAAAAACTAGTACACTTTAAACATTTTAATCACATAATACAGTATACAATATAGAATATTGTTATTAACAATAAAATTGTTATTAAACTTAACCAAAAAAAGCCGATAAGATAATGGTGGTGGAAGTTCGTCCTTCGTCGCTTCGCTCCTCGGACAAGATAATGGTGAGGAGTGTATAGCACTTTCTATCATGGGATCACCTGGTTTACGATAGTTTAGTTGTATGGTACTTTACATTTGAATGCAATGATAAATCATTGTAAGTTAAGTACAGGATACAGTAGTTGGGTGGGATACACGAGATGCATTGCTAGATTAGGCATTATTGGATAGATTTTGGAATTATTTTATATTATAAAAAAAAAAACGATTCTGAACGAAGATGAAGATGTCAGCCTTAAATTGTAATATATATTTTATTTTAATATCCTAGATTGGGTTAAATTTACATTTGTCTATTCATGTGACTTCTGCTCGTGAGCATTGGACAAACCAGGATGTGCATAGATAGGGCGTAGGTAAATACCATATTATTTGCCTAAATGCACTATCGTGACGGCACCACCCGACCCCGCCGTCCATATATGCTGAATGCTCCGTGGCTACGTCTATTTAAATATTAATAATTAATAATAATATATAAAATCCGCATGTTTATGGAACTGATACACACATTAAAATAACTGGAAATTGGAAGTTAGTAACGTTCTATTCAACCATGTAAAGGTACGTTATACACCTTGTGTTTACAATCTACCAATATTTTGTATAGAACAGCTGTCAGCTACTGATTATATTATAATAAACTTAATCTATTTAATTATCTTTATCAGCTGTGATATTACATAATATTTTCATTTCTTATCTTTGAATACAAAAATTTTTATACATTTTCAACTACAAAATAATTTGCAAATATTCGTGATTTTGACAAATTTTGTCGATTTTTGAACTTCAACTGCTTATAAAAAAAAATTGTGCCTATGTATTTGAATAATTTTTGAATCACTCTTAGATCAACTTATTCAAAACCTTCTATTAAATTTTCAAGCGATTTGGTAGGGCCAAAAAATTGTTATCGACTTTTATAAAAAAAAATCTAAGAAAAATCGAATTATTCAAATGCCTATAAATAGCTAAAAAATAAACGAAATATTTTGAAAATACAACTATGTAAAGAAAATGCCTATTTAAACATTTTGTAAAAGTTTTAAGTTTCTACGACCTATACTTTTTGAATAAGAACAAATATCAAAAATCAATGATGCCTAAATTGTTATTTTACGCGATTATGTGAAAAAATTGTAATTTCAAACACTCATAAATATTTTTGATTTTATTCCAGTGCAAATTTTTTTACAGATAATTGAAGGAAAACGTATGTCAAACTTTGTACCGAATTTACAATTCTTAGTTTTGAATACTTAAAATTTTATGAATTTTCAACTGCAAAATACATAGCAAATATACATGATTTTGACGAATTTTGTCAATATTAGCACTTATAAACGCTTATAAAAAAATTTTGTGCCTATGTATTTTTATAATTTTTGAATGGGAGTTAGAACAACTTATGTGGACCCTTCTATTAAATTTTCAAGTATTTCGTCCGAGCTACATTTTTTTTATCAACATTTATAAAAAAAAAAATAAAAAAAATCGAATATTTCAAATGCCTATAAATTGATTAAAAATGAGTGAAATCTTTTGAAAATAAAATTATATAAAGAAAATGCCAATATAAACAACTGATAAAATTTTCAAGTTTCTACAACTTATACTTTTTGAAAAAAAAAACAATTACCAAAAATCGTTTGAGGCTAAACCGTTGTTTAACGTGTTTTTGTAAAAATTTAAATTTCAAACACTCATAAAATTTTTTTGTCTGAATCCGGTAGAGTTTTTTTTGCAGATAATTGAAGAAAAACTAATGAAAAACCTTGTACCAAATTTTCAAAACTTAGTTATAAAAGAAAAAAATTTTACGATTTTTCAACAACAAAATTATTTGCAAATTTTCGCAATTTTTACATATTTCGTATAAATTGGAACTTTGAGCACTTATAAAAAAAAATTGTGACTTACGATTTTGGATTTTTTTTTATCAGTTATGGAACAACTTATAAGAAACCTTGTATTAAATTTTCAAGATTTTCTGGCAAAAAAAAAAAATTTTATCGTTATTTTAAAAAAAAATACTTAAAAAAATTGAAAATTTCAATTGTCTATAATTAGCTCAATAAAAGTCAAAAGTGTTCAAAAATTTTACCACGTATAGATGATTTCAATATAAACATTTGGTGAAAATTTCAAGTATCTACAATTTTTGGTTTTTGAGTAACGGCTAAATAAAAAAATCGATTTCGTCGAAAACGGGTTTTGCACAAAAAGTACCGGTTTTTCCTCATTTTTTGTTTGTTTTTCCCGTGGCATTTGAAAACTTTTGGGAATTTTCACTTGTGACCTCTCTAAGGTACCTCCGATATTCGTTTTGCCACCGAAAACATACCCTGAAGTTCAAAATTGAAGCATTATTTCGAGTAGTTATGGTGTACACAGACACAAAAACAAAAAAAAAAACAAAAAAAAAAAAAAAAAAAAAAAAAAAAACAAAAAAAAAAAAAAAAACACACATCATAGTAAAATCAATACATTCTTCACTTCGTTCAGAATCTAAAAAACAAACAAAATCACTTTGAATGATATACTAATATTTATAGGCAATATATAATAGGTCTAATCAACTATCATAGGGCTGGGCAACTCTGGTCCTAAAATTATATTTCATAACCAGAACACCAAAAACAATTATGTGTTGCCATCTAGCAAATAATTTTTTTGCCGGATAGTCCATAGTGGATTTCAAAAATTATATAAATCTGAAACGTTTTATCACATAAAACAGAATTTGATTTTTTGTAGGTTAGGCCGTTCTGGTTCCATGCGCCTGCTCTGTTAGACAGGAAGGTTCTACTTTCAGACCATAACGGCCGGTGTCTTCTCGATCGACCAGCAGTAATTCGTATACGGCGCGGTGGCTTGACGAACGTGTACACACATTTACCATTCGCGACGATGTCTGGGTTCCGAGGGCGTTTCGAGTACACATATAATTTTATTATTATTATGCTTTTTACACAAGCGTAAGCGTTTATTTACATTTACGTTTTAAATATTTGATTGGTGTTCCGTTGACACGCGACGATTACGATCGAAAACCGCAAATTGACGCATATCCACGCATAAAACGTGAAATATAGTTGAAATAATTCGAATAAAACCGAGTCAACATTAGCACGGTGTACACGAACACGCGCGCAAACGTATACGGGTTTATTTGAATAAATAAATACACACTCGTACAAAAAGAGACAGACAGAGACATAGAGAAAGAGAGAGAGAGAGAGAGAGAGAGAGAGAGAGAGAGAGAGAGAGAGAGGGGTAGAGAGAGAAAGAGAGATAGACTTATACGAAAACTATACTCGCTCTACGTCCGCATTGCGTTAAAAACTTCTGACAGACTAAACGTTCGTGTGTGACACGCACGACAAAAATTGACCTATCGCCGATACCTACTTATACGAGCAGTGCTCGTATTCGGGGGACGCAGGGGGACGGAGCTCCTCTTCGATTTTTAATATTTTGAGCGCACCCCTTCCTATTATTTTAATTGGAACGGGGGGACGGAACGGTTTATTATTTAATAATGTGTTAATTTTGTAAATTTGTAATGAATAAGACATTCAAATTTTAATTTTTATTTATGAATAATTTTTTTGGTTGATTTCGAGACCGATTTTTTTTATCTCTTTAGCAGTTTTATACCGCGTTGGTAACCAATTAAAACAATCTTGTGATATTGCAACATAATCATGATAATCATTTTATTATAGTGCAATTTGCCTTAGTGATAATATAAAATATATGATAAATAAATATATCAGTTTCGATCGAGCACTAACTTATATTTAAAATTTTTAGTTATACTTATAGTGTTATATTTTGTAAAATATGGGATGCATTTTCGAAGATGGGTTATTGGGGGGAAGCCCCCCACGAGTTTGGTGTGTGAAGTCATTGTAAGAGCTACTAATTTTTTTAAATCTTAGAGTTCCCCTTATTTTATTTTTCCAATTCGAGCACTGTATACGAGCACGCCGTTTTGTCAACGCACTCGTCAATACTCCAGTACCAAATTGATTAAAGTTTCAAAAAAAAAAAAAAAAAACCGAAACGAAAATTAAGACGCAAAACGGTATTCAACGATGACACGAGTGATAACAGGCCAAGAAATATTGGATTTAAATTATATTATTTGTCAATGGAAACTTATGTTTTCCGACAAAATAATAATTTTAATTCTCTCAAATGTTATGCTGTCAGAATTTTGGGAAATGTATTACCAACTCAAAATAGTATTCATTTTTTTAATATATGTAGGGGAAAGCGGGGTAAGTCCGTACGAGAGGCAAAACCGTATGATAAGGTTTTTTGAACAATAAGTCAAGATAGAAAAAAAATTATGGATGTTTATTTGTCCATGACCGTTATTGTTATTGTTATCGATAACTATAAACCTCATTTTTAACAAATTACCGCTCAAATCCTTGTTATCACAAAATATGTGTAATCACTATTTTTTTTTCATATATTGTCATTAAAAACTTTTATACTTTTAATTGTTTGATGTGAAAAAAAACTGCATCAAATTACGCAAAATTAAGTACAGATTATTTAATGATATAATATGGAGAAATGTTGCTTATACTTTTTAGTTAATTGCTGTTAATTTGAATACACCTACTGTGGGGCAAAACCGTTGGGGCAAAAGTGTATGCTATACGGAATTGCCCCAGCGTTTTATACGTGGCTATATTATTACGTGTTATAATTTACTTGATAACTTTATATTTTTATTAAAGATGGTTCGTAATTATGTACGTAATTATGAACCTATATTACTTCATAAAGAAATTAAAATATTGCTTTATATATCATAATTATTTTGTTTCGTTTTAAATATTGGTAGGTAGGGACCTACCTATTTATCTTATTTTATAATATAAGTATTAAGTTTAATGTTTATTTTATTTTCATTATTTTGTTACTTACATGAATATTTAAACATGTTTGGTTTAAATGTTATTTAAAAAGTTTGTTATGTAAGGTTACAGATCGTAAAGAACTACCCTACACAATTTTGTTCATTATAAAGTGAAAGTAATAGTTGTTAAATGAGTTCTTTTTTTTTTTTGTTCTAATGTAAAAATGCAAAATACTTTACTCAGGATTTTTAATTGGGGAGGGCGGATATTAATATGTATTGCAAAGAGTGCTTATTATAATTCTACTATTTTAGATCATAAAACCATCCATACGGTTTTGCCCCAAGACTAATACGGTTTTACCCCACCTATGGGGCAAAATCGTATTTTTTAGTACTTTCAAAATTTGGATTTTTTTTTTTTGAGTTTAAGTTCAGATTTTTTGAAAATGCTTCAATATTAATGAAGCTTACAATATTCGTGATATATTTACGCAATCCAGTTTCAAATTTTTCAAATGTTGTAAGTTTTAAAGTGCCTAGAAGTTAGTAGTACGGTTCTGCCCCACCTTCCCCTACTATACTCAGTACTACTACGATTCGAAACCGTTAGATATTACATTTTGACCCACCGTAACGGACGTAAGAGTTAATACCACGTATTACGAACCGGAATACCATTTCGGCACGTTCCAGTCCAATCCGAAATTTGAATTCGACGTGCGGAAGAAACAGGGAGGCGGGGCTAGAAGTTTGCGTGGAGGAGTAGAACTCGAATCTCACGCTCGTCCGTCGTTATAACCATAATAATATCGCTACAGTGTTCGTGGCCCGTTTTTTTTCTCTTTTATTCTCACCTCCACCGACGATATTATAATATTATGTCACTATTGTGACGGCGCGACACGTCCGACCGCGTCGTCGACTGTCACACGACGTTCACACGCTTAAAAAACACGCGCACAAAAACGTTTCGGCACACGCGTGTCGTACCCACCTTTGTTGAACGTCTGTATCGCGTCCGTGGGCAGCCACTGTCTCCAATAGTTGCCCAACTCGGTGTAGCCGATCTTCCGGTCCTTCAGGGCGCCGGGGTCGACGTGGCCCAGCACCGGGAACACGAACTGACTGCTGAACGTGTGGATGAGAAGGTTGGTCACGTTCTGGATGGCCATTATGCGGTTGGCCGGGTCCGCGACTTCGGACGACACCGAGTCCCTGTAACGAAAGCGATTCTAGGATCAATCGTTGGGATTAGCAAGGCGTAAGATAATTATTATTGTTATTATCGCTATTGTTATTTGTTTTGTACCGATAAAACCGGCTCGAGACGAGGGTGACGTGAAACCAGGGCCGCTCATTGGAGGGGGGTTGAGGGTCTCATGTCCCCGGCCTCGCGCTTGAAAGTCAAGTGGTATGTTTTATTAGTTCATTAGATAATATAGGTTAATAAAACTTTTTTTGAACCAAACATAGTAGAAAAATAATATTATCGCCTATATAATATTTTTTATTATTACGTACATTTCCATAGCTTTTAACGAATATGCTTACTGTTCGCGCCACGCGAAGTATTTTTCAATGGCACCACAACGATTCTTGTGTTTTTTCTTTAAATAATATTTAATGGTAATATAGTATGTAAAAAATAATAATATCACACTGGGCAGTCAGCCAACTGTTTGTTTGTATGATAATATGATGAGATTCGGAATACAGTCGGTCGGCACTATCGTGAGTCGATCGTCACGAATAAAACGCTGCACCGAGCACGTTTGACGTCGGGGGACGTACGACTGTATCGGCCGAATCTATTTATTATGCAAAGCGCGGGTCAGATCGGTTCGGTCACTAGGGACTAGGGACGTTTCGATTTTTCCGATATGAGTAAATATCGATACTTTTCTTTCGATATGAGTATTTTTAGTATCGATACTTTGGATTCGATAATTTATCATATTGATACAAATATCCGGTATCGATACGAATTTTATAAACATGTATTAACATGCTGTATAAACAAGCTAGACTTCATTTTTCAATTGTTGCCACTTCGGTACCATGTGAGAGGCTTTTTTCGAAAGCTGGTGACACTATTAACCAGGCAAGAAATCGATTATCTAGCTCTAGGCTAGATAAACTACTGTTTTTAGGGGACTTCCCAGAAGAAGAATGGTTTTCATGATTAAATACTTTTTTTTTTTTTTTTTTTTAATGAAAAATACAAATAAATAAAACATACATATAAATATTAGTATTTATTATTTGCTCTTTTTATCTTTTTAATCGATATCTGTAATATCGATATTTTGTAGACATAACTTATGTCGTATAGCCGAAGACCTTTTTTTTTTTTTAATATCGATATGAGTAATATCGATACTTTCTTTCGATATTTTGCAGGATCTATATTAGGATTTCGATTCGATACGAGTAAAAGTATCGAAAGAAATGTTTCGATATGACGTCCCTACTAGGGACACCGGTTGCAATAACGTACAGTTACAAAATTGCTCTTCTTGATGACCCGCGTATTCGGCGAAAATTAAAATGAGCACGGCGCGCCCGCCGATTTGTCATAGACCACGAAACCAACCGCATCGCATACGGACTTGCGACCACCGAACGCGTTGGGCGTGGCTTCGAGAGCAGCAGCAGCCAATGCCGCGGGCAACCGGCGCAGTTCGACCACGCCTAATCACCAATCACAGTCATTTCACGCGCGACTCCTGCGACGACGCGGCGGCGGGCGAGAACAGGGTATAAATACGAGTGTGGAGCACCGAATCTGTTCAGTGTGTTCGACAGAGCCTTCTGCAGCAAGACCTACCCAGGCAGACTTACACAGATACAAAATTATACAGTCCACTAAATCTATTTAAAATAACTTTCCTCGCCGGAACACTTACAATGCCCGTAAATACGGCTAGGGCTGAAAGAATTTTTTCGAAATTAAAAATTATCGAAAAATATTTACAGACTACTATGGTCCAAGAAAGACTTTCCGATCTCGCCGTTATTTCAATCGAAAACGAAATTTGTGAAAATCTAGATTATGGTGATTTATCGGTAACATTTTCAGAAGCAAAAGCTAGAAAAATTAATTTTTTTAAATTGTTGGATATTAATTTATTTTGTTTACGAGTATAAGACGTATAATAATTATAATATAATAATAATAATAATAATAATAATAGTAAAAATAATAATTATAATAATAATAGTATTAATTGAATGATTTATTTTTTGAGATGTTTTGTAAAATGAAAAAAAGTGTAGTGAAAATAAAACGATTTATTTATATTCATGTATATTTAGAAAAGTGAAAACTAGAAGGACCTCGCAATTATATTTTGCCCCGGGCCTCGTACATCCTAAGAGCGGCCTTGCGTGAAACGATAACATTATCGCCGCATGCGCCCATTCACACGGCGTTTGTTCATCGAATTCGTCGCTGTCGTCGAAACCGTTCATCGCGTCCGGTGTGGCCAACGTCGTTTTGACGATTATTATTTTAGCTGTTGTACGGTTATTCGCGTTTCGTCTCCGCTTTCCAAGCGTAACGCAATATTGTTTTTGCGCGAGTAAAACAAAATAAATTCAAAGCTCGAACTTCAATTTGTGATTTCGAAGAAACGGAAAATAATTATGGTAATTTATTTCGCGAGAGACTTATCATAGCGCGATACGTTGTAAAAATATAAAAAAAACAAGCAGATCGTTATTTCACGTGGGTGTCATTGTAATTAAGACAACATTTTAACGATTTCCAAACACTTAAAGAACATATATATATATATATATAATTTTTTTTTATTTAAAGTTTATTTAAAGTTTTGTCGTTAAGATGAGCAATCGATTTTTGTTTATTTAGAAAAATTTGAATAAACAAATATTTAATTGGTACCTTCTGCAAATACTATGGTATGAATTCTCATATACTAACTGAGTGAACCAAGGTTATGCGCATTCGTTTTTTTTTTTTTTTTTTTTTTTAATTAACGTAGGTAATTGTGGACTGTATACGCAGTGTTTTTTTTTAAAAATTTTTTTATTTTACCGCATAATAACGGTCAGAGTCGAAATGTTAAATCTATGAGGTCGAAACGAAACCATTGTGGTTTGTTCTGGTTGTAATATAAAAGAAAAGGAGAGAGATAGAGAGAGAGAAATAGATTTTATAAAGAGAGGTGGTGAGAGGAGGGACGTACGTCCCGCGAAGAAAAAACTAAATAATGAACAAGAGAGCGCCGTTGTGGGTATAGTTTTTGTTTACTATTTAAATTAATATATACTTTGTTTTTTTCTTCGGAGAGTAGATAGCTCTAATTTTATGCACGTATACTACAACACAGTGTGTGCACCGTGAAAACATACATTTGCTGGCAGAGTGCATTCAATGATTTTTATTTAAAAAACGAATAATAATAATAGTAATAATGAGAGAAAAATGCATAAAACGGTACACATTTTAAATCCCTTCTCTTTTTCTATTCGTGGAATGGATGTTACTAAAAAAAAACAAAAAAAAAAAAAAAACAAAATTCGGTATTCCGTAAATAGAGCGGTGTAAAAGATAGCTTTATAGATTTTCTCGTTCACCCCGGCGCGGCGCGCGGTGACAATCGTCGTCGTAATCATTGTGGCACGTATACGTTGTGTGCTGCAGCCGCGGAAGAGATTTTTGTTTTTTCACGTATAAAAATACGACTTTTTATGTCCGTACCGTTGACGGGCGTCTCCCAAAAACCCGTGTTTACACGTGCCAATCGCACGGATGGGATCAAAACGATGTTGTTTTGTTGTTGAGATTTTCGAAATATTCGGCTTCGTATTCCCCCCAACCACCCTAATACCCTCGAAGTATGCCTAGTTCCGTTGATTAACTCCGGCGCGACACTGCGACGAGATTGCAGTGGCCGGAGGAGACCCGTGCGCTCCGGTCCCGAATGCGTTTGTTTTTTTGTTTTGCGGAGATCGGCTTCGCTCTTAATAGGGAATTAGAGTCGATAAAACTGAAACCCGCGACTGGTTGTTGTTTATTGGTTTCGCGCGTTATTCCAGAGCAATCGGGACGGACTGCGCCCGGAGACGGAACATAAAAAATATAACAAACGTCCGATCCAGGGAAGCCCACATCAATGTAGCTCAGAGGGGGGGAGCAAAAAATTGCAAGTACCTAAACACTTATGGGAAGATTTACCTCTACACTTTCATCTACTTATACTTAGTAATAGTATCGTTTATAATTTTTTTTAAATCAAAACTAATTTAAGTAAATATAAAATTACACTATTATTTCTAATATTTCTAAGAAAAAACATAATAAAATTTAAACAAAAAACAACTTTATTTGATTTGAATTTACATATTACATCATTACATGTTACATATTACTTCATATTTATACATCATAATATTGCATTTTATTCAAAAAGTAATGACAATCTCCTTTTATTAGAAGCAAATAAATTAATTGAATTTTCAATTTGTTGATTAAAAAAACCCATGATAGCTGAACACATTACCCAGAATACGATAAATGTAATTAAAATAATGTCTGTCAAAAGGTTTCTATTTCCGTCTACGACAGGCTGCTTATATATGACTTGTTAGATACAAGGATTGTCACACAGTCGCTAAATACCTAAGCTTTATGTAAAAAAACTTCTAATTTTGTAACTGACACAACAAATCTCAGCGGGGGCAATGGCCCCCACTGGCCCCCTCTTCCGGGCGTCCCTGATCCGATCCGCTTTAGCCGACGACAAAACAAACGGGTTTCCGATGGAAAAATAAAAATACGAATTTCAAAAATTAAAAAATGAATACCCTCACCGTATTAACTTTTGATCGGTGTATCGTAAATAATATTTGCTACACGCGAATTGCGTCGCGAAATAAAAGATTTGGTAAGTGGGTACACGAATTTCGTCCATCCTAATCGAATCTACTACGTGAATATAGCGTCCGGTTTTGTTTTATTGAAAATTATTTAAGACAAATTATGGCAAAATATGAAAATGGCCGATCAAGCCGTCTAGATTATATTAAGAAGGTATCGTTCAAGTTTTTACCAAATTTTTTAATTTTATAATTATAACTTTTATTATTATTGTTTTTTTTCAAAATTATTATGTTAAATTCCTATAATTTAAACCCACACATTTCATTTTACTTACATCTAATTGCATAACAACGATAAAAATCAATATTTTCAACCTACCGATTGTCATAATTTGCTATCGACAGTCCTAAGTCTGTATGAAACGGGAAGGAAAATAATGTTTTTACGTTAGGACACAATTCGTGTAGTCGTTAAATGTCTTTGGGGCGCAATGCATGTGGAATAGGGATTTCGGGACGCAATATTCACTTGGAAAGGGGATTTCGGGACGCAATTCATGTGCAGCGATAATATTCGGTGTCGAAATCGAACTTTTCCGTACGTTACGTTCGATTTGAAAACGCAAACAGTGAGAAGTAACGCACGCGATGAAGGCGCTGCGGCGTGCACGGCGGCGGCGGCGGCGACGACGACGGGAGGAGTATTGGTTTAACAATGACGTGTTTGCATGTTTTTTTTTATTTTTCAAATATAATTTACGTCTGAAAATACTTTCGAGCGCTGTTGAAGTAAAATATGCTCTTCAACGGCCAATTCAAAATTGTATACACTAGCCAGATTGGAAACCGCAACGTTCTGTAGTGTTATGTAGAGCGTTTTGAGTAGGGCGGCAAACATTCGAAATGGCTTTTTTTTCTTTTTTTTTTTTTAAACACCAGCACATCTCGTTACGACACGACGTGTACGTATGATTCGACGTGTCGTTTTATAAACACTCGTATTCGTTAGATGACACGTTGGATTTTCGGAAAAAAAAAAACGTCGTATGATAACAAACGTGATAAATTAACGATGAGCTATATTTGATTTTTCCCCGAACGATGCTGTCTGACTGACTAGCATGGGCGCCGACTATTGGGGTGCTGGGGTGCTCAAGCACCCCATGAATCATTCTATGGGGTGCTCTGCACCCCATGAAATAAAAATATAGAGCAATACGTAATTTAATACGTTTATAATTTTTTCGTTGTATAATATTTATGGAAACAATATATTTTGGATGTTTTGATAACTCGTTCCTAACATACGTATATGAAATGAAAATAATTTTATGTATAATAATTAATATGTATTTAAAAGTTTTAATATATGAAAAAGGTCGCATTAAATAAGGTGACAATTTATGTTGAAAAAAAATTATTATTTATTTAAATTGACATTTATTAATATCTAAGGATTTTAGGCACCCCGTGAAATTTGGGAAACCCGGCGCCCATGCTGACTAGTACTAAACTTGATCCGGTTTGGAAATATTATCTCGCGTCGAAAAATCGCTATGATATTTTGATTTCACGGCAATCGTGTGCGAGGAAAGACGAGAACGAAATCAATAATTCGGTACGGCGAAAACAAAATAAAAGATATGTAATAAAACGGACGACGGTCCGTCCCCAAAGATTAAGTACGCAAAGCGTGTGTGGCGTATTGTAGAAACGTTATTAAATAATACAATTAATTTTACGAACGTATAAAAACGTTTTGCATTCAAACCGTACATGGTCTGTGTACAATATAAATAAAATATAGGTACGCGTTCAAAACAAAAAAAAAAAAAAACAAAAAAACAAAAAACAAAAACAAAACGAAAAAATTTAATAAAGAGATTGTTCGGTTTAGTTTTATTTATTTTTTTTTTATTTAATTTTTTTTTCATCGCGAACAGAAAATATTTAAACGCTCTTCACGTGGCATAAGCCTGCGCACGGAGTCTCATAAAAACACTTAATGAAACGCCCTTCGCGCGTTGTTTAAATAATAATCTATTCCGACGTCCGAACGAAACGAATAAAAACATTAAAAACTGAACACACGTTTTTCGGCGGCGGTGTATAAGGACGTCATAAGTCTCGCTGACCTACCGCACTCGGTGCCTCCAACCGTTCATCGGGCCGGGCTCCGCGTACACTCGAACTCGAGACGTAATGATACGTTGTAACGCGCGCGCGCGCCGCGCGCACACACACACACACACACACACACACACACACACACACACACACACACACACACACACACACACACGCACACGCACACGCGCACACACACGCACACACTGTATATTTTACACGGAAACGAAAAACGAGAGTTACGGCGAGGTCGCGCAAACAGTGACTGAGGTCCGCGTCCAACCGGCAATTACACGCGCGAGCCGCGCATCGTTCGTGTTCTCGCGTATTTTTTCGGTAAGCTCGAGTCGCCATAAATAAACAGGCATACGACAGCAGGCGCGGACACAAGGGGGGATTTAGGGGTTCAAACCCCACACCGAAATTTCACGAAAAGCATTCAATATTTAACGAAATAAAAGTGGTTTCTATTAAAAAGAGGGAGATATTAGATAAAAATATGTTGGTTTTATTACTATTTATTAGTTTATTTATACGGATATAAATATTGATATGGTGAATACGCACATTTTATCGTAAAATGTTTTATGAAAAAAAAGAAAATACTGACAAATAAATAATTTTTCAATTGAAATTATGTAAAATCGTTTATGTATAAATATGAAATTAAACAACCTTGACCCCCCCCAAAAAAAAAATATTTATTTTTTATTTTTGTGTACGCACCTGTATAGCAGTATTTTAAGGAAAACATTTTTGGGAAATACTGGAAAAATTTGGTATACCAACCAAATTAACAGAGTTGATAAAAAGATCGCAATATCGAAACTTATTGTAAAGTCGAATTTGCAAATAAACTGCCAGATGGTTTTGAAGTTAGAGCTGGCCTAAGACAGGGAGACGCGCTCTCTCCTGTAATCTTCAATCTGGCCTTAGAAAAAGTATCTCTCCCCGCCAGACAAAATATGGGAATTCAGGGACAGAACACTATCTTGGCATACGCGGGCGATATCGCTATAATGGGCAGCTCTCGAAACGAAGTGAAAATGAGGACCGCAGACCTTATGAAAGCAGCAGAACCCATGGGATTAAAAAATCCAAAAATCAAGAAAAGACTAAATATTATTTATCCTGGAGGCTGGTTTTACAATTTAATTTCTACGTTAAAAATCGTTTTAAGACATCTTTGTATGGTTCCTTCTTAATTTTTTATCGTTAAATTAGTTACATTGTATACAACAAGCTGTTGAGCTGTCATTTTTCTTCGAGTGCCTATCCGATTTCGAATGTTGGACAACTAAGAGAAGTTGTTACCATGGAGGAAGGGTTACTGTGCAGTGGTTTCCCGTTTCCAGGGGAGATGGCGGCCGCTCTCTCTAGGCAGTCGACTGCCCAGGGAGAGAGAGCCGCCTGTGACCGAGGTTTGAACCGGCGGCAGTGTGCGTGAGCAGTGACGCTTAGTTCCACTCGGCCACTCCGTCTCCCTGAGCTGTCATAGTTTTACTAAAAGCTAATTAATAATAATAAAAAAAAAAAAACAACTAAATACCTAGTAGTAACGAGGGAAGTGAAAACACAAGCTGATTTGCAAGTGGATGAATATGTCTCGCGACAAGTAACAGAATTCAGGTACTTATAAGGAACAAATATGAACAATCGAAACAATATTATGCGTGACGAAATTAAACTGAGAATCGCAACAGCGAATAACGGATATTACGCGATTGCGAAATGGTTTGAATCAAAACCGATGTCCAGGAAGTCAAAAGAAAATCTATACTCCAGTTGTTTACGGGCAGTTTTGACATATGGGTGTGAAACCTGGTCGGTGACTAAGGGACGTGAAGAACAGACGAGCACCGTCGAGAGAAAAGTACTGCGTCGAACGTATTATGGCCTTATAATTGAGAGTGGTGAATATTGAAGAAGAACTAACCGAGAATTGTACCAAATGTTTAATAAACCAGTTATTAGTTCGTATTTAAAAAGTAAAAGTTTAGAATGGCGAAAAATCTGTCTACGGGAAGACTAAACGGAAAAAGACCCAGGGGACGACCGAGACAAAGACGGGCGGACAGGACGAAAACGGATCTCACGGAAGTTTCAGAAGAAACAAGGACAAAATATGGCGAATACCGAGAGAAGCGGAGAGCAGTGGTTGAGGCAGCAATGGTCCTAAATGAGAGCTGAAGAGCTGAAGAGAAGAAGAAGACCAGCTCGAGTCGCCACCGTCGCCAGACAAAAACGCAAGTACGATATGACACGAACGATTAAGACCGTTCAATTTCGGATACGATTACAATACGCACGGCCGCGCGAGTCCGATCGCAATCGCGGTGACCCCAAACCGCCCGTCGACCACCGTGCAGAGTCGGATGGGGGGGCTGGAGGTAGCGGACTCGGCGTTTACAATTATTTGTTTGCCTCACGAAAACGCCGTTAATAAATAACGCAACAATGAATACACCTGCCGCCCGGGTCGTTTTAAAACGTCCGATCGCCGTAAAAGTTATGCAAATGAATGTAAACAAACCGCGTCGCGCCGCGGGTCGTGCGTATCGGCCTCCCGTCTTTGTTCGTTTGGTGACGGTCGCCGCGCAACGTTTTTGTCGTGTTAACTGATAGACCGTCGCACTGCCCCGCGGAGTGGACGTGCGCACACGAAAAAATTATAAAATGAAAATAAATCGCAAAATTTAAATTACGAGAAAATCGTTTTTTTTTTTTTTTTGAAGTCACAGATAATCCGAAAAAATCGGTAATCAAAACGACCTCTTTCCCCTCTATTTCGTTCGGATTGTCGAGACCTCTCTGTATGTCCGACTCGTGGCATTCGGACGAGTGTCCAGAACGTAATGACAGAACGTTGAACCGACTCGGGCGACAGAACGTTTGTAAAAACTGTACCCGCAGAATTATTATCAGAGTCTGTCGGATAAAAATAATTCAACTTCACTAGCAGTTACTGTTAAATTCACCAGAGAAAAAAAACAAACAAGCAAACTTTGAAATGTAGAGTATACGAGTCGTGTAGCGAGAAATAATTTTATAATAATTTACATTGCGTTTTATCGTTACTTTCTTTCTTTAAATAATTTACAGCTAAGCCTTGTGTAAAAAACACATAAAAAGTTTCAAATTTACTCAAAACTTAAATTTTTTTATTATCGTGCATTAAATTGTTACACTTTGTCCACAACGGCCTATGGTGCTGCGAGATTCGTGGAATCAAAAAAAAAAAAAAACAAAACAAAACAAAAAAATCAAAAGTTTGTAAAACATAACGTGGGGTCAATGTGTTTTTAAAAAAAGTTTACGCCGGATTTATAGAGTCCTGAGAATACTCCCTGGAATTATTTTGACTGCGGGTAAACAATTCAGACGGAATTCACTGTATGCACTCCGTTTTTTCACTCTGGTCGACAGACGGAGAGAGTATACCTACGCGACACGATCGATGAAAATCCCGTTGCTCCGTCCGTGCAGCACGGGTTGTTTCGTTCAACCGATTACCGACGGACGAGCTTAAAAAACGGCCCGCGTGATGGTGTTGTATATATATAATATTAAAATCCGATATAGCCAACACCGACGCCTACTCGGAGGTAACGACGGTGCCGTTCGCGCGGGAATCTAATAACGCGGTCGCGGACGTAAACGAATTTATGCTTTTGTGCGCGCGAAATCGTATTATTATTATCATTGTGCATATATTTCAATAATCGGACGGACTATTGCGGAATAATTCTCGGAATCGCGTGGTCGTGTCGAGACACTGACGTGGAGGTCGGAGTGGAGGTGAAACCGTAAATTCGAGGCCCTACGAAAAACCGACAGACTTCGATCGCAATATTTTATTCAATAAACACTATTACGTAATATAATATATTATTTCTTCAACGCGAATCGCTGTGGTTTACAAAATTATCAGACGAGGCGCGGTCGGAATGTATTCACGTGAAAACGGCGTGATGTCTAGAGCGGCGTGAGGTCTGTATTACAAGTATCGGTCGCAAACGGAAAACAAAAGAAACATTTTCGTTTTCACCCCCGTGATAATTCTCTAATTCCATACTCCAAACGGTCAAGTCACTAGAACCCCCCTTATCAGTTATATATTCTCCACTCCCTTTCTCCTCAACCCAGAAATGTTCAACGACAACCCTGAACGAAATCGGTCAAATGATTTGCTGAAATTTGTAAAAAAAAAAAAACAAAATATGGATCAACAAAATAAAATAATCAATACGAAGTGTCTTTAGTAAACGATGCGTCTACACTGCTTCCGCGAATATTATTCATGTCAACAATTATTGTTTTTCTTTTATTTCGCATTCAAGAATAATATACCATTGTTTGATAAGATTAATAAGGATTGAAAATATCTTTGGAAATAAATAAATAAATATATCTTCCAGTTCAAAACGAACACAATAACATAATATATATTATTTAACCGGAATATTTTATGCGTGCAAAAAAAAAAAAAACAAAAAAATAAAACAAAACAAATTTCTCAGCAAAATCCTGCGAGCCCGTAAAAAATCTCTAGTCTCGAAACCCCGGCACGCACCCCTTATGCCCCCGATAAATCCGGCACTGACAGCGAGCACAAAACGACTGCACATAATATATTATTATACACGTACATAAACGGTTGTATATACGGTAAATAATAAAAAAGTTTCCATCGTACGGCGAGCGCGATGTTATACGTACATAAATCTTAGTGTGTAGTAGTAGAATGCGAGCGCCGATGTGTGTGTATGTGTGTGTACGTGTGTGTGTGTGTGTGTGTGTGTGTGTGTGTTGTACGCTGCACCGAATTGTTGGTTCAAGGGTCAGGCTTAAAAGGCTATATTGACTGGGCGGATGTTACGGTTCTTGTGTTAATAGAATTTACTCTCGAAAGGGTGCGCGGCGCTCGATGATATATACATGCACGGTGGTATATATAGGAGCGTAAAACAAAGATCCTTTAAGGGAATACATCATATTTCAAAGTTCACTATCAAAACGATCATTATTCACTATATATACACGTGTATTCTATAAACGCACACACACATATATAATGCGTGACTGTGTGTGTGTGTGTGTGTGTGTGTGTGTGTGTGTGTGTGTGTGTGTGTGTGTGTGTGCGCGTGACTGTGTGTGAGTGTGTGTATTATATTTTACAGTATACAGTCGTGTAAAAAAAAAAAAAAATTACCACGCTATTTTCCGTACCTCGGAATTTAAATTTATCGGTGAATAGCTTATATAAAATATGATAAGTTATTGCTCGTACGTAATAATAATAATAATAATAACAATAACACGTGTGCACTACACGTGTACGGGTCGTAATATGTATTTTTGTATAATCGTGGCTTCGCTGCGAGAGAATCGCGGATTATACAATATTACGTGTGTGGTATTGGCAAAAGCTCGCGGCAGATGTTGAAATATAATTACGCCGAAAGTATAATATATTACGCGCGTCCGTGGAATCCGAACGGTTTTAATAAACTCGTTTAATTGGAAGAAAAAAAAAACGCGAAGAGAAATGCATCCCTTACGACGTGTGTGTGTGTGTGTGTGTGTGTGTGTGTGTGTGTGTGTGTGTGTGTGTGTGTGTGTGTGTGTGTGTGTGTGTATTACGTTGCAAAATGTTTAATAGTTTTAAAGCGCCGGCGTGTCAGCGATTATTATGATAATTCGACAAAGCAGATTGTGTTGTGCCCGTCCATACGTTGGTAATAATTTAATTAATTCGGATCGTAACGGATTTTAATCGCGACCGTAAAATACGCGACTGTCACAATACGAATTGTTTTCGATTGTTTCAGTTTTCGGTTTCGTGGAAAAAAAATCGAACGCTCGTACCATTTCACGATACATACATTTTATCACTGTAAAAACTGAGTTTTTACACGGTTTTTCCGATTCGTGTTGACCATAACAACGTCACGATATCGCGGTTTGTTCATTTCAAACGTCCAAAAGCCGTGAGGTATTGTGACGCACGCGTCATCGATACGACACGATATTCTTTTCCGGCCGATTGCTCGTGAGTCTCGATCGCCGCCGCGGGTATTCAAAATCAGACTCGCTCGACAATATCGTTGGAAAATATATAATTCGTAAATAATTGCAATTAACATCGTATCATAACTATACGTTTTCATTGACCCGTGTCGTCGTGCGTTTCACGTGGCATCATATTACGTACGTAGGTACGCCGATTAATTTTGAAATTGAATTTTCTCCGATTATGCGCAGAATCATAAATCATTAGACCCCGTATTATATTATATTATATTGCCCGCCGCCGTAATCAAATTAGTCCTCTGAAATATTGATTAAAACGAAAACTGTAAAACGAACGCTGTCGACAATGATTTGAATTTATAGGCGTGCAAACTTACGGCGATAGTTTTGGCGGAATAATTAAAAAAATAAAAAAAACTTCGAGACGGGTGACGTTGTTTACGACGCGTACGTAATCCACGCAGAACCGTTCTTTCGGCCTAGACGCCGGACCCGTTTGCCCCCGAATCGCTTCAAACATTATCAAAACGATTCGTTGCTTTTTTCATTCCATGACGGGTCGTAGATCATGTTTTTTATTCACGTCGAACGGCACGCGCGTGAACGAGTCGATTTTGTGTTTAATACGCATTACGGTCTAACGCAGTGGTTTTCAACCGGTGTGCCGCGAGCGCCCTTTAAGTGTGCCCCGATAAATCTATCGATAGTTATATAATTTTGTATTTACCAGCATTATTATCGATATTCGGTAAAAACCAAGACTTTTCACCCGAATGGTTTTTTCGGGTTTTTGAATTTTAAATAGGGTTTTCGTTCAAACGGGTGCATAAAGGTGTTGGATAATTCGGGTTTTGAGTCCCCACAAATAAATTCGTGTTATAGAGGTATTGACCCATTTTTGGATTTAAAGTGAAGGGAAGAATTTTTTGATTTTACAATGTTAATTTGTTTTTGTATACACTTTTTGGGTTCAAAAGATTTATCAAGTATCTCTATAGGTTAGAAATCACCTTGAGATGGTACTTTATAAAGGTCATTTTTCTAATTTCCCAATAGTTTTTCCGACGATGAAGAAAAATTCGGGTTTTCTTTTCAGGTTCTTAATTCGGGTGCAAAGCCTTGGAATCAGGTTTCTGGTTTTGCGTTTGAGCACGCAGAGATCTCGGAGAGTCTCGTCACGTACGGACGTGCGCGTGAACGCGAGAATACGATTTTAACTCAGGGGATCCGCAAGGGCAGAGGGACGGACAATAATCAAAACGCGTTAATTCGTATTCGGTCGCGTGCATATATTTACGTTTCGCTCTCGACCCGGAAAACATCAACTCGTGTTCGGCACGAGGACGATTCATCACGAGCCGTCCGTAGAGTCGTCGCGGAGGGCGTATGACAGCGCGCGCTGTGACTCGGACGCGACGCGTTGACGTTTTATAAATGTGTATCTTTTTTTTCCCCCCGACGGTCGACCGTCCCGCGATCCGTCCCCCACGCGGTTTCATCACGATTCCGAAACGACATGTTATTATTATTAATATTATTATTATTATTATTACTATTATTATTGTTCAAAGAACAGTCGAGACGAGTATAAATAAAACGTGTATATAATTATATGAAATTAAAAATTTTTACTTTTTTTGTTTTTTGTATTCATTTACTTATTCATTATATTACACAGAAATTACATTATATCGTTATCATAAATCGTGGCCGGAATCGCGAGGACGGACGATGCGGCGAGGACCAGTGTGTTTGGCAGCCGGCAACGGGGACTATCGTGGTAGACGTCTCGAGTCGTCCGGTTTATTTAGATAAAAGCCCATAACTTACGGTGCACACTGGAAACTTCAGGGAATGCCCAGTTTACAAAAGAGCTAAAAAAAAAAAAAATTTTTTAAATAACAACCTTCAAAAGCACCTCCAGCCAAAGTTCCAGTGTCAAACCTTCATTCCAGACCGAAAACCCGACGTTGAAGCCACCCGGAATCCAGATTCGTCCATGGATCACTTTTACGTCATACTATATATATATATCTGATTTTATCACTAACCTCAACTCTCTAATCAGTCCACTAATTAATTACACTCCTCTCTTCAGTTCTTAACGCACTAATCCCCAAAGTTTCTTTATCTCCATAATTATTTTTGTAAATTTTCCTCATTATAACAAAATAGTCTATCCAAGGCTTTATACTTTATACCACATCAATTTTTAAATACCAATACCGATATTGTGTCTTCGTACCTACCTAATTAAAATCAGATAGTTATATATTTTCTTATCTCATGTTTACCTAAAATGTAATAAAAATATTATGTAATATAATTGTCGAGCCATAATCGTTGTAAACTGAAAGCTAATAAAAAGAAAAAAAAATTTAATTTGCGTCCCATTCACGGAATAGAAAACCAGAACAGCGTGGCGTGCATAACGCCGAAATGACAATTTGTACAAAGTACTTAAGCGTGTTGTACACACTGCGGTATACGGAGCAGGGTCAGAGATGAGAGTAAAACGATTTTTTGCTGAATCCGGCGTTTTGTTTTATTCTTTCGTATTATATTTTTTTTGGCTATGATAGTTTTTAGTTTATTCATTTTTTTTTTTTTTTTTTAATAATCTTTATCTTATTCGTTCAATCGAATGCAATAAAAACTGCTTTTTCCCTCTCAACAACAACAACAACAACAATAGTAATAATAATAGTAATAAACCTTATTTTATTCGATTTCTGGTCACGTTTCTGATTCAACGAATTCATAATTTTACTTATGTAGATAATAAATTATCAATAATCAATTATTGAATAATTTACTAACGTTATGTGTGAAATTTTAAATTTTTATTAAGACTTATCGCGACGAATCCTTGGTTCGATGCAAAATATAAGCAACGATTAATTAAATTGACGAGGAAGATCGTTACGCTCATAGGGGCCTTCTTGGATAATTATTATTCAACTAAAAACTATCGGCCCGACAGCGTGTTTCGGTTTATTTTTACTTAAAATCATTTGCAAACGGATTTGAAAATTCATCGGTGCCCGTTTTTATGTCGACGAGATCAACTGTACGTCGCGCATGTGCGCGAGTACCTACCTATGAGAAAGCGACGCGTGGAAATTTCTCGATTTAAAATTTTCATTGACGTCGGCTAATTCTAAGGAACAAAATCGCGTTTTACGATGATGATTTCATTTGAACGACAAGTACGCCGCGAACAGTATTTCGTTTTTCCCTACATTACGGTAGGAGGAAAATTCTAAATGGCGTTCAGACACGTTCGTGAATGATGAGGGGAAGCGGACCTATTGACTGACACGGTTTTACAAAGTCATAATAAGTAGTCGAGTCTTTTCGAGGATCCAAAGCACCGGCGGCGCCTGGGGAATCCTGCGTGACGTATAGTTTTAATTACAGAGAATTAATACCGGGAGTCGAGCTCGAACTCGAGCACGTTCGGAGTGTTATTCCTCGTTGTTTCCGAATTTAGTACAACCAAATATTATAGGAAACGTCGGTTGAAATATTAATAAGTTTTGATAAGCCATCATTTACGTTGACGTTTCGGGATACGTAATAATATGTTGGAACCGTCGTCGCACAAGAAATGGTTCTCAAACTCCGGGCGAAGTTCTAATTTCCTCTAATTAAGATAGAACGACCGCGGTGCGTGGTAAAACCCAAAAACAAAACGAGTTTTGTCTTTGTCCGGGTCTTGTGTCCGGGTGAGCCGTCAGACTTTTGAAAATCATAGTGATCTACTTCCGAACACGCCGGTGAACATGAACAAAAACCGATAGTAACTCGAAATTCGGTAAATTTATTTTATATAATATATTATAAAATATTATAATATGATACGATTAAATGTATACGACACTATACGAATGGTTACGATATCACCGTCAAAGAGTTCTCGCTGCAAAGCGTACCGAGTCGAATTGATTTACGCAGTTTGTCGACGGACGTACGTACTATGTTTGACTAGTATAATAAACGGAAAGCCATTTTTTGTTGTTTTTTTTTTTTTTTTTTTATCGTGAAATTATAACTTAAGACGAAATAAATTGTTTGTTCTTATAGAAAAGCAGACGATAATGATTAGAAAAACGTTCGGCGAGTATATTGTTTATTATTTATACGCGTATACACAAAAATATTACGGTGACAATAACGCGGGTGTTCTCTAATTAAATTGACGTCAAAACGGCGTTTCGTCGCGATCATTTTTTTTTCGCGTCTCGAAAGTAAAAAACCTAATGAACAACTCTTTGTGCCATCGGAGTAATCGACACTACGGTGTACGTATACCACTGCGTGGGTCTGTCACCGTTCACTCTTGGACAAAGAGATAAAGGACCCGCGTTGTAAAAAGTTCCCGAGAACTTTCTCCTCTCCTCTTCCCGTTCGTGGAGACGTCTTATCCCCCCGTTAACTGGTCCAATCGGATCGATTCAGGTTTTTATGGGTTCACTGCAATTATAATATAATAAGCAGAGCTTGGAGCTCGACGACTGAAAATTCTTTTCAAAATGCGTGAAAAAAAAACACGTCGAAACTGTCTAAAAACATGATAAAGTAAACAGAAAATTTCAAAAATATACATCAAAAGCTTTTTTTTCTCATCATTGTATTTAATTAGATTTTCAACTCGATATGGTGTAACTTATTCAAATATATTTTTTTGATGTATAAATTATAGTTTATATAATAGTGTTTGTTGTTTTAAAAAAAACAAACGTGATGAATTTTCTAAATTAAAAATATTTAAAAAAACTAACGACTACAGTTGTAGCTGACAAACATTTTTACCATTTACTGTATAAGCGTATCCACTCTCACATTTACACAAATTACTGGACTTTGTTTTCAAAGAAACTTTTTAAGTTAAAAATTAATCTAGTCAAAAAATATGCTTTTACGGTGACAACTGAATTAATATATATGTTACGGTAAATGATGTTACATCGGAAATTAACGTTATTCGCCGGTTATTCACGTTATTTACCTACGCATGTGGGAATTATCGTTATTTTCTAGTGAATAACGTTAATAACCGTGTGATTTGGGAAATGTTGATTTTATTTTAAAATAATGTCCAACGAGCAATGATAAAGTGATCGCTAAACTAATTGTGGTACTAATTGGGTAAATCAATAACACTTTATCGGCCACAGATAAGGTGGACACTGGGCCTATACACTATACAATTACTATACATATTATAACATCGGTATAGCCGTGGAGATTACATTTGAAAATATCATACGTAACGAAAATTTATATAGATTATTACTTTAGTATGTGTACAACTGTCGTCGTATTTACCACTTATTTAAAATGGCTATCGATATTCAAACTGTTCGCACAACTTTCTACGAAAAAATGAAAAATATTCTTACGAGCAAACGAGATGATAACAACTCATTTTTGTCTACTAAAGACTACAATGATGTTATTAAACGAGTTAAAAAATCAAAAATGTGTTTAAAAACTTGCGAAGAAAATCTATTAGACATGTACAATGTGATAAAATTAGCAGGTGATAGACAGTTGACACTGAGGGAAGCAGCTAGTAATAGTTCGGTTGCGGGCCCTCAAGGGTACCAGCGTCGCCATTGCAAGACTGGTTGTAAAAATAAACGTTGTGCCTGCAGTGGGGCTGAAAAATTATGTAATAGTTAATGTCATGGGAGTACAAATTGTAAAAACAAATAAAAAATAATAAAGCACTTTTTCTATTTTTATTTTGTAGTAGGTATTTGAGATTCACGTGCATATCTGGTCTATAACAACAATTACCTGTGTATTTGGTCATTAACGTGATTATCCGGTTTATAACGATAATTACCTGTGTATTTGGTAAATAACGTTAATAACCGGCGAATAACGTTAATTTTCATTTAACATCATTTACCGTAACATATACACATACCTATTATTATTAATTATCATTAAAATGTGATAAGAAAAAAAAATTTGAATCGCTCATAAACGATTAAAATATAAATAATACCCGAAAAAAAATGCTCAGGATATCATATTATTAAAAATGATCTTATAATGTATAAAATGATTGAAAAAATGCGAATAATGCGTATTAAATTTTATACCGATGAATCGTGACGTAAATCGAATTTTTGTGAAGACGATTGTTGTATGACAGGTCATTAGACAAAAATGCAAATGCGTCGAGTTCCGGGCCAAAAAAAAAAAGATTCGAATATAAAGTCACGGTGAAAGTTGAGATTATACTCTTATGCGGGGAGCGAAAAAAACGGTAGTAGAAAAAATAAACAAGAAAAAAAGTCAAAACTCCGTATTGCCGTCTGCAGAAGATCCCGGTGCAACAATTTTTTATTTATTTATTTTGTTTAGTTTTGCTTTTTTTTTTCTCTTCGAAACCAAAGCGGAGCAGAAAACGTAAACTATAAAAAATAAATAAATAAATAAATAAAATATATAAAAAACACGACAACACGGAAGCCGCGGGGCATGGAATATAATTCACTATTAAACCTCGGTGCGGTGCATTATATGTATACATAAACGTCGCGTCGGGGCTATCGCGTTAAACATTTGCCGCGATAACGAACGCGATGCATGCCGAGCTAAAACGGCGGAGGTAGGACTAGGCGGCACCGTTGTCGTTACATTGGCCGTTAAAAAGCGTGGAAAGTCTCGTATATACAGGGTGGTTTTCAGAGCACGCCCACGTCGTTTTTAACCGTTTTGTTCGTGTAAAATTCGAAAGAATAATACAACCGCGTTTTCATAAAAAAAAAAAAATTTTACCATTAATTTTATCTACGGGATTTGTAAGTTTTGGTTCTTTTTCTTTATTGGTAACTATATTGTCGATAACACAACGAAACAAACGAAAATACATTATTTTATACAATGTCGTATTTTAATAACTATTGTTAAAGGGCGATCTCCTCGAAAATAATTCATCTCTACACCACTGGTCTAAACTCAACACACTCAAACTATTTGGCCAGCTTCTATCTAACTATCTAACTTAAGTCTCTAACTACTGTTACCATCTAACGTAAAATTGTAAATTGAAAAATTTATCTATCGCACTTCATACGCCGAAATGTATTTTATCTTCATCTCTAGGTAGGTATAGATAGCGAAAGCTAGGAATACCTTATTGTAATAATAAAAAAAAAATTTAAAAAAAATTGGGCCAGCGATGAAAATCGAAATTACGCAATTTCAAAAAAAAAAAAAGCCATTCCATTCATAGGATATTAATAGAAACATTAGTTATGAATATAATATGATTTCGATATGGTACGAGGAAAAAACTTGAAAAATCGCGTAGACAATAACATTTTTTTTCGCCCCATTATAACCAAGTTCCGTTGTACAATTGAAACGTACGCGTTGCCCAGGGTTGAAAACGAGACGAGCGTGCTTATTAAATCACCCTGTATACGCATTGTACATCGTAAAGCGGACGTTTTCCCTTTACCCGAGCCGATGTGCCCGCCGCCTGGGGCGTCCGCGGTGGTGATGGGTGGGCGGTTAAAAGAGCATCCGCTGCCGTGTTTTCCGACAGGCCGTTCGTTGGAACGTCGTGTCTTGCCGGTCCATAGCCTGAAGCAAAAGGGGGGGGGGAATGCAAAAAACCGAAGAAAAAAAACATAACAAAAAAAAAAAAAAAACGAAAAAAAAAACCGAAAACGCAATGAAATTTCGACCATGTAAAAACACCGAACTCGAAACCCCCCTCCACCGCCACCCCGCTCACGGCTTAATCCACGGTCGTTATCAATTTATCGACCTATCGATCCCCCCGCCTTTTTTTTGCGCGGAAGCGTCATCGGATGAACCGGTGCCGATAAAGTTATGACGGCCACTTCGATCTTCACCCCCCCCCTCCCCAAAGACCCCCCCAAAACGCGGACGCAAACTGTCCCGGAAACGTTAAATCTCACCCGCTCTGAGAAAAGTGCGGTTAACGCCGACGCGACTTGGTGGCCGGTTACGGACGGAACGTACGACTTCCGCGCACGGCTCACACGAACACACGACGAATTCGTTCTTTTTTGTACAATTCGAAAATACAATTTTATGAAAAAAAAAAAAATTAAAAAAATGTTTTTTGTACGTGAGATTATTTGAATTTTCGGTTTTCTCGAGTGTTCACCGCCATTTACTTATAACTCGAAATTACGAAACGTAACATTGATTTACTCTTTTTGATTTTGATTAAAAATTTATTAATTCTTCGAATAGTCGAAGATATTTAAAAACGTATTCCGGTGGCGGAATTAGTTTGGTGGGTACATCGACGGTCTACCCTTGTTACTTTGTTCGTATTTATAACGTCCGTGTCTTTTAGAGTATGTCGGTCGGAGAAGAAAAATCGACGCGTGGGTATTTTCAAAAAAAAAAAAATAATAATAATAATAATAATGATAATAATAAATAAAAATAACATTTTCTTTCACGCCATTTGTGGAAACGAAATAAAAATTCAGAGTCGTATCTTTTCACAAAAAAAAAACAAAAAAAGAAACGTAATTTTAGTATTTATTTTTTAACCGTGCACGGGAAACGTTTCGAATCGTCCGATAAAAACTATACGCTAATGCCCGAGATACACACACGTCCTAGACACACTGTGTGTTGCGCATCGGACGTAAAAATCTATCGACGGTCGGGGAGTGGAAAAATATATAAAATAATAATACTTTTGTGAGCGGGCAATAAACCGTCGGCGATTATAGTGCTAATACGACGCGGCGTATCGGGAGCTGGTTAATATATATAATATATTTCCACCTGAATATTGCTGCTACGCTCTTTACCGTTTTGCACGCACAAACGATAACGACGCTCGTTCAAACAACTGTATCGATAGCCGCGAAGCGACGGTGAAAAAAAAAATAATAAAAAATAAACTCTTTGATATTTTATTTCCACTTTTTTTTCCCCCATCCGCATTTGCTCCGAGGCAAGAAGACATCGTTTTTTTTACGGCGTTGTTTTTATTTATTTTTTATATTTATTATCACTATTCTTATTATTATTATTATAATTATTATTATTACTATGATTAACGTATTGTTATTAAGAAGGTATTCGCGTGTGTGACGGTGCATTCTTTCAGAACGCTCTAAACGTTTCTCGCGTGACCTTTTCAGAACGAACAGATCGACGACATCACGTGACGCGGACGGGCGGCGTAGTAAAAATATGTAACCGATGTTGTCGGTCATGGGATGACATGTCAATAATTTTGGAATTTCACAAACATTTTCGGAATTTTTTATTATTTTTTTGTTACAGGTATATATACAGTCTTAGATACTTGGACTTTTTTTAACGGTCGTGCATAAAAACGGAAGAGTGAAATAGTTTGTATTCGATGCAAATTACTTTCCGTTTAGAATTTTGACAATTTGCGAATCGAAAAAAGTGATTTTCACTGGCATGATCGTGATTAAAAAATACGTTTTAAAAGTTCGTAAAATGTATTATTTTCCTTAGAATTGTACGGGTAACTGTATTATGAATGGATTTTTTCGATGTTTACATTTACGGTAAGTGTATATTTTCGGGTCTTATGACTCGATGACGATCCGGTGTTAAAATAAGTTCTGTTAAAGTGATGTCTACTTGTAATTTCAATTACATATTTTGACTCTTAATTATTGTATCAAACGTTTTCTCTCAAAATTGAAAACCGAATACGTATAATACTATGTCAAATATCAAGTGCAAGTTTTCACCGGTAGCGATGAAATCAAAATTTCGATTTTCCGACAACAAACGATAAGAATACATATTTTGTAATCCGTCTGAATCATTCGACCAGTAAATTTTTGTATTCAAACGCCAGACGACGTGAAGGACTGCGGTCGTTCAAAGTCTCGAGACGATCGTTAATTTAATACGTACCTTCGTCGTTTATTGTCCGTAACCTTCGAAAATGTGTTACTACATTATTATTAATTATTATTACTATTATTATTATTATTATTATTATTATTATTATTATTATTATGATTATGGTGTTTGAGGAATAACGTCTGAAAGTTCTGCGCGACACGGTCGGCCGTAATACGTTATCCTAAACGAGCACAATGTCGACGGAGGGGTAAGGGCTGAAATCCCGTCTCGATTCTCGCGACTTTAAGTATTTTATGAACGCAACACCTTCTTCCATGGCGGAAAGTCGCGCGCCCGTCTGCGTATCCGGCTCAGTGTCATGTCAATGCGGTATCTTCATGATGTAATAATAGTCTAACTCGGTTTCGTATAATACGAAAATATATTCATTTTTCAGCATTATTCAAAACACTCTTTGACGAAAATCTTTTAAAAATAATTCAATATCGTATTATAATTTCACGCTTTTGAATAAAATGTCAATGTAATCTTAATAGGGTTTTTATTCGCTCTTTTATTATACATATATAATATTTATAAATTATGTAACCTATTATTATTTTCTCGTAATAGAAACGACAAAACGTGATGTGACCTAATGATATTGACGAAGACGCTTTTTATTATTATTTATTTATATTATTATTATTATTATTATTATTTTAATACACACAAATCACCGAATCGCCCGACCGTTGTTTTCGCACGCGTTTTACCGAAATCACGATATTGTAGTTGTACCTTTTCCTATTAATTAGGTCTTCTATTTATAGCTAGGTGAGCTAAAAATCTGTTCTATAACTTTATGAATTGAAATTTGGTATTTAAATTTTGCATATTTTTGCATATATTGGTAGTTTTCTTAAAAGTTGCATATTCATGGTTTTTTTTGTGCATAAAAATGCATATTTAGTAAAATTATATGGATTTTAATACAATCGACATGAAAAATGACCTTATTTACTTCAAGAATGCCGCCATAACTTTAGCTGATGTGGAAAGACGTTTTTTGCCATACAAAAATATTCTTTCGGATAATCGTCGGAGATGATGGATGCCGAAAATATTAAAACAATTTGGAGGTTCAATGCAACAAATTTACAGGTTTGAAAAAATAATTATCAAATATATTACAAAACTTATAAAATTGAATTTTAGGTTTTTTTAGATTAAATCACCCGACTATCAAGTATCAATATATAATCAATACACCTACCAACCATTTATCATCTCATATTTATACGTAGTATTAATTTTTTACCACTCAGTTAAAAATTATTTATATTTTAATAGAATCAAATTTAACGAAATATTATTTATACATTAACTTATTGAAAACACGTTTTTTATTTATAGAAAAAATTGCGTATTATAATACATTTTTTGCATATTTTCAAATTTTTGATGAATATATCATAATATTTTAGCTCGCATATTTGCATGCATATTTTGTCTATTTTAGCTCCTGTAACTTCTCATCCCTAGTGTTAATATTCTAAAACACTTTTATCACTCGCGTAATGTCCGTCGTAGATTCCGTTCGTTTTTCACGCCGGCCCGCGTCCGTCAATCAAACGGTAATTAAAGTCGACTCGATACTCGCGAAAACGCGTCGTAATGTAATTATTTATTAGCGCCTATGACGAGCCGTACGCGGTCAACTAACAATGTGTCGTTAGTGCGTATTGTCGTCGCAAATATAGTACGCACGAGTCGTGATATCGTATTCGGAACCAGACGATGTATACATATAATATATTGTACACAATATACATTAGCATACCCTATGTGTATTATTATTATTATTATCATTGACGTTGTATTTTATGAAAAAAAAAAAGAGAAAAAGCAAAAAAAAACTGTCGACGCTTCGTCGTGCGCCGGGAGGAACTTCATTGCACACGCGATTCAATTATGTATAATATGAATTTACGAGATCAGTAAAGCCGGGCGCGAAGCACGACGCGTGTATAATACGATAAAATAAAAAAAAAACAAAATAATAATAATAATAACGCCGGACAGGCCTTTAGGCTTTATGATATTTTCCCCTTAATAAAACAACGCCGAGACCGTGTGTATGTATATATATATATATATATATATATACCGTACGTATATACCGAGATTTTAGGGGAAAAAAAATAAAAATAAAAACAAAACATAACTTAAGCCTCCGAAAACAATCTCGAAGTACTTGCGCGTTGTTTATCGTAGCCGCCTCGGACAATTTTTCGTATTTTTTATTTTAATTTTTTTTTTTTTTGCATTTCGTTTTTTTTGCTCGTGGCCACTGTGTGTTTACCCGCGTCCTTTTTGGCCGGCGACGGGTTTCTGCGGATCTTATCGTCGTAACAGTCACTTTATCGAACGTTGTGCGTGCCTACCGTGTTATTACAGCGTACACGCCGGCACGCGGCGGCAGGTAGGCACGACGACGACGTTAAAAATGATAATATATCGGGCGAACGGTTGCCGACTAATAATACGTACACGCAGAAATAATATGTATACGTTTCGCCGGGACCGCAGCGGCGTCGTATCGCATTGGTAACGCAATCAATATACTGCGTTTTGGGCGCAGACACTGGCGCCGAACGTCTGACACACACACACACACACACACACACACACACACACACACACACACACACTCACTCAGAGGTCGAACTATGAAATAATTACGTTATTTCATAATTCAGTTACTGTTCTATATCGTTATTAACCGACGTCTCTGACTGGTTTGTTTAAGGTATGTATATATACGAATGTATATAGAACGCCATTCTCCCTCTCGTGTATTGTTTTTTTTTTCGAACTCACTACATTATTCACTCGTTTTAATAAAGAAAATATTATATACGTCTTGTGTAATTTGATTTCACGTAGGTGTGTGCGTACCGTATATGAATCATTTATATCATACAAGATCGTTTTAATTTGTTAAGTGTTTTCGAAAACGCTTTTATTTTATTTTTAATTTAATTTATGTATTTTTTTTTTTTTATTCTGTTACAGTGAACACCGTGCGGCTTTCAACGAGTCACCGCGAAAATACGAATATAACACGTTAAAAAAAAATTATATATGTACATACATATATATATATATATATATATATATATATATATATGATTTATGACGATATAGTAAATACGTATTTCATTGACCACCAATATCGACACACCGTGTATCTGTGTACCATGTGCGATTTAACAGTAATTCATACTATTTGAAGACTAGCCTCATATGAGCATACATATATATTATAATACATTTGTGTTAACACGGTTTAAAATAATCATTGATGTGAAGCTAGTAATTAAACGTATACAATTATAGTGTGATAACGTCGTGATTTTTTTGTTCGACGGGTCTTTTTACGAGAACATAAACCGTGAATATGTAAACTTTTTTGGTTTTTTTTTTTTTTTTTTATTATTCAAGTGTCATATGTTTTAAGGTTTATTGAACTTTTTTATAAAAAAAAAAAAAATAAATAAAATGTATGTTTTTATAATGATTTATCGTGATGTAATTTACGTATTAAAATATGACGTACCGCGTGATTAAAACGATCGATAACACGATTGCGCGATAATAGTGTAGCATGTTTTGCCATTTATATTCACGACGACGGCAAGGATATAAAATTGTTATTTAGCTGTTTAACTTTTGTTGTTAAAGTTTAAACAGTAATTGGTCGCTTATTATTCGTTTAAACATGGCTACACATTAAAACGCCCATCGAACGAACCAAAGTATATAATTCCACGTCTACATAGGGATGTTTTTTTTTTATTTCGAACGTTTTAACTGCACTGATAATACAATGTGATAAATATCGCGAGTTTGAGTGACTCGAGAGAGAGAGAGGAGAGAGAGTGTGTGTGTGTGTGTTTCACAGTTCTAAATTCAAACATAACTGCTGGATAAAATTGACAATATGAATTTTCGATATGCATATTATGTTACTTTATTTACACCATGTTCTTAGAACATTTTCGAAACGAAACGAAACGGCGTAAAATAAATAACAAATTATAAGGGATGGGTAATAGTACAATTTTCGTTTTTATGATATTTTACTTATTTATTTGAAAGTCCAATGTGAAGCTGAATAAAACAGAACTATAGAATATTCGTTGAAAATAAATATTCATTTTAGCCGTTTTCACACGTTCTAGAATACATTTTATGAACGTTTCCTTTTTGAGTTCAAATTTATTGTTTCTTTTTTGGCATATTTTATCATGCTTATCGATTCTTGTCGATTTTTTTTCTTAAGTCATCGCATTGTAATAGCGATAAAATCATATAAAACTCCTTGTGATCGAATTCGTTTCTACCGAAACAAAAATGGCGGCCACCATAAAGTTATGCAATCAATTAGTGATCATACATTATGGCCGACAATAGAAAATGATTTTAAAAAATTTCACAGTTATCCTTCGTATAAGTTATTCAACGAGATTTATAAATTAAACTATGCATAATATATTAAAGCGAACACGCTTATTTCTGTATTTGTTTCTGATCATACGTACAATATATGAAATAAATATAGTTTTATATTTTTCGAAAATAAATTAATTAGCTTTAGACCACTGTTAAACATAAAGTGCGAGTTATACGTCAATAAACGTTTTTCAACTATAACTACTGAAATGTATATAAAAAAAAAGTAATAATAATAATAATAATAAAATCTATTAGTCGGCAAAAAAAGTATACGCGCGTAACAATCTGTTTGAAAAAAAAGTTTACCGTCAAAAACACTTCTTAGAGGCTGTGAAAAAACAAAAAAAAAAAAATCAAACGACCGTTTTAGATTTTACCGAAACAAAACGATTATAATTATTCTGTTTTGCATTGAGTCTCTTTTGTAAACGCACGCGACGAAATCGGCGGCGTAACGAGAATTCCGAATCCGCACACTCTTTTTACAGGATTTACCGCGGCGGCTCTTGACACAATACGACTACATCTCTCGTGCTTTACGGACCACTGGATTCACGGCGTGTCGATTTTTACTGTTTGACCGGGGCCATTATTATTCTCGAAACGGCGCGAACGCGTCGGACCGCCGCCGTCCCTAGGAACGGCTAGCTCTGACGGCTCGTCGACCGCCGTCGCCGCCACCTCGTAGACGAGTTGTTATTTATTCATTTATTTTCGGTTTTTTTTATTTTGTTTTTTGTTGTCGTTTCTCGTCCCTCGGAGACGGGAGCCGTTTCCGCGCGGCATAGAATATTAAGACGGGTTTGACCGTATTCTTGTGTTTTTGTTTTTTTTTTCGTACTATTTATTATTAAAACGTCGTGCGCGCGTCAGTGACTGGTCGGGGGAGAGATCGCGCGCGCATCGTTCGCGCAGCCGTCGTTTTTATTCATCACGCCGCCGCCGGCGCCGAGAACACGTCGCCCGGACCGCGGTGGCGACGACGGGCACAATGCCGGGAAAGCGGCCGCGGCTCGGAACGGCGTAGCGGACGGTATCCGGGGTACACATTATAAATCTTCGCGGGCATTGTGACGCACTCCGGAATCGCTTTTGTCGGCCTATTGAGTCGATAGAGGCTTTTGTGAGCTCCCGCCCACCCGATCACGACCGCCGAACGCGTACACCCCCCCCCCCCACACACACACACACACACACACACACACACACACACTACAGTCACGTATCAGATGTGTTGTCCTGTAGCTGCATCGTCACCGACGCGGAGACGTGTGTGCGCGCACTCGTTTTCATCGGTGTCTGCAGTAGCAGCGATAATGGTATTTGCGACGATGACGGCAGTTGAGCCGAGCGACAATGGTCGTGGTTAGGGCAGCAGGGACACCGGTGGTAGTGGTCTTTTGAACAGATTACGTCGCCGAGGTAAGAGAGAACGTGTCAAACGGTTAGATCTTGACTGAAATCAATGATCGTCGAATCGAAAAATACGCCACGACGAACAAAAGATCGGTATTTTCAGCCATGGAATGAAATCGTGTCGACCAGGTATGAAGACGAAATTCGATTTACGGTCCACTGTCAAACACGAAGCTTTTGTCTACGCGTTACTATACGTAAATTATTAACGATAACCGTTTTCTCGTAAGCCTAATGTCTATTACGCAAAAACGAGCTGATGAAAATAATTTAAACGAATAATTAAAATATCTGGAACATTTTATACGTATCGTTTTCGTATAATACGCGAACCCAGAGCACCGCCTAGTAGTTGAGTTTATCGTCGTCTTTATGTCAGCGTTTTCACTTGGTATTCATATAATTAAATATTAGGGGTCTCAAACGATATATTTTAAAATATCGGTATTGAAGTGATATTTCCGATATTTTATCACGATATCGAAAAACCAAATTTAATATCGATACATCGATATCACACTAATTTACCATAAGACAGAAATATATTAAAATATTATGTACAAAAAAAATTTAGTTTTTAGTTTTTTTTTAATTGCAAATTTTGATGCAAACTATGAACTGAGTGCACAGACATTAAAAACAATTTTTGAAGTACTATAATTTAAATATTTTTAATTAGATGAAAAATAAATATAAATATTTTTGTATAGTTTAATGTATAGTGTACCTATAAGTTTAATGTTTATTATGGAACCCATAACAGTACAACCATGGGATAATGAATATTATACAATATACATTGGGTAAATTTATTTTAATTTCTTAAAATAGGCACTAAGTGAACTTAAAATAGATATCAGATATAGATTATTCTATATTTAATATTGATTATTCAATATTATACTCATTACTCATTAGTCATTATTCATAAATGGATTTTTTTTCTATTTATATCACGATATTTATTTAGATATCGATATCATATTGAAATATCGATACCGTTTGAGACCCCTATAAAATATAATACGTCGTTCAGATTGCATTCTCGTATCCCAATGTTTCATCTTCATTTAAGCGCGTCGCATCATTAAAGACGTGTTCAACAACAGTCGATTGTTCGTTAAATAATCCATGCTACACGTGCATGCGAGATGATTATTTCACTCGATAACACTCGATTTTTCAACATTTTCTCGCGAACAATTAAATCAAACGCGCGAAAACGTATACGATTTTTTACTCTTTGTTCGTAAAAAATAAAAACTATCTTCGTGCGCATTTCAAAGTTAACGCTTTGTTTTTTTTGTTTTTCAAATAACGAGTGATCTACCCCGTGACGGAATATTTATGCCGTTTGTGCGTACGTAGGTGCGTGTTTTATTTCATTCGCGTTTTGTACGGCAACAATAACGATTATAATAATAATAATAAATGTATATACGCACATGCGTTCAAAAACGTGTACGTCGTTTCGCACACTCGGTCGAAACGGAATAACGCGCGTGTGTCGTTATCACGTCGTTTTATTTCTTTTTTTCTACACTCGGTACGTAATGGGTATGTTTTTTTTTTTTTTTTGTAAAAATGATTCGACGTTAAAAAAGAATATTTCGAAAATTTTCCTGACGCCGCCGTCACCGGCACATAGTGGAAACGTAGTCTCGTGGCAACGAGCAACACGTGATGAAATGACAGAGATGCTCAGTCATCATAATAACACACGAATACGAATCTGTTCCTCGATCAGAATTTCCTCCCATAGTGATTTTTTCGAAACATTTTCGTGTTTGGCGTAAAACACATTTTGTGCAGAATCGAATTCAAACAACAAAATAATTTAAATCTGTATGTACGAGTTTATTTATTTCTTCGTTTGTTAGAAATCGTGTCGAAAAGTTATGCATACGTGAACGGCTCCCCGAAAACAAAATCTCGAATATTATCGCTTACCCGTTTGTAAAAAAAAAAACAGATAAAATAAGACAAATGAGGACACGTCTGTCTAGAAATCGCTGTCTATAAACAAGAGAATTTGTGTTCTTTTTTCTTTTGAAACCGTTAAATTCGTACATTAATTTTATTACATCTCGTATTATTATAATATGCATGCTCATACGTGTGTTTGCCAAGGGAAAATGTAGTTTTCTTTCGATAAATGAAAATGACATTTTAATCTTCCACTTTTATTACTCTTTACCGCACGTTTATTTATACGCCATGTGTGTGTGTGTGTGTGCGCGCACGGCAGTTAAACAGAGTGGAATGAACGAACGCCGCCGCCCGTAATAAATGCGCGTATTTTACTGTTGGTTTTTATAACACGTGAACCATTTGCATGCACAAATAATATCGTAATGAATAAAACATAATGGACGGTACACCTCTATTCGGCGCGCGTGAAATAAAAGTGCGGTCCGTCCTCGTAAAGAACGGACAGAATATATTACAATATACATAATGCGATTCTCCTCGTCCGGCCGTGTGTCGATCGCGATAAAATAAGTGAAATCAATACGCGCGGGGGTATAAAACAACGCGCGCGCGCGTACGTAATAACGGCCGTCGTGTCGAGTTTATGCGGTATACGGTTTTTACATCGAAAACGATTTTATTGGGTGTATTGTGCAGCGTCCGCGACATCCGCGTGAACACGGCGACGAAAACGCCGACTGAAGGTGTTGTTTCTTGCTTGTTTTTATTTATTTTTTTTTTTTAAGCGACAAGCGCTTCTCCACGGGTAGGGATATATCAAATAAGTTGTAATGATCAAAATTTTAATTTATCGTCATACCTAAGTAGAAAAAAACTAAATATCCAAAAAGACAATGAATTAAAAGATAATAACTATTAATTAGCCATTAGTTGTTTGCTTTCACTTAATTACGTGCTATTTATTTCATGATTTTTAGATTGAAAACTTGGCGAAGGAGCCAAATCGGGCAAACCAAATTGACTGGACTGGCATTAAAGCATGCGCATAGAAATATAGATGTAGACGTAAATGATATAATTGACCGGTTTGCAATAAACAAACGAAAAACAGATTTCATTGTATAACAGCTGTACCTATGTGTTATTATTATTATCAATATGTATAGTATAATAATTGAACCATTTATTTGAGAAACGACGTCACAAAAAGGTGATTCGTAGAAAATACGAGAAAACTGTTTTTACGCTACCAGTGATATATGGTATAGATAAACCGTGATGCCTAATTCCAAGAACTCCTCGAGATACACATTTTAAAAAAAAACTAAATTTGGCCCATTGGGGGGAAGTGGGGTCCATTCGGTTTTGGTGGACTTACGTTGTTTCTACAATAAACGATTCTTTGTGGTGTAAATACTTGACTGAATTATCATAGGTTCATGTTGGACTTACGTTTATACTCAAATAAGCGTATTCGGCCTAATTACGACTAAAAAATATCAATATTAAAATATAATTTTCATTAATAAAAAGACATAAAATCACTGCAACAAATTCATTTTATTGGTATATTATAATATTATAAATTTTATTTTATCGAATTTATTTTAAAACAATTTCTATTACATTATTAACAATCGGAGGGTTTTGATATTCATCCAGAACCACGTCAGTCGTTTTCCACTGGTAAATCCTCTGGTAAAACTTCATATAAGTCCAGGACTTACGTTGTTTCTCTTCTATACTGATTATTTACAGTGGTGCCACCGTCTTAAAATTGAATATTTATCTTACAAATTTTCACACATGATCTGTCTGTCATTTGATAACACATTCCACGCATTATCTCAATTTGTGATATTTTGTGACTTACGTCGTTTCTCAAATAAATGGTTCAATTAAAATATTTAATTGTACAATTGTATTTATTTATTATTATTTTTATTAATACGTAGGTATAATAATAATAATATATCGTTTTAAAAAATAGGTTAACCCCCACCACTTGAAAACTGTCTAGGGACGCCCCTGATACGCGATATCATTTAAACGCGAACATCACACTTCAAACGCGCGCCGACATAACAGTAGGTATATCAAAAAAGATGTCAATGCGAGGGTTTCGGCGTGTTGAAAACAGCCAAAGTTTTCTCCGACGAAATTCCGTACGCCGCGCGCGCGCGCGTGTGTGTGTGTGTGTGTGTGTGTGTGTGCTCTGCTCGGCAGGTACGAGGACTTTGGGAACGAAAATTAACCCGACAACAAAACACACGTCCGCGGAAAAGGGGCGGGGGGAAAAAGTGGATTTCGCTCCGGATATTGTCTCGGGCGAACTACGGCGACTTCCTCTCTCGCAAAGTTTCACAATACACTGCAACGTTACGTGGCCGCCGCGCCGCGCGGGCACACAGGTAGCAGTATAACGTGAGCGGCGGACAGTTTATTTAATACGTCGTGTATTACTATATTATTATTATTATTATTATAATACGTAGTCCAGAGACGAGACACGTTGTAGCGTATAGTTCTGCGTTCGTTTCTCAAATAGCGGCGATTCGAAACGATTTTAGAAAAACGTCGCTGAAAAACAGCAATAAGTGTCGGGGCGGGAAAGCTCATTATTTTCCGAGGAAAACGGTCGTATGAGAAGGGTAGGTACGAACCGAACGAGAAACGTTATTCTTAATACGAATGAAAAAGAAAAAAAAACACACACAAAAAACAAAAATCGGCCGAGGCCACGCCGTCGTCGATACGGCGATAAATTGAAATTTTTTTTTAATCGGAACCCGCCGTTATGACCGTGGCCGTCGCCTCGGAAACGTCGTCACGATCACCGCGGCGGTTCTTGAGGGTTAGAGCGGAGTCGGAAAAATCGGCGTCGCGGAGGGGCGCAAAAGTTTTTTTTTTTTATTTAATAAAAGCTTTATTTACAACCTATACAGAAAAGCACATTCAGTAAATTTGATAGTATATAATAATAAGTAATAATAGTAACTTGATTGGCTTGAGTGAGGAAACCCGTCCGTCAACAGTACCTCCTGTTTATTGTGGTTTTATAATATGGAAAGACCGTATTTTTTTTTTTTTTTTTTGTTAGGCTAGGACATCTCTTGGCCATTTTTTTTTAAATCTCCTCGGAGGGTTGCTAGGGGTGGTTAGAGAGGACATACAAGAAACATGAGGGTTTTGGTTTGAATGGAGTTTTGAGTGGAACTTTTTGTATTGTCGAGTTGCTATTTCGCTGACTGTTGATATTTGTAGGTTTTTACCTTTTTTTTTTAAATTAAATATTAATATTTTGTTTTTTAGACTCATCGGAGGAGACAGTAATGGACGAAGGAGATGTAGGCGTGTGTTTGATTGTTTTCTTTTATGTTTAGTTTGTTGGGCCCAGGTAAGTCTTTTGTCCAGGCAAGAGTTTTACGAGAAATATTCGTCAACGAGACGGACAAGCGAGTCGCCGATCGAGAGTTGTCTGTGAAAGTCGCGTCGTGTACAAACGAGGTGTGCGTAAATCCCTCGGGTGTCCGGTACACGCACGATCTGTGTACGGGCCCACGCGGGTGCAGGTAATGTGCGGCGCTCGTAGGACGTCCGCGCGGACACCACTATTCAACACTGTTTCCTCGTCCGCACAGCCCGGAGTAGTTTTATACGTACAACGTCATATTATTATAATGTGTGTTTTATAAGATTACCTCCACTGGCGTTCTTCACTTGTTAATAAATTAATAACGAAATGCGCATGCGCACGTGTGTGTGTGTGCACGTATAAACTTTACGGTCGAGTATTTAGCGAGATGATGGTATAACGGTGTTGCGAACGCGACGTGTTCAAATACGCAACAAATGCATCCGAGTGTAATCCCACGGTACGCGTAACTCGTGAGTTTAATCTAATTATGTCATTCGCGTGTGCGTGGGTGTATGATATAAATTATATACGTATAATATTGTATGTGGGTCGAATTTATACGTGTGCGCAAATAACGCCACAAGACGTAATAACCGTTTGTTGCCGCTGCGGAACACTAATCTACACCGTATGTACTATGCAGTACTCGATTGGGCGTTGCGTTCGTATCATGACGTGTTGGGGGTTATTTGAAATATCGCGGTTCTGACTGTTGGTGATTATTGAACGATTTTGAATTTTTTTTTTTTTTTTTTAAAGAAATCAAGGCTTCAACAGCGAAGGTTATTAGCCTGTCAAAAAATTTTACTCGGTATTTTTATGGTTTCTCATAATTAGGTAGGTATTACATTAAGAAAATATTTATAATTTTACATTTTTTATTTATTTTTTTAAATTTTATTATTATTTAAATTTATTTTTTTTTTATAAATTTACATTTTTTTAATAATATTAGTAGTGCTTAGAAAACCAATTATTTTGAGAGATTGGTGTTTATCGAGTGCTTCTGCTGAGTAGGACGGCATGTTCAGGTCGCAGTACGTTCTTTCACTATATGTTTGATGGTTAGTACTTGGTCGCATGTGTGGCATCTCGGTTGGGACTCTTTACTAATTAGATACGACTATACAAGTGCGTGAAAGAGGAATGTCCGATTCCGGTGCGGGTAATTGCGATGTCTTGACGTCTGTTAAAATAAGTAGGGTCGTGTCACTTTTTAATTGTCTTTTTTCATGGTTTTGAGCTTATTAGATGTTGTTATTGAATTCCGTTGATTTTTCCAAGCTGAGAGGATTTTTTATTCATAGAATTTATTATGTCATTAGAGGGAACGTTATTCATGGTAGGGGTTAAAATATTTGTTGTTGCAAGGTCAGCATATTAATTTGTCAGCCATTTCATTTCCTGCTATACCGATGTGGGAAGGTACCCACATGAATTGATTTTGACTTTTGTTTTGTATAATATACTCGTATATTATATTATATTATATTGAAATGTATTTAATTTTTCCAATAGCCATTTTTATAAATTAATTACAATTGTTATTTTTTTGATTTTAGTATATCAACACTGTACAACTCAAGATCATTGTAAACTTCTAATCACGATATAAATATCAATAGTAGAAACAATTTCACGCTGTGATAGATTTCAATGCAGGAGAACGAAACCATCATAATATTATTATTATTACTGTTGAACATATCGTACAACTACTATAAATACACTACTAGTTCATTCGTATCTTGTTCCCATTATAATATTATTATTGAATTCGAATAGAATCGTCAGACGTTATTCGGTATGGAGGAAGTGCGGGGAGGGTCGATGAAGACGATCGCCTAGAGTCTCAAATGTGTTACCGGTGTAGCATGTGTCATGTTTATGTTTATTCGTGTAAATACTTATTAAAATGTGTCGATTAAGTGCCCCATTTATCATAGTTTGTGAAGAAATATCATGTATAACACGTATATGATATAATGTACATATTTATTTTATTTGTTTAATACTTATGTTATCACTTCATAGAAAAAAAAAAAAAAACTATATCAAATTTGGGTATAACAGACGTACAAATCGAACAATATTCCAAAAGTTAGAGCCTAATCTATATGGTGTACGTTAGCGAATATTACTATGATTGATATGTGAATATTATCTTATTTTTCATTTGACAATTTCTGTCTGTGATTCGCTTTGAACCGAGTATCGGAAATCACAAGTACCTAGTTTTTGTATTATTATTTTTACTGTGTGTTTGACTGTAAATATGTGGATAGGTTCTATGGTTATTATTTCACGTGTAAAATAATTTATATGCTTATAGAAGGGTGAAACATAAATGCATTTTGCTAATAAGTAAATCAGTTTGAAATAATAATATAGTCGTATTGAATAGTTGAAAGCTAAAAATTAAAAAATATCAAAAAAGAACGAGAATTAGAAAATCGGTGATTTTAGTACCAATTTTCACGAAATTCTATAAAACGTAATATCTATTTATGAGTTAAAAAATGTAAGTACTCTTCTATTAACTAAAAAACGTTGCACCGATTTGTCCCCTCAAAAATAAACCTCTAGACCCGTACCAGCGAGTAATAAATATTATTATTGTTTTTTTTTTCATGATTTCATACAACGTCTCCATTATAATGAGTAATGAGTAAAAATACGATTAAATAGGACCGAAATTCGTATAACGATTTCAGAAAAATGAAAAACAACGAACCCGAGGGTCAATATGCACGTGTGTATGTGTATAGTATTAATTAAAATTTCCGGCTCAAAATGTACAAACTCGTAAAACAAACCATATTTTGTGGTCGTTGTTGAAATAAAGATTTCGACTGTCACCCAAATATGTAAATGTTGGTACACAATATGTGTATTTTTGAAACGCAAACGTGTTGGCGGTCAATTTTATTTACAATGTGTTTTTACAATATTATGTTGAAAATACCATAATCATTACGTCATGGCTATATAATGTATAGATATTGTCGCACAAGCATTAAATTAAATTTTGATAACTTATATCGGGCAACTGCTCATAAATAATATTTGTAAAGCATTCATTTTTATTTTTTTTTTATGTAAGCTACACTATCGTAGAATTTTATTAGTTTTATTTTTATGTTTTTGAACCCGTTCTTTTTCACGCAGTACGTCACCGATTATATTATTTTTAGTGAACATGCTCCGAGTTTAACAGGGAATTATAACTATGTATTTACATATTATTATTATTATTATCAGTGTTGGGACTTATCTAGATAAATTTATCTAGATAAATTATCTAGATAATTATTTAGTTATCTTTTATCTTATCTAGATAAATAATTTCATTTTATCTAAAAGATTATCTAAGATAAAAATTTCATCCATCTAGATAAATTTATCTAGATAAATTATTAGTCTCTAATTCTCTATACAAAAAAAAAAAATAAAAAATACATATTCGTTTTTATTGTCAATTAATTTTTTTGATAATTAATACTTTAAATTTGACTTTTTAAGTCATCTGAGTAAAAAATTGTATGTTCCTAATAATACTATATACCTATTGGCTATAAGGTATTATTCATTATTTATCTTTTTGCTAGGGGCCTGGAACTTGGTAGGTGCTCAAATATAGAGTAAACCTACAGTTCATTGTTATGTTGTGTTGATGACTCGTCAACCGTCGTCAACATTAAATTAATGAAAAAATTAATGATATAAATTATATTATATGTATTTTACCTAATAAAAATATTGTATATCTACTTATACAAATTTAAATACATACTAAAACTGTTGTTAAGGTTCAAAATGATTGTGAAGAGTCGTGTTATATAGTTTTTTCACGATAATATTTTCTCCCCACCAAAAAAAAAAAAAAAATATTTTACCTGTGGCATAATACTGAGATAGGACCATAGACAAAAATATCCCTCCCTAAAATTTAGTGCTAGTGGCGTTACTGGTTGGATGCCTAAGAAGTGAAGGGTAGTTTTATACTTATGTCTCAACATTATGCCCTACGCCTCTACCCTAGAAAATATTGAAATGATGACTCTGCTTTAAAGTAGGAAATAAAAAAAATTATCTATTTTTTTATCTAGATAAAAAGTATTTATCTTTTATCTTTATCTAGATAAATTTTGATTTAGTTATCTTTTATCTTTATCTAGATAGTTTTTTGTCATACTATCTTTATCTTTATCTAGATAAAAAAGTATTTATCTAATCCCAACACTGATTATTATTATTATTGTCATTATTATTATTATGATTATGTCATTGGATTTGATATTTGTGCGAAAACAGTGCATGAGTACATTAAACGAATGTCAACACGTCACAGATCACATTGAAAAGGATGAAACAAAAAACAAATTTAAAAAACGCATTAAATGTGGAAAACCCACAGCGCGGGCGTTGTGACCTGACTACACCACACGCCTCGCCACCGTCCCGAAATACGAGCAATTTGTCTTTGTTTATACAAATCACCGTGTTCAGAATACAAGCAAGGCGATGTTTTTTTTCAAAACTCATTTGCATTGCATACGGTTAGGGTAATTTTAATAAAAATGAACGTTAATATTTCATTATTCCGTCACGCCAAATCCAACGTTACATGTATTATTCGGCACATCTTTCACGGTCCCGTGTGGTTTCGCGTGCAAATTTCAACATACAAACACACACACACACACACACACACACACACACACACACACACACACACACACACACACACACACACACACACACACACACACACACGCACGCACGCACGCACGCACGCACGCACACATACACGCACACACACACGCACACACACACACGCACGCACGCACGCACGCAAGCAGTTGGTTGGAAATCTCATGAGCGCATTGAGGCGCGTTCGTACGGCATTGTTTCGGTGTGGCAGACAGCGCTTTCCGTACGCTTGAGACCGTTGTTTTAATTCACGTTTCGTTTAAAATCTCTTCACGGGAATATCGTTTTGTAAATATAAATAAGCCACGCGAGTAAACTGCGAAATTTCGAAACACTTTGAAACGACGTGACAACGATATCTACGCGTCGGTCCGACGTGTGACTGCGACGGGACAAAGACCGGAACATATTTTTACTCGAAAAAGTTTTTCAGCAACTAGAGGACGACTAAAGCATTCAGGAATTTAGGTCGGTTTTTTTCCACGGCCTTTTTTTCGTATATTCAAATTGAATTTTAAGATCGAAAAACGAGTCGATTAGATTCATTGTACGTTTAACAGTAGCTACTCATTTAATATTGATCGACCAATCGATTTTTCGTTGTATATAAGCACGGAAACATCAATCGTAGAAATTAAAATCATGAATACAAGTAAATATGTAAACAAATGAAAGATTTTAATTTACATAAACCGGTTTTTTTCCAAGTCTTTCTCAATACTGACTAGGTATATAGAGTTAAATGTATTCGTCGGGACTACCGGTGAGACGAAACTTTACCACCAGCCTCCCTTGATGTCGTTGTGTTTTTCGTGAACGCAGACGTAAAAACACAAACATAAAATACACCGATATCTTTCACACTTTTCGTCCTCGCGTAATTTATAGAGCCCCGAGACTTCGTTGTAAATAAGTACGTAAACATGAATCAGAACTAGCAACTAACCATTACAAAAAATTCCATAACAAACCAAAAGATCACCCCAATCCACTAATTAAACATGAATATTAGAAATTAAAATCATAAATATTAATAAATATGTAAACAAACGAAAGATTAAAACTTAAAGAAATCGGTTTTTATTTTTTTTTTTACAAGCCTTTATCAATACTGACTAAAACAATCGGATCGAGTCAAATTTCTTCGTCGGAACTACGCGTGTGACGCCACTCTACCATCAGCCTCCCTTGATGTCGTTGTGTTTTTCGTGAACGCAGACGTAAAAACACAAATATAAAATATACCGATGTTTCTCACTACTTGTCGCCCTCGCGCAGTAATATTTACAGAGTCCCGAGACGGATCGGCGTGCGAGCCTCTTCAAAACGTTTTTGAAAAGGGTTTCGTTTCCCGCGGCGTTTTCCACACGCGCGTAAACGTCATAGTGCACGAAAACGTTTTGGCGGCGCACGAGTTGTTTTTGAAATCGTTCATAATGACGCCGGGGTGCGACGGATGACGCGCGGCCGACGCACGCGTTACGACGTAATTAGGTGTTGACACAATGAGTCGACCCGAACCGACGACGACGACGACTACGGTGCAAAAATAACAAAAAAAAAAAAAACCCTTTTCCGACCGTCTCGTCTGCTGTCAGTCCGCGCGCACCGAGAACGCTATCGCAGACCCGTTTCGACTGCGAACAAAGTAACACGTCGTTGTCGTCGTCGTTTTCATTACGCGTCGTGACGCTCGGCCCCGACGAAATCATCGTGCGGACATCGCTACCCGAGTGGACGACTCGACGCGAGAGGTGTGATATTATATTTTAATGATGCGTACGCGGCGCGGTAACGATTCGGTATAAACCTGCACGACGGAGCTGGGCTGAACAAAAAAAAAAAACAACGATTTCTCGCTCCCTCGACTTCCGACCAGAAACAAAAAAAAGCAAAACCCGAAATTTCTTTCTGGCTTGGTTAGTTAAAAATATATATGTATATATTTTTTTTTTTTGAAACCACCCTTAACTCCTCGCTGACCGTGGTCCTTGGGGCACGACCCTACTATTTACGTAACAGCTGCGCGAACGGAAGACGGAGGTAAAGAGAACCGAGTGGAGGCCGCGAAACGAATAAAACGCTTACCCGGACCACAGCACGAACTCGATGTTGTCGCCGTGTTTCTCCTTCATCGCCTTCACTGCCGACTGGACCAACGTCCACGGCGAGTCGCATCCGTAGTCACCCAGTCTGCCGCCTCCGCCGCCTCCAGTCGGCAGACTGGGCCGTTCCATGACCAGCAGCTCCGGGTCGATCGCCGACCTCTTGCAATCTGTGAAATCAAATCAGTTAGTAAGTGTCGAATCCAGGGACCATAACCGGAACCGAAAAGAACCGGTTCTGGAACACGTTAACCTTAAACATTTAGGAATCGGAACTGGAACCGAAACCATTAATTCAAAAAATTCAAAACCGTAACCTTAACCAGAACCTTGATTTTAAAAGGGTTGATTTCGGTTAGAATTAATGAACATTTGCCGATGATTACAGAAAAATAAAAGTTAAATTTTTTTGGTTTTTTAAATTGTATTGCATACGTCATATTAAATATATAATTATTTTTCGATTTCGGCCAACTAAAAACAATTGATATATTAATGCAGTAATGAATTATACCATCTATATCAATTTCTTGTTTTCAGTTAACATAAATATACCTTCAATCGGGTAAAAATATAGTAATAATAATACGGACATGTAATTAAACATTATTAAATCATATTTCACACCAAATTAGTGTGCATAAATTGAGAATAAACGTATCCCTGTAATAAGCGTATTTTGTGTTTGGAGTGAGTGAATTCAAATTAAAGTTTAAAAAAATTTCATTCAATTTTAAGAACAGAAAAACAAAAAAAAATTAAATGGTTAATAACTTAATACCATCATGTAAATATACATTGACCTTAATTGGTTAATAATATATTCTACATTAGGTACAATACACTTCAATATTATTAAAGTTTCACTTATTAATATTTAATATATTCAGCTAATACTTATTTATTATACTTATTTTATTTTCAACCGATATTTTTTGGAACCGGTATTGACCGGTTCTATAACCTTTACATTTTTTAGAAACCCGAAACCGGAACGAGAACCTTTAAAAATTTTAATCAAATAACCAAAACCGAAAAACTCAATAGGTTCCTGGTAATAGTCCCTGGTCGAATCACCGTGTCCCCGAGCGTATCTCGGCAAGGTGCGACGTGCTCTGGTGAGAAAAAATCACGATCATGTTATTTTCACGGGCACAAACGACCACGCGTTTCTCGTCCAGGCACTTATTCCCCTGACTCCTGAAACGATACATATCTCTTATGGGGATCGATGTAATTTTCACGAAACGGTTCTGCGCACGAAAACGAAGTGGATCGTTTTTCGATTTCGTTTTGATCGACCGACCCGGATACGGGGATTTACGTCGCGCGTTTCTCACTACGGTCACGGTAGTGTGTCATGGCCATACGCCGATTTTGAGGGAGTTCGGTCCCCACAAATAGCAGTCCTGCCCCTGAGATTGTTATGATCGCATTATCCGAGAAAGAGTCTCCGTACATGTTTATCGTTTCACGGCGTGTATTTGTCAGTAACGATCTACAAACGTGATGATTTGTCATTTTTCCATTGGAGTACCATCACATTATACGAAGCACGTAAGTGTACGATACTATTCTTCAATATGAAAATAATTTATTTGATAATAATATAAAAGTAAAAACTATATGTACCTACATTTTTTTTTTTCATAATCATAGTATGATATGATACATCTATATAAACATTGTACGGCTCCCTAGTAATATTCGTATAATTCCTCAAGGAATTTCATAGTATTTTGACCTAATAATGTATTTTGTTTCTTTGATATGGAAGAAAAAAGTTTTGAACACCACCGCGACAACGTTTCGGTGAATTTTTCAATCGTTTCCCAATACTGTAAACACGACGATCGTGTTTACTATGATAACTATAAACAATGTAATTATTGCAATAAATGGACGCCGGTGAACTTTTGACGGTTTAATAAGCGTACCGCGGAAATAAAACGCCAATCTATATTGCGAAATTCGTAAGCGAAAAGGTAACGAGTCGAAATTATTTTCTCGACGTAAAGCCCGGTTTTCAAATACCCGACGATTCTTTGGATCTATCTCGTTTATGAGCAATGAGAACCGTACTACTACTCCAAAACAAGATTTCATTTATCACTATATTACTCTATTGGCTTGCCGTCGTCGGAGAAAAATTAACACTCGACAAACTATTTCGCTCATTCGACGCTTTTTATTCTCTAACGTCGAACAAAACGACGTTTACTCCTAACATAGTCGGTTTGCCGTCATAATATCATGAAAACCGGTATTCATATGACGTGACGTCAGTGATTGCTTGGGGTTCAACGCATATTTATAGATCTGATTTCAGAGTCGTTGACGACTAATGTTCTCTACACGTTGATTTCTCATAGACAAACATATTCACAACGCATCAAAACCGTAACTTTTATCACTTATGAAATCGTATGAATGTTATAGACCATGACGGAAAATACGAAAAAATTGTTTATTTTCAGTTTTATTTAAAATCGCCATACGAACTGGGCAAGTACCGTACTGTGGGCATAAGGACGAAATTAACGAAATAACAGATAACAATGTGATAATAAACACTTACATAAGAATCGTACTAAAACTAAAAAAATACTCTAAAATCAACATTTTACACGGACCCTTTAAATGGAAGAACCTATCGACCGACGTAACCACTTGGACGGTAGTGGAGCATACCTGTAATTATTATTGATATGCACTGCAACCGACTTCAGTCGACCCGATCGACTAACCTAACCTAACCGTTTGTTTTTTCCTTTTCTCTTTAACATCCGTCTGCGCAACGAATTGTTCCCCACCGTACATATTTCATTTTTCGAAACGTTTGAACTACCACCTACGCATGAAATATATATATATATATAAACGGGTAGTTAGGTACGTGACATTGTTAAAGCCTGCAACGGCTTCGGTTTACGTAGACGTTTATTGGCTTTACATATCGTAACAGATGTAATTTGAATAAAAAAAATGGCTCTAAAACGTCACTATCGTTTTCGACTATTCCCCGTAAACTCTTTATTGTAAGTGTTGTGTGTAGTAATTCCGTTCGGATGTAATTCGTCTCGTCTGAGCGCTTTGTTATATTACGTGGGGGGGGAAATTCGATCGCCGATAAATATACATACACTCCGCACCTACCTACATACACTTTCAAATACACACACACACACACGCGTACATTGTTTTACGTTTTATAGTTCACGACTTGGGAACGTTTTGGTAATAGTTATTTTATGTAAATTTTTAAAATACAAACCATTGTCGACACACACACAAACGCTATTCGCAAAACTCGATAAATAATGTCATGTAACACTAAAATAGTTTTATTACGTACGCCCGGGTGTATGTGTTATGTATATTTCACACCACATAATACTTCAGAGCTCTGTATATAACAATATTATATTGATCTTTGACGGTTAGGTTGGGTCGTCGTTGGGAATTATTGCGAATGTAGTTTCTTTTTCGGCCGCGGTGTGAACAATGACGAAAAAACATTACCGACGATAGTTTTATATCGGTTAGATTACCTGGAAAATGGAAGTAATTATTATTTTTTTTTTTTTAACAACGTTGGACATGGGTAATTAAAGGATATTCGACACGAATGAGAAAAGAAAGGCATATAATAACAACGTTAATTGAACAGCAGAAGTATTAATATTTTAGAGACGAAACAGATAGACAGTGGCGTATAATTTGAACATAATTTTATATTTAGAAAAAAATAAGCATGGGTCCGTGTTCGAATTTTTAAATGATAAATTTAACGGAAAAAAAAAACGCTTAAATTTTAATAAAAATTGTTTATCATGACTTTGATTTGACATGAATTCAGATTCGATAATGGTATTAATTTTTTTTTTCACACTGATATATTTAGTTATAACACCGTCCTGCGACTACTTTGCTGTTTTAACTTTTTGCACTTATATTTATAGATTTTAAAGCGCTGAATTCAAATCTGTAATCAATTTTTCTCTAACACGTCTAGTTTTTCTACAATTCGAATAATAAATATTGTCTCTTCTGTATAGTCAATTATTATTATTATAAACTGAATGTCGCCTACTTTACTGAAATTTTAATCTTATCTTTATTAAATTGTTTATCTTATAGTACCTAGTTCTTATCTTATAGTAGTTCAATTAAATATATTTTTAAACTCACACAATTTATGTTTATTCTCTATAGTTACGTTCATTTAGTCTTCATAAAATTCCGAGTTGTACCTATATCACCTTTCTTAGAGTTTATTTGTGCGATTTTTGATTTTCAATTTTTTTTTAGTATGACGTCTAAACCAATTAAAAGAAGATGTTGTAAAAACAACTCAAATTTTTTTTGTTATATATGTGGTGAATATGTTATAATGAAACAACGAAATAACATTACAAATTTTGTTAAAAATGTATACCAAGAATATTTTGGTATTCATTTAGGCGATCAAAATAAATCTTGGGTACCCCATATTGCTTGCCGATCCTGTGTTGAAAGTTTGCGAAATTGGAAACAAGGTAAGCGTTTATCAATGCCTTTTGCAGTACCAATGGTTTGGCGAGAACCAAAAAATCATATTGATGATTGCTATTTTTGTATGGTTAATATTTCCGGTTATAATAAAAAAAATAAATCGAATATAATTTACCCAAATTTACTTTCTGCTATACGACCAATACCACATGACCCTGAATTACCAGTGCCTGTACCATCCAAACCTTTCGAAACTATTTTAAACCACGATACTTCTATTGATTCCGCTGGCAATTCTAGTAACAATGACGAAGACTTTCAACTTGACACCACAGATGCTCCACAACTTTTTTTATACTTTAAAAGTAAGAGTTAAAATAAACAAATGTATTTTCTAATAAGTATGCTTAATAATATTTTGAATTTTACTTTAGTTAAATTTATAGCAAATAAAATATTTCAAATAAAATAATAACGTATATTATTATTTATATGTAAATGTTATACTATCTTGTAAAAAAACTAGATGTGATAGAGACAAACTAATTTCAGATTTGAATTTTGCGCATTAAGATCTATAAGGATCAGGTATTATTATACAAACAACAAAAATAACAAAATATTTTGCAGGACGGTGTAATCAGTGTAAGTGTAAGATGAAAGTATAATTATTAGTACTTAAGGCACTGTATACATTGTATACTGTATATTCGTATATATATATATATATATATATATAAAACGACGTGAGTTTGGGATATTTTTCGCTCTTCGGACAAAATAACGGTGATGAGTGTTTAAATTTTAAAGAAATCCTAGATAATTTCTTTAGATAAGCACTTCTCAGCAAAGATTCAGTATACAAATATACAGTTTACGTATTTTACCATTTTCAGTCTAACTTATGATAGGTTTTTTTCATCAAATTTGTTTAAAGTTTTCTAGTTTTTCTATCTGTATCTAAAGTTTAATTATGATTCGATGGACTATTATTTTTCAAGAAACATTTAAAGTAGAATATGTATGTAAAAATCGTGTAGGTAATTTTAGATAACTGAAAATATAAAAAAACCCCGATCCACGGTTTTCGAATTTTTTTCAATATATTTTGTTAACCATATAATGAAGTTCATATTAATTTTCAGATCTTTAATCAAATATTAATAATTTAATTACAGAAAAACATTAAAAATGAGGTATTTTCAAAGTTTATTTTTAGCCCGAAATATTGTCAATTTTTCTTTAAACTTTCATTAAGTATGTAATTATATTATGCAGTTGATATAACATGGTGAAACATCAAGTTTATTGCAATACTATTTGAGGAGTTATGACTAAATTACTAAAATAGATTTAGCGAAAGTTTTGTTCACGACAAATTTTACAGTTTTCACTAGGTTTTTTGGCTGGTTTTCCTCACACCTGTAAAAAATACCGAGAGGGAAGAAAAATAAACGTCAAAGTACTACCGACATTTGATTTTTCATCTGTACATTTGCTAGATGAAACTTTTGGACAAAATTGAGTATACCAAAAAGTGTCTCCGGGAAAAGAAATAAACATCATTGTTGGACCATTAAATCCCTCGCTTCACTCAGAATTTAGAGTTTTAAAATAAACATTTTCGTAGAAATCAAATATAGTAAAAGCAGTTTTTTATATTGTTTGTATATATATATGATGGTTAAACATGATGATTTCAAAAAGTTTTAACTTAAAATTGAATTTATAATAAAAAACATTACTTAAATAAGTATAACTGATATTATTCTTAAATTATAAATTAAAAAAAAAACTAGTTTCATCACATCTAAGAAAAACTGATATGAAGTAGAGTAAAGTAAAAGTTATTGAAAATGTATCAGTATAAGACTACGGAACTTAAACCATCAAATTGAAAAAAAAAAGAAGAAAATAGTTTATTTAGATTCCGTAAAATCCGACGACGCTGAACTATAAATACAGTTCATCTGGAATGCAATTAAATGCAATTCAATCAATATTTATGTATTTTCCAAACTCATATGTCATATATCAACTCATTTTGACTAGAAATGAATCAGAAATATAAATGTGAATATTAAAAAAAAATATCTTATTATTTACTACGTTCATCCTACAAACACATTTCACAGTTTGACATTTTGAAAATGACAATATTTCCGACGTCGTCTGTATAATATTAATTGGTTTTAAATTTAAGTCATTGTGTAATGTTAAAAATTGACCGGGGAAAAAAAACGATGTAATATATATCGTTTTCTAATGCTATTACTGAATTAAATAATTTAGGTAAACACGTAATTATAAATTTGCATTAAAATACTTAATTGGAAAACGCGCTTCGTCGTGCCACGCGTGCGTACGTGTGTTAATGATTGTATTATTATAAATTAACACCGTGCCGCGATTAATATCGTTATGGATTCATCATATTCGAACACACGTATATTATATTAATGGTGCATAGCTGTGGGAAACTCTCGGAGATTGCTTCTAGAAATTATTAGTCGTTTCTAAATTAGAAGTGGTTAAAAGTTTTGCAAAACGATCCGAGAGCAATCGCCACGGGCCGAGGGCGGAATGGCGTCGGCGGTGGAAACGGTGTAGGGGTAGTCGGGATAGCAGGGGATGACGACGACGGAGTGGTAATGGTAACTGGCAGTGATAGTGATGGTGGTGGTGATAGTGGTGGTGGTGGTGGTGGTTATAACAAGCGGCCGACCCCTGCAAGCTGCAGTCACAGTCAAAAACGGCGAGTCGTGTGTTTTAACCACAGTTTCGGTTTGTTTCCGTCAAAGGCGGCAATCACAAGGACTCGAGGGGTTTTCCCGACTTTTATTGCTGCCGTCGCGTGTAGCACAAAAACGTATATATATATATATATATATACAATATTCAAATATATACAAATACGATTATACTGATATGTATATGATATAAACAAATATACCGACATACATGTATATTATGTACACGTGACTGATTCGAACTTTATTCGCGTTTAGTCCGATCTTTCGGCGGCGGAAAAATTTTCGAAACTGGGAAAATACACGTGATATATATTTCGCGCCGTCGTCGTCGTCCGTTGACGCGGACGGGAAATGCATATATTCGGCGCGCGTCCGAGGCAAATCCCTCCGGTACCCAATTTAATCATATTACACGAATCCTGTCGATACGGAGTCCGAGCGGCGCGAACGACGATAATTGCGTTATACCGGTGCCGTTTTGTACCGGCCGCCACGCACGCCCACCCCGTCCGCTGTGCCTACCCCTACACGTCACCCCGTCGACGGTCGGTATCGACCGCGACTTTTGACGTGTAATCGGTCACCGGTCCGCGTATAATACACGGATATACGTCATACAACCTCCGCGGCACGCCACGCTATAATACCACCCTGTGCCGCATGTGATGGCCACGGTGTACGCGATACGAAATAATAATAACGATAATTACACAATAACAATAATAACACGATGAACGCGACCGTGACGCTATCACTGCGCGGTGCACGACTGGCGCCCACGAGTTGACTGTTAAGAATCGAATCGGTTTACGGGTACAAAACGATTTGGTTCCGGCCGACCGACCGAAGATTTTCGCCAAAATTACTGTTGTCGACCAAACACGAGTAATGTCAGTGTGAAATTTACGATAATAACTAATGAGTATACAAATGTGAAACGAACGAAAATAAATAACTAATTTAGGCTGACTAGACGTCCTGTTTTTCACAGGTTTGTCCTTTATTTTAGAAATGTGTCCTGTTTTCCTGACGCATTTGGTCCTGTTGTTTAGTCGATCTTATAGACCTACAAATATGTTTATATTATACATGGGTACAATGTACTCAATATACCCAAAATTATTAGATTTGACAATTTTTTCTGAAAAAAATGACAAATTAATGTGTGTAGACGTGTGATCCGAAAAATTGTCATCAATATAAATAATAAATGTACTAAGAAAAGTGAGTGCACGAAAAAAGCGTATGAGAATATCATTAGGAGTTTTGATTTATTGAGTAACTCTTATTTTCGTTTATTTATTTTTATGTGTTAATTAAAAATTATGAATTAGTTTTGTAACTGCTTTATACGAATATAAATCATATTAAATACATATTAGGTACTGTTTTAGGTATATTAAATTACGTGTTTCATTATGATTAAAAATTATGATAAAAAATTTGATTAAAATTATTTAAAAAACTGTGAAAATTATTATAGTCCTGTGTTTAATTTTTATTTTTTTTAATACGGTCGCCCTAAACTAATTGCTTAGTGTTTATGTTCGTTCGTGTACATATTGACTGACTGGCAACAGCCTCGACCATACAAAGCGTTTCTCGACAACACTAATTCTGCACAAAATGGGATGAAAATTATTGTTGTGTATGATTTTATTTTAAAAGTTGTTCTACGGTTCGTTTTGCACACATGTCGGTCGGTTGTTTGATCAGAACCACTTTTCATTGTTTTACCTCGACCTAACCGCGAACCGATTCGAACGGCTTTGTATCACACGAGGTGAGTGATTTTTGCGGGGACCGTATCGTATACATGTATATGATACGGTCACAAACTGCAGTTTGTTTTCATCCGGGAAGCAATTTCGTAACTACCCGTGTAACGACGTGTCACGCTTGTATTGTTTTTCCCTGGAATGAACAAAAAATGTGCGACGGAAAGCGATGAGACGAGATGAACGACATTTTTCGGTGAATTTTCATTTCCGGTGGCATGGCATTTGAAAAATGAAAAAAAATTGGACAAGATGAATAAAAGCGTTTTTTCTTAACGGAAAATATTTTCGTTATCTCAGGTTGTTTTCTTCCGGTTAGAGGATCTCACCGTACACGTATTCGTCATATCGACGGATATGCCTATTGGGAAGTCAGAATTTTTTTTATGAGCCTCTATTCGTATTTATAAGTGGGGTCCCTTTGATTGACATACTAAATAATAAAAGTAAAATTCTTATCTTAACCTCAATAGTATTTAATTTTAAAACTGATACATTAAAAAAAAAAAAAATAGTTGTGATTAAATGTAATCGACAATAATATATTTAATTATTTTAATACATTTGTACAACTATTATATTGAAGAGGAAAATTATGTTGAAATTTAATTTATGAGCACCCGTAACATATTGAATTTTTGGTAAATGTTAGCTAAATAATATAACAAATATACTAATTATTTGTATGATATATATATATATATATATATATATATATATATATAGAATATATATATATATATAAAAATATATATATATATATATATAAAAAATATATATATATATATATATTTTTTTTACTTATTTATACAGGACACAAATGTAAAAAAAAAAAAAAAACGCTCCATTCAAATTCAACAGACACTTCTTATTTATATCATTTTTTGGGGACGCAATTTGCTGTGTAAGTAGCTTAACCACTAAAGCAGTCATGCCATCAAATTGAAATATAAATTGGGTCAAACATATTGAATGGAGTACTATGAAGACCACACAAAAAACAACTTTTCGAAAAATGATTTCATTAACTCAATATAAATTTATTCCATAGTAAGTACTATTATTTACAAACATTATCAATTATTATTCAGTAGCATTTGTTTGATGTACAAAAATGAATAGGTATTGATTATAAATACTATAGATTGCTCACTGGGCGGTTTTTCGGTGGTCTACAATAAAACTCTCGGTAGATGGCGATAAGAGTCAACAACATTAATAAATTCTTATAGTATTTATAATCAATGGTATTACCTATAATACTTATTCGTTAACAGCGTATCGGTGGGCAAGTATCAGAAACATAGTATGCATACGGAATACGTCTCTTTATTGTGAAATTGTAAAACGAAATTAAAATCAAATTTTTTTGTAAATTCTATTATGTTTGTTTATGAATTTTACTTAAGTTCCCTTTGATCATAGTTGCTGTAGGGTAAAAAAAAAAAAAAAAAGAATGAAGAACCACAACTGAAGAGTAAAAGGCAAGTAGTATTTTTTAAACTTTCAATGGTCATCTTACGTTCATAAAATATTTTTCAATGTAAAATAATATGTGGCTATCCATCACTAATATTGTGTATTACGATAACGTAACCTAATAACGATGACGATAATAATAATAATAATAATAATAATAATAATAATAATAATAATATTAATAATTTATAAAACACTCACTTTGTGTGTAATCGGCTGCCGGTACGTAATTCGGGTCATATTGTATGTCGGTGATGTGCCAAAAGTATCCTGAAACAAGAAGCGGGAAGATAAATTTTCATCCGGTCCCTGTGCCGCTAGAAGTTTTCGATCCCTTGAGACGCGCCCGACCGGACGGGCAGTCGGCGAGTGCGGGGTCGGGGGAGGGTTGATGGAGGTAGCGTATTCGGAGGTCGGAGCACGAGGGGAAGTGAGCGCGAGCCGAGGGGATGGGAAGTTGCCGTAGGGGAGGTGGAGTGCGATCGGAAGTAGACTGCGGGAGGGGTGGGTAGATTTCGTCGGCGCGCACGCGTCTGATATACACGCGGTTGAAGCGGCGACGGCGACGGCCGGATTTGGGTTGCCGCCGCCGCCACCACCGCCGCCGCCACCGCAGCCACCACCACGTGAAACCCCCGGGGGACAGCCGCAGGACGTACGGCGGGGTGGGGTAGGGGGTTACAATGTGTCACGGATTAGAGCAAATTAGTATTAATAACTTTACGGGCAATGCATATTGAACACGCCTGGGACAAACACACACACACTGACTCACGCACATACACACTAGCAACACGCGCACGAATACACACACACACACAATAGCAACACGCGCATGAATACACACACACACACACACACATACACACACACACACACACACACACACACACACACACACACAAACTCACACAGTCACTATAGACGTGTGGTAGTAGTGGTGGTGAAAGGCGAGTAGTGTGTGTATAATATATATATATATATATATATTATATCACGCGCAGGCCCTGTCCGATCGTATATGTACAACGGCCAGAACGAGTGGACCGCCGGAGCCGGGCGGCGGGATGTTATGGCGTATAATATGGCTTTCGGCTCCGAACAATTTATAAATATCAATTATTTCGGTCCCTTTTAGAGGAGGCGGCCGAAATAATAATATATGTGTGCGTGCGGTATATTATACGATACCGTGTGCGTTTCGGTCGGCGGCGGCGGCGGCGGTGTCTCTCGTGCCCGCTAGCCGGACGCGCCGACCCCGGTCCGTCCGTCCGTCCCCGTCGTTTATGATGCTAACGCTCCGCCGCCGACGCGGTGTGTATAATTACGTGTCGTAATCTCGACGAAAAACGGAAAAAAAGAGAGAAAAAAAAACGATACAATAATAAAACAAACATAATTTACACGCATTATAATATCGGGTGTGCGTGCGCGAACGTATTTATTACCGCGGTCGTTATAACACAATTTTCTGGTCGTGGCCTCACGCCCGCGGCTGTACGGTGAACCAGAGTTGTATTTATGGGGGGACTGAGGATGCTTGACCCCCCTCCCCAAAATACAGGTTGTGTTTTTAAAGTCTGCTTATTGTGCCCTATCAGATGTGAATCGTAAAAGTTCAATATAATTTTATAAAGAATCATTAGTAACAACGAACAAGTTATTCATGTAATGTGTCTGACGATTTTGATCGTAACGATTGTACCTTTGAGTTCGGTTTTAATAGGCTGCATTTTGGAATTTCAGTTGAAGAAAATACCACAGCCCCCCGCCCAAAAAAAAAAAAAAAATATTATATACAGTGGATTCCGCTTAATGTGGGCACAATGGGACCAGCCCTGTTTGCCCATAAAAACCGAAATTAGTTAAAAAATTATAATAGGTACAAAAACGTTTTTATTTTTATTATCATAAAATTGAAAAAAAAAATGGAAATAATTACTGTATAAATTAAATGTTATATGGTTTAAATGGCATAATGATTTTTATTATTTTCAATAAACACAATCTCAAAGATACGACGAAATAGTCGTTTTTAAATACATATGTGTATATTCTAACACTATGATAAAATAAAATAGCCCACATTAACCGAATCGAGTGCCCATATTACGTGGTTAGATTTAACATTGTTAATATACATTTGTATTGGGATCAGATCTGATTTCCCACAATAAGCGGATGCCCATATTAACCGGCAGTGGCAACATTTCAGTTTTTTCTAGACTAGGGCGACCATTTACTGATAATCCGGCTGAACTTTTATTTTTGCCGACTAAAATGTATTATACAACAATTCAATTGGGTATGTTCATAAGAGGTGAAAAAGTATTATTCATAATCGTCATTCGTATTCGTCATGATAATATGACGACTCCGATTATTCGGCTGCACTAAAATAGATTGAATAATATTTATTATTTAATCAATGTTTGTATACAAATTGATAATAATATGAAAATATCTTTTCTTATGGATGGCGTTGTAACGACTATAATATTTATACACTAAACTAGTCCACTAAGGTATTAGGCTAAAAATAATGACGTTTTGTACTTAGTACAGCATTTGGGTATGTTATTATGTGCAGAGCGCCCGTCTCCCGTTATCTCAATTTTATCATTTAAATATAGACAATAATATAGTCAATAATTTTATTCATAATTTATTTTCTAGAGGTTTAATGGTTTTATTATTATTATTTTTTTTTTGTCAACGGGCTCCTATCAGTGTTGCCAGAATGAAAAACATAAATGTTCGTACATAAAAAATCAAATAACAAGATGGTGGTGGGGGGACAACCCAGCCACCCACTTAAGAAAAATGTTAGTAAAATATTAACAAAAGACTTAAAGACCTTGTTTTTGAACTTTAGTAGCTAGTGCTTAACCAGTTTTTTTTTTGGTTTTATGATTATAATTTATAACTGAGCGGTCAGAGGTGACAATTGTGCAAGACGGAGAATCTCCCCCCCTCCTTAACTTTAACTATCTTTAAACTTAAATTGTTACATATTAATATATATATTTTACAATTACACCATGAACTGTAAACTATAAAGCCAGATTTTTATGGAAAATTCAAAATCGAAAACCTTAGGAACAAGAAATTTTTTTTTTAATTTTTATCAGTCTTATTAGTTATCATGTACTTGACGTTATTCTGTGACTTGACTATTAAAAATACATCCCTGCCATACAATAATTTATAAATTTAATAATTTCCATGTTTATAAAACAAATAAAAATATTTAAAATGTTCGTATTTAACCGTACGAATGTTCGTTTTTTAAAATGTTCGTACATTAATTGAAAAGTGTTAAAATGTTCGTATGAAAACTAACATGTTCGTACGTTTGGCAACACTGTTTTCTATTTAAAAGTCGCTAAGGCGGTAAGTTTCGAACAAATATTATTATATTATTATTTTTTGTATATTTTATATTTTTCATGCGTACCAACTTGAGAGACTGAGCAGCTAAACACTAGACTGTGGCAAATGTATGAGTTGCCCCAGCCCAAATGACGCCACTGTTAACCGGTGCCCACATTAAGCGGCATCCACTGTAATTATCTAAATACGTCGCTGCGGTGAACGATAATAATCGTTGGGACACGGTGTTATGATATTAACCGCTATTGAATCGTCGTCGTTATTTCGTACATTATCAACGTCACATTAACATACACGCGAGCACGCGCACGCGAAACACGACCGAGGGTATAGGGATAGTGCTGACGTGTAATGTGAAAAAACCGCGACGGCAATAATATTTGTGTTAAAAGTTTCCGTCGCCCCGTCGTCGCGTCGTGGTAATACGTCCATTGTGTACGCGAGCGGTAACATCGGAATATATATTATTATATTTTTGACACTCGAGTCGATTGATTTATAGCCGAATACTGCGGGAGAGTTATGGTAACCAAAAAAAAAATAAAAAAATATGTATAAAAAATATATATGTATAATAATAATCATAAATGATAAAAAAAAAATAAAAATAATACCACAAAAGAATAATTTCATTCATATCATTGGTACGATTGAAAATATATGTATGCCTATAAACACGATATCGAAAAATAAAAAACCAAGTATAATATATTACATACTTATATAGGTATGTTTTATTTTTTTGCGTATACAGTATTTTTTATATTACGACGATACCTATATGACAATAATTATTATATTATTGTCATATAGGTATTATTAATGATATTATTGTTGTGTACGCTTTCATACCGCAGTACGGGTAAAATATATTATAAAAAATCATTTAAGCCAATAAATCGTACGATTTCAACACTCGTCACTAAACTAATTTTATTTTTATTGTGACAAAATATGTAAAAAAAAAAAAACAAAATCAACAGACCGTGTTATTAAAGTTTAAATTTAATTTTATCACATTATCAACGTGATCATAAACTATATTATTTTATCGTTATTTTAATTTTAAAGAATTTCGGATAACCGATCAACATTATCACGATACAACGCAACTTAAATTCGGAGTAATTTCGTGCTAATACGCATAATGTTCGTTGTAAGTTATTTTGTCAAAACGGTGCTTTCGGCCGCCTATAATATTATCTATGACTTTAATGAACATCATGCCCGGGAAAATAGCCGTACACATTAAAATCTGCTCAACTATAATAATCTAACGGAAATGTCTGTACGCGGTGCCTATATTTTAATATGACAGGGTTGGTTAAAACCGAGTAATTTTTTAAATCTTTGATATCATCAACTTTCAGGCGTACCTTATTTATTACCTACGATACAATCAAGTTTTAATTATATTTATATTTAAATTTAAATCATATTATTGATATGATTAAATTAAAAAATTAGGCTTTTTCATAAAATTGCTCAAATAGAATTTGTTTTTCAAGACAGATCAATGACCAATATGGTCATTATTTTTATTTTTCACCCCGTTTTAATTTCACAAAGTTTTCGGTTAGATTCTTAAATTAATTTTAAAATATCCGTACGAACACTCTTTGTCTTTAACTCGTGTACGTAAAAACATTGAACTTGGCGAAGTACAATACCAATAAATATATGTTAATAATTGTTTATCATCGAAAACAACGGACCCCGAACTTATATATGGGTTTTTTGATGTACAACTTGAACATCTCATTACATTATATTATCTGAAGACAGTCAAAAAAGTTTACGAAAAAAAAGTAGTAGAATGTATTTCAAATAATTAAGATGTCTCTAACACTATTCAATTTTACAAGAAAAAATATGGAAATACAAACCATTAAAAATAAAACTAACGTATACGATAAGTGAACATTTTAAAACTCAATAGCCACTCAATAGTAGCACTTTGCTTGGACGTTGCATTTTATAATTAGATAAAAACATCTCTACTCTATTTTGTTTTGAGTCTTCGACGGGTATTTCCAGGAAGAGACTGGATATGTAAAACTTTTATTGAAGGATTTTCGTGGTTTGCTAATCTGCTAAAAAAACGTTTATAGAAAACAGCAGCGACTTCATCTACTGTTTTTATACCTAGGTCGTTATGGAGGGTCAAGAAACATAGGGCGGGGCATTAGTAATTTTTCGAAGTGTGATATTTTGGAACGCTTGGACTTTGTTTCAATATGATTTTTTATCTGATCCCCATAGTTGTATCCCATACGTCCATATGGGTTTCAGAAGAGATTTTTATACTTGTAATTTAGTTTTTAAAGATAATAGCTTATTTTTTGAGAGTATTCATTTTAAGTACAGTATATTCTTCTTATAATTCATACTCACTATACTTAATTTTATGAATTCAGCATTAAAAAAAAAAAAAAAAAAAAAACTATTTGAAAATTTAAAATAAAGTTATATAATCGTTGTTAGTTTTAGCGAAAACGCACTATTTTATGAATTGTATAAAGCAATGAACTTTATGGAGGTAGTTATAATTTTGAGTATTCTTCATACGAAACTGTTCCAAGCAGAGTTCCTATATTTATTTGAGTAAATATTAAAAACGTATTCTTCAAATCGTATTTAGAGTACAAAATACAATTTTGTAATATTCATTGAACATTAAATATCGTCTGCAAAATACTAAAATGAAAAATAAAACAGTAAAAAAGTCAAGCCTCAAGAATTATATTACACAAATATAATATTATTTAAAAGTTGTGAAATAATGTTAAAAGTTTTTCTCGAATACGGGAATTGGTCTTTTCAAATTTTTCAGAAAACTAAACGAAAATTCCAAAAGCGACAACTCTTAAAGTACCATCTGCGTCAAAATTCCAGTCTTTACAGGGGCTAACTAAAACTTTTCAAACACTATTTTTAACCTAAAAAAAGTGGTTCGACGCAAATAAAAAAAGAAAACAGAACTGCTGAGACTCAAGAAGTCTTTGGTTGTACAAATTGTCATTTCTCGTCAAGTATTATTTATTTTTGGGTCAATAACAAAAGGAAAAATAGAAAAATCCTCAGCTATCATTAATCAACTATGTATAATTTACAAAATCATGATTTACACTTTAACTTTGAACTATGTGGAAAATATTTTCAAAATCAAAACAGGTCGTTTACACAAACTGAACTTACAACAAGCTAAATTAAATAATAAATAAGTCGTGTAAAATAGTTTTTAATCAAATCAACGCACATGTACGTAATTGTATTATTACCGTTGTTCAAGTAATTAACATAACTTTTGTTTTGTTTTATTATTTTACACGAATTTACGTCAGTGATTTAGTTATATAACCCCAGTGTAGTAATTATAATTATTTTACCGTTGGAAGCTACCGATCGGCGTAGGTTTGAATCATCTGTGGCAGTGTAAGAAGTCAAATAATTAATCTCTGAGATGACAATTCATTCGTTCAACACGCTGTTTATTGTAACAAATTTAAGAACGAACATTAAAAACATAAGCTTTTTGATATCTCTTTTTTTAGTTTCTAAGAAGGAAGTGTGGGAGCTACTGGTTATATTATAGTGATGTTTATTTTTTATTTGGTTTGTTTTTTTTCTTTTCTCAATAGTTCTTTCAAACATGAAAAAAAAAAACCGAGTAAAAACAGTAGAATTTGAAGTTAATAAATCTTCGACAAAATTGATTTTAGTTATTTATTTAATAATCCGAAAGCCATCTTGCTAGAAATTATTAATTCCCCAAATTGATACAATCATAAATTGATATATACTTGACAAAATCTAGAAATATATGCTTTTGGGATGAAAATAAAACTATGATAATACGTATTTTTTTTTTTTTTTTTAATAATTATTATTTTGTATTATTATTTAATAACTGATTAAATTATACATTTTTATTTTTTCACAACAAGATATAAAAATGTAATGTGACCTTACACATTTATTCAACTATTAATACAGAGAAAACTTAAAAAATTGTTTTTTTGTTAATACTAATTTATTTGAATCTTAATCTGAATGTAGGAAGTTTATAATATAAAATTTGTTCACTCCGAACTATTCATTTTTTATTTATTTACTTATTTTTTTATTACGTTATTTGATAATAGTTATTAGCACATTGGTGCATTCAAATAATTACTACGTAAAAATATTTAATTTATAGATAACAACATTTTACATCTACTCTAAATAAAAATCGTTATAAAACACTCAACAAATATATTATGATAATATTTCGAAAATTTTTTTGAGTGTAGAAAAGTATACTCAAATTTTTTCAATTTTATTTTCAAACAATCTGCTCGATTGGATACAACCTTTGACGAATCCAATATTGGATACATATTAATTGGGTCAGTATGTTAAGTTCTCAATCAAACATTTTCATAGAACCATTCAATTCAGTAACCGACTCAATCAACTAATTGGCATAGTTTTGCAAAAGTAATAGAAACTTCTCGTCGGAATTGATGACTGCAGTTTGCTGATACACACGATTCTATAACCATGCGAAAGTCGGTAGTCACATGATAAACAAACTGTCCTTAGAATTCTCTTTCTCTTGCTTTTGTTGTTCAAAACAATGTTTCGTATAAATAAAGTGAAACGGTGCTACCCGTATACTATGGCACAACGCGACGTCTCGGCAAATACAACAACATCGGGCTCGTTGTATTACATTTGAAAAACGTCATCCAAATGATATATTTATTTGTATATATCGTATATAATTACAAGAAATTAATTTTTACTGCACCGTTAATTTAGTTTTTTGGTATCTTCCACCCATTTTTCCAGAGTGGTGGTAATAAATACATTGAAGCACATAAATCAATGTTGCTCAGGCATTGGAAAAAAATTAAAAAGTCAATTATTAACGAGAACAATGACCTAAATTCTTTGTTAATTTTTCAATTTTGACATTAAAATTACTTTTGGCCGCTCTGAGAACATGGTGGAGATGTTATCTAATCGGTAATTATTGCCAAGGTATACCTACCATTATACAATAATATGACTGATATGAAATTCCCGTATCAAAATCGCAACGTTCAATTATATTTATGCAATATGATGTTCAATTAAATTTCGTCGTCTTAGAATTTAAAGCGGGCCGCATGCAATAGCCACGCGGGCCGCCGGCATAGAACCGTGAAAATCACTATGTAGTAATCACGACTAAAACGAATTTCGATAGTAGAGTTCAAACATGTCAAACTTTGGTAAAAACAAAAAAAACAAAAAAATGTGAAAATTTGGTCGTTTTATTGTATTTTCAGATCGAGTTCAAACGTGACGTGGAAACGGACATAAACTTACGTACATATTATGAATACACATAAGTCGTCTGGGTCGAATTATGTATTCTGAATATTATTTAACGCACGACCATATACCACTTGAGAGTATTGATTAGACGAGTTTGAACAACGCAGAAGTTATTGACAATAGGCTCACGAGTAGGGCTTGAAACGTGTTGCAAAGATTAAAAATAACAAGTTCTATGAGTTTTTTACGGTAAATAATTTTGCACTGATTTGATTTTATTACGTCGCGTTTTCTACACTAAATTTCTTTTTATGTTTTAAACAGATGAATTTTTCTCGAACACGTTTTCATTGTAATTTTTTAGTGTTCTCGGAACAATTACGTAGGTTATTTTTGGCATAATTTAACGTACGATATTAAATTCGAGCTTTACTCACAACAATTCATACGATTTACAAAATAGCTTTTGACGGTCGTGAAATGTTTAATAACTTAAGCGCAACATCAAATTATTTCTTGAATTTCGACGCGATCCACCGTGAATCTTTGAAAATAATTGCATTCGAACGATACGTATATTGTGACGATAAACGCAGGACCGGCACGAAACATGATTTTTTTTTCACTTTACGATCAGGCAAATATTCCGATGTACAAGAAAACGGCCGCGGTGAAGATATAATTTTCATACAATTTTCTATAACGCGACATATGTTTACACTGTGCGTATTGTTATTATTCTCATTAGAACACGTCATAAACGTGTTGTTATGACATTACGACCGAGAAATATATTATTGTAACGTGTCGTGATATCGTATTAAATACGATACGATACGTGTACTTTCTCTGAAATTCGTTTCACCTTGAACGGGACAAAAAAATAAAAACGCCAAAATTCTACTTCTATTTTTGTATCATTTTTATTTATTTTTTTTTCATTCGCGACGGTGGTGGAAGAAAATAATACTTTTCGAATATTATTGGATCATAACGATTATTCGTACAACGTTTTTTTTCTTGTCGTGAGCAATTTCTCATTCGATTTCGCACACGAAAATCACTGGTCCTAACGATTTGTAATGGCGTTATACGCACGCTGGGCGTAATTTGATTATCAAACACAAAAAAAAAAAAAGTTTTATTTTGCATTTTTAATGGTATTAAAACATTTCATCATTTGATTCATCTCACTGGACTGTGTAATTTACTAAACAAATTAATTTAAAAAAAAAATAAATAAATAAATAATAAAAAAAAAGTTTTATTTTAATTAAAAAAGAAACAAACAAAAAGTTTTAAATTATTATTTCCAGCAGGTCGTTTGTCTACGTTTTAGAAAATTTTGTCAACGAAATTATTGTACAAACGTCGAATGCGATTACGCGACACGATGCTAAAACTGTCTTGTCCGTGACAATAATTTTCCATCGTGGCCTTGTGGCATTATCTGTATACGTGTAAGACGGTACGTTATGTTTTTCTGTTTTGATTTCAATGTGCTGTGTGTTCCACGATCGAAAAACATAATTCAATGAATTCAACGCAAACGGTTTTTTTTATTTTTAGCGTGAACGTCGTCGGTAATAATTGAATTCGAGAACATTGCTGACATCAGTGTTGGGCAAATCGTAATCTGATTAATGATTAAAGTTAACGTTTAAAATTTGTAATCATTAATCATAATATAAATTAATGTAATCAATAATCACAATAACACATTTTATTAAATGATTAAAATCATAATGTAATCGTCATATTGATTACGATTACAACATTTTTTAATTTGTTATCATGACTAAATTTAAATGATTAATTATTAATGATATTTCAATAAATTTTTTGTACTGAATAACAGCTACATTTTAAGATACAAATTTAAAAAATGATTATTGTAAATTTGCAATATTGTGTTTACTTAAAAAACAACAAGTATAGCAATGATAAGCGATTACATTGACGCGAAACACTCGAACATGAGACGGTCCGATGAAAAAATCTCGGGATTTCGAGTTTCGACTTTTAAACATAATTTTTTTTTAGTTTTTGTTAAACACTCAAAATGCTGTGAATTATTTATTTCGTTCAAAATATTTTTTGACGGATTCCGACGGTTTTGTTATTCGCGAAGAATCACACGTGAATCGAGGACACGCAATCAAAATAATTTTTAAAACAATAAGTAAGACAATGTAGTTTTTTTTTTTTTTGACACGATTCTCAACGCTAATAAATTATTAAGCACGCGTTTCGACAACGTCGAGTGTGTGTGTGTAATAAAGCCACTTCCCTAGGTGAAGCGGACGACATAATATCAATAATTAATGTCATTGACTCTGTATTATTTCGCGCAGTGTAAATCATTCGGGATACACGGGGCACTGGAAATAGAGAATAACAGCGTGTCTATACTATTGGATGGCGGTGGGTATAGGGACTCGCGTCGGAACGGAGGGGGCGCGGTGGCGGGAACTTTAATTAAGGCGGACGGCACGTAGACGAGAACAGCTATCGAGGTCGCGAGTTCGGGCAGCGTAAGACGACGTCTATCGGAAAACAACGATTATCGTAAACCTCCAAAGGACCCGCCGGGTGGGCGCGTACGATCGTCAATCCGGTCGCGACGACAACGGTGCGTTTGTGCGTTCGCGTTTCAAACGTCGTCGCGACGATATACGATATCACGTCGTCGGTTAATCGGCTTACAACGCTGAGTCCTAACCGTTAATGTGTGCCGACGTTCGACCGGGTCCGAGACCGAAACGCCCGGGTACGTACAATACAGTGAGTGTGTGTGTGTGTGTGTGTGTGTGTGTGTGTGTGCGGGAAGATAATGGACACGACGTGCAAGTAGTTAATCAATGGCGGGGACACTAGGAAAATCAAACCACCAAAACGGAAACGTACTAAATACTCGAGACGTGTTTTCGACCCGTCCAATTTCTTAGCCGGTCGGTCGTGACTAGATTGCCAATTACGGATGATCGTCGCGAACGATTCATCACGTTACGACGAGTTCAAAACAAACGAGTGCCGTAGAGTATTAATCGTCGAACCGTTTTCATTGGGACGAAAAAAAAAAAAATGACGATTATAAAACGTGTACTATATATATACGTACATCGATATCACGTGCTTATTGTTCGGAACGATCCGATCGAAATTATTATTTCGGCACGACGTGGATTTAGTGGATAATAATTTTTTTTTTTTTTTTTTTTTTGTTCTAGACCAGTGGTCGGCAACCTTTTCGAACTGTCGGGCTACATTTACAAATTAAAAAGAATTCGTGGGCCAGATAAAAATAAAAATAATTTATTCTTAAATTATGTATTATGCAAAAAAATACAGTATAAAACTTATAGTAATAAAATGTATAAAATAAAAATTACAGTTTTTAGTATAATATTATTATATGAAAGTATGAATTTAACGTATGTACTGGTAAAATGCTTAATGTGAATTTTGTTGTGGGAAATTGGTAATTCATTTAACAATGTCCGCATTAAAATTACTTGTGCCCGCTGTAAGAACATGGTGAAGATGTTACCTCATCGTTCAATTATATTTATGCTCTTTGATGTTCAATCAAATTTCGTCGTTCTATAATTTAAAGCGGGCCGTATTCAATATCCACGCGGGCCAGATGGGGCCCGAGGGCTGCCGGTTGCCGACCACCGTTCTAGACCATTGTGTTTTTTTCACGAAAAATACAAAACGTCATGGCCGTTAGCCGCGTGTGCGACGACTTGTTTTTTCCGTTTCTCCGAGTGAGTTTAACAATGTTATTGCGAACAGGTTATACGACGTAATCGTTGGGAAAGCACACGCAGCGCTCTATCAGAACATACGCGTAAATTATGTATCTGCTGTACTTACTCGGGAGCAGTAGGTAGTCGTATAAAATTTAATTACCAATGAACTTTTCTCTTAGATTGAAAAACGTAAAAAAGTTGAACAAACATAATTATTATTATAAATGTTTATTCAGAGTGGTACTATTTAAATTTATAAGACCGGTATATTCCACATCGTGGAAAACGTTGATAATATTCAAACGCAAACATCGGGAACATGATTGATGGTAATAAAATTAATTAATTGTGTTCACTTGAATGTCCCTGAATGAACTGATGCCTGAGAAATGGATATTCCGCAACAAAACTCACTAGGAGTTTTAAATTTTCAGTATCAAATGAATGAAATGTACTCAAAGAACATTTAATATAAATTATTCACCGTGGGTTGAACGAAACATATTATTATTATTATTATTATTATAGGAAGATTCAGAAATTCTTGAAAATTGATATTACGCGGTAGGTACATCGAATAAAAAATAAACTTTTCTAATAAAAATATAATAAAACTAATAAAAGTTGAATCATGTTTGAAAGATATATCATATTTGAAGATCTACAAACAGTAATTACAATATTATGGAACACATACAAATATTTTAGACTTAGTGCAAATGAAAAAAATGGATTATTTACAATAGCGTTTTATTTTAATTAAACAACAGTAATTTTGTTTTGAACTATATTTCAGCAGTATGTTATAGTTGTATCAAATAATTATTGTTTCGAGTCGTTTGTTTTTCGTTGTGTTACGGTTTTTAAAATCACTACATCTCAAAAACGTACGAAATGCATCTGAAGAGCTTTTAAAAAGATCACGAGAATTCGAACCTGGATTCTCAGCAGTGCATTAAAGACAGACACGTGCAGACGTATGGATTTATCTTCTGACCGGGACGTTGTTAATCAAACGGACGATGATTCGAGAAGATTTACGCCTCTGGAGAGTAGGACGCTTCGGAAAAATGTTGCCCGTTCAGAGAAGGGCGGCGAAGACTTATTATCGTCCGGGTATAACGGGCGCAGGTCTCAGAGCTCCGCGACGTTATATTAGGCAGTACGTATACGTTTTCCGGGCTTTTATTTTAAGGTCCGGCAAGAACGCGCGATCCGGAAATAGATCATTAATCCCGGTCGTAATCGAGAAAATCCGACCGGGCGTATTATGTACAGTTTTCCGGGACGGCGGCGGCGGCGGCAGTGCTCAAAGACACGTGAACCGCAAACAACCTTATCTCGTATATAATTACGGACGAGTGTATACCTGTTACGATATAATGACGCGTGTACCGTCGCGTTTTACGTCTCGTCGTCGTCCTCGTCGTCGTCCTCGTCGTCGTCCTTGTCGTCGTCGTCGTCGTCGTGTGTTGTGTACGGGACGTTTAACATCTTTTACCCCGTGTGGTATTTCATTATGCCTCGTAACGTGTTTTTACGACGTTCCGTCTATCACGACCTCATAACGGGGGCGGGGGCGATCAGTGTCTTTTCTAGTTTTATTGCGAATAAATCTCGTCGTCGTCGCCAGGCAACGCGTAATAATAATTGTTTATGCGATTCGGTTTACGGCTTTTTTTCTCGCCCCTCCCCCCTCCAATTGGTTAACAAACAGCTTTCGGTACTCGTGTTATATGACGTATAGTCAGATGACGTGTTCAATCATCTCTCTCACCGCCGTCGTCGATCATGACAATATAACGTAATGCGTGTTGTGTTATCTCTCGGTTACCGACGGAATCTCCGAAAAACAACGTCGTTTAAAAAGACGTCGAGAACGAAATGTTTTTTTTTTTTTTTTTATTCTCTCACCTTTAAAAAAAAAAAATATCGACTAACACATTCGTGCTTTAGACACTTGACCGGACAAAAAATCTACTCCACATATTTTTTTACGTAATTTTGTCCCATTCACGCGTGAAACACAATGTAATATTTGACATCTCTCGATAAAACTGACCATGGCTCACGTTCATCATGATTTACCGATAGGTCGAATCGAAAGAGTCAAAAGTCAACTATCTAGTTCAGGTTCTCGTCAAATATCGAGTTCCACGCGTAGAAATCGCTAGAAATCGCTAAAGGTCACCGCACGCTGGATCGGATCGGATCGGATCGGAACCGAATTGCTTGTTGACAATATTTAAACGGATTCCGAAGCGTTCCGATTGCAACCGCGTGTGCACTAGCGTCGGCTTTTGGTCATTATCGTTTTGAACTTGTTGCTTTGTACACAGTTTAACTTTTTTGAAGTGAAACATCTAAAGTGGCCGGTTAGACCTACTGTCAGCGTGGCGACGCGTCCGCTCGGGCATCCGCCTCTCCCTAACCGAGAGTTTTTTGAATAACAATTATCATTGACATAGAGGCTGGCCATAAAAAAATCAATCTATGTATATTAATACATAGATATCACACGAATATGGGGGCGTCGCCCATTACCACACAAAGACACAAATTACCGCACACAGGTTTATCGGTTAACACAGTGGTTCCAAAACTGTGCACCACGGTGCTCTAGGGGCACCGCGAGCACTTTCTAAGGACACTGTGGTCTAGGGTTCATAACAAATAGTTTAAAATGTATATATAAATTCACATGTGGATATTTTTCATTTTTGATATTTTTTATGTAATAATTATAATCATAATAACAATAATTTTGATTTATGTATCTTTTTTTAAGTTTGAAATGCATTAATTTACAATTAAATTAGCTGTGTAGCATAGAACGCTTAGATTGTATTAGGTTTAAAAAAATTAATAAAATTGGTTATCAACGAGTACATTTTTGTTCTGTCTTTCATGTTATATACAGCAGGGAACCGAGGCTAACTTGGGGCTCCTAAATGGTCACCGCGGAAAAAAAATTGGGAACCACTGGGTTAACGATACAAACATATCATTATTGTCAGACCATTATTTTATATCGACTCGGATTTCTCGATTTTATCTACTGTTGTGTCTATTGAATATACATGTTCTACTAATCACAATGAAAAAATGTGCAGTTAGTTAACTTTTGACTTTCAAACCATTGCGTCGAACCGTCGTCACGTGTATATTTTTTGTTTGTTTTAACTATTGTTTTAAATTTTAATTATGTTTAAAATTATACAAAATAATCCTGGAAACAGTTCAATGTATTTTGACACCTATAACATTCATTAACTTATTGTATTATCACCAAAAAAAATCTAAATTGAAATTTTTGTTTTTTATTTTACTTCCCTACTATTAATATAAATAATAAATAATAATTAATTTTTTAATTTTTTGTTCTATTTTTGTGTGCGGAATTAGGTTGTGTTTGTGCGGTAATGGAAAGCACCGGAATATAGATGTAATATACTGGAGTAGCTATGGCAAATTTTTATAATATCGTCATACCAATATTCCATGGCCAAACGAACGAATATTACTTTTGTAAATACCAACTGCAAATTAACAACGGTTCAAAAGAATGTACCACCAGAAATGGAACAATAACGGATGCAGTATGTATAAGATACCTTAATAATGTTATGTCCAACATTCTTGTAACATCGTTCAGTTATTATCAATAAATTCGCACAATAATACCGCCAAGGGCAACTTCGAATATTACTATTACGGAAGTATATGATTAAGCAATTTCGATTCGTCAGAAATCATTAATTTTGCTGTTCAATTAATATTTATTTTGTAAATAAAAAATAATTTTTCCATGAAAAATGTAAATATTTTGTTTTTAGTCACGCCGTATATTTTTAATTTTATCATATTTAATTCCTATTGATAACATATAATCCTTTCACGCATATTTTCTATATGACAGAGTTTCGGTGTTTCACATCTGCCTGCAGGCGTCCCGCGACGGCTCAGTTTTTTTTTGCCTTATATTGTTCTTTTTTCTTCAGCTTCTGACAAAAAAGCTAGTGCGAATGGCATGTCTTCTTCGTCACTACTAGTATCGGTACCACTCATTTTTAATTTCAATTTAATATTAAATTTAAATTAAATTAACACACACACACACGTTATTATTAAATAAAAATAAGTTTATCGATTTCGTCGGACACGTCGGCAGCGAGACGTTGCCGCACACTGGATCGGAACGAATGTACCAGGTAAAAACGGCCGCAAAATTCCGACACAGCGTAAGGACTAAACTCGTTTCCGTTCCAACGCATTCGAATGACACGAATTCATTACCGTTCCGATCCAATCCAGTGTGCGGCAGCCTTAAAACGTCTTGTCGTTCGAAGAGACACGAGTTTCATCTTTTGAAACGGATTTCGACGAGTCAAAACAAAACACACTGTACCGCTCGGTACGACGGCGTACGTTACGCGCATCACGTAACTCCGGTGTTGTCGTCAACGTGACATCCGGACGAAGAGCGAATTCATCGAGTCGTGCGCGTATGCGCGCCAGCCAGACGAAACAAACGAATGTGCGATATACGGTTATTTCACAGATGTCATTACGCGGCGAGTTTAATTTAATATTTTTCGTATATACGAAGTAGTTGCATGAATTAGTACCCGTCAACTATAAACGAGCGAACAAAAAGGATGGTAATACAACAAGTATTTCGAACGAATTGAAAAACGTCGGAAAACGAAATTTCGAAAAAAGTTTGATTAAAAAAAAAAACAATAATAATAAATAATCAGCTGTGATTCGAAAGAGTAGAATCATTAAATTAGTTTGATATAAAATACGATTAAAACAGTCAACATATTTCACGTTGTGGTATTAAAATAAAACGTTTAATGAAAAAAATGTGGAGATTTAATTGGTTTGAGGATTATCGGAATGGTTTTTTTATGCTTATCGAATCAGTTGCTTATTAAATGAGGCGGAGAGAAAAAAATCGACACTGGAAGTTGGGCTTAAGAGGAATTCGAGCAGAGATAATTCGAAATTCGAATTTTGCGGAGTGTTATCGAATTCAGGACTAGAAGTAACAGTAGAACAGGACTGATTTGATGGTAAAAGAATAACGGAGAGGGTTTCGGAGACATTATTGATAGGGCAAGGGCGATGGCTATAGAAATTGGTGAGATTAATTTTTGGTGTTTAATCATGGTTGGATCTGCTAAAGTCGGAGCGGAATTTGACCGTAAATATCGTTATAAAATCACGCGTGTGCACGGCACACGTGAGTATTGACAAGCACACACATACCACGCACGCACACGCACTCGAGTAAATTTTCCGTCGTTATTTGAAGAAATAAAAATAAAAGTACATTTACGAGATAAACGATCGTGAAAAAAAAAACGCGTAATCTACAATTTATACGTGGCAACGACGGTGCATATTTCGCAGGACATAAAATATATCTGGAGTTATTTCCGACGCGATACGTGTATGGATTACACATTACCGTATTCACGCGCGCATCCGACGGGCGGTCTGCAGCGCGTAATGGGCTCGAGGTAAAAAAAAAAAGACGGTTGCCCCAAAAAACCCGTGCGGTACACTTTGGAAATCCAAAAGACGGACCCAGGTCGGCATAATGATAATCACAATAACGCGTGGGTAATGCGTTACCTACGTGTAGGCCGTGACGCAAGCCGTTACGCCGACGCGATCGTGATTTATGGTACGACGCTACAGGTTGTTCCGCCGAGGCATAACGCACGGCGATATTTCGCATCGAGATAAATACGCGCGAATGCTGCACAGCGTTTGAAACGATCACGGGCCTACGGAACGCACAAAGTTCACGTAATCAAACCGACGAACGATGTCAAAACAATATAACTTTTCGTTTTGATTGCTTCGAAAAATTCGAAGATAGCCGTTTAATATTATAATACAGCGAGTTCGCGTTACAACGAACTCCAAGGGACCAAATTTTATTTTTTTTTTTTCGTTATAACGGAAATTTCGTAAGATCATATTTTTCCGGAAAACGGTTTTCTACTACATTTTCTTATTCGTTTTACGCATTGTTTTGCTCATGTCAGTTGTTTTATTTTATTCTGTTTTATTTTTTTTTTTTAACGGGTAGTACATTATAATCGTACATTTTTTTTCGAGCATAAACACACGACACTCGAGATCTGCGTCGAGGGTGAGCCGATAATGCTTGTAAAATCTCAGTACTTAGCCCCGATTTCGAGCGCGTACAAACAAACAAATTAACAAATCACCACTAGAGACTCGTAACACTCGACGTTGTAAACATCTCTTCTTGCACTCGACAAATAGTTTTGCATAATATTATTCTCGCGTGCATTTCAGCGCGCGTTAATCGACGTTTTCATTACGACGCACGCGGCTGGTCGAACGCGGTCATGAGTGAATAATACGTACGTAGGAAAAAGTAAATATCTATTGCGCGCGCAAACGTGTTATAGTTTGTTTGGTCCGTACCACGCAGTAAAGAAAATATATATTTGTACATAATATAAATAATACGTGTACATGCACAGTCATACAGGGTGTGTCACGAATACCTGAATGGAGGCAAGACTTTTGTTCTGTTCAAAATGAAATTTGAGTTTTCTCTAATAAATACTGTATAACTGCACGATAGTCAAAAGAGAAATTAAATTAACCATCTTCTGAACTTGATTTTTATAAAAAATGTTAGTGTCTAAAATTCTAAAAAAGGTCGGTCGATTAATTTTATACGATATTTTTAAAGTTTTCTGAATACAAAATTTCGTTAAAAACGCGTAATTTTTAAAAGTTTGAAAAATCATAAATTCCGTAACTTCAAAATAGAAATGTAAACGCAAATATATTTCAAAAAATCAGGTTTACAAAATGGTTGATTTTATTTTTTATTTTGAATGTAGGCTAAAATTTCAATTTTCAAATTTAGTTTCCGATAGTAAAACAAAAAACATTTACCTAATATTGTTTTATTGTGGTGCAATATTATTGTATTAATTGAGAAGAAATAGTTAAAAATCAATGAATAAAACAATAGTTATTCCACACGTCACATCTTCGTGATTCAACCAGAATAATGGACTAAGTATGTGTTTTGACGTGTGCACGTGACGAACAATGATACGTAAAATCTTCGACACTGATCGAGAGCATACGCTTATTCGGACGATTTTAGTCACAAAAAAAAAAAACAAAACAAAACAGATAAACTTGTACTCATAATGGAAACTGATGAAATCATTACGGAGCGATAAAATCAAATGAGACGATTGAAATTCAAAAAAACGTTTGTCATTAACGAAATCTCCGGATCGACGTGATGATTTTCATTTTATATTCCGGTCAAAGCGATAAGATCGATTCTCGTTTTCCCGGAATTTTCGAGTCAGTCTGCAAAAACCGCATGTAAAATAGTGCACACGCACACAAGACGGTACGGTCATGATGTCGATGTGACGGGAGAGCACGTGTTAAATATTTGACGAATAATTTACAAACATTTGTATAATTGAATATTAATTGCCGTCCCGCGATGGGATTACGCGTGTAACCAGTGGTTTACAGTTACATTAAACCTCGTCGGACGTGATATGTCGACGGCGTCGACGACGACGACGCGCGACGGTGGCGGAAGCCGAGTGCAGTAGGAGGGTAATTATAATAATATAATGAAATGCATATTCGCCCCGTGCTTTTCGTATGGAAGATTTAAAACCGCTTCGTCACGACGGACCGAGAAACTCGTCGGATGGATTTCCTTTTTTTATTTTTAAAATTTTTAAATAAAACTCGTTTCGTCATTGAATTTTCGTGTTTTCGTTTTTTTTTTCTTGCACAATTCAAAACACATTTATACAATGAAATTTTAGTCTTTTTTTATGATATCATAACCCGTTTGAGTCAGAAAATGTTCCTTTTCTTTCTCTTTTTAATTGAACCAGTTTCAATTTCATATTACGCGAGAAATTTTTTGCACGCTAATTTCGATACTTAAATATTTTAGTATCCAACGAATAGTACAAGCGACATCGACATCAAGTTACAGAGTAACTGGGTAAAAGAGGAGTAGAACGATAAGAACAAGTACCATGAAAATAAATTGTCCATGCATTACAACTATCCTAAAATTCAAATCTCTCTCAAACTGTACGAACAATACAAATTTGAAATGTTTTCGGAATGTCTATGACAAAGTAATAGATGACGTTTCCCACGAAAAAATCAAAATCGACTACCGAGATGATGAGAACGTTGAAACATTATTTTGATAAAAACATAGTTGTATTATTCATGTTATTAGTGTTTCAATTAGTTCGCAAAACAAATAAGACTGTTTCATTCGCGAATTCTGCTAGTGAAATGATCAAAAAAAAAAATAACCGTCCGAGGTACAATAAAAATGCTCATTCACGCACACACACACACACACACACACACACACACACACACACACACACACACACACACACACACACACACACACACACACACACACACACACACAATAGTCTGGTGTAAGTGTACTTTTGACTGGAAAAAATGTATTGTAGTTGGGCCAGCGAAAACGCGTCAAACCAACGGATAAACAATGTGCGCGAGTCGAAAAGAAGCGTTTTAGAACATTGCGAGATTACGCAGCGATTGTCTGCACATGCCGTTGTTGTTTGCGAAATCTTTCGGCGTTTCGCATATTATTGCCACGGGAGAACGTGTTTAAACCAATATTTTGCACACTCATTTGGTCGCGCGCCGACATTCGAAAACTAGCAACGTTTTTTTTGGTTTTTATTTTTTTTTGTTTAAGTTATTTTTGTCTAGACTATATGATTATTAACGGTGGCTGTTAACTTTTTTCGACGACAAACCGCAATGACTCAGTGTCTTTACCGGCCGAAGTTTATCAATCGTATTCTTTTCGAACGGGGTATCCTAGTTGCGGACAAAGTAATAAAAATCATGTGAGTTGCGGACACAGTCTAAAAATGTGAAATACGAATAGCGGACACAAAATATAACATATTGCGTCTAGAAAAATTTCTAGATTACAATTCATCCAACATATTTCAAAAAAAAATTTTCCACAAAATCTTAAATAAAATCATAAATAGATATGTATATAATATTGAGACTATTTACAAAAATGTATTCTGTTGAAAATAATTTCAAGAATAATAATTGTTTTTTTACAAGACACAAATATTTTTAAACCCATCTACCGATTCAGTACAATTTAAGTATTTGTATTGGTAACTTGTCTTGAAAAAGTGGTGAAGGGAACTACGATGTGTTTACGATAAGTAGGTCACCATTTATAGACCGTGCCGGCAACTTAAATTATTTTTATAAAATAAATGTCCGCAATTAGTATGTTGATAACAACAACCGTGTCCGCAACTGTTAAGGTCAAAATTTATGACAACTTTTATTGTCCGTAACTAGTATGCAGCCTTTCCGAACATCCACTCTGCGTCCGATACGAAGTCGATCGGGGCGATTTATGAAAATCGAAATCCGGACACTATAAGAGCACTTTTACGCACCGTCAACTGTAGATCAGAGGATCCTGAAATTTTTTCCGTATACTATTCGTGACCATTACTTCTGATGACTGAAAATAAACCTGTTCGACGTTGAATTTCAATAAGTTTACGTCAAAATTACGGGCGGTGCGGAAATAAATTTCAAAATACGTGTCTGTCGTGGGATGTTTATTGAAAAAAAAAAAAAAAGAAAAAAAAATTTAAAAATGACTGAATCACGAAAATCACGAAATTTTGGTGACGGAGCATTAGTCAAATATTTGAAACGACGTGTCAGAGTTTGGGAACTTCTGTACGTTCACTATCATGCTGGTCGCTGCTACTTATGTATATCACACAATGCAAACAGCACGTCACTTCCTTTTAAACTAACAGCTGTACGCCTTTTTATGTTGTTGTTTTATCGTGTTTTACATTGCATACAGTTCGATATCGGTGCCCCATACGCACTTTTACACACACACACACACACACACACACACACACACACACACACACACACACACACACACACACACACACACACACACACACACACACACGCTGTGCGTTTATTCGTCTCAGCCGATTTTCGACGGCGTTCAAAAACATTTTTTTTCTCAACCGTTCCGCAAACGCTCGACGTGCGTGTTTACAACGCATCGTCGTTCCATTGTTATCCCGTCACGATTCAAATCACGCAGCCGATTTCCGATTCGAATTAAACAAACTTTGAACGATACTCGAGAGCGCCGTTTAAATTGGCATTTTGTGTCGATCGTACTGGTGTGGCATCGGAAAAACATTGATAACCGCTCGTGGGACAAAAAAAAAAAAATAAATAATAATGGTTAAACAATAATATTGAGAAATGCCACGAGAGTTGATCAACGTAAATGTAACACGGCAAAATGACCGTGATCGATTTGGATTTCAAGTCTTAAACGACAACGTACGATAAACGATCACGTTTTATAAAAATTCTATTCATTAATGATATATATGTACGTATTGTGGTAGTATTACACCGGGGTTGCTTTAAATAAACACTTTGCTAATATTATTTACGACGTCTCGACTGTCGATTTTCACACTGCGTCATTGGTATTTAGACTTTTGAGCATAGTCACTCGGACCATCGTATCGAAGAATCAAAATTTATTTGAACACGTGATTTTAACGATGTATTCTTTATCTTGATCATAATATATTAATACCTGAAAAACGTCCAATATTTCGTAGAAAATAATATTTTTTTATTTATTTTTTTTATTTTTATCCATTAAGCTTTATTTAAAGTCTATTCACACAGAACACAGCGATCGAATGTGATAATAACTCATTAATAACAAAGCGGCTTGATTGATTTGAGAGTGAAAACCGTCCGGCAACGGTACCTCTAATTTTCACACAGGAAACTGTGTTTTTTTTTTGTTTTTCACATCGGAATCGGTCTTTGGGCCGGGAAACACAGACGGTTAATTTCCACAATTTTTACGGTAATCATTTAAAATGACAATTATTGAAATAATACAATTCGAATTTAACCGTATTGACTCTCCGCTCGTCTCTCCGAATCACGACGAACGTCAAAACGCGTAATGACATTATCAAAACATAAGCCAATTTACTATCAAATGACGAGTTTTAAACGTAAAATAACGCCGTTCCATCGTTTTATTTCATTACTCGAATAGCTAAATTATTTCACGTCCACGCAGTCACGTGGGTCTCGTCCGAATTTTCGATACCGGTCAAATAATTACATAAAATTAGCGTATTATATTATGATTGCCTCGAGTTATGATAATTATCCTATGAAATCAGCACGTGGACGCACAACACAGCGTAAAGTTGCCCGTGAGCGATTTCCGTGTATGGGAAACCGTCTCGTTTCATCTCTCGCCTAAATACCTTACTGGTACACGGTGAAAAAGATTTTTTTTTTCCATCCGAACGCCACGGTCAATACGTACGTACGACACGACCATATTTATATTTTATGGTGCGTCCGGAACACGTGTTTGCGATACGACTCTCGAAAAATAAACTACGCCGTCCAACGTCCGACGGCCGCGATGAAGAACAGGTCGAGAAATCGCACAGTTAGGTCATAAACTCCATATAAATCTCTTTGATAAATACGCCAATATCGACACTGGCGCGGAACTAAAAAAAAAAAAAAAATGGTCGTCAAAGTTTCGTTAAAGGCTCTCGGTATTTATAATATCTCTTTTTGCCGGCACTTTTATTTATTTTATTTTTTTTTTTTTTTGTGATTTCTTCCAGAGCGGACGGGACGTTTAAAAATAATCTCACGCAAAGTGCGACTCGTGTCCGATCTATAATCTTCAGATTAGAATCTTTACGAGATTCGAACGGCAATCGTTCGGACCAAAGGAAAAAAAATATAAAGAAACGTTTATGACCACAAAGCACGCACTCGATCCGGAGTTTTATTCTATTTCATTTGTTTGAAATACGTATACAAAACATAACACACGCGTGTACGAAACTGTTTTTACTTTTTGCGCGAACACGTTTTATTTTCGATTATTGAATTCGTTCGGAGAACATAAAATCACCCGTACGGTCGACGTCTTTGCAGAGAAAATCGTTTGACGCTGATGAATCCATTTCCGGTACACACATACGACACAGGCACTACGCATTGACCCGTGAAAAATGATTTTTTCTATTTCTTTGGGAGCCCTCCCCTCAAAAAAAAAAATCAAAAAAAAAAAAAAATACACGCTTCAGCTAATCCGAGAGTTTGCGTATACAAAACACACTCACGCATACATGTGCCGTGTCAATATTAATTGGTCTCGTGTCGATGACTGTCGGCGGCGGTTTGCTTTCGGTCAAAGTGTAGGACAAAACGACTTTTGGTCTGTCGTGCCTCCGCGGTGGCCTTTGATTTATCGGCGGACCCGTCGCCGTGGGCTTGCCACGCAAAAAGAGTGCCGCCTTTAGCGGCTTCTTAACTTATTTACCGTGGGCTCGTAAAGTTTCTCCTCGTGCGCGGAACTGACGTCGATTAGTGTTGACAGCGTTTTTTTTTTCCTCTCCCGACTTTTGCGCCTTTGCAAAGGCAATCGATACGCACAACACGCCGCGTGTTCACGCACAATGTACGGCCAGTGCCGATACGTCCGGTTATGCTATCAGGCGTGTGTGCGTGTGCGCGTAGAGTGAGAACGGGGAACGGTGCGAAAGAAAAAAAAAGGTACGGGGTTCCGAAAAGTTCGGGATTATTCTCTCTGTTTTCTCCGGACGCGGCTTCTTTTTTGAATTCCAATCTATTCGATATTATACGGGGGCGAGTTCTAAGGGTGTCAGAAAATCTCCTTATAAATCACTAGAAAAGGCTTTATTCTCGTTGTGTAGCTCGGATTAAAACTTTACGCCCCGGCGGCAGAACTATTACAGTTTCATTGTTTCGCGGGAGGTCAGTGTTTATTTATTCGGTTTTTGTTGTTTGTTTTATTTTTGGTTTCCACCCGCAAACCACACCATGCGCGAATACTTTTCCGTGCTCGATTTTCACGCGCCTGACGTCCACATGGTTAAAACAACCTAACCGGGAAAAAATATCTTCGACAATGCCGTGTTGAATGTTAAATTCTTATAAGTAAGAATACCATGAAAATCTGGTATTTCGGCAATAGACACCGATGTAGTAGTTTTACATAACCGATGCGCCGTGATACACCTGTATTTTAACCAAGGCTGAACAAGATTATTGTATTTTTTGCTCAGTTTAATGAAGTTGATTTCGGCAATCGACACCGATGTAGTAGTTTTACATAACCGATGCGCCGTGATACACCTGTATATTAACCAAGGCTGAACGAGATTATTGTATTTTTTGCTCAGCTTAGTGAAGTCGATCAATTTTGCTTTTAATCAAGTTGTTATTTTGATATGACACGCGTTTTTAATTCGCCAAAAAAAATTTCAAATTAAGGAAACAAATTTGAATTAACTTAATTAAATTGTTTTCTATCCTACAATATATTTTTTTTATAAATGATAACGATAATTAAAAATTAACTTTAATTTTAAGAGATTTAATGCAAGAGCAAATCGATTAAATTGAAAACTAAGATAACATTTATGTATTATTGTTAAATTAATTTCAACAGTTAAATTTAACTTGACTCTCTAAAATTGCTTTGTCAATAGGTTAGTGCCCAAGTTTACCGGTAACGATTTCGTTATGATATTTACCGATTTACCGATTGAATTCCCGAGTGAAATAAAGATCGTTCCGTTAAAATCTCCTCGAATACGTTTCACCGAACAAATCCGATTTTTCGAACGTTCATACGGGTCGAAAAACGATATTTTTAACGGACCGTTGGACAGTTCGGCCGACTGCCGGAGATTCGAAAATATCGTGACGATATATTAACGGTGTGTATTTCGAATTCGAATCCATCTCTCGAAAAACAGTACACCTCACCAAACCTACCCACACGTTTACGGTTATGTCTAAAACGACGGGCGCGTCCTGCACGCGTGCGCGCACGAGTACCCGTCCAATCCACATCGGAGGGCTGGGCTCGACTCTGGCAACGTCTCCGGAGAAATGAAAGTCGTCGGGAATTCGGCACACGTCTATGACACGGCAGCAACTTTCACTCCATTAAAGTTCTCGGCGGAAATTTGTCAAACTCGTGGCGTCTAATGTGTTTAATATGTCGTCTCCGTCGGATTCTGCGTGTACACGGCGCGCGTAACACGACTTTATCCCCCCCCGCCCGCCCTTCCACCCACTCCCACCCCCGGGCAGATGTTGTCGTTCGGGGCGTGCGGAAAGACGCCGCGTAAAAGTTGTCCGAAGTTTCGGCCCGGTTAAATTTGTCGTGAACGAGTAATGAGATTTATCTGCAAAACAATCGAGGCGGACCGAACCGAACGAGTTTTCGGAAAATCTGTTTAATCGATGTCGTTTTCTTCGCTCTCGGTCTCAGTCGTGCCGATTTTTTATTTTTCATGTTTTTTTTTCCGTTTTTACCGACATATTTTTTTTTTTTTCGTCGTTTTTCCATCAAACGTCCGACGATTACATTCCGTCCCCGTAGGGTTCACCACCAGCAAACGCACGTACGTAACACACAGACACACACACGGGCGTGTAGAACATGTCACGAGGATTGTGAATTTGATAAATTTTAGTCTTGGGAAATATATAATAACGGTTCGTACATCACAGAAAATGTAACGTAATACATAATTCAACGAACAAAATGTGTGTGATGTACGGTGGCGGGATTTTTTTTTTTTTTTTTTTTTGTGTTCGTAGGTTATTACGGACAAAATATTTTCCGTGTTCCGTAACGCGCGCGTGCGCACGCGCGCTCGTGTCGTCGTTACGATTCCTTTATCCCGGTTACTTTTTTTTTTTTTTTATCTCCCTGTCATTTGCGCGAAATAAAATAATATCTCCCGTCGCCGATCGAATTATTATATATTATGACGGTCCGTCAATTACGAGTTTCGAAACTGTTGCGGATAACAAGGAAAACATTTTTCGACGTCCGGAAAAAAATAAATCCGATTCGCCTACACACGTAAACGGGAAATCTGCATAGGCAGACGTGACCAAACGTGTCCTGAATCGATTCGACCGATCGAAGTACAACAGACAAACGATTCGTTTTAAGGTCTGAGAGAACGCGCAAACGTACAGCGATGATTTTCCGAAATTCGCATTTTTAACGGTGGTTACGACGGCAAAACGTCCATAATAATATTGCATCTCGATGGGTACGTCAGCGTGTTGATATTTCGGACACATGTATTGACCACCCGTAATCGCCTAATCGTGGGCTGATCCCCTGAAACACAGAGTAATATAGAGACGCCGTTATAATATGCATCGACCGTGTTGTTGTAGTGAAGCCAAATTTTTGTAACCTAACGAGAGTCCATTTAATTTTGTTTTGTCCGCTAGATCACTGAGTAAAGTATCGACAAATTTATAGCATGTTTTTTTTTATCATTATTATTTAATATCAAAATTACTAATTAATTATTCATTAATCAATTTCGTCCTATTCGACTACGTGACGTTCGTTAATTAATTATTTTAATAAAAAAAATTTACCTATTAAGCCGTGATATTTTCGTTCACTTAACAAGACAAGTAACAACAACAAAGGTACAACAATAATAATTCAAGCATGGTGCACTGTTTAGAAGTGAGTACAATAATTTTTTTTCTGAAAATGGTTAACCTGCTCAGAGTCCATTTTGCGCTTCGTGGTGAAATATAACGGCCTCTCTACATTTACTCTATGTCCTGAAATATCTCGATATTAATACATGGATATTTTATGAATATTAATATATCACGTTTCTGAGTGTCTATGCCATAGACAGCGGTGGCCAAACTACGGCCCGTGGGCTCACCATCATTTAATATCTGGCCCCCGTAAGTATTCTACGTTACAACAATATTATTTGCGTGTCTATGATATTTTACATCTAGGTTAAACAAAAATTGAAAAATTAAAAAATACAGTATACATTCTTTATAAATGATAATATTTAATCCCGTATCGCCGTGCCGTAGCGTTTTTGTCGCTATATCATGATATAATCTATACTTAAAATTCAAATTAATTTTGAGTTCATTTTATGGAAAATTACAAATTACAGGCCCTTTTTTTTTTTTTTTTTTTTTTGGCCCACGATAAAAAAAGTTTGGCCACCACTGGTCTTTGGCGAATTATTATGATGTCGATATCACCGTCATTCGGTGGCCAAACGAATGAAAATTACTTTTGTATAATATTTAAGCGTATGTACATTATCTCACACTTATTAAATTATGTTAGATTCTTAAAAATTTCAAGGAATATATTTTTTGTTACATGATTTGTTTTCAAAGTCATCTAAATATCACATTTGTAATAATACGGCGGACAATTTTATTTATAATTTATATTGAAAATTTGTAAATTTTATGTTGAAATCAAAGGAACAAATGTCAAACTCGGAATAAATAACACTGAAAAATACTGAAAGATTTTTTCGTTGATAGAAGTAAATGAAAGTCGATAAAGCTGTAGAATTCGTATTATTTTCCATTTCATATTTTCTAAACAATATTACGGTTCATAAACAACACAATATGTGTTTATTGACTTGGATCGATATAAACCTTTGTAAAATGTCTCAACCAGAACGTTAACTTGAAAACGATATCAAAATAATTACCTAAATATATTTGCCTTTTTCATACTTAAACCCGACGGGTAATTTAGGTGTTTTTTCGTGTACATCAAACGTCAAGGTCAACGGTAAATGTTTTGCGACCACATAAGACCCGACAAAATAAAATTATTCTATTAAACATTCGTAAACGATTGTCATTTTATTTTTTTATTTTTTCAACAAAACCGACACGTCGATAATAATCGGAAGACCAGTTTTTTTTTTTTTTTGTCTCCGCGGTTCGCCTTGTGGCCGATCCGTGGAAAACGCTCCCCGACGACAACGGCGGCGTCATCGATGACGGCAGCGAAGAGGACTTGACGGAAAATCGGTGGCGGAGCGCGGGGTGTGTTTTAATAGGATTTTTATTACCGTGACGACGCGGTGTCCCGTGGTCCACGAGGAGAGTGGGCGGCCGAAATCGTTTCCGCCTTCGATCCGCAGAGTCGTCTGAAATCTGAATGAATAATAGTGACTTCTGCCACAGAACGTACGCGTACGAGTTGGTAATAATACGTAAACATATATATAATAATATACGATGCGATGGTATATCATACAGTGCGTATATTACGTTATTATGTCACGAGCAGTGGTGTGGCAACGGAGGAGGTGGTGGAGGTGGCGGTGGAGGTAGCGGTGGTGACGGTGACCCGACGTTTACATTACAGTTCGTCTTACATACGGAATATTATAATATGATATATGCACGCTTATTACTTGCGTATACGTCGTACGAGAATGTGCTGGTCGAGGGAATTCGTAGAATAGCATATTAATACACATGTGTGTGTGTGTGTGTGTGTGTGTGTGTGTGTGTGTGTGTGTGTGTGTGTGTGTGTGTGTGTGTGTGTGTGTGTGAGTGCGTGAGTGCGAGCGAGCGATAATTTTGCGCACATTACTATTTACTCTGTATGATGCATACATTTTAATTTTTTTCGTGTACAGTTATTGAAAACTAAATTATTATTATGATTCAATGGTTATTTGTATAGTTTTTAACAGTGTGTGTGTGTGTTTTTTGTTTTATTTTCCTATATTTCAACCGTTACTCTGAATTAAAATTTCTTTCAAATAATGAAAATTTGCTTATTTTCGTTGCGAAAAATATTGTGATATTTAAAATCCAGTTTTCGATTAAAAATTTAATAGACGATGGAATTTAAAATTCAAAGCAGTGCGGCAGAGTCAGTATAGTTCTTTCAAAGGCTCCTGCCACTCCGATATTTTTTTCTCTGCTCAAAATATTTGTACACCTGAAACTATTGTTTGAAGGAGGAAAATTTTAGTATAAAAACCAAATACAAAAAAAAAAAAAGGAAAAAGAAACTGTTCAACTATTATTCTGTCTAAGTTTAAGTGGTTCGGTCTGAGCGAACTAAAGGACTTAAAATCGAAAATGAGAAAACTTGTGAAAAAAGATTTTCTTCGCGAAAATATAACCATTATTACTTAACTATTATCTCTAGCTGTATGTACGGTATTCGTACACGTCACGGTTTGCACTACGACGCGCGTATATCGCGTGTCCTTTAAACGCGACACTATTCACGCCACCGTTATGCCGTCGTCGTCTGTTTCACTCTATCGACCACTCGTATTATGTACCTAAAGCGACGCATTTAAACCTCTGAATAAACCGTCTGATCACGCGAGGAACAATATAATATGTTTGCCGATGATTAATCAAGAATATTTTACACTTGAGCATATTTCGTAGAAAACGCTATAAAATCTATTTTCATATTTTTTTTTTTTGGATTTGAGCCTTTTTGCATTAGATTTTATCGAAATAATTGTAGGCAATAAATGTTAATTTGTTTATCTTCATTTTAGTCTAAATCGAAACAATTAATCTCACATTGATAGCACGGCAATAACGAGTAAGATCATATCAAATATTCAGCATTTTTTTTTCAAATATTAACATTTACTGGTTCGAGCTGACTGCTTATGGAATTTAATATTTTAGAAGTTAAATAATTAGGAAGAAGGACACCCTTGAAATAATCAATAAACCAAATACACCACATAATATGATCAATAAACCACATTTTTGGACTGACATAACTCGAAAAATGTGGCCAAAGTTTTTACAGGCTCTTTTGCTTGGAACTTTGCTTTTTAGTGCATAATAATACTTTGATGATGAATGAAGCGGACGGACCGTGTCAAACGTACTTTAAGATAGTTTGAAAGTCATGTCTGGAAATTTTCGTTATCATAATTTTACACACACACACACACACACACACACACACACACACACACACACACACACACACACACACACACACACACACACACACACACACACACACACAAACACACACACACACATACATGCGCTTACGCACTTGCTTTTCTATTGTTGTATTGAACTGTGTACCTGATATGGTCGATGTAACCGATTTTCCAGATATAGTCGTAAAAGTATGTTTTTGGATGTCAGTATTTTAGATATTGAAGTATAAATCATAACGGTACGATGTTTACACACGAAGATGAATCATTATGATAGGTGCGTACATTGAATTTGACTGACATAATTTTGTAAAGTTTTGTCTCACTCTTATCAATCATTCCCATTAGCATCCGGTATGATATAACATTGTAATGTCAATATTTTTTTTTCAAAATTTTCAATATTTTCATGAACAGATTATTTTAAATCGGCAGTTTAACTAATTATTAATTCGTTTCAGACCTATGAAATTATACAAAAATATAAAACACATTTAAAAATTATTGTCTCCGTACTGATTGATAAACAAATGATGAATTTAATTTTTCCGTTTTTTGTTTCTGTTCTTATTTTAAACAGCTTAATCATTGATTGATTTTTGAAAATTCAAGGTAAACAAGAATTGTGTGCTATAACGTGTGCTCCATAAATCAGTCATTTTTTTTTCTTTTAACATTTCCTGTAGTATCGTAAAATCGTCAAAAAATAAACATTTGAAATATTATGAATAATTTAAATACTACATTAGTAAATTGTTCGAATTCCAATAGTTGAAAGCACGACTGATATATAGCAAGCAAAGGGAATACGCAATGAATGGACAATTTTACGCGCAAAAAAGCATTTACGCTACATTTTAATTGCATTAAATAACGGATGTCTATTAATGAATTCCAGCTCACCTATTTTCGACGAAACATTGTTGACGGCTATTGCACAGACAATAAATGCGAAAAACAGCATCACTGCCCGTAAAACCACCTACAGAGGTCGCATTTTTTATCTTTCCCTGAAACAGACAAAAACAATAAAATTTAAATAACTGCAAATTCAGTGAAGGTACATTCGTTTCAGGTTAATAAATGTCTGTAAACTACCATTATGTTACATAAAACTGTAAAAAAAAACAAATAATAATAATAATAATATAAATGAGCAGTATACTTTTTACGATCTTTTTTGCAAACTATTCAAAGTTTTGATCCAGCTAAAGTAATTAAAAAAAAAAAAAAAAAACAAAAAAAAACAAAAACAAAAAAAACAAATCAAACCGTGTTTTTTTTTATATTTTTCGATTTTTTCAGAGAAATTCATCAAAACCAAAAATTGACGGTAACAATATATTGTTCTCTGCTTGAGTTCAGAAAATTTAATTTATTGTGTGAATTCGTAATTATTATTATGTTTTTTACGTGATTATTCTATTATTTTTGTTTGTTTATTCAATAGAACAATAACAAAATTTATAAATGACAATTTTTGATTTTATTTTTTTTTATATTATACAATATATAATTGAATAAACAAACAAAAATAATAGGAATTATTTACCCCAACACGATTGATCTGTGTTGACTATGGTTAGATAGGGTACTTGGATGATACTTGTTAGAGCTAGATAAAGTATTCAACGTAAAAACTTGTTGAAAATTTCTCGTCACGCTAAATTGCTCTTAAAATTCACTTACAAAGTAAAATAAAACGAAAAAAATGGGTTAAATGAGATTACCACATCGAAAACACATTAGTTAATGTATTACGTACTTTAATATTGTCCTCATTGAAAATAGAAATTTGAAATCAATACAGACACAGCTAACATCTATAATTATTAATGCCGATATAATGAACTAAATAATTTTAAAATATATCCATTATTTATTCGTTTATCATTACTTATTTTGAAGGTTTTTTGAAAATATGAAGTGTATAAGTAACATTAAATATTACATTTTTCCTGTGCGTAATATACTATAGCATCATGTGATCGTGTAATTATTATTTTTATAATTTCCTCGTTTAAAAAAAAGTTTTATCAAGTCTTTGAGCATGCAACTCAAAAAAAAAAAACATATATATATATATATATATATATATATATATATATATATATATTTATTTAACGAGACGGTGATTATTACGATACGAATTAGTAATTATTCAATATATCATTAACGCTGGATACTTGTATTCATTAAAAAATTTCCATTTTTCAATAATAACGATTTAAGAACATTAAATCATATTTCAATCATATGATGACGTGATTCTTTATTCAATTTTATGACGATTGGACGGTTTTTAAACACATAACTAATGTGTGGTTTTACATATAAAATATATCAAACATGTATTGTAAATACATTCAATGATAACATAGTATAAATGACACAGACTGTTATCAATTTCAACAAATAATTTCAAAAACATTGCCTTTTTCGTACCTGGCGCAATGATACGAGCTATCGCGAATGATCAAATAAAACGGAAAACGAAATAATTATTATGAAACGAAACTCGCGCTGTTTTCCGGTGATGTGTATTGTACTATATTATTGTTGCGAACAAACTTAATGCCGCAACGTCTCGTGTCTGTAGAATTTACGCTCACGTCATGTGATTTAATGCAGAACTATTTTTATGTAGGTAACTCTACTTTGGCTAGTGGGAGTAAACGGAAAAACTGTGCGTGTCTTGTGGTCTGTAATTGAGGACGTTCTGTTTCGAAAAACGTCAAAATGATTCGTTTTTACAATAGCCGTAAAAACGCCTTAAAGATCGTCGAGATACAGCCAAACGTACGGAATTATCTTATATCTTGAAGATAAAATTGCGCGTAAAATCTTAGTTTTAAAATCAATTAAAAAAAAAAAAAAAACCAAAACAAAACAAAACGACGATTAATTTTTTTATAAAACCATTCGACCTACTCTACAAAACATAAAAATAAATACGTTATTGATGAAACCTTGAAACAAAAATGACAAATTTCGCACCATGTGATATACTTCGTTTCTCGGAAAATATGACGATGATGGGCGTATTTGATTTTAAAGAAACGTTTTATGATTTCTTTGGTAAAATGTTTCTGAATAAGGTTTCAGAATATCAATACATTGTTTCTATATTTTTTTCATTTCCAGTCTAATTGTCAGTGGGATTTTTTTTTTTATCAACTTGTTTTACGATTTTCATGTTTGAGAAAGGAGAATTTTTTTTTTACCAAAATATTTAATAATACAACATGCAGCTCTATATTCAGTAAAATTTTCATCATGGTTGGGTGGTCCTTTACAATTTATTGTACACAATTTAAGTTAAAAATGTCGATAAAAACTGTCGATTCCGTAAAATTCGTATAATAATTTACTGAAACGCTTAAAAAAGAAAATCTCGATTCTCGATTTTTAAATTATTCGCAGTATCGTTAGTCTAGTGAGTTAAATCATATTACATTTTTAGAATTTTTTGTCGGATATCAAAAACTTTATTTGAAATAAACTGTTGAAAAATCAGTCAATTTCGTTGAAATTCGTATTTTAATTATTTACTTTCACGCTAAAAAAAAAACCCGGTGTCACAATTTTTGAAAATTTTTCAGAATTGTGAGTAAAGTATATCAGTTTGATCATATTGAATTTTCAGTACTTTTTTTCAAATATTTACATTTTATTAGGGTTATTCTTTAAAAAAAAAAGGTATTTTCAATATATCATAATAAATTATACATATTATAATGTGTTGAAAGTTTCAAGTTTCTAGCAACGTTACGAGTGTCACGAGTAATAACTATAATTTACTAGTAAATGTATCGTTCATTCACAACAATATTTGAGGTTTGTGTAACATACATGGATACATGTAAACAACGAAGAAGAATAATTTAGATAGTTTCGATCAAAAAATACACAGTACTAATCATTTACATAACGCCATGTACATATATTTAAAATTCGTAGTTGAATTGTTTTAAAAATATTTTTTTTCCAAATTTAAAACTAAAAATAAACAAAGTAGTCATATTTTCGTAGGCAATAAGAAAGAAATACATCAAACCCCTCACTATCGTAGTGAACATTTATTATTACTTTTTTTTTTTTTTTATAGCGAGTATTCAACTTGTAAATTATTACCATTTTTTTTTTTTTCGTTTTTTTTTTTTTTTATAATTTTCTTAATCGTTATTATTATTATTTTTAATTTTTTTTTCTCACACCATTTCTAAATAAATACCTTCCAAAACACAATTATTCGTACTGAATTTATCTACATAATATTATATACGTGATACAATAATAAGTTTACGTCGTTTTTTGTTTTGTCGTCACGTACGTGATACGGTCTAAAGTGGCGCGACAATACTGATCCGGTTCTCTTCGAACTTCCCGCCCGAGGTTTTAATTCGTGAAAACCGTCGTTATTCGCCGATCGTAAAACACTAATCGAGATCGTAAACGATTTAATGGCGCGAATAACTACTGCCGATAATTTCAAAAAAAAACAAAAAAAATCTATTAAATAACGTTGTAAACGCCAAACAATAACAATACGTAATAATTGTTCGTCCCTCTGGAACCGGCCTACCGTCTTGATGCGTATGTACATTTCTCGTGACGTTCACCATCATCACAATACGACCGTCGTCGTTTCCGGGCTGGATGAATCCCAAAAAACGGCGGAAAAATCGTGTCGAAGGAATAATAATATACTGTGACTGCACACCTACACGCCGTTCGGGCGCGCTAATGCCCAGTGTAAGATATTATATACGTATGTTTTCCGTGTTACATTTATTACGCCGGCGGCGGCGACGCGCGCGCGTAGGTGCACGAGCCAAACGAGTAGAAACAATGCGAGAGGAGGAGGAATCGTGATTTGTGCGCACGGCCGCCCGGTGATATTCGTTAACAAACGGAAAAAAAGAATTAAAAACCTTTGTCGGGAAAAATGTCCGAACGAAATAAATCAACTCATAAACGATTGGATATTGTGATTTAGTACTCCATTGACATGTTTTATCGTATCGCACGGCCGCCGGGACGGAAACGAAACCTTTTATTTGGAAACGACCCTCGTGCGAAAGTTTCGAATAAAAAAAAAAAAAAAACAAATACGGAAAACAAAAACAAAACAAATAAACAAAAAACCTCGTTAAGAGTTTAGGGTGGAAATTAATAAACCGATATCCAACGTGCGAGTATATAATATTTACACGATATTCGTTATTATTATTATTATTATTACTTTTTTTTTTTTTTACCGTCACACGTAATAATTTGACTAATGATAATGTTGAAAATCCCCCTTGTTTATTCGACTTTTCCTCATCCGGTTTTTGTCGAAAAATAAACAACCGCACATAATGGAGTACCTACCTACCACGCGATGCCGGAACTCGTGTAAGTTTCAATTAATTGAAACCTTCGGTAATAAATATTCAGCCGTTTTTTTTCATGCAGCTTTCACACGGGCGCGTTTCGTGATCGTCAGCCAGTTAACAACCGGTTCGACAATGATTATTATATGACAATGTGTTTTTACAGCGGTAATTTTGCAGCGACGAAAATTCGCGGGACGGTGGTCGCTCGGAAAACTGTTTTCAATGACGCCTGCATGTGATCGAAACATAATTATTCGGTAAGAAACGGCAATAATATACTCTCCAAGTACCAACTACGGAAAATTTCCAATCTATAGAGTGGCTTGGTGAAACTTTTGTACAAAGTTCAAGTGAGTAAAAAATGGCTGCAGAAAAAAAATAAACATCAATGTAAAACCGTAAGATCCTTTGATTCACTCAGAATCTAAAATCATTGTGAAACAAATTTCAACTATTCCGAATCCCAACAAGTTTCTTTTCTTTATTATTATTATTTATTTATTTTTTTTTTTTTTGAATAAAGTAATAATTTAATTCTTACGCGTATAAATTGTAATTGAATTTTTGGCATAATCTAGCCAAAGTTTTTCAAGTCGTGTTTCGTGAGCATACACAAGTATTACTCGAATAAAATGCTGAGACAATTAAATAAAGATAACCGACGGTCAACTGATTTTTTTCTCAAAACCTATTTGATGTGTAGTTTAAACAAAATAGAAATAAACGTAAAAAAAATTCTACGAAATAAACATAAACGATAATTATTGAGGATGACCATACTCTAAGTTTCATGTTTCAGTTTAAGATTCATATAGAAAATAAAATAATATGTATTATATTATATAATCGAAAATGAGATGGCCCAACATAAAGTTTTCAGTGTTTACTATATTTTATCGAAATAAGTACGTTTTGATTGGTTATAACTTCAAAAGTGAAATATTTCTCTCCTGGGAACTTAATCGACTGTTTCGGTATATATTATAATTAATACAGCCGATAACGCAACTCTACCGTTTTAGTCAGGTCCCCTGGACTTGGACTTTTGTAAAGTGTAATAAAATATAACATTTTTACCATAACCAACAGGTATAAAAAGAAAATTGGTTATTTACGATTACGGAACCTTTTTATTAGAAAACTTTTAATTGCATTGATGGTCGCAGACGTCATAACCACTTTTTGACGTACAGACGAGCAGAGTGCCTAAAAAGGAATCCAACGGACGTGACACGGGAATTGGATGTATCATTGATACCACAGATCACGAACTACTCACGTGTAAATATTATTCATAAGCAGCTCTAATATTAATAATTAAATAGTGTACAACACGACAGTACAATTTTGAATTTAATTTCAAGGATTTGCAAAAAAAAAAAAAAAAAAAAAACGTTGGTCGATAAAAATACTCTCCAAACGGACATCAAATCGAGTAATTCCATGGTTAAACTTTTTTCTTTTTTTCCAAGAGAATAATATTATACAAAATTTTTATTTTTTTCTGCATTTTTATTCATTCAGCTTGAGTCCTCTTGCTTGATGGATGTCCTCTACCTTGTAACGTTACAGTTAAGAAACATTTAGAATAAAATACTTTAACCTTTTTATTTAGGTTTATTATTTTTTTTTTTTTTTCGTTGTTTTGTTTTAACGAAGAAATATCGTGACACTTGGATAGTTATTATCTTGGCAGTTCTATGAAATGTATTCATCCGGAATAAATTTGGTGTACCTATTAAAAACGATAAGGTAAGATTAGACGCCGAGACACGAAAAATATTACTTTAAATGTGTTGTGCAATACTGTCTAACGTCAAACGGCTTTGAGAAAAAAAAAATAATAACGTTTAATGATATTACTGTCAGCGTGGCATTTGATACTGTTTAGACATAAAATATAATACAATTTTATCTTAAACGCTGCAAAATTAATCAGATTAAAATAAATATATATAAAAAAAAAATAAATACATTTTCATTAAAATATCCCGAACCCAATTAAGATAAACGATTGATGATATATTTATTATTCACGTCAGAAAATTGTCACCCGGGCCGCTTTTCAAATCATGAAATTTCCTTGAAAAATATTAATTTGACTACAATTTGTTTACGTTTTAAAATTATTTCGACAGTAATTATAATTTTTGTCAGTTTATTCAGTTAACGTTTTTTAACTGGAGACCATCGAATTCACCGATATCAATGATTAGGGTCAAATATTTTTGTATGACTCATTAGTGATTCCTGATCAATATTGGTGTATAATAACAACCGTATCTATAATTACGAAATAATTTATTCAATTTTAATGTTTTTTAAGCAGTGTCACTAGACATCCTCTTTTATCGAGCCGCACAATCGCATGAATAAACGCCAGTTGTTTAATAATTATTATATTTACATTGAAACGGATTGTAATCATGTCATTAATGCAATAAAAGAGCGAGATAAAAAAAATTAATACTTTGAATCTCATTAATTTCATTCGTCCAAGAATACCTTCACTCTGCACTTGTATACTCGTTTAACGTAGTGTTGAACGAGTTTTTCAAAGAAGCAAGTCGAACGTTTTAAGTAGTTTAAATACATTTTTTGTAAGTGGTTAATAAATAAATAAATAAATATTTACAAAGAAAACGACGTCAGTACTTGATAACGAAATCGCTTTCAATGAAACGTCGATTTCGATGGCCCCTGTTTGACATTAGTTGTATTGAAAATTCATAATTTTTCTATTATTTATTTTTTTCCACGCCGACGACTGCACGATAATATTATTACTCTGCCGTCCGTTCGTAACGACGATATTACTGATAATATAATACGAGTATGCCCGTACGGTAGGGTGACCATACGTCCTGTTTTTTATAGGATTGTCCTTTATTTTAGAGTTGTGCCCTGTTGTCCTGTCGAACGCCTTTTGTCCTAATTTTTTATTCAATCTTATAAAGCTATAAATATGTTTATATTTTATACAGGTACTGTATACACAAAATACCCCAAATAATTAGATTTCAGAAGATTTTCGGAAAAAGATGAAAATTAAAATGTGTAGATATACGATCCGAAAAAGTATCATCAATAATAAATCTTCAAATAAAAAAGTTTTCAGAAAATTGAGCATAAGAATAAAGTATTTGAGAACAGTATAAAAAGTTTTAATTTATTAAGTAACTACTATTTAAAAATAATTTTTTTTTATGCATTTATTAAAAATGATTTATTAGTTTTGTAACTGCTTTAAAAGGATAGAAATAATATTAAATGCATATTAGATACTGTTTTAGGTATATTAAATTGTGTTTTTATTATGATTAAAAATTGACGAAAGAAAAAATTGGTAAAATTATTTAAAAAAACTAAGAAAATTATTTTAGTCATGTTTTTTTATTTTTTTCAATATTATGGTCACCCCACCGTACGGGAACTCCCCCGATTAATCCCGATGTTGATAATCGTCGTGATGATGTGACGCCTTCATAACGCGTACGTACCGGTCCATTATAATAATAGTGTATAAGACGGAACAATATCAACTATTAGACGGGTGCGTTGTTTCATTTGATGACAGGTTATGTATTATCGCGCCGAAACGTACACCGGACCGAAACAATAAACAGTCGACGTGTCTGCGGATTCCATCCGGGATTATGCGAGAAGACAATGAGGGAATGGTTCGCCGAAGGCATTATCTAATTCCCGACACTCCGCCATTGTCCGCGATCGGAAAACGCACTGTAGAATATCATAAAAAAAAAAACAAAACAAAACAAAACAAAAAACAAAAACAAAAAATAATACCATTAGGCCAGCTCGTTCACGTAAACCGTCTTTAGTAGGATTCCGTAAGTCGTCAAACAGTATTTCAGGAGACAATGAAACCCGTGAAATTTCGTTGGATTTTGAAAAAAAAAAAACAAAACAAAATAATTACAAACAAAAACGCAACGTTTCAAAGTAACGGTTCTTTCTATTGGGTTCAAGATGGAAAAAAAATAATAAGGTGACGAACCGAGGTACCAAACAGAGTGAATTAGAGAAAAAACTTGAAATGTTTACACTTTAGTTTATAATTACGCGTTATGCGTATTATTACGTGTCGTATTGGGGAAATTGTCGTACCTCTACCGAACATGTTTAATGATAATATGTGATTTAAATTATGTACATAATATACATGACTCGATATTAATAAATGTCCAAACAAATTTTGAAAATAAATGTATTTTTTTCATTTTTTATTTTAAATAAGCTAAATTAAAGCCATGATAATTCCGTATTTTAACGATTATTCATCATACGAGGCATTGGCGGTAATTTTTTTGTTTTTTTTTTTAACTGATGAGAGTTCGGTACAATCATAGCAAATCACATCAAATTGTACGGAACAAAATTAAATCGACATGTTAAATTACTTTTTGATAATCACTACGGTTGTTGATACATTTCATTAACGGATTCGAATTATAATCTGGAACCTGAATTAAATCGACAAGAGTACAACGATAAAATCGCATTTCGTTTTGACAAGCTCTGTTCGTGGAAAAATTTCCAGAGAAAATTCCGGTCATTCAAACGTCTTTGTATAACGTCTCGGGACGTATCGGGATTTTAAAATCACCTTTTTCGAAATTCAATAATTAACAACAGCGAGTAATTATGTGTACCTGGGTGAAATCACGTGGATTATAACGCATTATGTCATTAATCTCGCTATATAATCATAATTGATTTTACACTACCGTTACCGAATACCCGCCGAAGCGATGTCTCAACGAGAGTGTTCTGTTACAATCAAATTACGGCTACACCTTTGGATTTGAAGGCAAGAGAAAAAGAAAATCGAATTTTCTCTGCTCGTACGCACGCACACACACACACACACACACACACACACTCATCAATTTATCGGATACTGTGGCCACGGTTGTTGTTCAAACACTGTACATAATGTATACATAATATCGAATCGGAGGTCAAAAGGTGTAAATAATTTTTATTTTCAAAACGAGAAAATTCGAGTGGAACTTCAACTATCACGTTCTATACGTACATTAATTGACACCCGAGTGTGTACACACTTATCATATTATATTATACAGAGTGATTCGAAATTTGTATTACAAAAATTTATCTCATACATATTTAAAAGAAAATAAAACGTATGTTATGAAATCTTTTGAGCTTAAAGAAATAATTTTATATATTTTTATAACCCCTTTAGGGTGGTTTTTGAGGTCAACTTTTTTTAAAAATCAAAGAGGAACACATTAAACTTTCTGCAAACTTGACGTACAAATCAGTAAATAACGCATTTTAGATATTTAAAAACATTAATTGTAACAAAACGTTGGAAACGTTTGAATATTGTATCTTGAACGCACGGCGCATGCCAAGTAACCAACGACCCATTACACCTCACGTTTTCGACCATAAATCAATTTCTAAAATCTTTGAAAACTCTGAAAAATAAAAACTTGCATCTATTAGTGTTTTGAAAAACATACATAATTGACGTTAGGCAATCAAAAGTGTACGTTCCTATTTGATTATCAAATGTCAATTATCAAAACCACTTTATGAGACTTACGAAAATGAGTAAAATCATCAAATCATTTATTCCATTTTTCATAGTTTAGTCTAACTTTCAGATTTTACGATTTTCTCTATTTCGAATATTCATTTGATGAAACTATTTGAACTCAGATTTTACCTCACCATGTGTTAAATACCTATTTCAAATATCATTTGCTTTGCAAACGTGAAAGAGCCCCAAGATACTCGAGTTGGCAGGGTTCATTTCGCAATGAAATATTTACTATAACCATCCGATGTGTTATAAATTATATCACTCGTTAAATTTAAATATTTATAACGAAAGGAATAAATCCGGTTGAAATTGCTTTTTTTTTTTTTAATATCATGTTAAATTGCGAATCGTCTAACAACCCCCGGACAAATTGACTACATAATGTTACATTATTTCTTCCCCGACACTTCACGCGCCGTGTGAAGATTACAGTAAACAAAAGTGTATTTTAATGTTTAACGTTCACAGTTTTAAACCGACGGTAAGAAATACTTTCAAAGGCCCAATTGATTTTGGTTTTTTTTTTTTTTTTTTTTTTTTTTTTCCCGGTGCTTACTATAAGCGGTTCTTTTTTTTATCAATAAATTACAGACTGCGTTCACTTCATACGATGAACATGTCTCGTGCATTATTCAGTAGATAGTAGTCATATTATATTCCCCTCTTAGAGAAGAAGTGCTAGTTTCAGTCGGAGCTAATCATATGCATATTCTATTCATCGAAAGACGATGATTATCCTGTAGTATGCAAAGCGTCAGACACCCGTAATGGCGTTCGCCCGTGTATATTATTTTTAAATTCCGAAAATAAATTTATCGACAACCGGCATTGGGAATTTTTTCGCCGCGATCCCGTTTGAATTCAACGCTTTATCCCGAGCGGCGGCGATCGGTCGGAACGGCATTCAGTGATACTACGCTACGACCACGTGAGTGTATAGGATTGTCGATCACACGTTGTCAAATCTATTCAATGTTTATCGTCAATAACTCGGTTTGAGTACGTTTGTACGCGTGCGATTACCGTAATATTATCGACGAACTCGACACGTCCAGGATCCGATCCGTATTTATTTCATCAAAATCAACAATAATAATTTAAAAATCGTCATTGTTCTTTTTGAAAACAGGAGTAAAAACGGCGTTTTTTTATTTTTTTTTTTATGATCACCCGTATTTCACGCCTACACATCGTGAAATTCTTCATTAGCATTTATGACCCGCTCGACACAACCGTGGCTGGCAATACGCCACAAAAACTTCGATACGTTTACGTATGGCGAACCGAAACGAATCAAGAGTATGTAATTAAACACTTCTCGTCTCGGTCATCACCGATCGGCGTGTGATGGTGTAAATTATTATTATTATTATTATTATTATTATTATTTGGAAATAAAAACGCCCCGTCATATTCGATTCGCACGACGACGTACGACAACAATAATGATATCTACTAACCGTATTACTGCTATACGAAATGGTACAGTCGAGTAACTGCAAACTCATCACGCCCGAAGTTTCGAATCAGTTTTCCAATTTAAGGACTTCGGAGAATTCCGCAGGATGCCGGATGAAATCGTGGTTTTGACTTATAATACACATGACGAGTGTGCGTCAAAACTCGACCGAAACACGTCGGTATAGGATTATCGGTCGCGTCACGAACCGCATACCGACGTCCGCACTGTATTCGAATTAAAAATCAAACTCCGGACGATTAATTAGAGTTTGCGTTTCATGAAACCAATTAAAACTTTATTAATTTAGATTTTTTTTTGTTTTTTTTTTTTTGGAATAAAATGTCATTGTAAAACTAAACATTGAATTTTCATACTGTATCATTTATTGACCGTGATTATTGTACGTATACGTGCATAAACCGAGAATTGTTTTCATTCGTTTGGTCAAAACCCACCTCCGTATAAGGTCTATAATCAAGGCGAGATAGACGAAAGTAAATCCACTCACGATTTCTATACCGACCATAATGTACAACTTGCACGAATATGTGTAGGATTATTTCCATCAGCCGGTGAGTGGGTTTCGTAAAAGACATTCTTTAGTAGTATTCTAATACAGTTGGAAACACGGTGATTTTGAAAAATTTATCAAACGCTAACATTCAAGGAAAAATTTTGAAACTCTAAGATAATATTCAAAGATACTTTCGAACATTTTTCAATTTTAATTCAAACAAAACGTTCGCCAAAACTAATTATTTTTTTATTATTATACGTACGAAGAAGATCAGTTGAATGAAATACTAAAATATTATATATATGTTACTGTGAATGTCAGTAATTGGTGAAAGCTGACAGTCACCTGTTGAATGTCTATATACACCTAATGAATTGGTGAATGTTGAAAAATTAAAATAATGCATACATTTACTAATGGATGTTTACATTTACGTTAGGATTTTGGTCAATGTTGACATAGACAACAAGATTTTGGTTAATTTTGACACAGGTATTCGCACATATTGTATTATATTATTAAAGTACTGTAGTTGAATATATCCTATACAGGGCGTTTCACGAAGATCTGACATGTTAAATAACTTTTGTTCTATTCAATATTTTTTAGCCTAGCGCTACAATAAAATTACATTAACATTTTTTTTTTTTTTTGTTTTAACTCAAACTTCAAAATTTCAAATTTTATTTTAAAGTTTGAGAAAAATCAAAATAGCCATTTTGTAAACATGATTTGTAGAAAAATTCAGGTGTTTGAAATTATTATAAAGGTTGATACGTTAATTAAATTTACGTAAATTTACCTTACCGATAAAATTTACCGGGTAAATTTACCAAGCTCCCATCTCTATAACGTGACAGTCAAATATTTTGCTGAAATCACTTGATTATTTTATTAATAATTTTGTAACAGATTCACCTATAAAATACAGCAAAGTCACACAATTATCTCATTCGTTTTTTAAGTAAATCAAATTGAAATATCAACTTATTTGACACGTATGCGACGGGATTTTGTTCGTTTACCGAGGTCATGGTATAGATGTATCGCAGTACATGATGAATATTGTCACCATGTCGACCACCTTCTTTGATGCATTCAGAGTGCGTTGGAAACGAAATGAAATGTCTAATTTGCCGTGTTTAGCAAACGTTTTATTATTATTTATAGGAAATTTTCGCGATCACTCCGAAAGCGGTTTTAACAATCGTCCTGCACGGGCTCAAGCGTGCCCGATGGAAAGATCCGAAACGTCGTGTCCGTCGTACGCGTCACGGCGTTTCGAAAGTTTCGGCGGCGGTCACGGTCTTCGAGCCGTGTGATGAGGGGGTGAAAAGCGTCACGGACGGAAAAACGGACCCACCCGTCCACGAGGGTCGTAAAACGCCGTGTGTTTTCCGCGCCGCCGTTCGGACGGCTCGCCGTGCCGGGCGGATAAAACTGCCGGGGACGGACGGGTCGACCGCGGGACGGCGAGCGCATACCGTTATTATGATAACGATAGTACCGCACTTCACCGGGGTGTTGTTTTCGAGACGCAGGCGCGCAGCCGCCGGATCGAGGACGTCTGGATCGGCGTGGTATGATATGCGCCGCCGCCGCCGCCGCCGGTCTCTGGGTCTATGCGCTCTACTATTTCTTGTAGTCGAATATAATTTAGAGGGTAGACGGAGAGACGTTGTGTGCCGAGAGGGGAGGGCAGAAGCAGAAGGGAATCATAAATTATTTGCAGGCTCGCCGTACAGCACACGCCAACCCGGAGTAAACGGCTAGACGGTTTTTTATTTATTAGAAAATACCCGCTAATGAACACACACACACATATACACGCATGCACACAACATTAGTGAGTTTCGGATAATATATTATTCCGTTCGTCATTGTTAGTAATAATTAGATTTTGACGACCGACGTTTTAAGTTGCAAACGACCCGTTTAAATCAACGCGATTGTCTGCAAAACGACCGTATGAATTCGGCTCCGAGATCACGGGTCGCAGAAGAAAAATAATACCTCTACCAAAATCCCACCCATATATTACACATTTACTACGAAATCATCTGAATACTATTTCTTTGAACATTTAAATTTTTTTGTTTTTTTTTTTTTTAGAATTGCTGCATTCGCAACTTACGTTCGAGAACGTTATTACGTAGAAATATAATATCTATTAGCGTATACCACGAAAGCGGTAATACATCGTAATTTATGATTTCATATCAAACTGACTGTGCACTTATCTGAATTTTCTACCGTGAAAAACGTGAACCTCCTACACTGCTATGTTAATCAAAACTCGAATTTGGAATTTTGTTTCGCCATACTCTTACTGCTGTAGGCTTTATAGGTTATCGAACAATGCGATCGTCTAGTCTGTTAAGACATCCACGTCGGTGCTAACTTTTTTAGCCGTTTGACCGTATTATTATAATATTTACAAATTAATCGATTTTCTTACATTTTTTTTTTTTCTTTATCAATAGATAACTGGGCCTCACTGAGCATAACTCGTGTAGAGGCCTAGGAGTTATCTTAGTTCATAATTGTTAAATAGTAATTCACGTATCGAATTTTAAATGCTTAAACGAAATAACTAAATTAAACAATCAACTGGTATTTTACACGGAGATTGACTTGTATATTTATTTATTCTTCTCGCATTCATATCTGATCCAATGAGCTATATGTTTTTTTAAATACTACCGGTAAAAATTATATCAACACATTTAATTTTGATGGTAATTGATAGTTTTGTAATTGATATAATTGTTGGAGGATAACGCCCTATATTATTAATCTCGTATGCGACGGGATTTTGGCCCCGGAAGGATTTTGTTCGTTTGTCGAGGTCACGATACAGAAGCATCGCAGTATTTGATGCACATCATCATGTCGGCCTTCGTATGATATATATGCGATGCGTTCAGAGTGCGTTGGAAATGAAAGGAATTTATCTAAGGAAACGGCTATGACTTATTATTCATTTTAATTCACGTTGATCGTGAGACGAGTGTCGTTCATTAGAATTTTTATCGATTTTGTATGTGCTGATATACAAAAGTATCACGTAGACAGTCAGATAAAATACCACTACTCGTGTGTAGCTACAAAAAAAAATAATAATAACCTCAATATGTAAAAGCTAAACAATATCTTAAATACTATTTTTTTTTTTTTGTTATAAGCGAATTTCGTGAACGATATATTATGATATGAAAATATTATAACTTTGGTCATTGTTTGAAGATGCCATCCATTGGAGTAAAACTTCAAATTCTTTAAGTATTACGTTATAACGTAAAACAGGTGTTTTTTTCCCAAAAACTATACTCGTGATTGTTTTTTTCTACTTACTCACACTATGGCTTGCGATTATTAAATCAAGTGTTTGTTTTTTAAACAGTTGCTTCTTTTTTTAAGTATTATTATCGGGACATAATTTCAAGATACAAAACGTTTTCAAATGATCTTAGTTACTAGGTACGCACCAACTACGTATAAGAAGTTAATAGGCTCACTGAGTTAATTAAGTTACTGAGTAAAACGTAATCCTTTAATGCTTTTGAATATTAATAAACTAATAGATAAGATTTTATTTTATCCCCTTAGACATTCATGTGGAAGCATCGAATTTCCGTATATTATATACAATTATACTTGTTTTTACAAAGTCCGTTCGATGATCGAACTTATTATTATAAATTCCATGTCCCTAAATTTCATTCTCGATCGTGTTCCACATTTGAAATCCCTTTTCACCGAACATCTTACGGTTTTAATAATTCAATTGTTCGAATAGCGAGAGAGCGCAATAAATTGAAAATAAAAAATCATTTGTTTAATATGAATAACTTGTATTCCTTAAAAACACTGTTTATAATACCCGATGCATATCACTAAAATTTATCTATCTATTTTGTAAAATTAGTTAATATTATGTTCTTAATTATACCTTCATTATATCTTATTCTATGAATGTTATTATTATTTATTCAATATCACTGTACTTTAGCCCCTTGGGCGTTCATAACAAATTAATAAAAAAATTAAAAATAAATAAATGCATTACATTATAATCACGTCATTGTACATTTTATCGTTTGCGGTGCACGGTCGCACTGTTCAAGTCACGAGTATAATAAAAAAATTAATTGAAAAAAAAACCTAATTACTTAAATTATAATTCCTGTAACGGAAATCATTTAATATTTACGTTTCATGCTTCTTCTTTTGTTTTTCTACTCGTACTTATTAATCCAAACGGCTAAAGTGATATCATAAATCACGGTAGTATAACCAATTATTTTGACAGCATTATCGTTGATCGGACACCGAACGAAATATACGATCGAATAATTTATGACTTCATTGATATTCAAATACACTGTGTGTCTGTGTAACAAGACAGTCGAACGTAATAGTTCAACTGCATTACACACATTTTACATATTTATCTACTGTAGCTTTTTTAGTACTTGGATTAGTACGTTTTTGAATAATTTGTATTGGTTTGTTTTCATATGAATAAATAATAGTGCGTGTTGAACCCCGACGGAATCATTTCGATAGTCAAAAGTAAATACTGTTTTTTTTTTTTTTTTTTTTTAATTAAAGCGTCATCAAACCACCGGTTTCGTTAAAACGTTTCATCAGTTTACAAAAAAACAAAAATAATAATAATAATAATAATAATAAAGAATAATAAATAAATAATGTAAAAAGGTTTACTCAGTTTTTAGCATTTTATGAACAACGTGCGGTAAAGTGTAAAATTAACAGAGTTCAAAACTTTTTCGAGTTCAAAATTACTGTACTTTGTCAAAAATATCAAATCGAATCACATTATGATCACATAATTTCGTCACGTTACACTAAAAAGATATATTAAGTCTTCATTGGGTATTTATATTAATTCATGTGTTATTGGATAATAACCGTGTGGTGAAAGTTTGAAATTTGAATTAAACTACTTTGTACATCATAAGCATAATACATATGCGTAAAAGTTCGTGAAAAAAAAAAGAGAAAAAAAGAGCTCTCGCATAAAACACACTTACAATCGTTAAAAACAAAATTATTTTTCACTCGAATTCCAACTGAAATAAGGCAAGTGTTGCATTATTGAATTAAATCTGATTGATTTTAAGCGAATACGGTTTCAAACTCGTAGTAGTCTGAAAATAAATTCACGAGTGCAATTTGAACGCCACACTCAAAACATTATAATGTATCGTTTGAATAGTTTTGCACGAACAAAATAATACATATGGTACTAGAAGCTTCTTCGTGCTCAAAGTACGCGATTAAAATAATACAACTATTAAAAACTAAGTACTGTGTTGATACAATACCGTATAAGTGGTATTATCGTATAAATTAAAAGTCTGGTTTAGTATCATTTTTCAACCGAGTAGCTGTACTTTTAAATCGAATTAACTCGAGGAGGACCAAAGCATTAGTTAACTTTTAATATTTAATCATATTATATTGAAAAACTTTTAAATTTCGAACAAAAAACTATGTTTATTAAATAAAAAAATAAAAAAAGTATACGTGGAAAAAATACCAGTGTTTAGAATTTAATATTTTACTCCTACCACAACTTTTTTTTTATTTATTACATATATATAAAAAAAAGATGGTAAAAATAACGGCGGTGGAAAAAATATCCACTATCTAAACAATGAAAAAAGGCATAGTTTAGATAAAATGTCCAGTCTTGCAGATCGAGGGTTCATGTTACGCAGTCTTTAGATCGCAATGATCACGTCATATTATCTCCGTAAAACACAAAATTACATAACACGACAAAGTAATAACTTATAAGTTAATTGGAGGAAAAAAAACATTTCTACCTTTTTACGCTCGGGATTCGCAGAAGTGTAAATAAAGTTTTGGACTGATAAGAATGTTGTATACTTGACTTTTTGTCGAAACATAGTCTGATTAACAATATAATGATTAAAGAAACTCTTGAAAATGTAACGGCGTTTTATATCGGACGAAATATAATCGTGGAAACGCAGAAAAGATGGCGAAAAATTAATATTACTTTTTCCCCGTGTCCTTTGTTCGCGAACGATATCGAACAACTGGCTATTCTCCTTTTTGGAACACGATAATCCGATACTCGAAACTTTAGTCCCCCCTGTTAGCCGGACGTGACGTAACCTACCTCCCACACACACACACACACACACACACACACACACACACACACACACACACACACACACACACACACACACACACACACACACACACACACACACACACACACACACACCCACACACACACGACCCGGTACACCGTTGGCCAATGACGTATGGGCCGAGTCATCGAAACGGAGTAAATCCGATAGAAATATTATCGTAGGTAAAACCCAAACGCGATTCGGTCGGTCCGCGTTTGCGAGTGTGTAATACGACTTCACAAAAGCTCCGGCGTCCCACCTAATCCCGCCGTATCGACGGGGGACCTGCGCCTTGAAAAGGGAAATCGGTCGTTTGCGTATTATCGTTGTAAATGGACAGGTAAGAGCGACGCGATTCGTATTCTTCGCGCTTGTAATTATCAAAAAGCGGATCATCGCCGGTCATTAACTCGGGGACGAAATCGATGAACGTCACGACGACGAGCGGTTCAATCGTTTTCCCCATAACGCGCGCATCGATGACCACGCACGCACGAACGGATTCGGATAAAGTCGCGGAAACACGTTCCTTCAAATCCCCTAAAAAGCCAACGCGTGTTGTTGTTATTATTATTATTATTATTATATTTTATAATACGCGTTATGTCGTCGTATTGAACGCGAGCCGCGAGCGTAAAACTTAAATGAAATATTATTAAAATACCGTAAACGCTTGATGCTTTACGGCAGGGGTCGGCAAGTAATTTCTACCGGAGTCCGGAAAACTAAAATAATACGTAAACGGGGTCCGTAGAGAAAAAAAATTAATTTTATTACATTATTCAATAGTTTTTACTAGGGCCCGGATTTTTATGCAAATGCATATTCTTCTACATTTGACTTATAACGATTCTGATTAAATATCTTGATGTTTCGTATTACGTAGATTCTGCTATTGATTTCTTTTATTGCATATTTTTGCATATTTGCATCAAAATGCATAAAAGTTGCATATTTATGGATAATTACATAAAATATGCATATTTATAAATACTTAAACAAATATTTTAAATTTTACTCGAAAGTTTATTATACATGCCGATTGCCGGCATTCTTGACAAACATAATTCGACCTAATCAAACAAAATATTTTACAGTAGGAAATTCCGTGACAAACGTATAGATGTATAAACGTTATCTTCTAAAATTTCTGGAATTATGAGCGGAGAAATAAGAAACGATGATGAAGACCTTGCAGAGTTGTCACCAGAAGATATTTATTGTTTCAAATACGCACCTATTGTGTCAGCAGACGTGGAATGAAGTTTTTCGAAATACAAGGCGATGTTACGTGTCAATCGTAGAAGTTTTCAATTTGATCATTTAAAAGCACATTTTGTTACATCATGTTGGTACTCATTCAATAATTAATATACATTTTTATGCTAAGCCTAAACACATCTTAAATACTTATAATTAAATTGTATTTATTTTTTTGTTAAATACAATATTTTTTAATTTTTTTTTAAATGTTTAGTTTTTTAATACACAATAAATTTTTTTTTGCATATTTATTAATTTTTGAGTGCATAAATATGTGCATATTTAACAATAATTTTTGCATAAAAATCCGGGCCCTAGTTATTACTAAAACGTTAAAATTATTTCAAGAGTTAACATGTTTTGTGATGTAATATTACGAGAAATCGCATTTCTCGTCTTTGGCTAGTAACTTGAAATCGGGAACTCTTGTAGAACATCTAATACGAAATATGTTCTCAACAGGTTCAAGGTGAGAATTCGTTAATTTTGTTCTCTACTCGTTTATATAAAAAACTGTTTTACAAAACGAAGTCTTTTTCAATAATCACGATGGAAATTGAAATAATGTACTTATTAAACCAGCGGTTCTCAAACTTTTTTGTTCGCGGAGCCCTTATGTTCCTAAAAAAAATTACGGAGCCCCAAAAATCAGAAATATCTGTTTGAGACAACAATAATTCATACAAAATTATGTCAATTCATATAATTTGATTTTTATTTTTTATTTTTCTGTAAAATATGAATATACACAGATTATTTAATTAATTTAACAGTAAAAAAGAATATTCTATTTTAGTTATTTATAAAATTTAATATTGAATGACTTTAATGTGATCCATGATGTTGGCTTTTTTTACTGACCAGTATTTTAATATTTAGCCTGGATTCGCATGTCTGCTTCCGCATCCAATTTATTACGATATTTCGTTTTCGTTGATGCATATGATGAAAATCCGGTTTCACACAGATATGTTGTTCCAAAAGGAAAAAGAGCTAATATAGCTTTTTTAGCCAGAGATTGATATTCGTTTGCAATACTGCACCAAAAATCTGTTAATGATATTTTGTCAAATAAAGTTTTTAAAGAATTAAAGATGAATCGGTGGTCGTTTCAATGAATTTTTCATATTCTGTTATAGAATGGATTTAATGAATACAGATATGGCCAGGGAGCCACGGAGCCCCTAGACTACTCTCGCGGAGCCCTAGGGCTCCGCGGAGCACAGTTTGAGAACCGCTGTATTAAACTATCAAAGAAAGATGTGTCGACGGTCCAGATCACTGCCTTCCGCGGTTAACTAACCTAACCGGATTCGGACCGCGGTCCGCCAGTTGCCGACCGTTGCTTTACGGGTTTGTAATAATCGAATGAGCGCTGTGGCGTGTGCAAAAACGTAGCGATGTTCACGCGAGACATTAAAATAGTTACATTTACAAGTTACAGCAGTAACAACGCGTATACCGTTATTGAAATGCAGTCGTCATCGAGTCGAGTAATAATAATAATTGCGTCGTCCCAAACACGAAATCCGTGTCATCCGAATCATCGATTCGAGACCATTGCGTCGGGGCGCGATAAATCACGTGCGTTTCTTCAGTTTTTAACGAAATTAAAATTTATGTACAGCCGAGGGTGGAAATTCGATTTCATCGTACGTTTCGTGTGATTAAGTAATTTGACTTGTACGTTCTCGGAAGTGAACAATAATCAGTGATGGATAAATAATTTAAAACGCCGCGTTAAATAATTTAATATTTTTTTGTATATCCATAGAAATTAGCATATTCTGTATTTATTTTTATTTTTTTTTCAACAACGAAATTCGAAATAATTTAAATTTTAAAACGTTTCACAAAAAAAAAAAAAAAAAAAAATAGTGGTATTCAACAACACAAAGCTTAACATTTATCTTGATAAAAACGCGATGCGAAAACGTTACGGGTAACATTAAAACAATATTAATACGTTTGATTAATTTTTATAAATAACGACAAAGAATTATATCTTGGTTTCGTGTGTTAATTACATATTTCGCGAGTTCGATGAATCTTCCATATGCCATAGAAACATTTAACTGTTTGGTGTAAACCATTATATATATTATAGTCGGTGATATTATCATACAATCTCCTGCTATGACATACAATCTCCTGGCACGCAGAACTCGGCCTACCAAACACCCAAGACTCCTTATGGTAAAATAATATTTATATTTCGATGCCGAGTAAAAAAAACACGTTTTAGTGATTTTCTGATTATTCGATGGGTTTTTAAATGAAAATAAAAAACGAAAGGATTATTTGTAGACAATATATATTCGATGTGCGATTGAAACGGTTTTATTGACTTGTTCCACCAAACAATCGAAAAAGTTCAGGGCGGTCGAGAGCTTCAAACTACATCAGTCACAAACAACTCTTAACCAGGGTAGTCCAACGGTCTGCTGTAATCAGAGGCGGCTTGTTATAAGATTACCAGGAGCAGTTTCTCCCGGTCCAAAAAGGGGTGGGTGTGTATCTAATACAAGTAGTTAATCAAAGTTTATGCTTTGTACCTATTGAAATTAATCTACAGCAGTATAGGTACTCATATTGTACTTATAGAAAGGAAGGTAGGTACCTACAACCTACTTCTAATTATCAAACGAATAACGAAGTAAGCAACACGAATAACGTATAATAGGTAATAATAAAGCAACATGGGCGTCTTTTTTTTCAAAATACGCGTACAAACTAATTTATGTTTTGTACTTGCGAAGAACCTTAAAAAATAATTTACAACAGCTTTATAAATTTGGTATATAGGTGGGTGGGTGGTTATATGAAGCTTGCTCCTTGGGTTTCAGAAACTCAAGACGCCACTGAGTCTGGAATAAATTAATTTTATCAGAATCGTCGTGCGTGTTATTAAAAAAAAAAAAAAAAAACGTATACTATGGTAATACTTGCGAGCTGGCCGTAAAATGTACGTTTATATTATAATAAATACGCGGAGTCATACATTTATGTGAAAAAAAAAATCGGCTGTAAACGGAAATCGTTTTTGCCGTTCAGAGAGATGTTTACGTAAATGAAATACCATAGTGTTCGAGTGGCCTTTGAATAATTAAAACGGCCTCCGTGTTTCATAGATTTAAGTCGATGCATTTAGAACTTAGACGCCCGTCATTTTTAGTTACACTGCATAATATTACGTACGCGTGTAGTTGGTTAATATCAAAACAATTCGACAAACATCAATTACGAGTGGGTACTTCGAGTTTCATGACCCGACCCGGGTAGAAATGTTTCAGCTCGAATACGAGTGGAATATTTTATCTGCCGCGTGTACGTTCTAAATTTGCAGGTACGCTTCGTTGTGTTTTGTTTCAAATCGTGCATAGCTACGCTGCTGTCGGGAGGAGGTAGTTTTTACGCGGGATAACTCGACGTCAAAATAAATAATAACCAACAATGTGTGGCGTGCGTGTGTGTAATGGCGTTCGATAAAACATATTAATTGTACGACGTACGTCCAAGGTACGTATAATATTCGGTGTCGGAAAATTTTTGAACGAGAAAAACACCGTGTAGTTTTTCCTGGCGTCCTGTTAGGGTCAATGTTAAGAGAAACACCGAATTTGTCTAAAATATAACAGACTACAGGGTACTCGCAGTGCCGGATCAAGCGGTTGCAAGTGGGTAGCCTTGCCCGGGGCGCTGTTGGAACGAGAGCGCTCTTAAGTTTATGAAAAGTCACGACTCACGAACATAAAATATGTAAGTAAAAATTATAACAGTTTTCCGAAAAAAAAAAAGGTGTATTACACAGTCATTCCACCACCCATTCGTTATTTAAAACGTTGAACGCCGACGGCAACAAGTATTTGACGTACGTAATCCGTTTTATATTAATTCTGAACCCCGCACACCCCGACCCATCTACTTAAGGGCGCTGCGATTTTATTGGCCCCGAGTGTCAAATTTCCTAGATCCGACTCTGGGTACACGTCGCACTGTACGTAAGTACAACGATGAACGCACTCGCATATTTCGCTGAAATCTTAATAAATACGAGCGCGTTTTATCGTTTAAAGAAAAAACGTCTTTATCGTAAGGAACGCGACATTTTTATGATGTAACGAATTTTTTTTTTTTTTACCTCTCTAGGCAAACCACAACCTAACACAAATAGCTGTAAAAATCGTATGGTTTAACTATGATTTTTGCTTTTGAAGCGCTTTTAACCAATACAAACTCGGTGTATAATTATTCATATCGTATTTATTTCCAATAACCCGTAGCCAATCAAATCGTATGCTAGAAAACATACACGACTAGTCGTAGGATTTCGGAACTATTTTGTTTCCAATACAATTTTTGATCCTTGATGTTTAAACTTAAAAATGCAATGTATTCTTACTCATATGAGTGCTTAAAAATTAATTCTGAAGACATTTTAAAAATCGTAAGTCTAGATTTGTTTGTACTCGTTTAATTAGAATTTTGATAGAATCGACTATATTCACATCGAATCCTTATTTCTAATTTGTATAAAAAAATAATTTTTCGAGTTTCGAGCATATTTCCACGACAGACTTCTTTGATGCTTTACGTTACGAAAACGCGTATATGGAATAGTATAGTTATTATGAATCCTTTTCTTATTATTATTATTATTTGTTTTTGTGATTTAAACGACAGCACATGTGTTTGATTGTGTACGTTTATCAATTAGATTACAGTCGGTCGTTCTGACAAGTTATTCATGACGCGAAAAATAAATAAAAACAAACGTAAAAGGTAAAAACGTCAACGCTCGTATCGCATTATTGACAAAAGAAATATATTTACTTTTATTCGTCGTGTCATTATTTATCCACTTTTCGTAAGTACGAAACGACTACGCGTGTATTATTTTCTAATCTAATGTTGTCATAAATTACGTATTATACGGTGACAAATAGTCATAGTAGATAAAGCGGAATCACTTAAAATCACTATAAAATGCTGTGTTGTTTTACACAGAGTAACATCAAAATTACGTCGATGAAGAACGGGAAGACTATGATCACGACTCGAATGTATAATACAAGTGATAAGGTCTCCGATATGGTTATACTAAAAAAAAAAAAAAAAAAAAATTAAATAAAAATGACAATATAATAATATAAAAACGTATTTATATTTATTTAACTATTTCATGCACTAAGTTTCGAGAATATTATCGACCCTTATTGCACAGACTTACCAATTTTTTTTTTTTTTTTGTGACTGCTTTGTATTTGAACATGTATTCAAACGTATAATTGAATAAAAAAAAAATAAAAATAATACAAAGTTGTTAAATTATTTTTGGTGGGACAACATAAATCCATATGTAGCCAATTTGTTCATCATATAGTTTGTTTGTACGTTTTCATTTATTTATTTTCTTATTTAATAATCTTTAACACATCTGGAATTGATTAAAAAAAAAAAAATCAATTAAATCGGATGATCCAATAAGCAACAAAGAATGTATAAACTTTCGAAAATAAAGCGTTGAAAATATTTGTTGAAAATTATCTAATAACGATAATCTTCCGAGATTGAATACATAATATGGACTATGTATAACAGGTAAGGTATAAATAGCTACGAAATAAATAAAAGGATGATTGACAAAGGATGAAGACAAAATCATTTTTTTTTTTTTTTTTTGTGGTGCAATATTTATTCCACCATGTCGAATGAGAAATTTGGGGGGGGGGTATTTCATATATCCCACCGTGCAGCAAAGTGTTAAACTGTTATGCAAATAATACAGATATAATTGAAGCCACCAGGGCCAGAAGTCGGAATCGAAGACGTGATGAGACACTTCACAGCGAAAATGGTGGTGCATAGGTACCGTCTGATACAGCTACCTCTAATATATGCGTTTAAGTTACGTTTTCGTATTTCCGTAAATAAAAACAAGCCCCTCCCCACTTCTGTTTCGTACGTTTAGATCCACGCACGTGTAAGGCCATCGAGCCTTATACGATGCGTACGCATCAAACGACACGACGTCGCGCGACGCCCGAAGTGAAAAGTTTCGAACGATATCAGACGTTTTTTGTTTTTCATTTGGGCGCGTCGTGTAATTCGATTCTAGACGATCGTTTTGAATTTAATACACCTGTTGTCACCGGTATATTTACACTGTAATACGTACGATGCGCATTCCATTCTGTTGAACTTGTGTTTGACAAAATTAAATTTCTGTTTGACGAAATGTTTTTGGAAACCGTGACCACCGTGGTCAAATATCAGCACGTTTATGGCGAATTCGATGTTTCCATATGAAATAAATCGATGACGAAACCGTATTTGCTCGATGGCATCGAAGTTAAATACCGAGAATACCGTTTTAAAATCGAACGAGTTTATGTCCAAAACGGAAAATATAACGACGGTAGGAAAACAAAGCCGATTAATTGCGCTGTAGTACTGCAGTTCCAATGTCGACGTGAACTCGCAGATTATTTCCGTTAACATTGAAATTGTATACTTACATTAAAAATCAATGAAATGCACTTAGTACATAGTGTACGAGGTATGCAATAAATATGTGTACGTCATTGGAATATGATGAGAATTTCGAGACCCTAGTAGGATTAATTTTGAAGTAATGGCTAAATAACTGAAATAGATTTAGTAAAACTGTCATTCACGGATAATTATTTATAATTTTCCCTTACGTCTGGGAGAATTATCAAGAAAATAGAGAAATTAACTATCAAATTATCAGTAGTGTACAATCACGATAAAGATGCTGGACGACATTTTTGAAAAAACTTAAGTGTACCGAAAAATGACACCAGAAAAAAACAATAAGAAGAGAAATAAACATGATTTTAAAACCAATAGACCTTTCGCTTTGCTCGGAATCTAAAACGACACTGAAAAATTCGTTTCGTATTACGGTAATGCGTGTTTTAGGTACCCGCCCGAAAAAAATAAAAAAACATATATATGTACAGATGTATTTACGGTGACAATTTTACGTTTACACTATCAATCGACAAGCACGAAACGAATCCATGGTGCTTTTAAACCCTTGTAATGATCCGTTCGCCGCCGTTTCGTCCCGTCGTGTAACGAACGATCTCGGCTACAACACAAACTGCTTGGCTCGCATTACTGTACGCCCTAGTTCTGCCGGTCTCCGGGTGGGCGGGAAAACCTTCACCTGGACCGAAATTTGTGTTAATTAACCGGACGGTTTACGATTTTCCCGGCCACAAATGTTTACGAGTTGTCCCTGTGTTCGGTGGGAGGTTCCATTTGCGTTTATTGGACACGAGGTTGATGTTTGTGCGTGTGTGTGTTTTATGTGTGTGTGTGTGTGTGTGTGTGTGTGTGTGTGTGTGTATGTGTGTGTGTGTGTGTGTGTGTGTGTGTGTGTGTGTGTGTGTGCATGCATACGCGTGTGTGTGTGAGCGATAACAGAAGCCAAATTAAGCCTGCCAAACGACAAATGTAGGTACTCTGTTCGACTGTGACCATCCCAAACAGAAATAAAACCACCCAAGGAGTATTGACACAGATCCAGTCTGTGTATTACGGTAAGGGTTTGGTTTAGGTAAAACGTTCGCTTTTCAAAACGATACGGTGAGATATTGATTGAATCTTTATTAAAAGAAATACGCGTTTTTTACGTTATAAAGCCCCTAAATAAGGTATGATATTATATTATGCATATTTTGGTTTTGAAATATTGATTTTGAGCACAGTGAAATTATGAAAAGATTTTGCGTTTTTCAACAGTAAAGAGACCAGCTCTAAAGGAAAAACTTATTTCTTAAAAAAAAAAAAAAAGTGTACTGAAATGATTTTGAATTGCAATTCATAATTTTAATCGATTTTAAACGAATCAAAAAACTTCAGATTCCAATAATAAGTACTTAATGTTTTTTTTTTTTTTTTTTTGAAAGGAAGCAAAAACTACCCATGAGTAGTAATAAGTAGCGGGTAGTGGTATATTGTTCTGACATGGTTGTTTTTGAAAACAATTATTTGTATTCAAATAATGAAACTTTTTCGGATAGTAAAATGTACGGATTATTAATCAATTCAAACGTGTTAATATATTATTATAAACATTGTTTTTTGTTATTTACTCGTGAACGGTAAAGAAACAAATTCAATACAATATTCAACATGATATAACTTGTCTGCATCCAACGTTTAAGAAAAAATGTTTGGTAACTTGTTCAGTACAGTAAGAACAGAAAATAATTCACTCCGAAGCCTATTAACATACAGCGCGTCTGTTTATTTTAATATTTTATTTCTGGTCGGCCTCAAACGTTTCGCTAAAAACGAGTGCTGCGCCTGGAAAGCGTAGGAGTCTTTCGAGTTTTTAGCGAGTGCCATAAAACGTATTTTGCAATGCATGAGCGATGCATCAGACAATGTTTCTTTATTTGCTCTCGTCTTTAATAACGGTTCAAACTCGTTGTATAATGATTTTAAATCGCATTGCAGGCCCCTAGAAATCTTTTTTGTGTTTACATTTTCGGAGCGAAAAGAAAAAAAAACACAGTATTTGAATACTATCAACGTTCGCATATTTCGTAATGTTTAAAACGTATAAAATGTTTTTCATATGCGTTTAATTTATTTTCACCGTACGTTGAATATCAAACAGTAGAAACTAAACCGATTAAGTGTAAGATCAACATTGAACAGTATACTATAATGACCATTACTTTATTATTATTATTATTATTACTATTACAATTATTATTTTATTATTGACGAGGCTTTGTTCCGTTAAAATAACGTTTTCTTTGATTCGACTTTGAAACAACTCGATTCCGACGAATATTCTTTGTCATCGTCGTTCCCACGTAATTAGTTTTATTACGCGTACACTTTACACGCGCTTCTGCCGCGTTCATTCGGACATAATTCATTCGGGCTCTTCAAAAGGAAAAACGCGCAAGTCGAACGACAATAGACTCAAATAAATAAATCGCGGAGTACGCGTTTTTGAGATGCAAAACCAAACTCACGTGTACGACGGTACAAGTGTCAAACTTAATAATAAGTGACGTTCTGAATACGAAAACAGGACGACGGAAACAAATCGCTGCGGAATACATCCGAAAATTTCCGACCGGCAATAAAGTGCACGACGATAAAGCGTAATAAAATATAATATTATATATTATGTTTCACGATTATTTCCGTGCTCCGTTTTATCGTTTTTTTTTCTTTTTTTTTTCCCTTGATTACATTTCACGTTCAATCATCTTTGTCGGCACGCCGTCAGCGGTACCAAACGTACGCGTTTCGGGTAACGTTCCGTGCCGTTCAACCAATAGCTTTTTCATGTCATTTCACTTATCATAATATTGACGTTAAAAAAATATTTACGTTCCTGCGCGGTACAGATTGAAATTGTTTGAATTCCAAGAACACGTGTTGTTTACTGATCGTACGGAGATACTCAAACGCTGCCGTCGAATAGATTCAATTAATAATTTATTGGAGGGAGACCGAAAAAATATGATACGTTCCGAAATAAAATTGTTCGTTTATTAACGACATAAAACGAATCAACAAGTTTCGGCAACCGTGTCGAATAAGTAGGTTGTTGTTGGAATACATAATATCAGATTATATATATTATATTATGTATTGTTTATGCGTGTGTATGAGTTTATCCTATCTTTTATTTTTAATGAGTTTTTTATAAGGGGGGAAATATTTACCGCCTAAAGTGTTCCGACAATGTCGTTATCATAGTCCGTTAAATCTACTGGCAGACGTAATGGTAATCGACTTTTAATTTTTATTGCGATTCTCTCCCTTCTTTTGTTTTTGTTTTTATTATTTTTTGTTTTTTGTTTTTTTTTTCAACTTGACGCCGCTAACGGCAATTTTTTTATTTACATAGTAAAAACTGTTACCCCAGTTATTATACACTCAATTCAGCGCCACTTTCGGGGAATGCTATTTTCCCGGAAATTAAGAGCGAAAAGTTTTCTTTTATTAAAAACAGTGTCGCGCTCGTCCCACTAACGACTTCTCTTGTCATTGTGTACGAAAACAGAGTAAAAAAAAAAAAAAAAAAAAGAAGACCGAAAAGATACGAATTGTGGCTCACCCGTTTTATACTCTGCGAGACGTCGAATAGTAAAAGAATATTATTTTAGGTACTTAACACGAAAGTATAGGCAAACCGTTTTACATTCGGAAACGATCAGTGGCCTTTTCGCGAAGAATATTTCTCTGGTCTACTGTTTTACAACACGGCCTGTGTCGGTCACCTACCTCGTTTACGCTCTCGCCTAAGAGCGTACGCTTAGTGGATCAAAAAAGGATTATTATGATCATGTTAAACTTTGAAACGTAATAGGAATTCGGTTGAAACAAAATTACATAGGGTTTTTCCAATAATAACCATTTCCCACCGTTTGTGCTTTAATTGTCAATCAATTGAACTGGTAACACATAGCATTAGTTTAAAAATTTATGTATATTTTTTCGATTCCAATTTAAATATCAAAAAAAAAAAATGATAATTTACATAAAACGAATAAAGTGTAATCGTATCATAATTATATTTAATGATAATATGTATTCGTTCAATAATCTGTGACCACTTGATCAATACTATATTCAAGATATTGTATTTAGTGTGAATACCAATATGATGGCAACGACCTGTAACAAATCAGTGAACGATTCAGACGGACTGAACTATTTACCATGTATTTATAAATTTCTTAAAAAAGAAATAATAATATTTATTAATAATAGTTACGTTTATGGACATTTTGGATTTATGACAAATTGATTATAAAACGATTTATAGAAAATCTCGTACACGGCACATTTAATTGTTTTTATACTGGCACATTTTTTTATAATTGTTCATTAAGCTTGAAAAAAATGTGAAAAATAGAGAATAATAAATCTCGAAAGTACCATCGGCACACAGTTGCTGATCTATAGAAATGCATAACGTATCTTTAGGACAAAAACTCCAAAGTACTTGAAAAAGTCGTCCCTTGAAAAAAAAAGCGAAATAAAATAAACATAATTATAAAACCAACAGATACCCTGCATCATCCGGAATCTAAAACGTGTAATAGTAAAGCGACGTGCGTCTCAATCCGAATGTACTTTAAAGAGTCACGACAGATGATAGGCTTTACCGGTCCTTTCGTTTATAAATTTATAACCAGCACACACATTACATATTCCCAACAGGCGAAATTATCTCAGAAATGTCATACCGGGGGTTCCGGTAATGTTATTCCAGGACGTTCTTACTCCCATGCTCGGTATAAAATCTCTCTAGGAAATATCTCAAGAATACCGATAGGTTGAATTATCTTACGACATGTATTCCTCTCCCATCGCACGGGTTTTCTAAGAAACTACTAATATCACCCCCTAATGGGTCGTAAATGTCCCGAGAATATTATGCCGGGGTGTAAGTGCCGTGTAATCTTATATACTTCTACCCCCGTTATTGGGAAAAATATCGATTGTTATTCCGACGTAGTCTGTCACACGGTGAGTTCAACATTATTCGCGCCCGATTGTTTAAATTAATTCTCATTTCAACTCGGTTGACAAGGATTGATTTCGAACCTAAAACGTATAGATTTATTCAATTCTCGCCGCGTATAAAAACTGATAATTTACAGTGGTACGTGTTTCGTTAGAAAATTGTACACACGGTCGGGCGAATACGAAAAAAATATTCCAATCCGAATTGGTTTTCAAAAACAACAAAACGTTATCACGACGAGTCGGTCGTGAACAAAAGGTAACTGAATACGTCAGCGATTTGATCGTTTCTTTCCCGTGATTTTCTCCGTGACAACGAATTACAATTGACACGACTGATCCACTTCGATCAACTTTTTAAAATATAAAATAATAAAATAACACCTTTTTTAATATAAAATAATAATATATCACCGTGTCTACTCGTACGACGATAATCAATAATACAATCAAAAAAGATACACTTATTCAAAGGGAGCCTCAAGACTGGATTGACTAGAGCTGCGCGATTATTTTATATAATCGATTATTACTAATCGATTAATCGTGTTTATTTTTAGAATCTGATAGAATAATTATTATTGATAAATTTAAGTATGAATAACAACCGATTATAATTTAATAACTGATAATAATCGATTATAATTTATGTATAAAAAAATAACCGATTATAATCGAAATAATCGAAATGATTTCCTACATATCGATTATATGGAAATAAAACAATCGTGCAGTACTAGGACTGACTAGACAAGCGTTTGCCTTAGTCTTTCCTGTCCAAGACGTCTCCTGCATTCTCTTCTAGTTTACATTATTTAATCTTATAAAACTACATATATACATATATAAATACAACATATTATGGTTTTTATTAATTATGTGGGAAATGTCGACTAAGAAAATCATCGTTTTGTGCGCTATTTACGTCATTGTTGCATAATTATTAAATTTTTAAATTGTAACGTGATATAATGATACACATATTATTATATACAAACGAAAAGGGCTACCGACGAGCTACAATAAACCGTAATGGTTCACGGTGATATGTGCAATATTGTTCTATTCACAGTATCATATTATCGTGCCACTGACGCGAAGTGAAACACACATCTGACGTTTCGACGCGGAGACACGGGAGTCTCGTGCGGCACAATGGAAAATATAACACAGATTACATTTAATTTATAGATTACGTATTTCAATATCGATCGCGCGTCTTCCGATAATCCTCGCGAAATTTATTCGGTTCGAAAACGTAATTGGATTCCCAACGTAATCGAACAAAATTGATTCCAACGAAAAAAACAAGTATTCGGTACGGGACGTATTCCCGTATCAATTATGAATAGCGATAAAAATTGTGTGTCGCGGAACACAATTCGGCAGACACCGAATGATTTAAGTGTACCGTTTTGAATACCGTAAATAAAAAAAAAAAAACAAAAAAACAAAAACAGAGAGTTGGAATCCAATTAACCTTTTAAATTGGAGAAATCGGAATAACGCGTATTGTTTTTACATCGATGTCATTCCCCTCCGCGTTTTCGGAGGATTTAATTTCAAAAGATATAACGCACGCCTATTTACATACACACATACGCCCACGCACACACACACACACACACACACACACACACACACACACACACACACACACACACACTGACGGTGGCGGTCGTGCCGAGTCAATTAACCATTATCCTTTGCTCCGCATCACGTTAAGTCTCCTGTAAATAATTGCACGCGCAATAAAACCACGGGCAGAGTGTTTTAATTGTTTCTCGAGAGTGGCGGCCACGTGATATTTTTACCGAAAACTTTCCGGCGAACGGAAATGCCGCATAAATGCGCGTCGCATGACGTATTTGCTTAGCACTCGCAGTCGCTACATGATTTTCGACGTGCCCACGAGTCGTGTAAAACGTTCAACTGTCATAGCGCAATTAGTGCGAAAAATTCGTCGAAAAAAGGTACGTACTTACGGTCGATATTTTTTTTTTCGGGTATTCGGCTCTCGGGCAGTTTCACGCGTGCCTGCAATCATACAAATATACATTTGATCAGTATTTAAACACGAAAAATCACCACCGTTCGTACGGCGATGTGAGTTGAGATCGATACGAAAATTGATTTTCACAGTCCAACAGTCAATTTTTCTTAGGGTTCAATTTTAAAACACCCTTGGAAATATGGTAAAATAAAATACATTTTCATCAAACTACTATATTTTTTATTTTTTTTTTTTTTTTAACGACATTGTCTCCGGTTAAGTAGGTAGGATAACAATACTCTACAGTCGACTGGCAAAGCAACACATCATTTATTATGAATAAGGAGTCTAACATACCTGTTTTATTTAAAATCAATATTAAATTTAAAAATTTTATAAATTATATTTTATTCCTTTGAGTGATTAAGTGATGGTTTTTTTTCCGGACGCTTCTATGATTAAATATTTACCGTAATAATTATATGTTATATTGAAATAATTTAAGGGCTTGCTGCAAGAACCAGATAAATCCACTTTTTTCCAAAACTCACATTTTTGAGGAAATGTATAAAGAAAATTTTTCTTGAAAATCAGACGCAACAACCAGTAAAATCTGATCAATAGTGATGGAGTTATTTAAATAAATGAATTTGACGTGTTTTTTAATTTGCTGCAGTGATGACATAGGGTTCCCGTGATTACTTTTTTAGAGGCATAAGCTATCATTTGATATCTTTATACAATAATAGCATAAAATATGCTACATGATTCAAATTTTATTTTAATTTAAGAATTAATAAAAATTAATGTGCTTTTCGGTGCAACAACCAGATAAATCCCTACAACTTTGATTAACAATATTTCAATACCAAACATTTTTTTCCTCAATTCTGACTTCAAATATGTATGCATAAATAAGTATAGAATTCGAATACATTTCATTGACAGGATATTAGCGTAAATTATAATTTGTAAACTAAATTTACATTGTCTTGAAAAATTTCAAAAAATGGATGTATCTGGGTGTTGTAGCAAGCCCATCAATTGTGGATTGAAAACGACCGTAAATAATTTTAAAGTATACAATATAAAATTTACAAATAAAGTAACACTATTATAGGGAAGTAAGTATAGAACAGTGAGCATAATTTCTAAGACTTTTATAGTCACGTAACTAAAAAGACGTTTTTGTTAAACACTAACTTATTTAATTTTATTTAGGGATTTATTCTATACAATGACGATGCACAAAAGTTTATTATCTACATTTAGGTTTAGGTGACCTGAAACATTGTTTTTTGCTTTTTTTTTCATGAATAATTACATAATTTCAGTTTGTCGAGAGATCGCATGGCGTGTGCTTATTTCACGCGGATGTGAGAATGTAGGGGTAGTAGATAAGAAAATAGAGGGAAGTGCAAAATGATAAACCGACTGTGCAGTTTTCGAGACATTTTCACGAGGTTCACATTAAATTGTTCGCGGATAACGATAAGAGCAACGAAAACATCGAGAATACGCTATTTGTTCGACGATTTTCTTTTGAATAATATTTGTGCGCCGTGACTTGAGAACAAAGGAATACTTCAAAAATAAAAAAATATACATAAATAATAAAACAAATATTTATAAATACATTTCAACTAGGCCGATGGTTTTGTAGTCGGTATCCCTAACTCGATAACTCGGTCAACGGATTCAAAAAGTCGAATACACAACTAAACTTTTATATTATATTTTGATCTATTTATAGCGGAATATCATTTTGAAGTTTACGAAACCTTTTATCGCAGACGCTAGGTTTATACAGCCTATAGACGTGTACACGGTGCAGTACGATTACAACCCTGATAGTAATAATAATAATAATATAATGACGTCATACGACGGTTACGGAGATAATTCGATTGCCCCCAAGTCGAAATTTAAAGACCCTCAAATACGTGATCACTGTCTCGGACGCTGCACTTCGCGATTTACAAGCTAATTCCCCGGGTGTAACGTCGGAGATCGAGAAAAGTGTAACCGTGCTACACGAGTTTCGGTCGATGCCAGAGACGTCTAATGAGTTTAAACTCTATTCACTCGACTAATCGCCATGGTATATAATTATATTATGTTATAATCTGATCGAATGACATATTGACTAGGTTTTTTTTAATACCCACTAAATAGTAAACATGTCGCATTTAAGGGGTAGATTTTATGCGAAAAGTTTAACAACTTCATTACTACTCGATGTTTTACATCTATCATGAACTACAAAATTTAATAAAAACTAACGTTTTATTAATTAGCGTGTTGCCAACGTTATAAAATCGAATCTGGAAGAGTAGGTCGGATTAAAAATAATCGAACGCGAAATAGAAAGAAAACAAATCGACACATTTCTCCGTACTGTACCGCAGAATGTGAAAAATACGTATCTGAAAATCAAAATAAATAATTTTTAAAAAAATTTTTTTTTTTCGTTTATTATTATTAAATGGATGCTATTACAAGTATAGTAAATTACGAATTACAATTTAGTTATTTTTTTTAATTTTTAATTTTTTTTTTAATTTTAATTTTTTTATTTTTAAATTACCTAGAATAAATATACATATTGACGCGTAAAGAAATATCACGTAATGATCGGAAAAAAATGTCCTGATTTTGTTTTATTTTCCACGTGATATTGCGTGACTTAATAATTAGAAGAATCGATGACGAAACCACAGACGTAACAGAACTCGGTTCGACTTATTTGCAATTCGTTCTGGTTATTTAATAATTTGATGCGTATACGTACGATATAATATCGTATAAAACGGTTAATGACGTAAATAAAACTTTGTGTGAGACATAATAACGCTTTTGTTGAAATCCGTCTTGCCGTTTCGCGTTTTTGGAACAACAATAACATTTGCCTGCGTTCAAAGATCCGACTAATCATACTGTTCGTATTCGTTCGTCAATCGCAGACGTTATACGGTCTGCAAAATCATTATCCGGCGTCAAACAATACACACCCGAGTGATATTACTCGTACCGTGCGCGCCCTTATACAAGGCGTGTTTTTTAAGAAAGTATCGTTTTTAAATAAACGAGCAGAGACATTTTAATAATTTTATTTTTACATGAACGCGTATGCCTTAAACTGTTTTTCTACACAATCGTCACCAATATTGAGGCACTAATCGTATCGCCCAATTAGCTTTTGAATCCCGTGGTCGTAGAATCTTGCCGTCTGTCTTGACAACCACACCGACACAGACGTTTTGACTTCGTCGTCGCCCAGGTGTCTCTTTAGACGAAGGAACACGTGGTAATCGCAGGGTGCTAAATCTGGACTGTAAGGACACCCTCATTTTAAGTTCTTCCCAACCGAATCCTCTTCGAGTTCTCGTGTCCGTCATACGAAATCATCCGTTCTGCGGTGGCCCTTGATCAAAAGCGACGGGTGGTGGACGATCGTATCAGTTTCAAATAACGCGATAGTACCAGAGACGAGGACTGCGAAATGGAAAACTGCTGCTGCTGCTGCTCCGGTACGTACATTGTTTCTCGGCGTCCGGGGGTTTTCCGTCGACGGGCCACGCACGTACATGGGACACGATTCTTTTCGCGAAAATCGATTTCCCCTTAAACTCATGTTTTCCTAAGGGAAAATCTAGACTATTTTAACATTTTTGCACCGTCCGTTGTTCCCAACCTTTTTTTTTTTTTCATTTTATTATTAAAGGGCAAAGCAACTAAATTACCTATACATTCTTTATGCTACAGCTACTGTGTTCTACTATACGCGAAGGTCAAAACCAATTGTTACGAACCGCCTTTTACGATGTACGTCGCAATTTAATTGACCACCGTCCATTTACATCTAAAGGTATTTCCACCGATCAATTAAACACAATGCACGTGTGGGTACTCTACTCGAGTGCTATTTTCATTCGCACGAGATAAAATTTTGGTAATCTCATCACAGCGTTACAATTGTTCAAAATCGACGGTTTTCAAGTGTTCTAAAATCCAAACTACGGCTTGTCCGAAGATAATAAGCCTGTATGTAACTCTTTGAGCAAAACATAACGTTTGTGTGACGGAAGTTTAAAATTTATCAGCCACGATAATATTATCATTGATGCGGACCATACAAATTTATGAATCAAAGTAATCGATAATAGTTCGGTTTGTAAATAATGTAAATAAGGTATTCGTTTCAACGTATTAAATATCGAACATTTTATTCAAAAGTACGTACCTAAATGATAAACGTATCATTTTCGTTAATCTTTATTTTACAAAAATGACCGATAAAAAGTGAAGTTAAGTAAATTTTTATTTTAGAAAGTTAAATTATTTAGTTGGTCACATCATTAATCAATTAGTTAAGTTCAAAAAGAAAAATATAGCGTTTTGATTGGACGTTATTCAACTTTGATCATTACGACTAAGTCTTCGTAATGATTATGCATGGGTAAAGAATAGATAATTGAATCTGATAAAAGTTTTTCGGGAAACTACTAGTATACAGTGCTTATTGAATAAAATTTATATTTCGTAAAAACAAAACATTATTATCCGTGTTAAAACGAGTCGTTTCGGTTAAATTTTGTTTATTTATATTAATCAATAAGTATAGAATTACGTTGTGTAAGTAGATCTCCTAGATATTTTATAGATGACTAAACATGTTTAAACTGAATGAACACAATTCCTATGATGCGTATTGTTTGTAAGTACTACCAAATTATTCAACACGCAATTACTGTTGTTTAACAAAAAAAACATAAGCTATAGCTACTATTGAAGTATACCATTACAATTATTTATTATTTTTTTTTTTTTAACTCGATTTCACGAATACACAAAAGGCACATCGCATTTTTATTCGGGGTGATATCGAATCTAAATTGAAAGTAGATACGCAGTCCCGTGCGTATGAAACGAAATTGGTTTTCGACTTATAGGAAGTACATATTACAAGGTCCTCATGGATATTCATGAGTTAATATCGAAACGGTCTAAAATCATACGGGTGTGCGCGGCATGGCCTCAACACACGCATACAACACATACGTACACACAAACGCACACACGTACACGAATGTATATATTCACGAGCTTATTCGTATGCTGACCGTCGGGCGTGTTGCTGTGAATAACTGCTCAACAGATTTTGTTGATACGACACCGCGGGGATCGCAGGATCAGGTATATTTGCCCGGTGGTTTTTCCTGTGGGAATAGACCCTGCTCAAAACTTTGCAACGGTCCGAAGAAATACACGGCGAGCGGCACGTATACGGTTGTGATTTGCTTAATATTATAAAAGGCCATAAAACGCTCGCGATTTGACTGCTAAAAACAAATATCGGATAAATATTTATTTTTCGCCCGTCGCAAACACTATTATAATATTACACGACCCGTATACGGAATGCGGAAAAAATTCATACTGTAACAAAATATATTATACATCCGCATACAATACAAAATATAACGACCATTTTCTCTCTCTCTCTCTCTCTCTCTCTCTCTCTCTCTCTCTCTCTCTCTCTCTCTCTCTCTCTTTCTCTCTCACCATTTTTTTTCTCCCTCTGTCTCGCTCGAACAAATATTTCGATTTCGCGGTAATTGAATTAAAATGTACAACACTATAGCGGTATGTACTGATTAATGATTACACATCACATATTACATACGAGTATCGCATTGTGTTTCAAAACAGTAAAATTAATTACAGAACGCTCACGATCGAAAGTATGGCGGAGAAAAGTGTGAAACGTACCACACTAGGACTATTCGAACGATTCGGCTGTTGTTATCAGCGAGTCACAATAAACCGGTACGTATTTTAAGTTTTCCGACACAGTGCAGGAACTAAACCGAGTCGGAAACAATTTGCGAACTCGCCGTGCACTGGATGTTACACGATATTGTGAATGCGGTCTCGAGTTCCGAGAGATGCATAATATTTAATATTAATCATCAAATTTCTTTTTATTAACATTTTAAACGCGTCACGGCAAATTCGATTCGCGTGTAAAAATTGGCGGTGTATTTTATAAAATACTTTTTACGCCGTTTGATCGACGTAAAGTGACTTTATCGAATGACGTTGTCGGATAAGGCGACGACGAAATTTCTAGATCAATCGGTAAAAACTCGCCGGAAAAATAAACCAGACGAGCAATTTTTCGTTTGATTTGAATCATTTTCTGTGTGCGCCACTGCATAATAATATACTGTACTTCAAAATATCATGCTTGGATTACACCAACGACGTGTCTGAATCTCAAAGAACGGGATGAAACGAAGACGATAGAATAAGTGCCGCGCATTTATGAAAACTGCATGCATTTACCATGATCAAAATACATTAAAAAAAAAAAAAGTTATTCGAGAGCGGGCCGGAACGGAAGGTATGTGGGTGTGTGGGTGAAAGGAAGACGATAGAATAGACGTATGATAAAAGTTCGAAACATCGCGTCGACGAGTGCGAGGGGTGGTTATGAGAAGAATTATGGGGTTGTACGGTGCAGGTGTGTAATAATGATAATGCCGATCGAGAAATTCGAAATCACCCGGAGGAAACTCTAATTTGACCACAGAACGGCGTTCAGTATGGAATAATCTTGTACTCAAATATGCTGACTAAGTTGATGACCCCACACAACCTATGGAAGGTTTCAAACTACCCCGGCAAGACTGAGTATCTTTAAATCGTGTCAGAACCGGTTATGGAAGGTGCGGCTTTTCTATGCACCAGTGAAAGTTTCGAGATAATGCTACTTGCGGTTGTAGCAATGATATCCAGACAATTCAACGCATCGTGACAGGCTGTCCTAAAAGAAGATTTATAGGAGAAATTAATGATTTCTTTAGACAAACAAATCAAGCTCTAGATTGGATAACTACTTTAGACATCAAATGATAGAGAAAATATGAAAATTAGACAATAAGCAATTCAAATGTATAATTATAACCCTATTATACATTGCTATATTATTATTGTCGTTTGAACACGAGTAATTTTTATTTTCATTTTTATTCTATTTTTATTCCAAGTTACAAACTTGTATGTATATTATGTGTCAAATGTGCCATACGATAAAAAATAAAAAAAGAGAGAGAAACGATTTGTGATGAGACCGATTTTTCGACGTAAATATTATTATGTTCATAGACGGGGCGTAAAAATTGTTTTCGATCTAACCGATTTTGCGATTCAAAAACAATCTAATCATTTAGTTTTTCGATTTTACCGGCACATTTAACGAAAAAAAGAAACCTAAAACCACACATCTATGATTCAGTGTTTTTCTGTGATGCAGGAAAATGATAAAGTTAATTTTTTATTTATCCCTTATTCTGTCAACTATATAGGCTCCCGCATCGGCGCTTGGACAAACTTTCGTTGTGACGGAAGACTAGACAGGGAGCATAAAAAAAAAAAAGAAGAAGAAGAAAAAGCAAACAAAACTTTTACGTCGTTTAATTTATTAAATAATTATGACTGTTTTTTTTTTTTGCTCCGAGTTTATTTTTGAACTGTTCTCGTCATTAGCAATTGGCAAAATTTCGCATGAGGCATTGGTCGGGAAATTACTGTTTGCCGTACTGTCGTCTCGGTCGCGCGCGCGCGTGGATCGACGACGTGTGTCCCGCACAGGTCCGTCTCTCTGTTTAACTTCTCGAGACCGACAAACGCATTGCACACACACACACATACACACACACACACATGGCGAGCAGACTTTACCACTTATTGATTAACTACCTTCACCGCCGCCGCCAACCCGAGCACGAGCACGTGTACACACGCACACGGGCGCCGGGAACACACACGAACGTGTGCGTACATTACACGGTAATTTTATTGTATACGGGGTGTCCTCCGGAAAACGGGGGAAGAGCGAATCGATCTTGGACCACACGCAAAATTTTATACGTTACTATTTTTATGACGAAAAAAAATCGTTCGTTGTGTCAGTAGTTGCGGAAAATTCTCGGTTTCCCACTAATCGTACAGTCATAACTTCATACGGAGCACATTATTCGTATTATAATAACTATTTTTTATTTTAATTTTTTTGAAATTTAGTCGTTTCGGCATTTATTATTCGACCGACAGTTCAAGAAATATTAACACTCGGAGTTTAAACTAGCGTTAGGAATAATAAGCTAGGATAAATAAGCTAGGAAGTGGGGGTTCTTACTCAGGGCAGACCCCATCCATAAATTCCACTGATATTGGTGTCTAAAGCTGCTTCGACTAAACATATACTGTCAGTAAGGTTCAAGAAGAATATTGGTAACTGGACGATAGACAAAATAAACGAATACATTTTAGATAACTGCAGATAATTTACCATAGTAAATCTTCACCAGCTAATTAGAACAAAACAGACTTTATTTTCGATTAAAACAAAAGTTTTTATTTTTATCGATTTCCATTAAGGCAAAATGTTAAACTTATGCGTACGTTACACCTAGTTCGGAACACGCGCGTATTTTCACTAGAAACGAGCATAAATAGTCCTAAGTCATTTTGAACTAAACCCGAAACTTAGCCTGACTTCATGAAAAAAATACAAACAAATAAGTTACGCTCGTACTGACCACACTCTTCGCGTTGAGTTCATACACCCTGTATTTGTTAGTTTCCAATAAAAGTAATCGGTTAGGAAAAAATACAAAAAAAAAAAAAAACAATGACAAGCGGCCTCTGTTATGGAAATTTCGCGGAGTCCCAGTGGACCGGTCCACGGTTTGTGTATATCTACTCCGCAAAAATGAACCTATCACCAGCGTTCAGCTACGCTAAACTTTGAAACGATAGTATGTCCCTTGAGCTTTCGGTCTGATATTAACCACTTAGACGTCAAAGCTTCCATAAAAGCGTCTTCAAGACAAAATCAAACTTATACATGATGCCAAGTCAAAATATCACATCGGGTAACTCCATTCACGAGACACCCGGTATACGCCAGTACGCGTGTACACGTGAGTACGTACAAACAAAAGTGCGTGTGTGTGTGTGTGTGTGTGTGTGTGCGTGCGTATATAATTGCACAACTAAGTGCGCGGCAAGGGAACAGGTAAAGTGAGGGTGAAGAGTGGGTGGGGAAGAGAGGAGTTTCGAGGTTTTCGGCGTCGGGATGCGAGCGGGTTCGGCGGTAGCGGATAAAACGCGGCGGAAATCGTGTCAGGTTGCCAAAAACCCACACGCTAAAGGATTATTCGCCCACCCGCCAACGTCGCTGAAAGTCCGCGCGCGACACCGAGACCCCCGCCCGCTCTGGAGGCCTTGCCACCGCGTGACTGCGCCACATCAGACGATCATTTTCCCCCTAACCCCCTCACCGCCATCCTGTTAATCCCCTAAGAGCGAGACTGTCAGGCTCCTGCTACCTCTGCTGTGCCGTACGGAGGTACGCCGCCCTTACCTCCAACCCGTCCGTCCGCCCGCACACCAACCATTTTCTCTCCCGGCTTCGCATACACGTCATCGAACTTACGTCTTCACTTACCAACATCGCGTGTGTGCGGTCAGTAAGTATGAATGTGTGTGTGTGTGTGTGTGTGTGTGTGTGTGTGTGTGTGTGTGTGTGTGTGTGTGTGTGTGTGTGTGTGTGTGTGTGTGTGTGTGTGTGTGAGTCGCCATATTTTTGATTCGAAACAAAGGACGTGAAAAAAAAATATGATAAAGCATTTTCAATGTGCGTTGACAAAAAATAAGTCGAACCGATTTATGCGAAATTGATATTATGGAAATAAAAATGGTTCGTAGAGTGTCCTGCTAAACATCGGATTCACTCGAACGATCTTTCAGCGGAAAAAGTGATTGCGAAACATTTAAACGTGCCCTTATCGAACGAGTTGGGAAAGCTCACTCGGCGAAAGCGTGCCGGATTCCCGGTATCGAAATGTGTGCTCTAATACGGCACAACAAACTGCGCTTACGCGTCGTAGAACACGATTTTCGAAAAAAAATTCGTCGACTTTAATATTTTGGCTCTCCGCTATTTGTGTAGGTAGTATTTTCTAGAATTGTGCGTACAGAATTGTCGTCGTCCAACCGGCTAAGCATCGACGATGGTAAGTATACGTATACTGGCAGCTGACAGACGCACTGACACGAAGGGGATATGAGGAGTTGTATGACTCGTGTTCAGAAACCAAACATTTCCTGGTTATAATATTCGTATAGGAGAAAAAAGATTATTGGCATTCGAAGGACGGTGTTAGAGAAGGATGCAAAAAAATAAGCGGGAGAGAACATATTATGACAAATGAAGAGGTATTCGCTAGAGCTGAAGAACGAAGATGTTGCGTGAAAAGTTTGAAGAAAAGAAAAATTAAACTAATAGGACATACACTAAGACATAACAGACTATTGAAAAGAATTGTAGAAGGAATGATAGAAGGGAAAAATGTAGTTGGTAGACCACGTCTGGACTACTTACAACAAATAATGAGGGATGTGAACGTGCTAAACTACATAAAAATGAACAGGATAGCGAAAAATCGGGAAGAATAGAGAGTTGCAAAAAACCAGCCCCATGGCTGCTAACTAAAAAAAAAAAAAAAATATATATATATTCATTCGAATATCAAAAATTATGGACATTGTTGTAGCTTAATTTTTCAGACCTTGTAGATTGAGGAAATCAAACCCATATACAGGGAGGGTAGGGGTTTAAAGCCTTCCCGAAATAGTAAGTTTAAAAATTAAATTCTGGATTTCAGATATAGGTCGTATATACATTATTTGTTTATTATTGTGAAACTAAAATTATTTGACCCCCACCCCCATCCGAAAAATAATTCTGAATACGTGTTTGGCGAAGGTGTATCTCAAGTTTTCGGGATTCAGGTAAGATGTACTCCGTCTACAATTTGGTTCAATTGTATTTTTATTAATCAAATATACACTATTTAAAATAATGTGTTTAATACAAAAGATTTATTACGATTTTTTAAAGAGACCAGTGTGCCCGCGATCGCTATGAGTTTACGAATAAATCATATGTCATCAATTTTCAAATTATTAGGACAATGCAACATTTTCATCAATTGCGTCTTGCAGGACACCTGACATTTTTTTGTATTAATGATTTTCATAATTCCAAAATATAAAAACAATTAAGTAATATTTAAATGTTTCAAATGCATTGAATTCGATACAACTAAAGTGGTCGTATGATATTTAATACATATGAATTAAAATTAAATCACAACACATTGTGCTTAAAAATCAAACACAGCTTTTCTCGAGATTTTGCTGCTCTCCCAAATGTACCGCCCAGTGCTAAGGCTAGCCGTCTAGCCGTAAATGCGTCCCAGTCACGAATTGTGACTTTAATGTTGAAATGAGATTTTTCCTTTTTTAACTTAACTTCGAAAATAGGAATATCTCATACTGGATATGTCTTAAGAACGAGACTTTTGATAATTCGAAATAAGTCGAAGAGACAAAAATTAAAAATAGTAAACATTCTCGTAAAATAACGGATGTGTGTGTTCTGTATAACATGCACGTACACAAGTCGTTATCCCGAATTCATCGAGACGAGCTGAGTGGAGAACTGGGTAAGGATTTTGGTTTTGTTTTCTCATAACACTTGACGCGATAGACGATTGACGCGATCGTGTGAATTTGGAATTCGCCAACGGAACGCACGATTGAGACACACCATTGCCGCTCTCGTACGACACGACACCAGCGATCAATCGTGCGCGTCATCTAACGGTCTCTATTTTGTACGTCTACATAACAGTACACCTTTGATATTATTTCCAATACACACACGAGTCGAAATCCCAATGTCGTCGGTGATACGTCACGATATAATATGGTTTAGCGATAAATGAGCTTAAATCGTGATTTACGATGGTCTCTCGCCGAACGGCGCTCTCGAATCCTTATGCGAACAAACAGAAGAAAAAAAAAAGGCAAACACTGTACTCCGACTACAATAGGCGTATTGCAGCCACCCACTCACGGTTTCCATCGCTCCTTAGAACTTTCTGGAATACCTCGCGTTCTAACATTTTGTATACTAATATCACGCAAAGTACGATTAATGTTCTTAAACGTTCGCGGTCCCCGCTCGAGAACCCTCGGTTTAAAACGATGACGCAACATTCAAAGACGATTCGATACTTGAAACAAACCCACACACAGTGCTCGTGAACTCGAGTGTCGAACTGACGTAGGAAAGGAACAAAAAATATGATTTCCATCGGAACGTCACACTGTCAAGTGTGTAAACAGTTCGTATTTTTATATATAATTATGTATATATTTATATATAATATATTTTGCAGTGGATATTCATGTTTTGAAGTGCGTGGCGAGCAGACGGATACGTAGTAAAACAAATACTGATTTGAACGTTGGCCGGAAAGAGTCCAAGGGGAAGACCACGAGGAAAATCATATGGAAGACGATAACCAAAGAATTTGGGGCAGATCGTCAAGTTGTAGTATATGACAGAAAGACATGGTAGGAGGTGGAGTTTTGGTGGTAAAGATCCTCATGGATGTAAAGCCGAATATAATAATAAAAAAAAAAATTAATATTTATGGAACGAAGGTCTACACACACACACACACACACACACACACACACACACACACACACACACACACACACACACACAGTGGCGTATCCATGGAGAGGGGGGGAGGTCAGAACTCCCCATGAATCTCATTGACCTGAGATAAGTTGATAAACTTTTATACGAAGCACAGGTTTTTAAAAAAAATTTTATTCTAATACATTTTTGACTTGAAAATCATTATCTGTTAGTATATTATATTTGATGTAACTATGAAGTTATTCGGGTACTTGGGTTTCTTCCGATATCATTATAATCGGATTGCAACATGACGATTTCGAATTGGTTCATCGAATCGATCAAGTGATAACCGCGATAAAGTGTCTATTGTAGGAATGGCACTCGTCTAATACAACCAACACATACGTATTATTTTGTAAAAAATAGTAAGGCGCGTGAATCACAATTGACGATTATGTTTGGCTGTCTAAACGTTTCCGGTTTCATCGAGTTAAGACATTTAATATGATTTTTAGTATTTCTAGGACATTCGCAAAAAGAAATAATATTGCATCGACATCCAGTATTTGTTCTTAAGTTGACTGTATTTGTGTAATAAATCAGTGGCGACGCCTGGATTCAGAATTAAGATATCTAGACAAATTACATTTTTTTACACAATTTACCCAACTTAAAATGCTTTAATTCTCGTCAGTAAGAAACACAACTTATTTTTTTTTAATTAAATAAGATAAAGATCGCCAATCGGTAACGTTAAATGCTCATAATTATAACGATAGCCTCTTTTTTTTTCGCTTATTACATAGCGTTCGTGACGATTCGCGATTAGTTATGATCACCCTACTTTCCAGTAAAGACGTGTACTTTTTGTTTAAATTTATTGTTTTTTTAATTATTTAGTTTATATTTATCATAAAAAGGTCATCAAATGAAGATATTATTAGTATTATTAATACTCTACTAAACAAAAATTAAAAATCAACTGCAGTGCACGTGGTAATTTCTGGTTTCGAACACGACTGAATTAGAAACGGCGGCCGAAATTTACGATAGTTGAACGATTATATTGTTTGATCGTGCCGCCATTCCAACGAACGTCTCTGAACGCGACCGAATGGGAGGCGAACGATTCGCTCGCGTTCGGCAAACTGTTCATACTACCGTGTTCGGAAAAAATTCGCTCGTGTTCGGACTGCGACGTAAACGCACCTTAAGACGTCGTCGAGCATTTCGGTTGTTTTCAACAGCTTCTCGCGTTCGTGGCATCGTTTTTTTTTTTTCATTCTTTCTTCCGCGCGTTCGATTTTCCCGCGTTCTCGTCGAAAGTCGGCCATTTTCGGCCGGAAACAACACGAAAAACCACAAACGGCCGGTTCGTCCGGACACTATAAGTCTACGAACGTGTCACGACCGCACGAGACTCGGCCATTTCTCCGGCGGTGACCACAGAATTCAATCGCACCCGGCGTGATCCGGTGGCTTTCGACACGAACACGACCGTGCGACAACGGTTGACGTGTGGGAAAACAAGCGAATCGAAAAGTCAGAGCGTGGTCTCGGCTTATAGGATCGACTCGGGTATTATCGGGGGGGGGGGAGCTATAACGAAAAATGGCCATAACTTTGTACACAGCTATAGCGTTTTCTAGGCTTGACGAGTTTTCGGGAGGGCTAAACTTCGTATCTCTCCTTTTACACCCCTTTTACACCAATGAGCCTCGATGATGGAATCAATGATCTAGTGTCTCTCAGATTCTTTTTTTTAATCTTGAACGGATGCACGAGATTTATACGATTTAGTTTGCAACAGATACAAATAAAATATTATTTCTTGTGTATTCATTTTTGAAAGCAAGCCGTCCCCGAAAAAGTAACATATTTTGATTTCGTCCGTGCTGTCACGTTACACGATCAAATTTTGTCAATACTTTCATTTATCATACTACATTTAACCTCGTAAATAATTGTGAATAGTCAATTTTACCGATTTCGTATTCAAATTTATCATTGCACCTCTCATATTATGTAAAACTTAAACTAACATTATTTTCTCCCGTCTTTTTGACGAATTTCTAACTACGCCTGGCTAACTATTCCCGATAACACGTTTGACTATAACACAACGTGTTTTCAAAAAAGTTATTTACTGTGTCGGTTTTAAGCTACGTCACGTCTCAATGCGCCGAAGTGTGTTGATTAATAGTTTACAACTTGTACGTATGGAGCCTCAAAGGTATTTAAATTCAAAGACTTCAATAAACATCCAACTTCGACGACAGGTAGTTAAATTTTAATTAAATTTAAATCATTAATTACAACATTATGTCATTTTGATTGCCAGCCTAGAGTGAAAGGAAATATTTAACATTTCAATTCGTCAAAACAATAGGTATTCGTTTAAAGAACAATAGAAACTAATGTAGTAAAGACTGGGGTTGTTTTAGACGGATTGATGAATAGACAGTGTTTTTTAATTGTATTTCGTCTAGTCATCAAATTATGATTTTAATTATACTTTAAACAGTGAACATAATAATCGTATGTCAAAATACGTTTAAACGTGCAAAAATCAAATATATTCGATGAAAGGTTAGGTTATTATTACATGTCATAATGTATTCTATGAAAACGTTTTAAATTTAAAATCACTTTTTACATACTAATTTCATTTATTTAAAAAGTGGTTTGTTATGGGTTAACATCAATCGTCTAAAACATGTTTATGATTATGATCAGCGTTTATAAACGCCAAGTCGATTCTTCTTGATTTAAGAATAAGTCTTATACCAATGAAAAGTCACATGTTATATGTTATGAAAACCTAATTAAAATGATAATCCAAAGTTATTTGCTAAAAATTTAATTTGTTTTCAATTGAATGTAGATTTATAATTATGGTACTACAGCTGAAACTTTTAATGAGCACAAATGAATTACAGTTTAGACATATGGGAATGAAATATTTTATTCCTCTTAGATCATTATATAATATCGTCTTTAAAAATAAATGTAGATTCGTGACCGTACGAATGTACGTGAATGTAGAACGTTTGTCTATTGATAAATTATCACAACGTCCCACCGGCTGCTTTTGACGTTTTATGAATGCTGACATATAAGATTTAAACTCTGAATGAGCATTTAGTGAATTATTATTATTTTATAAAACCGTTATAGACTAGAGAATAAATAAAATAAATAATAAAATAATAAAATCTTAATAGAATAATAAAATCTTGAGCAAGTACAAAACTACGATGAATTGATTATTTTAATTAAAACAAATATTCAAAAATACGACGGCAATTAAAATTCCTCAATAAGTATTGGTTTCATTTTTTGTCAATAATAAATAATACATTTTTTTTGTTTTTAATTGAGAGGTATCAACACACTAGTAATCCGAAAGTTATAATTAACACAAAATACCATTTATTCAGTATAAATATCAATATCAACATTTCTAAAGTGTCTTTGGAAATATCAATAATTATTTTTTAAATGAAATATTTATCAATTTTTTCTTCATTAAAACAAATGTAACTGTAGTATAGTAATAAAATATTTATTAATTTATTTATATGTGTCCAACACAGCTTTCTATTGTGTTCTAAGAAAATATTAGTACTGTGAAACTAAAATCATTATCCCAAAACGCGATTGTCACCGTTATAAAGTTTGAAAAACCATTTTTTTTTTTTTTAAATGACCTGGCCATTTATTCTCTGTTTGAGCTCTTCAATCACAATTTTATCACCTTTTCAGTATTCAGAACATGTTTGCACTGTCAAAACCCATTTGGAAATTGTTTTTTAATCTAAAAATGGTCCTTAGAGAATATTAAGATTTAAGTTTCACTTATAAAGTTCTGCCACAAAAGTTTATAATGGTCTATTTACTTTGTTCTCGGTTTTACCACGCCTTATTCGGAAAATGATTATAATTACTCTCTGAAACCCTATTAAATAAAAGATAATAAAATTATTATGTATTGCTTTTGATTTGGCGACGGCAAAATAATGTTTACATTCCTATTAATTAGGAACGAAAATATTAGCACGTTCGTAACTTACTTTTTGATACTTGACGGAGAATCGTTTGACTTGAATGACTTGACGAATAATATTTACACAAAAGAAATCACAACTATAAAAAAAAACACTGTCGTCAAGCACTAATGCACTCGAATGAAAAATTAAAAAAAAAAAAATAAATAAAAATAATGTTTGGTACGATCAACATTCAGAAGTCGGACTCTACCCTAGTCGGTATTGTATTATTACCATTATTACTATTATTATTATAAACTCGAAAGCAATAACACATCAGTTATATTGTCATTATAGAAAACCCATTCTCGTGGATCTCGGTTCACACAAATACGGCGGACAATGATTTGTTAAAAGCAAAAAACAAGTACGTGTCTTGTCTTGTGTAACATCCACGATTTTCCTCGGATTTTTTTCAAAACAATCGGGTGGGTAAAATAAAAATCTGATTTTATTCAAGTAGCGCGTTTCGTCTTCGATTTATGAATAGTATGGGTTCATGCAACTTTAAATTAGAACCACTGTTAAAAAAAAAAAAAAAAAAAAAAAAAATGAAACATGTTATGCGATAAAAAAAAAAATTGTCTTAGCTCGCGATTTTGAACGCAATTTAAGAGGGAATAACGACAACATTTGGTACAGTATAATATATTATGCATTCTCTCTCTCTCTCTCTCTCTCTCTCTCGGACAATAACTATGGGACTTTATGTCTGTTCAAGACGGAAAAATATAATGATTGAAATACGTTTTTAATATACTGTCGCAACTTACAAACTCGCAAATCACAGCTGTACAGCGAAATCGACGTAATGAATGTCCCGGTCGGTCAGCGTGGAATAAGACGCAGCGATTCGTTATGTTAATTTCGAATGCGGAATTCTATGTCGTTGTGACCGTATTAAAATGAAACGCATCGTACGATTTAATACCAACAGTGATGACGGAAACATCATAAACGAAGATTTAAACCCAAATAACGGTTCAACACTAGTCGTTAAAATATTGAACTTTTCTTTAGATGATTGTTAAGTTAAAACAATAAACATTACAAAAATTTCGTTTCGGACTAGCTACAGTAATGTAACGACAACATACTACGCAGCGTAACAATTGAATTTCGGAATATACATTTTGTCTTCGTCTCTTCAAAATACTAATTATTTTTTTCGTAATTAATTAATAAATTCGGTTATTTTGAAGTGAAATATCGTAAAGACAATGGATTTTTTTTTTTTTTTTTGAAGGATCAACAATCATTTTATTTTTTCGATTCAAACATTTTTTTCAAAGTTCTGTTATACTTGAAACGATGAAATAAATTAATATTGGCTGTTTTTATTATTTTTTTTTTTTCGAAAACAACGAGAACGAGATTTTTTTTTTTGCTTAGGGTGACCGATAGTATCAAATATAATATACAGACGACATTCGATTTCCACGAACAAGAGAGACTCGACAGTACAGCGTTAAACATTGTTTTGAAATGGAGCACATAAACACTACTTTGAAAGTCAACATGATGATTCGCAACATCGATATCACCACCGCAGACACTCGACAGACCGAGATTAATTCCTTTTCAGGTGAATCTTGTCGTTATGGCACCCTGCAATATGATCTACAAACACTCAGTGAAATAAAAACGACGGTGGGCTCATAACATAATCGATAACGGTATTGCGCACTGCCGAAAATAAAACAATAAAGCACTACGATACGACAACGAGAATCTATATGTTCGTTCGATCCTCCTATAGGTCGTTATCACGCGATAAGGACGGAAAATATGCCGTTCCAATCATGGGCGACGTGTGTGGCGCACGAGACGCAGACGAGATCTGAATGACGAGCGTGACTTACGTCGCCTTCTTGCACGAGCCACAAACAATGATTTTTTTGTCGTCATGTCTCGTTACGGAGTCTAATTATAGTAATTAGTAACGAATACACGACCGTCACGACACCACTGTTCGTTTGTTTTGACCATGTATGCGCGTCGTTTAATAATAATAATAATAATATTATAATATTGAACGATATTATTAAATTTTAACTAAACGAATATTTAATGGGCATTAAATATTAATTTTACCTTAGATAATTAATTGGGTACATTATTATTATTAACTACGTCATATATAATTGTGTAATGAGAGCAAGCGGTTACTTTACATTATGTTTTCATATTATAAACTTTAGCGCCCAATCAATGCGACGAGTAAAATAAAAACATTTCAATTTAAATTGGTTTTTTTTTTTTTTTATTGTCCAATATGTGTTATTTTGTCATGGACTTTTGATGTTGACGCACCATCGTAATAACTCATACGTAAAAAAAAAACCGTATCATAACGTTGAAACATCACGAAAACGCAATATAAGTGATCGATGGGAAAACGGCTGGAAAATAGAAAACCCAGATAACCGAAAACTGGCGATTAACCCAACTATCGAACAACTGGGATTTGATCTCAAAAGAAATACCTGGGTGACTCTAAACCGTATCAGGACTGGCCGTGATAGAAGTGGTCACGTGATGTATAAATGGGGACTGCGTGACACTGAAACGTGCGACTGTGGCTACGAATCCCAGACGATCGATCAAATCACCACTAAATGTCCGATTCGTGCATTCAAAGGCACCACGGAAGATAATATTCACTTGGTGAAGGACAAAGCGGTGGAACGGACGAAGAACCTAGATTTGAACCTACAGCATGACCCCGACATATTTTATCCTACGGGGAACTCATTGTCTATTTTATGTTAATAATGTATTTGTATTTAATTAACGTGTTTGCTTTTTTCTGAGTTTTATCATTGTTTACCATCATTTAACATTATACGTGTTACGGTTTTTTTTTATGTTTATTTTAATTGTTTCTGATGTCGCTCATAGACGCCATACGAAATAATAATAAAATCACGACGCGTCGTGCAAAGAGACGGTATGACGTGACACGCATACGAACCAAACAACTTAACCTAAAAAAAAAAAATACTTTTCGTTTCTTGTGATTAAACGTTTTGTAATTATTGTGTGACATTTCAAAACAAATCAGACCAAACCCTCGAAAAAATTTTAAAAAAAATTGAAGATGACAGTACTTATTTTGTTCTGGCATTGACACACAAACAATAATTACGTTCAACGCAAATAAAGACTGTAAGTTGATCAATGATTAATAGATGGTTTAAAGTCACACATATACGACATGATACACGCTGAAAAGTATTTCTTAGACTTCTCGGTGGATTCAAAATAATAATAATAATCATAATAATATTCATAAAAAGGTTGAACAAGTAGTCAACACTTTAATTGCCCACCCTGCGTCAATACGCAATCTCGTGAGTTCAGCTGTTTTGGTCTCGTGCCATTGAAATTACGGTACAGATGGTCTACGGAATCCGGAATCCGTTCACGATCGGTTCTCCCCGTTGTTTCACACGAACCAAATCGTTTCGTAAAACGAGAGCACGAGAGCGCCATAATCGCGGACCCAGCACCGGAAAAACTCGTCGGCCGATATCCAAACGTACGTAAGACGAAACTTACGTCGTGTGCGTGCGTATTAAACGCCTTTGGACAGTGTCAATTTTTCGCCTACTAGCGCGGCGGGCTGAAAAATAGTTTTATTGATTTCGTCCACGGCCCGAAAACTATTGTTTTCCGATCGGCGGACGGACAATGGTCACTTTCCGTCTAGAATCGAAAATTAAACTTTCAGTGCACGCGTGGAAACGAACACATGTGCTCCGATGCCGACCCAAAGACGATACCGTAGAGCGTACATGTCTTGATTTTGATTTTCGTAAAACCGCGAGTGGGTAATGCAACGAATTTAAACTGTCATACACACACACACACACACACACACACACACACACACACACACACACACACACACACACACACGGTGACGTGGAATCGAAATAAACACGTATTAATCCATCGATCATGCCACGTGTGGGCACAGTGTGTAATATTCCGGTTCGTCAGCCCGCGCGCGCCATATCGTACCACAGGTAATGTTTAATGTGATTTCGCTTCAAAAGAAAAAGGCGCACTGTTATTCACGACCGCACGCGCGCGAGAGTGAAAATATGAAACGCAAACACACGACCGCGATTCGTATTCCACGGACTGATTGATACGCGGTTCGAGTTCAAAAGTTTACGAAATATAATGAAGCCCCCCCCCCAAGCGCGCGTTTTCCTTTTGCCTCGGTTTCGTTCTCGTGCGCTCACGTATTCTACGGGGTACGATACCGTGAAATTTATATTAGAAACAAACGAGTGAAAAAAAAAAAAAAAACAAGTTTATTCGCTCTTTTATGAAATCGCAACGGTCTCGTATCCCGGGCACGCCGGTACCGAGTGTATAAATTTATATAAATATAAATCAAGACACGTGCGCGTGTGTGTGCGCACTGTAATCCACCCACGCGCCGTGCTTACTGTAACCAGTGATTACTGCCTGCCGCGTTTAACTTTTATTGCCGTTCTTCGTTTAAAAAGCGGCCGGCATAAAATGTAATAATTATTTTTTTGTTTTTTTTTTTTTTTTAAATAAGTAATAGTATACGTATATATATATATATATATATATATATATATATATATATATTTAAATTACGACGTACACGACGAACACGTCAAACGGACGAACCGGCACACCATCGGTTAATCTCGGCGTACAATAATAATAATAATAATAACGAGTGTTATTATTTTTCAAATCTTTTTCTCTTTTTCAACGTGCGTTGAATCTTTCTCGCGTCCAGTGATATACACACTTTAAATTTGTATTGCGTTCTTCGTTTCAAAGCGGCCGACATAAAATGTAATAATTATTCATTCGTGTTTTTTAAATAAGTTAATATGTATATTTTATATACAGTGAAACCTCTGAATACCGGAAACTCTCGGTCGCAGAAATATCGTCCATTATTTAGATGTGTCCGCTATTCAGAGGGAAAAATAAAAAGGGGCGAACATGTCTCCGTCCCATAAAAACGTCCGCTATTTGGAGGTATCCGTAAAGGGAGGTTTCACTGTATGTGTATATAAATATTTAAATCATGACGTACACGACGAACACGTCAAACGAACGAATCGGCACATCATCGGTTATTATCAAGGTTCAAACGGAAAAAAAATTATTAATCAACGTGTGTGTGTGTGTGTGTGAGTGCAAAATTTACCATAACCAATATTGACACCAGTGTAGTTAAAGTACACGAAAATAAATAATTATAAGTCTTCGTCGGTTTTAAAACGTTTAAAAATATTTGTAAGAAAGTAGAAAGCGCGAGAAACGTAATCAAGTAATGTGGTTTCGTTATGTGCGTGTGTAATGGGTTCAATGCAAACACGTAATATTTGTTAAATTAAAAAAAAAAAACAATTCGTGTGGTAGGAGAAAACAGACGACCGATAATTTTCAAAAAACGTAAGAGCCGAGTCAGCAATTAACCTAATTGTTTAAAGCTAAAACTCACTGAACGATTATTATCGCTGTACAACAATAATTATCGATTCCACCGAACTCGCCGATGCGAACGGTCAGGGCAATACTGAGGTACTTTTGATGCGTCTTCGTTAATTTTGTCGACCCACCCGCGAATCGCCATAATAAACACAATACGGTTTCCGAATCTCAACCAGTCGGAGTGTTTACGCTCGACGTCGGCAATCTGTTCGGACCGCTGCTTGGATCCGGGGCTTTCCTTTGCAGGTGTCCTACGCGTGACGTCTGTCCGTCTGCGACCCGCCGTCGTTCCCGGCGATACGGTGTTTTCAACAGGTACGGGGGAAAGGACTGAGCCCTCGACAACGGTTCGAACGGCCGGCGGTCGAACGAAACGGGCGCGAATCATTCGTGACTACGCGAAAATTCAGACGTTGCTCACGCGGATCGGTAAACAAGTACGTATTCAAGTATGAATATGCAATATCCTTGGGAAATTTTTCGCTTGGCTCGGGGCGACCTCCCGAAAACGATCAGATTTTTTTTACGTGACGAAACCGCGCTTTTTATGAGATGTAAACACATATGTATATATATATATATATATATATATATATATATATATATATATATATATATATATATATATATATATTCGGACGTTCGGTCTGTTCTCGAATACAATTTACCAGCTCGTTAAAATATGTTTTTTTGAACACTGCGTTGCATACAAAATTCGACTTCCGGTCCGGTGGTTATGTGTGTGTGTGTGTGTGTGTGTGTGTGTGTGTGTGTTTGACGAACATCGCTTGTTAAAAAAAATAAATAAATAAAAAATAAAAACAGATAGATAAAAATAACAAACCCTTACGTCTGGTGTTTGCAGCCGTGTTTTTAATTTTCACGTTTCCACTTATCTCTGCGTGAAAATAACGACGAAGGAAAAAGTGAGGTAAAAGAGCGAGTTTCCGAAATGTTTAATTATTTTAAAACGATAACGTCAATTAACTGCAACACAGATACGTGGCCCGTATCGACAATAATTCATTTACATAATATGAAGTAAGTTCGATAATGATGATTCGATCGATTACAAAAAAAAAACGTACAACATCATTCATCGCTGGAAACGAAAATTGTTGTTTCACAAATCTTTAATGAACACCATGTTAGTTTATATGAATATAACGGCATCATAGCGTTACCTTCTACATATTTTTGCAAATTCACTTTTCGTTTTGCAAAATATGATTGTTCATCTCTTTGTGGTAACTTTATTTTCCGAAAACTCAGTTCGGGAATAAGTATTTCCTTTTTAAAATTAAAAATAGATGATAGGGATTAGTAATTATCACGGTAGCTAATTTGTATATGTGACATCACGTCAGTTTTTTGGTGTTCCCGGAAAATGTCCGAAATGCAATTACGCGGTATTTCCCTCAGGATAACGAGTTTCAAATAATTTCCGCATGCACTTGAGATGAAAACATTCTGCAAAACCACGTATGACGATTCATGTTTACAGGAAACCAGGAAAAAAATAGAAGAACCAATTATTTTCCTACACTGAATATATTAATATATCAAGCGTCAATGTTCTTAAGTGTATTCGAATATAAAACTGTCCTGGAAAAAACTGCATGAAAATAATTTTGTCGAAAAGGTTCGGTGCGTATAATATAATATAGGATCATTGATTTCCTGTTTCTGTATTATTTTAGTAAAAATATCGAAGAATTATTATGTTTTTCCGTCGTTACCTTTACGTTACTCAAAGACATATTTTGCCGTTTTTCGCGAATTCTTCGAACGATCAGACGACGGGAATACGAGTGCGTTAAAAAAATATTTGCGAGTTTTTTTTTTTGTTTTATCATATTCGTTTGACGAAAATAGTGGCCACGCACACGCGATATGCTCGAAAAGCCACCGTGGTGACGTTAAAATTATAAAACCGTGTGCCGACCCGTGTCGTGGGTATACATCGCATTCGAAAACGATTTTGTCGCTCTGCCGGAACACCGTGACGGCAATATCACCTCGCAACATCAAAACAACCCAAAGTTAATCAGCGATTTCGTAACGCGTCATTTGCATATCAAAAAGCTCCGCGGTCCGCACTCGCAGACTTTACGGTGACGTTTTAAACCGTTTGTCCCGCATCGCAGGCCCGTGAGTCTAGTTATTATGTAGAGTTTTGACGGTGAAATTAATCCCTTTTTTTTTATTCCCTCCCCGCCGACACGACGATACTTGAGCTAATTTTCATCAAACGATTGATACTCTTGTTTTGCATAATAAAAGTATTTTTTTTTTTTCGGAAATTTTTGTAAACCGATGTTTGTAGGACGCAAAATACCGCACTACAGACGCGGCAAAGGACTTGTAACAAAAAAAAAATAAATAAAAAATAAAACCACTCAGTATGCAAACGCAAAAATATGCACTTGAAAACCGAAAAATAAGCTAGAAATGAAATCCGTATGTTTGTTACGAATAAATTAAGTGAATTTCATTACCGTCATACGAATTAATTAAAAGATTTTATGAAATAAACGAATCGTTTACCTGAAGTAAGTTCACACGATACGACGGAATGAAAATCGTCTTCCAGATAAATCTAAAAAAAAATGATGTAGACAATCTGTTTGGACGGTCTATAATTCGTGTTATTTTCAAAAGTTAAAAAGAATAATCTTGAATAAAAAAAAACAAAAAAAAAAAATACTCAAAATATGCGTTTATATGGTTTTCCTTTCCAAGAGTCGTACATTTATACTGCACTGATATTTTTGCGATTATCTTTAGCAAAACATATCATTCGAAATATGCTACACCGTAAATCGTCTAACTCTAGATACGGTAGTGGTGAAACGTCATACTCTGGCACATACGTGCGTGAGTGTGTGAAGATCAATCACATCAGCCGTCTGCGAACACGCGATCGACGGCGATAATGACAGTTATACGAACGTATAACGTACGTCGAATACGTCATCGGTGTGTGTGTGTGTGTGTGTGTGTGTGTGTGTGTGTGTGTGTGTGTGTGTGTGTGTGTGTGTGTGTGTGTGTGTGTGTGTGTGTGTACGGCACGTCGCGGCCAATGAGAAGACAGAGAAAAGAAGAGAGAAAAAAAAGGGAAAAGAATCCTTTTGAAACGCCGTGCTAAGCCCGGGTGATTTATTCGATGGAACTGCGAGAAATTCGATAAACTGTCGAGAAATCGCCGTGGACGAGGGCGGCGAAAACCGGATGTCGTTGGAGGTCTAACCGGGGACTCGCGAACTACTGACCGCGGCTCGACGGCACTCGAGACCGGACATATTTTGTTTATCGGATCGCGGTCGATACTTGTCTGAAAATAGGTTTTGAAGTCACCGGGGAGGGGTGAAATTCGGTCGTCTTTGTTATCTGGTCAAAGACACGACCGCGGTGCAGATCGAACGGCCGAGAATACGGTGTAAAACTACTCCGAGGCGTTTTCGACGGTACTGCCGAGCGGACGTCACACGTCCAGGCACAGTGAGTGCCAGCTCAGTGCGTGGGCGAACGTGAACCGCGACCGTGTTTTTCGTCGCCAACTCGGTCCGGAAATATAGCAGGTAATAAAAAAGGTCGACGGTGGACTCGGGCCGATGATAACGTTTTCGTTGATAAAGTATCGTGAACTCGGCCCGGTGCAAACGGACCGTTTTGATTGCACAGCTCAGAAAGTAAAAAAAAAAAAAAAAAAAAAAAAAAAAAAACAATTTTGTTAGAAATCACGCTTCGAAAGCATAAAAACGGCGAAACGCCAACCAGTGCATACGTAAAACTCGAGGCATTACTCGGAAACGTAAAAAAGTGTACTAAAACTATATACACGCATGTGGATTTCGAAACGAATTTTCTTTCGTCTTATCAAAACGAAAATGCAAAACACGTGATAATTTTTGGACGGCGATAATTATCGCCGCGCCTTCTGGGCACGGTAAAGAGTCCGTGAAAATATTGAAAGTAAATTTTTATTTTTATTCGTTTTTTTTTTTTACTCACGCCGAATTTATTCATCATTTATAGCGACCTTTAAAATTTTGAGTTCCCGTTAACGATCGGACCTATTTTTCCGACAAACGAATGTCTGCTTAAGAATAATCGCTTAGTTAACAATCGCGTGTGGTATCGACGACGACCGGTCGTAATTATTATAACGATCGTAACTACAGACTACGGTCGCTGTTGTGATTAAACTAAAACAAAAACAAACAATCTTCCTAGGAGTTATAATTGATTGATTAACCTTTAAAACAAGGGCTCGACTGGCGCATGTCCACCGTACCGACCACCACGTTGCACTGCAATTTTATTTTATTTAATAATATGCGACCATTCGTCGTTCGCGCATCTCTGAACGCATCGTCTATTGTCATTTGCTAAGGATTTTTTTTAAAAATTTTTTTACTTCCATCACGCACCGTTAGATTTCGCATAGTTTTCGCGTCATCCGTTTACCCAACGATAAATAATTATCGTTTTACGTCACTGACGCTTCATCGTGTGTATCAATAGGACTTTGTCATAATCGAGCAAATGTTACTCCTAATGATCGATCACCTTACTCTGTCGTAATGTTCAAATATTCCGTAGTTTTATCCGTTTTGAATATATCATACGTCATATGTTGTATAAATAAATGTACAGAATGCCAGCCAAAGTGTACGGCGGCGGTTAGGACTTGTAACAACTGATACATAGATCACCTTTGTGAAAAAAAAAACTCTATGGAAAGTGTTTTTTTTTTTTTAATCAGAAAGTACGCGTAACTGAATACAAATGAATATAAATAAATTCTATCATTAACATTTAGATAACAACGTATTTCATAAATTATTAAGACAGATATTGAAAATTATTTGTACGTAACGTTAACCTTTCAATATTTCACTGGTTAATTTTTCGACGCTCAAACGACGTTAAAGTGTTTGTATCATAGACACGCATGCGATGTAAGAACGACGAATTATTATAATGTACGCTATTAAAATGACACTCATAAAGTATTCATGTAAACATGTTTTCGTTATTCTCCTCATAACTGCCGTCTAAGAGAATCGACGAATCCGACGATTGGTTAATATTATAATATTATGTTATCAGAGTATATCGATTTGCTGTTTTGGCTTTATGAAGTGATATAACCACTTTTTGAGTCGTACTTTTTGAACTAGACGTTTGTTTGGAAAAATCTACATCGTATATTATAATATATTCTTACTAGGCCACGACGAATTTAAAATTCAACTCGTAATTCGTACTATCACAACGCTTTAAATAAGTGATTTTCGAATTTTTTTTGAAAATGTATCGAGAAATTCGCCGAAAAAAACAACTGAGAACGGTAAACAAACGTTAGCGACTTACGAAATCTCGATCAAGCTCGGATGAATAAAAATCTACTCGAAGCTGTTTTTCGAATTCAAAGATTTACGAGTCCAGTGGCTATAATACATGGTATATTATGTGTATATTTATTTTAAAACCACTGACCGCATTGTTCCAACTTTATGAATCGAGGCCAAACAACTGCTTTCGAGAGCGCTTTCAATACAATTACTTGTTTTGTAACAACTAAACATATCATCTAATTTATCAAAATTCTGACTGTCGAAAGAAAACATTTGTGGCAGAAAGAAATCGATCTACAAAAAAAAAAAAAAACGTTCATAATATTGTAAAATTAATTGGTATAGAATGCTGTACTCTGTTTCGAGTCGCGGTCGAGTTCTTATATTAATGTCGGTTCATTACTTTGTACTGCAATATGATGATACTAGAAATAATGACCTCGATTCTAAAGGATTAAAGTAAATACCATTAATAGCGCACGGTTTTCCGGATATCATTATTGGATATCTTTGTCGAAACTTTCAACGAACTGCTAGTAGTTTATATGAATATAATGATCAAATATCATCATTAGAAGAGTTTTGTTCTAAAACAAACCTTTTCGAATCAAGGCTCAACCAAAACAGACGTGACGGTTTTATAAGTGAAACCACCGGTAGTAAAACCACCACCCTGTTCTACTCGTACAGACGTACTTGCTGCTATCTTGTTAGACGACACAAAATTCGTGAAAAATACAACGAAAAAAACAGGAAAAAACAACACGAATCATTAACCGATTTATATGTTATCCGACAATAATTACCGTTATCTATTTGACCTGTTGAAAAACGCCTTTTCATAACTAACGACAGGAAATAGTGACTGAAAACGAGGACGATATCTTGGGTTTTGCACGACCGATTTAATGTTGCGTTCCGCCTTCATCTTCGATTTCATGTAGGTAGCAAAGTCGAGGTTTTCTCAAATATCACGTCATGTATTTCAAATTACAAAGTCAACCTAATAGCTTGATATAATATGCGCGCGTGTCACTTAATGATATGCACGTGCATGGTTTTCAAACGTATATTTGACTGCAACTGTTCATCTCGAAAGCGTAATCGCTCGTATTTAATTTAAGCGATACACGAAACTCGAACGTAACCTCGTACTTTGAAGTGCCTCGTACTCTGCGTGATTATTATTATTAATTTATAAATTTAGAATGTATTTCGGTGCATTTAATGTGTACACGAAAACAGTTATATTCTAAAAACAGTGATATATATATTCAAAATATATGTACTATGTTGGTCGTAATGTGAAATGCCGTAATCTAAAAACTTTTAAGCGCTTCGCAGACAGAACTCTCAAGGTTTCAATTTTCAACATTTCCCAAATTGTTTTATTTTTTATTTTTTATTTTTTTTATTATTATTTATTTTTTTTTTTTTTTTGTAATAATAATATTATTTATAGGGAGTTATAATCTCCAGATTTTAATTTGACCCCTCGGTTATACTATGAAATCGCATTAAAAATATTATGCCTTTTTTTTTTTCATTAATTTCAACTGTATTTAAAACTGTAATTCATTAAAATAAAATGAAATTTTGAAATAATAATATCTTATAAAAATGATATGTTCTTAAGACGGTAGAAAATAACTACAGAGGCAACTACACTTGAGGCGTTAGAATTTTTCCCGTAAAACAGTAAGTTATCGTGTTTCTTTTTTATAGTGAACAAATTCATAGAGAAATTATTTAAAAGTACTTTTGAGTTTTCAACAAATCAAATTTATTTAATTAACAAAACAGAAAAAAAATAAAAAAAATAAGTTTGGTCGATATAAAAATAATTTAAACTCCTAACCACGAGTTATTTAATTATCGACCAGACACACCGAACACCAGTAAGTTAATCGACCGAATATTAATCACGTGAACATCATAATATTATCACACGGCGACTTTTCTTGCATAAACGTCCATTTGTCGTTGTGATATCCACCCCGCCGGGTGTAATTCAACTTCTGAATCGTGTTCTTAGGGACTTCTGTGTGCGTACGCGCGCACGACGTAATATATTTTACTTGTTTGATCCCGCGGACTGCGATAGTGAATTATTCCGGTCAGGTTTTGAATGCCATTGTTGTTTTCGTATTTATTTCTGTTTTAAAGTTCGCGAAATCGTATACGTGTGTGGAATACGTACGTATACCTCCGCGAATGATATTTCACACGTGATCTTCGAGTGCGCAATCAATTAGCGTACGGACGATAATCTAGACGCGAAATCTTTCGGATCCGTCGCACGAGACTTTTTATCAATCGGACCTGATCGGCACCGGTACCCGGTCACCCACTCACCAACCCCCTCGGCGTTTTTTTTCCGTAAATTTACTAGCTGTATGCATATTACATGATATTATAATGTGAAACGGATCGCACGTATGATTTTTTCCATATGACCGCCCTCTGTTGAAAACACGTGGCGTACGACACTGTGCCCACTCGCGTGACGGACACGACGTACGCGTGTAAAACGTGCACGCAAATTCTTCGGATACTCGCCCCAACATAAATCTCGGCGCATACGAATCGCGTCCCTAAATGATATTTTGTCCGAGTTGCGTCCGCGGTTTTATCACGACACATCCGAGTTGCTTCCGCGGTTTTCTCGGGGTATACTATATTCTCGGGCCGTGAGTTTTTCAGTAACTGAGAATATCGTTGGGTGATAAACTCGTAGATAATCTCAATTATCGATATCTTGTCTGTGAACCCCACCTTACAATTTATTGTTGGAAATTAATTTTGTTCGTGTTACCGTTATTAGTAAAGAGCGGATTTTAAGGTTCTTAAAACCTTAAAATATGATGCTAATATGCTTCAAAAAAACCTTAAAATATTCTCTAAATATTCCTTAAATTTTTAAATATGCAAATATGATTTTTTTCTAAAATAGTTCAATAATAACAATAAATAGCTGTTAAGCGCCATTCTTTTCGTAACAGATAAATTATTGCATAAATAAAAATGTTAAACAGGAGATACATAACTATATAAATGTGATAAAATATATTTAAAAATACATAATAGTTCAGTAAAAATAATAAATAACTTTGCAACATTCCTTTAGTAACAGGAAATTATTGAACAATAAAAATGTAAATCAGTTGATACAGAGCTGTATAAATATAATAAAATCTTAATATTAAAAAATTAAAAACATAATAGTTTAATAAAAAATAATAGATAACTTTACATCATTCCTCAGGAACATAACTAATTCGATTACAAACAAGTAGATATTTGAATGCTTTTGAATTTTTATCACTTTTTGATCAAATTTTTTTTTTCTAGCAAAAACTATTGCTGGAAAAAAATCAGATTTCGAGAAATTAACAAAATATACGAATTTTTACTGACAATAATAGAATATATTCTAAAATATGAAAAATAGGCGAAATATTCTCTAATGTCCAAAATATTCTTTAATATGCAAAATTAATTTTTTTCTTAAAATAAGACTCGATGAAAATATATCGTTGTTCGTTGATTTCAACTACAGTTGTTGAACTAATTAGGAACTCAACGACGAAACGCGTGATCGCACACGATCGGTTCTAACCTTTTCGCGAAAATTCACAGGATATCATAAAAAAAAAATTACTTTGTACAATTAGAAATACAGATCTGTGAAATTTCATGACAAAAAATGGCTTTGAATCCGCGAATCGTAACTGCGAGCCGTCATGATCACCAAGCCGATATCGATCACCGTCACCAATTCTGTACAGAGTGGCTTTCGTGGCGGATAATACTAAAAAAAAACTTTATCACAACGTAATTAAAAGAAAAACAAAATAAAAACGGTAACGCAGATAAAAACCTTGATCGCTGCCAGCTGGAACCGTTTCAACGGAATCGAAATCGCTCAAAACGTGACACGAGTTCATACAGGGATCAACCCTCGCCGTCCCTGTGCCCAGGTCAAATCACGCCTCCAAGGCTCGGTTTAGGTTTAAAGATACACTCGTCGCTATTATATAACTTTTCGGGGACATTTTTACCGCTATGGCCCTGAGGGGTGATATTTTACCCGTGCCGCGGTGAGATTTGAATGTGACGTTCGAATAGTTATTGTTCGAGTGTGGCGGCTTTTAACTAACACTATTCTTCCAAGCAACGGCTTGTATGATATTTCAGCGAAAAGATAAGCATTTTTTACGAATTTTCACTTCATCAAATACAAGCCACGATGTTGTTTTTTTTATTTTTATCGAATATAACGATATTAAGTTGAGTCGACGAAAACGCTTCTCTATTACGTGAATAATAATTTCCGAAATAAGTGCTATCTAAATCACGTATTGAGTATGTGCGCTGTAATAATTATAGTACCCATTAATTATAGAAATAATAATTGAAAAATGAATAATCATTGAAATACTTCAAATACCTGTTGCCCGGACAGAAATAAACGTGAAATATAAAGAAATAAAATTATTATAATAATGATTCGATAATTTGACTAAATTCAAGGTTTTACGTTACTCGCTACACAAAAAGTACTACATTAATATATCATTTACGTATCAAATTTAACATTCAAATTCACCGTGGTGCCTCATATTTTTCTGGGTAAAATGTGTACGTATATTTTTATTATTATTTTTTTTTTTTTTTTTGAAAATTCACTTTTAATAAATATTTCGTAATTATCTTATGTCGTTACGCATACTAATGTTGTTATATTTTTAAAACGTAGCGTATACGAAAGCTAGGGTTTCTTAATAAAAGAAAAGAACACTCGAGTACAAAGCATTTTAATTTGATAAAATGCTTGGGCTAGCACTGATGAAAAGTTGAGGTAATTATCAGGGATATTATTTACATTTTACACTCTACTTTTAATTTGTCCTTAATGTCTTCAATTTGTTTTACAATATCTATTTATTTTAATCAACTAAATTTCGCTCGGTGTAATATGTTAATGACGGTATCCCTGGATCCCAAGTGGTTATTCAAATTTTCACTTTGTATCATATTCTTTAATGTGATTAATTGTATAGACATTTTATGTATTGTATAATATTCAAATTTGTTTAAATATAGGTGTATTAAAAATCGATTGCTATACAAGTATAAATACATTTTAGTTAATGCAGCATAGATTAATTTCAAAAATATTTATAAAATATTCATAAAAATTACCCAAAATGTTCAATATTCGTATCGTATTTATCTTTTAATTGTATGCAATAAGTTATGACATTCAAGACAACGTTAATAATAAACGTATTATTGTTGAAGCGTGAAATATTTGGTATAGCGAACATCACAATTATTTTTAAATATGTCAAAACTGTTATATACCGACAAACTTAAAACTCAACGGTTTATGAAAATTACAAAACCTATTTGATTTAAATATCATTAATACCTGTTTTACTAATTTATTTTCAGTCAACAAACCATTGTACGTGTTTAGGTTATCAGTTGACGCATAACAAAACTCTGTTGAGTTTTTCGAAATTTTTCGAAGTGATAAACAATAAATACGGATAAACTTTAATCATAATTGTGAATTCTCGATCCTGATTTTATAAAGACGCTTATGAACGGATATTTGCATTCGATTCACATCGTTTAAATATAATCTAACGGGACAAGACTGGTTTGTAAAATGTACTAATAAATCGTTTATGTATTTTAACACCGTCGCGATAGTTTATCGAAATCACATTCAATGATGTTATGCCAATGACGTAGACATGTCTAATCGAGTGATTTATTTGAAGATCGGGGCATAACCGAGTCGGCAAGATATATATATATATATATATATATATATTAAGAATAAAACGTATTTCGAGAAAAACAGTTTTATCAACTTACTACATATTATTATGATACGATCATAAATTATTTCTCGAGTTTCGACGGGACTTGTAAAAGTGCAATAAAACTTCGTATTTAGAAACACGCATATTTAATGCATAACGTGTACACCAATGATATTACGCTGTAAGAGAAAGCACGTTCGTGAACAGTTTACACGTCAAAGCGACGATACAATAACAACACGGAGAAAATTAAATATCAACGTATCATTTCAAATGAACAGTAATGTTGTAACTTGAAAGTAATAAAAATAACAACGCGCCGACGAGAGCGTAATATTATTAACATTTTTGACGTACGAACAAACTTTCGTCGCAAAAAATAAAATAATAATAATAATAACTACAGTACGAATTTTATTACGACTATGATTATTATTACTATTATTATTTTCATTTTTTTTTTTTTTTTTTTTTTTTTATTAAAGAGTTTTATTTTCAGTCGGAAATTCTTTGGATTTTTATTTCGTATACGAAGAAAACAACATGCGTGTACACGACTTCATGACGGAAGACGTATGAAATTGAAGTACGTGAGAACGAGTTATTCATATCCGACGAACTGCGGAGTATTATTATTATTATTATTGACTCGAAACTCGCGAGCCGCGTTCTTCGACGAAAACGTCTGGGTCATTTTCAATAACACCCGATTGTTGTAAATAATAAGCGATACCGCCCGACGTACTCGGGTCGTTCGACTTTTTCTTCGTTTTATTTTTTCGAAATCGATCGAACCGAAATCCGCCTCCCGCCCGTACGCCCGTTTCGATCGTCGACGGACGTATGATCCCCGGCGATCAACGGCGTTTAGCGCACACCGTCGAATATCACCGCGATCGTTCATCACCATCCGCGCTCGGTAGGTCATACACCAAGGGTTTTCCAGCATTTTTACACTCACCGATATTATCGACCGATATAATCGGCGGTGGTGGGGAACGATGTCACCCGGTCACTGATTTTCGTACTCAAATCGTACGTGTAAACTGTTAAGTTACCTAACTCGAATGAGTATCCTTGTCAATTGATTAAAATGAATAACAATTAAAACAAAGGTTAAAACCACTTGCATTGTCGCGTCTTCGAAAAAAACGTAAATTGAATAAACCCTCGACGAGGAAGTATTGGGTTCATCCCATGTTAGAAGTTAAATACACCCCCAAAAACAAACCCTATGCTTAAAGGGGAGTAGCAAACATGTATCTCGTATATTATTTATAATCATAAGCGTAAATTTGAATTATTTGCTAAATAAAAAATTCGTATTATAATTATTATTATTAGATGATACGTGGAAGGTGCATTTTGTACAACTTTTAATAAATTACTGGAAGATGAAATAAAGTTTTTCAACTATTTTTGCATGAGTTTTGGAACATTCAATTGGACGAAATAGCACCTTTATCCCAAAGGGTTGGCCTTGATTCCACCAATTCAATTAATGTTGGAATATAGCACGAAAACTTCATTTCGATAATAATATGAATGAAAAAACGTTGAATAATTATATTTGTATCAATCACGGGATTATCTTTATCGTCGAAATAACGAAGAAATTAATGAAAATTGATAAAACTATTTCGGCCCAACGATATAATCGGTCACGTGTGAAAACCAAGCGTTCCGTATGACGTCTGACGAACACTCGTGCGCGTTCGCGACTCGTGTGGAGTGCTGTGAGCCCGGACAATGTCTCTCGTTTTGTTTCTAGTCTTTTTTTTTTTTGTTCAGCTCCTCAGATTAAACGTAACGTTTTACGAACGCCACGCCCGGCGGATAATAACACGAGTATGACGTACACACACACATGTGTATTGTGCGCATCGTGCGCATTGTGCGAGAACATTATACGACGCATAATAGAGCATAGACGCGAGCGTACCGCCGCGATAGTGGATTCCAGTTACACGGTTATTATTATATTCCAGTATTCGCGTAAACCGCGCACGGTTTTGTGTTTTGTAAAAATCATTACATCACGTGTAAAACGACGCCGGGGCGCTTTATGGATCGCAATGAATTAAAAAAAAAAAAACCAACGCAAAACGTCTCCGGATAAACGACCTCCTCCCCCGCTGCGCGCCGTCGGAAGAGTGTGCGGTCGGTAATGACGTTTGTTTGATCCAGATCGTGGATTCCGTCACCGAGCGTGCGTTTGATCTCCGTTCGTCGGCACGAGGGCGTATAACGAGATTTATTTCGAAACGCGTACCGTAGGAATTAAACCCGACCGTAATACGATTAATCGTCGCGTTTGAAAACGATTTCAAAACGTAACTCGACGACTGTTATCGTGAGCATAGTTGAAACGGCGTTTGTCGTCACGATATCCGTATACGTCGTTTTCTGTGTAATACAAACTAATTTTATGATAGACACGAATCCGGATCGTTGAGTTTGCGTTTAAACTGTAAGTTTATAACGATCCGATTCGTCCGAATCGAAATGTGAAATTAAAATATTTAAAATTGTCGTTTTATGTAATACCGAGATTCGTTCTTATAGTTGTGAATTATATTTTGCTATTGCGACTTTATACTTTTTTGTCGTGTCAACAAAGTGCAGGTGGCGCGACGGAAAACTTAAAAACAAACGGCCGACCGCCTATGTATTCACCGAAATATTGGCCGAAATCACTCACGTAACACCTGTGTTATTTTTTAATATTGAATAACAGTCATTATTTTTGATATTGTCTTAGTACACTGTATTCCTAGATTCTATTTCATAGTCACCCGAGTATTTCATGAAATATTATCTAAAAATACAGTATAAATTATAATGATCCATAAAAGTTCGTCGTAGTTAAAAAAAAAACAAAAAAACACAAACGTCTGTGGCGGTATACACGCGTAATTATATGTTGCGTACGCTTTTTTCAAATCGTCACGGAATAAGCGAGTTTTTTAATTAACTGCCGATTTGATTTTAAAGAGCAAGTCGTGTGCTAATTATAACTTTGTTAACTGGTTGAAAATATCTTAATAAACTGTTGAACTTTTATTTTTACAACTGAGACGGAGAACGTATAAAAAATAAATAAATAAGTAAATAAAAATAAAAAATACCTTTGATACGTCGCTCGATCGCGCGGGTTAGCAATATTACACGCCGTAACGCAAACCGACAGCGGGACTCGACGTCAAATCTGATAATATTTATTTAACCGTATCGAATGAACAACGACAACTACAGTCGTAATACGTGTAATTGTATCGACCGGTCTACGTATATATAATACACGCACAATACATCCCCGCGTATTCTTCAATCGAAATAAAACATTCGTGTATTTGTATTATTGACTCGTACGTTATACCACGGAATTGTTAAAAACCAATAATTGAACACGCGTCCCTAGGCGACACGGTTTCGTACGTTCGCTCGGTGATCGGACGTCGTAACGAGTAATTATATATTTATACAACAAACTTCGTTTCAGGTGGGGGGAGGAACTTTTCATGAAAAAACATTAAAAAAAACTGTTGAAAAAAAAAAAATAAAAACCTTGCCGCTGCCGAAAGTAGTATCGAAACATAGATACCAATTATAGTGATGTTCTACGTTGTGATGGGCACAACCGAGTGAAAACTATCGAAGTACTCGATAGTTTAAACTATCTAATTACTCGGTTGTTTTATAAAACTATCGAAAAACTATCGAACTATCGAACTACCTGTTTTGATTCAGTTTTAGGCCTACTTACCCAATGAAAATTTAATAAGTGAATATTATCAAGTAATTCGGTCGGTAATACCGAAAAATCACTCGATTGTTTTTTTTAACTCGATAGTCAAAACTAATCGGTGTAAGAGTGATGGGCACAACCGAGTGAAAACAATCGAGTGAATTACTCGATAGTTTTTAAAAACAACCGATGAATAATAATATCTATTCAATTGAGAAATTGTCGGTAGTTTTTGAAACTATATCGATAGATAATCGATAGTTAAAACTAGTCGGTTGTGCCCATCACTAGTTCTACGGCAGCGGCGGTTCGAAAAAGAGGGCGTTTTTTGCTTTTGTCTTTCCACCGCGTATGCAGCACGTTAGAGAAGTGCTGGTGCATTACTCTGATGTACGTATGTTTGTTTTTAAATTGGTAATTCATAGGGAAATTCCAATAAAAATGTCATAATCGTTATACGTCGATATAACGAAAATAATTTAAAAATAGTTAGGTCACCGGGAGGCAAGTGACGCAGTAGTTTTTAATATTTTTAAGGCACCACTTTGGTCGCCGGCCACCTATATGGTATTATATAAAAAAAATTTTTTTTTCTATCATCAAATCGTACATGTATTATTGTTACTGGTCACAGAAACGTGATAGACGCGCCCTTTAATTATCAAGTTTACGTTTGGTTCATAACATAAACCAGAAGTAACCGAAGAGAAGTGTCCCAGAAATAGAAAAATTAGAAGGCGATAAACGGAATGTTATAAAGAAAAAAATATCGCAGGAAAATGGATTTAGGTAATATATATTTTTTTTTTGTTTAATTTGATGACTTTAAATCTACAATAAAATGTGTATTTATGTTTTAGAGAAGCGTTAAATAAGGCAAAGAAACTAGAAAGTTCCTACGTTTTGCAGCTTTTGTCCATCTAAGCCCTTCATTTGTTTATCGTGTTTTCCAGATCATACGAATTCAATTTTTTCAAAATTCAATTTTTTTTTCGTCTAAAAGTATTAATATTTTTTTATTCATTAGAATTAATATTTTATTTCCATAGTGTTAGTGGGTAAAAAACTAATATGTTATAAGATTATTTCATTTTTTTTTTTTATTTTTTTTTTATATTCGTTTTTTCCTCCTCTATGACATGGTTTAATCATTATTGAGTCTTTAAATCTAGGCCATACTAAAACATAATGCATCGAATAAAATGGGTCATTTGAACAGCCGGCGTGGCGCCCTAAGTGGCGTTGGAAAAATAATTCAATTTACGTCGCCCGCGACCTAAATGGCTCATTGACAACATACCCGTGTTAGGTCACCGGCTGGCTCGTGGCAGCTAACGCGTTGAAAACACTCTCGAACCCGTCGTATCGCGTTTCAGTCAATAGTGTTATCACCAGGGCTCGTGAGTTTATGCATTTGCATATCAATCTTGCTAAGTCAAATTTAATGCTAGGTGACATAGAAATCCATTTCAAGGTACTGTGGTTAAGTATGTGAAATTTTATGTTGCATATTTTTGCATATTTAGAGGTTTTTGAACTATTTGGCATATTTATGTGTTTTTCTGTTTTATTGTGCATATTTTTACCAAATTTTGATCAAAACGCAATAATTTATATTTTTACACAGTATGAAACATATATTTGAGTTTTCGCAACATCAAATTATTAAAAATAAAACGCAAATAGCAGATAAAACGAGTACAGACGTACGTATACAAACGTATTTTTTAAAATTGAGTACATTAATATAATAAAATATCACTTTTAATAAACTTTTAATGATATGAATGGACACTTTTTGTTATTTCAAAATTTACTTAGGGTATTTTCATTTTTTAATCTACATATTTTTAGATTTTTAATGCATATAAATGCATATTTCTGAACTTTTAAAGGCATATTTCAATGCATATTTCTCCAGCTTTTAGTGCATATGTGCATACTTATTCAGGCATTTTTTAGAGCATGAACTCACGAGCCCTGGTTATCACTGGAGTCCAGTCGAGCCCTACAAATTTCGTCCACCAAAATCAGCCGATGCTTTTTGACCACTGGTTAACAATAATCACGTCGGATTCGACGCGATACAATATTCTCCTTGGAATCCTGCATGCGGACGTAACGTGTTATTATGCGCAACAATTTATTGTCGAAGGTGTGCCCGCCATAAATATTCGCTGGGTTCCGTTCGGTTAATTTATGCAAAAACTACACGACCCACCGCGCCACGGCCGATTTAGCCGGTAACGTCGATATCATAGTTTGCGTACGCGGTAACGGCCCGGCGTTCTAGTCCGCCGTGCGTTTCGCCGCGGTCGTCGTGTTTCCGCGAAACCACTCGTTAAAACAATTAAAAAGATAAACATCGCCCCTACAGCCGCGTTACACGCCGCTTCTTGTCGTCCAACGGATTTTTCAAATGGCAGATACGTATTATTATCCCGAACGTTTTCATTAACTCCGTCGGATCTATTGATCACCACGAGTTTCGAAAACGGAATCGACCGTCGTCCGGCAAGGAACATAATATAATCAGTGTTGGGCAACATTTTATCTAAATAATTATTCAAATAAATATGTATTCGAATAAAAAAACTATTCGAACGATTTTTTTTACAATTATTCGAATAAAAATGTATTCGAATAAAAAATTATCCGAATAATTTTCAACTATGATTATTCGAATAAAAAAATGATTCGACTATATTTCAAAGACAGTTAAAGTTGTATACGAATAAATTTTGGTCATTTTATTCGATTAAATATAGTTGATAATCAATAATCCTATGTTAACCAAAATAAAATGAACGAAAATTAATCGAATTACTGTGTTTGAAATTTAGTCGAATAATATTTTATTCGAATAATCATAATTGAAAGTTATTCGAATAAATGTAATAAAATCATTCGAATAATAATTTATTCGAATAAAATGTTATTTAAATAATCATCTAGATACAATTTCAATCGCATAACGTCCAACTCTGCCTATAATTAATATAAACCGTTGTTCTATTTGTGAATTGATTAAGGGTACGTCTTGGTCAAAGTTACCCGGACAAAATAGACACAAGCGTCTTTGCCATCAAAAGGAATAAAGGGACGGATCGACGAATTCGAAATTGAATTGCAGACGCTTGTTACGGACATAATTTTATAAATATATATATAATTATTTCAAAATCACTCGGGGAATTATTAATGAAATCGATGGAAACAAACGAACAATTTTTCAATTATATAGGTACCGATAAGTGCAGTTGTCTCATAGTAAATGTCAAAAAAAAAAAAAAATTCAAATTTTATCGCCGAAAACAAATTAATAACATCGATCGTATTTGGTCTTAAAAAGTGTTGATACAAAATGTTTTAGTAAAAGCAACACACGAATTAAAATAAAAAAAAAAAAAACAAGTTCTAATAAAAGTATAACTTCCTTAATTTGGTTCGCGTCCAAAAGGATTGTGCCAACTTCAATAATATTTAATGTCGATGAAAAGTTCATGATAATATGAATTTCACCAGAAATTTTGCTCTCGGTTTACAACGAGAAGAGCCATAGACTTTTTTTTTTTTGTAAATGTCATGTTTTTGTCACTGGGCGACCTCGGTTTTCGCGAGCGTTGTGCTAAATCCGAAACGACTGAGTGCAACTAAAATAACGAAGCAACTGTCTCTCAACTATAGAACAAAGATGATATTATTTACGGTTCGGTCGAAATCTCTCATTGAAATACAATGCGAATGTAACGAATTTTGAAATGGATAATCAGTCAAACATTATAATAATATTTGCGACACTTACATTTTGCAAACGGCTGGTCGGCTATATCGAGTCATTTCGAAGTAAAAAAAAAAGAGATAATTTTCACAGTGATTTTGCAATCACATTCAAAAAAGTTTCTCGTACGACGTGAAACCCACAATTTTATCCGGGACATGTTTGTAGCACGATTTCTACGGTGGATCTAGGGAAATACCATTTTCGTGTTACTGTGGTTTTCGGGGAGATTTAACGCTTTACGCGTACGGATTATGAACGATTTCCATCAAATCCAATATTGTTATACAAACGAATGATATACAATGTAATAATGATTTGTCTGCGACAACAGTGCAGCGAGAAATGCCACACGTTCTAATTCGACATTCGATACGCGATAATATTAATATTTTGACGACCAGCATTTTGTTTTAAACATTACTTTATTTCGCCGAAGTTATGTTCGAGTTATGGAAACCACACGATCGCGTATCATACAATATATTATTAAATTTATATTATTCATTTGATTTTGTATGTTTCGATAAATCATTTAAATTTTTGATTTGCCATTAAGGAAACTACGCAAAGTTCAAACCGTTCGTTTATTCTTTAACACGTATACATTTTTTTCTTTTTTTCTCTTTAATTCCTCCCTAAACAAAAAAATCAACTGTTTTTTGTATGAGAATAGTTTTTATTTCGTATTAAATTTCAAAAGTTACGTATTTGTAGAGTCGAAGAAAAAAATTTGGTAAATTGTTCGATTTTAAAAATTAATTAAATTTTCAGTTTACATAAATTAATTGTAACTCTAATATAGATTGGTACACGCATTAAGAGTTATGTTAAATTTGTTTTATATCTATGGACTATAATTCAAATATGTATGATATTTTAACTCATTTGCAATATTTAACATTCCACAAATCGTAAATTTATAAAGTAATTTATATTGATATTAAATATATTCCGCAAAATACATATGTTTAGCAAACAATTATGAATTTTATTTTTTTTTTTTAGTTATAAATTTCTGATCATAAATTAAAATTATTAAAATTAATTAAAACGAGTGCATACATCGCTATGGAATTTGAAACAAATTATGAACACTTTTGAACTACAAATGCTACAAACTTTGTAAATTAATTAATTTTTGTTTACACAACGAGTTTTCAAAAATAAAATAAAATTGTGAACTATTTACAGTTTTCACAGAGGGGACTAATGTCAAATAGATGAATAAGGGATAAGAGCCTTAGCATGTGAGAGTTTGACACATTTTCTTGATTTATAAAAGTAAATTTACCACATAAATCATTATAGTTGACGTGTCGATACAATAAAAGTTTATAAAAGATGTTTCAGTGTGAAAAAAAGGCGATTGCGCTCGAGAAACTTTGACCCGAAATCGAATTGCATGTTAAATGGATTAACTTTTTTAAACAATGTCCGCTTTTTTAATACGACAACTTTGATAGGTAAACTTTGAATTGTATGGCCAGTTTGGGGAGAGGTAATGTGTGTACGTCGGACCGAACCAACCTTGCCTATTGAGGTTTAATCAATGGAATGTACACTGTAGTGTGTGTACTTTAGCTCGAATATTCGATCTTTAATAAATTAAAAATTACTGAAATGTTTGCTCGTCACATGGTAGTTGTAGCATGGAAGATGACCCGATGAGAACGTTAAAGTGCGTACCGTCAAAAGCAATGTGAAAAAGACTATAATCGAATGAACATAATTATGAATCGTGCAAGTATAACATTTGAGTCGTCCATTTTAATATATCAAAATATATTTTTTCTTCAAATTTTCTCCGCTAACTTTATATCAATGTTATTTGACCTTTTTCGTTATTAATGCAGACCACCTACTTTATATTTTTGTAAAAAACCCTCTCCTTTCCAAATAGTAGAAACCTCTACATTGTACGGGCCGACTTTAATTAGTAATATTATGACCTTCAATGAATTATTTTATTTTAAAGTCCAAAGTCCATTGGCCTGAGCCACCGCGGATTACATTAAATAAAAAAAATATATATATAAATATAAGTATATTTTTTTTTATTTACTAATTAATTGAATATATTATTACGAATGAAATAAATTATCGTTTATGCGAATTCGGAACATTCAAAAAAATTTACTATCCTCATAATATATTATTTGAATCGCAGCAGAACACAAATAGTTAGATAGTATTGGGTTTGTAACCGACTGTTTAAAATATAACATTGCTATCTTCAATGAGGTTGAACTTTACAAAAATCCCGATTTTATTATGTTTATAACTGTCTGACGATCAATCGAAAAAATCGCACGACCAATATATTGGAAAACACAGCTCCGCATTATCCGCGTGATATTTGCAAAGAGCATAACAATGACATAACAAAGTTTGTAACTGGTAGAAGCATTAGACTCGGGTGTCATCTAGTGTCTACTAATTTGAGTTTATTACGTTCACACAAAGCATTAACCTGAATTGCTCCTAAATCAATATTTGCAACACACACACGCATTAGATCAAACATTTTCCAGTCATCTGGACACATACAGAGAGCTCGAGGCGTGCGCCTTTGTTTGTCTAAAACATGGTCTACGTGTCATGGCCGTTATTGTATTTTGATTATACGCAAATCTCGATTTGAATTTATAGCGATTACTCGTGTAGTGCACACACGCCGGACTTCCAGCCCATTGACCGAATTTATTTCATTCGCAATAATCTAAAACCCACAGCATATTATTCCACATGACGCACCGCTCCGACTTAATATAGTAACAAGTGTTTGTTGAATCCGCGTTCGGTTTAATTAATATCATATCACACTCAGACAAACGATCCGAATCACGAACACCGGTAATCGTGTGAATAACTCGGTGGGTTTGAAAACGTCTAAAAATCCGAGCCGTCTGCGTGGGCCGTCTCTACCATTGCCACGACCGCCTTTGGCGTGTAGATAATATAATCGATTATCGATTCGAGTTAGGGCTGCGCGATTATTTCATTTAATTGATTATTATTAATCGATTAATCGATTATTTGTTTTGAATTCGATTAAAATCAATAAAAATTAATTATAATCGGGATAATTTATACATCATGTAATTATTGAAAAATATTTTATGAATATAACATAAATATAAAATGTTCTCGTGGTGGGATCTCTGGTCACCCACTCACCGTCTTGTTTTTAAAGTATTTTATATCCTTAAAATCCTATTTTACCACTATTACAGGGAGGTAAAGTCAACCAAACAAAAATTTATTTTATGTTATTGTTATTTTATGTATTATATGTTTTTGTTATATTATTATACATTATGTTAACTAAAGAAGGTAAAGTCAACCAAACAAAAATGTATTTGATGTTATTATTATTTTAAGTATTATATGTTTTTGTTATATTATTATATATTATGTCAACTAAAGAAAGCTGTGACGATTCTGTTATGTTATCAAATAAAGGTAGAATTTAAAAAAAATATTGTTTATTGTACACATATTTTAAGCAATTATTATACATTATAATTATTCATAATACTAACAACACATTATTTTTGTTCCTGATGGATTTGAGTTCCTTACAACTCATTGAGTGTTTGTTAAAAGTCTAAGCTCCTTAACCCATTGATTTATACGTATCATCAATTGTTTTTGAATTACTACGGATCCAATATATAATTTTAATTCTCATCGCTCACTAAAGTTTTGAAGGAATTCGGAAGTATTATTTTTTAATATAAATATAAACAATTAATATAGGAATTAATAAAATAATTAAAAATAATGATATTATTATAAGGTTATTAGGTGGTGTTTATAATTAATATCGCGACTCGTGATAATGTGATAGTGAATATTTTATTTTTATAATATATTTATAAATGATAATCCTAATAATAATATTTTTGAGAAACCAAACTAAGCGTAGTAAAATGAACAGCTGAACGTTGGAAAAATTCAACAAATCTAAATAGAAAAGAAGAGTTAATCTTAACACGACTCAGAATAGGACACACCGGATCAACACTGGCTACCTTATGAACAAAGAAGATCCGAAAAAATGCACTACGCGTGGAGTAAAACTAACAGTAAAAAAAAAAAAAAAAAAAACACCTTCTCACCGAATGCAGACATGCGGAAGAAGCCAGAATAAAACACAACATCCCAGAAAACCTACATCGATCACTGAGACAAGACGAAAAGGCCAACAAACAACTCGTGAAATGTATAAAAGAGATCGGTATGGAAAATCTATTATAAGTTATAACCGAATGTATGACAAGAAAACAAAACACATATTGTTTCTATTGTATGAATCATTTTAAGTGATAACAAATCAACTAATGTATTGGCAGCCAATGGCCAAGTAGCCGAGGCTTTATATTTAATAAAAAAAATAATAATAATAATTATAACAATAACGTTAATAATATTTTTACGCGCGCGATTTGAAACGGGCCAATCATAAACGACCGGTTGTGAAACAATATATTACGGTACTATGTTAAAATGCCCCCCGGTTCGGACGTGGCGCGCAAAACAATACAATCTCACGACGACGACGACGACGTTCTCGCCGCTGGACCGTCGTCGGTCCGAGTAACGGTTATGACGTAATACACCGCGAAAGCTTGAACGCGATTATTATATATTATCATCGATATCAATAGTGTGCAGTACCATTGACGCGGGGCATTAATATTACCGAAACGGTTTGTGTTTGTCACGCCAGCCGCGACACTTTGCCCACTCGCGGTGTGCGCACCGTGCGGCCGTGATCGACGACTTAAAGTTGTGACGCGCGGTCTTACCCGGAAAATATAAATCACCACCACGGTGATCACGATACCGTCCTTGGCGGGACTTATCGGCGGACGAGACGTACACGTTTCCCAACGACCGCGTATACTCTGCACGCGATACCGCGGAGATCGTTACGTGTCGTTTATCCGTTGTCGGCGTTGTTATTACGGCGCGCAGCGCGGGGACTTTATGCATTTTTCTCGATAAAAAAAAAACCGCAAGTTTCGTACTCCGACGGATTCGCCGCATTCAGGGGCGTATTTAGATTTTTTTGGGGGGGGCGGGGGGGTGGTATTTTTTCAAACTGAAACACCCCAATTCAGCCTAATGAACCAAACCCAAAGGTATAACCGTTACGATCAAAATCCTCTGACACATTACATGAATAACTTGTTCGTTGTTACTAATAGTTCTTACAAAATTATATTGAAATTTTACGATTTACATCTGACAGGACATAATAAGCATACTTCATATACATAACTGAATTTCGGAGATGGGTGGGGGGCTGCAGCCTCCTTAGCCCCTCCATAAATACACTCCTGGCCGCGTTAGTTGGTATATAATACTCTTCTTCTCCGTCTCCGAACGGTTTCGTTTTTCGTCCGGCCGCCCGGCACCGATTAAAACGCTATCGGCACGTGCGGGTCAAGCTAAAGTCGCGGTGAAAAAACCTTCCACCGAACAATATACCTATGGCATCGCGGCAAAGGTGAGCGAGTAAACGAAAATAATTACTAACTGTGACAAGTCAAGTTAATTCCATCAAATTTCCTACGGTTTAAAGTTAACAAACAAAAAAGTTTAACTCGATGTGTTTAAAGTTAAGGAGAGAAATAAAATGAACTTTAGTCGGTTGGAAAAAAGTTTTAAAAAATTAGCTACATTAAATCATTGATTATAGACAGTATTTATGATCAATGATTTTACCTATATCGTTTTCTAATCTCATTGTAAGTACACCTTTATCATACTCGTATTTACAACGAAATACGAATAGGCAGTAGGTATATATTGTTAATACCTGCAACCACTAAACATTTTTTGTCCGCTATAGTAATTGTATTTGCCGAATATTATCGATATCCATTTATAGACTGATATTTTTTGTCACCCGGATATACAACTTTGGTGATACTCGCCCGGACATCGATTCAAACAAGAAAAACAAAATACCACGATATTTATGTTTATACCTACCTACTTATTTTTCGATTTATGTTTTTGAGAATTCGACCAAAAAAAAAAATAATAATAAAAAAAATAACTAACTTAATTGCACGATATTGATATTTAGCTATTAAATAAATTATTAAGATAAATATAAATAATATAAATTTCAACTGATGAAGTCAATAAGTTAAAAACAAAAACAATGAACTGGTTAAGTTGAAAAGTTTTTTTTTCCCCCTTATTATTATATACACAACTGTACCTCATGGGTGCAATAAGAGTATTAGCTGAGATAAAAATATAATACATGAATAGGCTTGATAAAAGCAGCCACCCTGTGATGGCACTTAAAAATTGAGGTTACACATTAATTAATATAAATATAATTATTTATTTATTCATTTGTTAGTTTAGTTTTTTTGTTTTTTAGATTCTGAACGGAGTGAAGAATGTATTGATTTTACAATGATGTGTTTTTTTTTTTTTTTTTTTTTTTTTTTTTTTTTTTTTTTTTTTATTTATTTTTGTGTCTATCGACACGATTTGGGGCAGTAAAAATGCTTCGATTGCCTTATATAGCAACTTTTCTGAAAGGAAAGTGAATCTAGTTGGTACTTTGGGGGGTCAAAAGTTAAAAATTTTCAATATTTTTTTAACGCGCCGGGAAAAACCCTTAAAAAATGAGGGAAAAACGGTATATTTTACGCAAAACCAGTTTTCGACAAAATCAAATTTTTTATTTTGCTATAACTCAAAAACTAATCGATGTAAATACTTGAAATTTTCACCAAATGTAAAGATTAGCGTTCTCTATACACCGTTAAATTTTCAAAGTATTTTGACTTTTATTGACCTAATTATAGACAATTGAAATTTTCAATTTTTTTAAGTATTTTTTTTTTAAAATAACGATAAAATTTTTTTTTTTTGCCAGAAAATCTTGAAAATTTAATACAAGGTTTCTTATAAGTTGTTCCATAACTGATAAAAAAAAATCCAAAATCGTAAGACACAATTTTTTTTTATAAGTGCTCAAAGTTCCAATTTATACGAAATATGTAAAAATTGCGAAAATTTGCAAATAATTTTGTTGTTGAAAAATCGTAAAATTTTTTTCTTTTATTACTAAGTTTTGAAAATTTGGTACAAGGTTTTTCATTAGTTTTTCTTCAATTATCTGCAAAAAAAACTCTACCGGATTCAGACAAAAAAATTTTATGAGTGTTTGAAATTTAAATTTTTACAAAAACACGTTAAACAACGGTTTAGCCTCAAACGATTTTTGCTATTTGTTTTTTTTTCAAAAAGTATAAGTTGTAGAAACTTGAAAATTTTATCAGTTGTTTATATTGGCATTTTCTTTATATAATTTTATTTTCAAAAGATTTCACTCATTTTTAATCAATTTATAGGCATTTGAAATATTCGATTTTTTTTATTTTTTTTTTTATAAATGTTGATAAAAAAAATGTAGCTCGGACGAAATACTTGAAAATTTAATAGAAGGGTCCACATAAGTTGTTCTAACTCCCATTCAAAAATTATAAAAATACATAGGCACAATTTTTTTTTATAAGCAGTTGAAGTTCAAAAATCGACAAAATTTGGCGAAATCACAAATTATGTCGTAGTTGAAAATGTATAAAAAATGTTCTACTCAAAGTTAAGAAATGAAAATGTATTACAAGGTTGTTCATAAGTTTTGCTTGCAAAAAGTATAAAAAATCTCACGATCGGTTCAATGAAAAAATTTTAACGGGCGTCTGAAACTGTAATTTTTACAAAAATTCAAGCGATTTACTATAAACATATTATTCACTGACAATTCATCTTCGTTCAGAATCGTTTTTTTTTTATAATATAAAATAATGTCCTAATCTATCCTATAATGCCTAATCTATCAATACATCTCGTGTATCCCACCCAACTCCTGTATCTCTACTCATCACCATAATCTTGTCCGAGGAGCGGAGCGACGATGGACGAACTTCCACCACCATTGTCTTACCGGCTTTTTTTTCTTATTATTATACGTAATATTATACGACGTTAGCATATCTTTACACCAGTTGCGTTTTAAACGCTTTGGAGGATTAAGTTGAAAAGTTAAAAAAAAAAAAAATAATAATTATAAATAAAATTAACTATTTAACTTAACTTTAAAATTTTAACCAATCAATGCCCACGTTTGCACTGATGTGAATCGACCCGGGAGACATTCACGTCGGAAATTAACCAACGAATTATATTTTGTCGACGAAACAAAAAAACGGATCGAAAATGATTAGACGTTCGCGACAGGCGAAACGTTTTGCGGCGGTATTATCGATTCGTCAGATCTTATTTTCCCCAAAACCCTCGACCATATCCTCTAACCTAACCGCGAGTACTCGTCGCGGTTGTCGGTCGAACGTAACTTCACGACACTTTGATTAAAAATTTCAAAACTGACGACGAGCCGTAACGGCGTCGAGTTCTGTTTGACGTCAAATCGTAAATACGTCCAATACGCATAATGTCACCGGGAAGGCGGTACGTCCAAATCATTGACATATTATAATATTATGTACACGAAAACGATATTCTTCCACTGCCGTCGGTTCGGCAAATCCTGCACGTTGAGCTGAACACCGAGACGTGTGAGCATAATGACTCTTGGGACTTGGAGAATTATTACCATTATTAAATTATTCAGAAAACGCGAATAGTCTATCACAGTTTTCTATTACGTGTAACACGATCCTCTGATGGATGTCATAACATTACCCTAGATTATTATTATTATTATTATTATTTGTGATGTACCACACGGATATCGATGTATCCACATCGTCCCCGATAATCGAAATCGTATGTTGCGTTTTATTATTACCATAAATACTCAAAAAAATCGACAGCCAATATGATAGTTTGAGCCACTCTGCTTACCAATTCAATAAATACAAATTGTACGTACCTCTTTTAAAACATTTTCAATAAGTGGTCACTCGGTTTTTAGAACGGTAAAAAATATTTACCGGGTAAAAAAATATCGGTAAAATTGCATGTAAATTTACCGGGTGAATTTACCAAGCTCCCATCTCTACGCGTGATGTGTCGTAAAAACAACGCAGAACACCTGATCCTGGGGATGTGGGGGGTGGGGGAGACTCGCGTACTCAGTGATTTTCTTTTTCGATTTTTTTTGCCCTCCCGAGTCCCTCCACGACGTCGTATTTTACTTTATATTGTAATTATTGTCACGCGAAGGGTATAATGACGTATAATATTATCATGTATTATACTATTACGGCGGAGATACCGTTTCGCGCGAAACTAGTCCGCGAGACTCGACTCGGCACACCACCACCGCCGGGGGAATTCATTAATCGATATTATACATAATATAATATACAAAATAAGTATCGCGACACACGGACGGAACGGTTTCGCTCCGGTTTTATGAAACACATTATGATAATACGTTGCGTACGATACGATATGCAAAACGCTAATATACGGAAGTAATACGCTCCGGACGGGTTCGGCCCGTTATGATTCGACGCACAAATAACACGCGCACGTACACGCACGACGGACGGAAACGTAATCGCGAGGTCTTTCTTCGTGTTTTCCTTTATTTTTCCCCTTTTTCCCCCTTTTCGTATGTGTGTTTTGTGCCATGCCCGCGATACGTATATACAACGACTATAATACGTTTCCAGTGTTATTGGAAATATTACGGGTATTTGGATTTTAGGGTACCTTTTGAAATATTCCCAGGACGAGGCATAAAAAGGAAACGCGCATACATTATTCTTGTTATTATTACTACTACTACTATTATTATTATTATTATTATTATTATTATTATTATTATTATTATTATTATTAGTATTATTATTATTATTATTATTATTATTAGTATTTTTATTATTATTATTATTATTATAACTATTGTTGTTATTATTATTATTATTATTATTATTATTATTATTAGTATTGTTATTATTATTATTATTATTATTATTATTTATTTATTTTTTTTTTTGTTGTTGTGTTTGTGTGCACGGGTACGACAACGCATAGTGTTATGACACGCTTGTATGACGGGAGGAAAAGCCGTCTCGGCGAGCTCACGTTAATACGTCGGCGGCTACTCGAGTCGAATGACGTCTCGCGGGAGGCATCGAGTGATTAAACTCGACCGATCATTTATTTTCCGAGTCGGATTCAACGGCGAGGACGGAGGTCAGTGTCGACAGGGCAGTGTTAATTAATACACACCTGTAGTAGACGAACGACGTTCGAAAAAGTCTCGTCGCCGACGTGAAATCGTGACGTCATCGCGACGCCGTACAAAACGCACGGCGGCGGTAACGTTTCGGGAACAATACGGTCGTGGGATATGACATCGCGAGCGAGTCGTCGGTAGTGGTGGGCATATCCGGATTTCAAAAATCCGAATTATTCGGATTCGTCAAATCCGGATTTAGTGAATTCGGATTTCTCGGATTACCCGGAGTATTCGGATTATTCAACTCGATTTTGCTGTTCAATGACTCATTTTTATGTAATTTTAATATTTTAATTCTACAACATAATTTTCGGACCTAGGCAGGTATACGAATTTCGAACGCATTTTAAATACCAGTGATGTTTTGCGCTCATTGAGCAAAGCCATAAATTCGGATAATCCGGATAATTTGGGAAATCCGGATGAGAATTTCGGATTTGGATATGCGGATATTCGGATTTCATGTCCATCCCTATAGTCGTCGGTTAGCACGCACGGTGGGCACAGGCGTAGGAGACGACGCGGTAAACAAACGAGAAGTGAGCGTCATACGTGATGTTATAACGATGTGATAACATAGCTTTTACGGTGAAGAGCCATCACGGCGCGCGTACGATTTCCTGTGATTTAAAAAAAAAAAATAAAATGAAAAAAAAGTTTACAGTGAAAACGTCGTTGTCGCGAAAGTCACGATTATAATATTATCATAAGAGGTTTGTGTAATTTGTTCTTTTTCCCGTCGTCGTACGTTAGTTTGTTTGAAATATTGAAAAAACTGTTTGTTTAACTCTTCGAAGTGTGAACGTCCGAGTCTAATGGAAATTTTAATTTTGAAATATCGATTTTATTATTTATCAAATCCGTCAAATCGAATAGACGATAAAAAAAAAACGCCGTCGAAAATAGATTAAATCGCAATTTACGTTAACATGAAAAAAAAAATAAACAAATAAATAAAACGCACTGATTGTGTACGATTCAAAAGGTAGATAATGTTAAATGTATTCTACATATTGAATTAAAACACAATGTCATAAATTAAAATTTTCAGAAAAAATAATATTCATTCATGTGGGAAATGACGATATTAAGAGTGTGCTCAATATTTTTAATATATATATATATATATTTTTTTTTAATTTCGTTTTCTTCGTTTACACAATTTCTGAAAATTAACTTACTTCAATTCAATTCAATTCGAAAAAAACTCCATTTTGCAGCACGTATATTTATTCGTGTGTCTATTTCGTGCTAAGAGTTGTATGCTTTAAAACGGTACATACATTATGGACACATGGAATTTAATATTTTATAGTGTACTTTATATTTATTTTGAATACCGAATAAGTCTGTTGAGTAGATGTCTAGTTTTGTCTGCAAGATTTCAAGATTTCCGAAAAAAGATTATGTAAAAACAAAATAATGTATGAAACATAATTATAGCTGCGTGACGTAAAAATTAGTCTCAGTCATATTATTTAATGGCCATTATTTCAACCTAATCTTTCATGTATAAAATCCACACGCCAGGGCCGATTTCGAATTTTACTTTTATTATTTTTTTTTTTTTGAAACGTGCAAAAAAAATTTCATTCAGATAAGTAAAAAAAAAAAAAAACGTCGCAGTTGTGTATGGGTACTTTGCATAATACACTTTATCGTATAAACCTAAGTGTCAACTCAACACAAAAACAGCAAGAACAATATTAATCTTATTACAAATGTAAAATGACAATAAAAAAAAATAAAAACAAAACCGTTCCGAGTGGTTTTTGTTTTGTTTTATATTTTATGATTACCATCGCCGGTGAGACGCGAGAGTCGAAACTTTCCTAATGCAATATGAAAAATAAATTTCAGAGCGAAAAAAAAACCCGTGGTGAATACCCGCCCATTAACGGATAAACGATGACGGGGACACATTAAGTCACGAGAGATATTACGTTTGGAAAATTGCGTCGTACACGGTTTTATCTATGTACCTTTATTTATATTTGTATTTATTTATTTTTTTATTTTCTAGTAATAGTGACGAAAACACCGAGCTTTTGCGGGTTCTCGCATTCCGCGAAAATGACCCCCGGAGCACGGGATGTACGACCGTTATCGTCGTTCTCCAGCACAATAAACGCGGGCGCGAGTACAGATTATATTCCACGTACCTCTTTGCATACGCGCACAAAGCCGAAGTTGGAATATGCGTTTTGTCGAAGCGATATAAATCACATTAAAGCACAATAACGCGTGTCGCGCAGAGAGTCGGAAGGTTCTGATCGATTCCTATACACGGGAATATTAATAAAGAAATCGGGATAGCGAGAAAGAGAGACGCGGCGGGAGTGAAAGAAGAGATTGAACGTACACGTCTCTTTTACCGTATTACAGATGGATGTATTATGACTAGGGCTCGGATTTCAATGCATCTGCATCTTTTTTTTGGAATGTCTTACGCGATGCTCTCCAAGCTACAAACATGTTTCGAGTACTACGTGTTCTAACCACGAACATTTTTTTAATTTTCGCTTTTTTAGCGGATTTTGTACTTTTTAGGGCATTTTTTGATGTTTTTAATGCATTTTTTTTAATTTATAGGATATTTTTGCCCTATTTCGCGTATTATGATTAAAAAAATTGACCATAACGAAATATTAGTACCACATATATTATTACAGCACTACGAATCAAAAATTATTTTCATTTTAACATCAGGTAATCCAATTTTAAATTAGACAAGGCTGATTGAAAAACTTTTACGGGAGTATTTTCTTATCTAGCGATAACATTATATCGGTGATGCGTGTGGCCGATTGTCGAACGCTTTTAGTCGTGTTGCGTATTACGTCGAAGGTACTGCAAGTTTACCAAAAAATATGCCAAATATTAAAAGGAGAAGAAGATATTCGAAGAAGAAGATATTGATATCATTACGGAAAATATTATTCCAGAAGACTTAACACCTAACGACATTTCATTTTTCAAGTTTGCTCCTATCACCTCTGTTGATATTGAAAGGTCATTCTCAATTAACAAAAAGTTGTTGGTAGACAGCTGACGTTAATTTAAATTCCAAAACATTAAAGAAATTCTTATTGTACAGTGCAATACAAATGTTAATTGATTTTTTACTCAGTTTTTTAATTTTTTTTTTTTTTTTTTTTTTTTTTGTACAGTGTAATGCAAATATAATTTCATTTTTTTACTCATTTTTTAATAATAATTTGAATTTATTTAATAAATTATGCATTTTTTGAAAGAGCATTTTATTTGATATTTTTAGGGCATCTAAATACGAGCCCTTATTATTACTATACGAAGAGAGAAGGAATGAAGCCGTCGACTCAATTATGCGTGTTATAATACGACCGCCGAAACGATATGGTCCGGACGTCGTAGCGATCACGTTCAAAAGGATATGTCACGTGTTGTTAGATGTCCGGGTGCACGATTATTGTGGTGGACGTCCATGGACAGATGGATCACGGTGATTTAACGACAGTTATGACGTTAATAATCTAATCGATTCATTAGATTTTATGTTATACTAAACACACAGCGACGGGTGTGAACGAAAATTCACCGAGAAAAATAATGATGTTTATATGCAGGGTTGACGTATGAGAAAAAAAAATGATCCCGTCAAGAATATTGTAAATAGGTCACGACGATATTTTATTATTAAAAATATTTCACGATTGTTTTATTTCATTTTATCAGATGAGAATTTTGTTCCTAATGCTCATGTCACGTCCTCAATACACGGTTTTAAAGTCTACGACGCATCATAACAAAACGAATATTATAATTTTATCGTCGTGCCAAATCTTGTATGTAGAGTGTGTTCAAAAGTTATTGTCGGTCCGGAAGGACGACAAATCTATGTTATTATACGCCATAGTTTTGTGTTGAAAATGAAAAACGCAATAATATTAATAAAAATAATGAAAAAAAAAAATCATAATTTATAAGCTCATTGCAATTTAATATTCCGGAAGTCATAAACAAAAAGTATAATTTCATTACAGGAAAAACCTATTATAAAGTTCTAAGCACAAACAAAAAGCATGACTCTCTGAGTTTTTCCTCAATTTCCTGGCAGTTATTATTTTCATAATAATATTATATAGATTACGAAAATGTAGTAATTAAAATGACACGTTGAACATTAACGGACGTATATACGTGTATACCAGAAAAACAACATTATTACGACAGAGTAAAGTGTACGCGACTAAACAATCTGTTACCTTTCATAAGAAAAATTCATTAATTTTCGGTTTTATGGCCAATGTTACAAACTGCGTGTACTATAATACGAATTACGAGCATTATTCGAGCTAACGACAGTACTAGGACATACGTTGAATTAAGTAATCAACTAAGTGTTTATCAACCCACACACACGCGCCCGCGCGAGCGATACTGACCGTAATAATTAGATGTACTCGTACGAACTTGAGGATGTATACACGGTTCCGGCGCTTAAACGACACATACGTAAAGGTATTTCCGACAACAATAACAATTATTTTAGGCAATACGGCTCTCCGCGTATGCAATTTCACTACACCGGCGCAAACAGAAACTGCGGTTAAAATAACATCGTCGTTGAGTTGGTCCCGAAACACTTTGCTCACAAGTTATGAGTCATAACACACCGCGTCTGCTCCGTTTCTCCTCGACCAGACTCGCGTACGATATTATAAGCATCGTAAATACCGATGTTATCGTTATTTTATTTGTTTATGCCTTTCTGACGTAGCCGTGCGATTGGCGAGGATAATTTATTGCTATTACAGTCTAAATAAATACTGCCCACCTGCCTCACCCTTTTCCATCAGATGAACTCAAACACACACACACACACACACACACACACACACACACACACACACACACACACACACACACACACACACACAGTCATTGATAATCAACCTTGGTAAACTTTTGATGTGAACATAAGATACGGATCAAATACTATTATGACATATTATAATTGTGTACGCATTGTACGTGGATCGGAAACAGTGCGATTTATAAAGAGAACAATTCGATCGGTTCGCGTCACTTGACATTTATTCCGTATTGTATTTTACACTCGGTGTTGTGTTTTGAATTTGAACCGACACGTCGGCCGTTGTCGAGGGAAATTCCACGATCGCACGTAAAACATAAATTATCGTTTCGGCAGCCGTCAATGACGATGTATAAATATCACGAGCAGAGGCGGTCCAGATGTTTATTAAGGAGAGCGATCGCTCCTAGAAGTTAAAAGGGTGAGTGGCTGGTGGATAAATGGGTCGTTCATTAATTGAAAATATATACTTAATACCATGACTAAATATATCTATTTAATCATGCTTATCACCCGGTTTAAATAAAGTCCTGTTGTAGTCAATATGGTACCAAAAATCATGGTTATTCTATATTTCCGTGTATCTAACCTGACCCAACGATCACACTACGATTCCCCCGACGATATTATCAATATTGTGTGAGTTCGTCAATAATTTATCAATGTTTAATTTGTTTTAATGGCATTGTGCTGTGAAACTGTGCTCGTGTCGCTAGTTCGCTACTTCGTACGTATTTTCAATTCATTTATCTTATAAATAATAAAAATTATGAATACTCAAAATATATGTTTATGTGGAAAAACAAGAAGTTATTTTTTTAGGTTATATGTAATAAGTTGATTATGGTGGGTGGGTTGGGTTGTAATTAGTTTGCTCTTTGTGTGCTACATTCTCGGGCCGTCACTGATCACGAGGTTGTATCCTAGCGTGACGTTGACTTCGACGTCATATTATTATTATTATTACTATTATTATTATTATTTTATCGCGTGTTTCCGTATTTTCACGTTCGCCTTCTCGGAACGACACAATCAAACAATCGGTTCCGTCGTGGGGTATACATTTGATTTGACGTGTCATTAAAAAAACACGAGGTCACGCCCAGCCGATTTAGTATCAAAAACCAATTTACTTTGTTTCGCATCCGTAATTATCTGTGGTTCGTGGGTGCATATTATTATTTTACGTATTTAAATTCACCACGCCTCGTGGTTCCACTAAAGACAGATGATCAGATGTACATAATATAAATATGATAAACGAGTATATTAATACAAATATACATATTTATATATGTTTATGATTTGAAAAGTTATTTAAATCAAGAGACCAACAGAGTGGTTGTAATAATTAATAAGAGGAGATCTTTATTATTAAAATTAGAATAATTCAAAAGTCACTCGCTCGAATTTCGATTACAATGTATGAAAAATCACAAAAAAGTTACTGGCATTATATTTCGTGATAGTGAATTGGTTATCAGTAGGAAAATATAGTTTGCATCTGCCGCACGACATTCTTAAGTAGGTGAGAAAACAGAGTTATAGAAAACATTGTTTTTACGGTAACTTGAATAGGTACTTGAGTATTAAAAAACAGAAATAATAAATTCGAATTTATGCGCTTTCACGGCCAAAAAAAAGGGGGGAACGGTGCTCAAAAAATCATTTTTGACATGTAAATATGTGCGTGCAATATATGTGTTTATAGTGTGATTTACCGTGGATTCGTAACCGAAATCGGCGTGAACGTGTCGGAATAATATAAATGGTAAACCATGGACTGTTCACCGTACCACTCTGTGTACACACGTCCGGCAGTTTCGGACAACGCGGCGAACGCACCGACGTGAGCGGCCGAATCATGCACGTGAAATCGATAAGGCATTGGCCGTTCACGGGGAGACGGTTCGATATTTGCGCATTCGTGCGAAATATCATTGTGACCGAACGTTTTGTTTGTCGTCCGAACGCGATAAAAACCGAAAACATCCGCCAGTTTGCTCCTGCTGCGGTACTCCCCTATACGTGTCAAACATATCCTCGCCGAATGCCGGAGCTACGAAAAGGAAAGAAGAGAATCAGGTAGGCCAGATAGCATTTCAGAAGCGCTAAACCAAGACCCACGCGACGTCAAATCCATGATCGAGTTCATCTATACCACGCAATTAATAAAAATAAAATTGAAACAAATGTAACCAAACATAACTACAGAAGTTACTAGAAAAAGGTTAATGTGTGGGGGACATGCTTGGAGGAAAAAAGGTTCATTGATTAAGGTGGTTATTAAAGGAAATTCGATTGCGAAAAGACCGTTACGTAAACCACGTTTACGACGGAAGGATTGTATTAAAAATGATACGAAAACAGTAGAACCAAATGTACGATGGAGGGAAATGGCAGAAGATAGAGGAAGATGGCGACAAATTTGTTTACAGGAATGGTCTTAAAGGTTCGTAACCCACAAGAAGAAGAAGAAACAAGTAAAACATAGATTTAATTTATATTATAATTTGTAAAAAATTGTAAATAATTATATATCTAAAATTAAGGCAGTCCAATGACCATAGCTGACACGGATTTCGTTTTCAATAAAAAAAAAAAAAAACAAAAACCAAAAACCACATAGAGTCAATCGTTACGACAATATTTTTTTTTTCGTTATTACTATTATTTTTGTTTTTTTTTTCGTTCAGACGGTGTTCGCCGTGGTTGTGTTCGTGTGATCCGACATCCAACGAAATCGACGACGGAACTCCTCGTCAACGACTACACCACACACGAAACCGTAGGCGTCGTAAAATAATAATTGCCATGGTCCGGATTTTATAGCATTTCCTAATTATTATAGAATACAGATAAAAATAGCAGGGTGGGCTATAAATTTGTTTAATACACCAGGGACTCTAAATATGAAATTTTATTTTGCTATTTTTTGCATATTTGATGCATTTTAGATTTGTTGTGCTATTTTTAAAGTGTTGGAACTATTTTTCTTTTAAGATGCTTTATTTAGTAGTTTTCATAAATATCGTTTATATCGTAAAAAAATTATTATTCATTGATGCGAACTCATAAGAAAAATTACCACATTTTTGTTTCGTAATTACTTTATAAATAATATAGTTGTAGTTAAGGTATACAATATTAAACATGTTAGCCTATATTTAAGAAACTCGGAAGTATGGAATATTATACATTTTATACCCTATAATCTGTTTTATTTATATATATTTCATTATTTTGTTTTAATTTTACAACTTTCTTAAATTAATACGTATTAATTCAAAAGATAAAAATTTAAACCACCAATAAAAGACGATAATTTCCAAAAAATTGGTTTTTTGTTGATATTTTTGATATTTTTAGGGCATATTATATTATATATAGGGAATATTTTAAGGATTTTGCGGTCATATTATAGTATATTATTATTATCGTTATTAATTATCTTCCCCGACGACGAGCACGACGTTTTCGGACATAACTCGTGTCGCGAAATATAATACGATCGGGAGACGCGCGCGCCGAGTAAAACACACATCCAACGAGTGACTGGGTAAATACTCGATCGCGTTTGTGCGCGCGTTCAGTGCGTCCGAACAATAATATTACACCCACGGTCGCCGACACGGAAACGGACGACCATCTCTGCACGGCCTGGTCTACACCGGTCCAGACCAGACCGGACTGCGGTCCAGTCTTTACGGCCTTTGTGTATTACTATCTACAATGGTTTGATCCGGTCCGGTCCGCCTTCGATTTCGGTTCGACGTAAGTTTTGATGACAGAATCGCGGTCTAGTCTAGTTTAGTTCAACACGTTACAGCAGTGGTTTTCAACCTTTTTGACAATTATTCGGCACACTTTATCTCATAAAGCATTTTCGCGGCACACCAATCCATGTAACAGCATATTATATTATACACTATGTAAGATAATTAAACGTACTGCGACGCGACGTAAAACGATAGAGACGGCTGCGACGGGCATACTAATATTGAACACTATCATATGTACCTACGATTAATGATTCAGCCTATATGTTTGGTATTTATCAGTTTTTCCAAGGCTTTGCACCCGAATTAATACGAAACCTGAAAAAAACCAGAATTTTTCTTCATTGTTGGAAAAACTACTGAGAAATTAGAAAAATTACCTCTCTAAATTACCATCTCGAGAAATTTCTAATCTATAGAGATATTGGATAAATCTTTTGGACCAAATCTACTACCCGAAAAAGTGTGTACAGAAACAAATTACGATTGTAAAACCAAAAAATTCTTCCCTCCACTTTAAATCTAAAAATGGGTCAATGGCACGAATTTATTTATGGGGACTCAAAACCCGAATTATCCTACACCTTTATACACTCGTTTGAAAACCCAATTTAAAATTCAAAAACTCGAAACCCAAAACCCGAAAAAACCATTCGGGTGCAAAGCCTTGGTTTTTACCGAATATCGATAATAATGCAGGCAAATACAAAATTATAAAACTATTAAGAGATTTATCGCGGCACACTTAAAGGGCGCTCGCGGCACACCGCTTGAAAACCACTGCGTTACAGGTAGGTCTTATTCTGATAATATTTTTTTTTAACCGGTACAGTTTTGGTCTTCTCTAACGCAATAAAAACGAAACGGTTCGGTCCGGTCTGGCTTGATTTTTTTTTTATCGGTCCAGTCCGATCCATATTGGCTTATTATTATTATTATTATTATTATTATTATTATTATTATTATTTTTATCGGTCCTGGAATTAGATACAATATATCAGTCCAATCCGGCCTAAAAAAACGGACCGAGCAGAGCACTACCGTGTACCGATCGATGAACTGCCGACGGGAAAAGTCGGAAAACTTCTTTTTCGCGTCGCCCGATTTTAGCGTGAAATTAAAACAGTAAAATTTAATAAACTCGTTGGCGTTCTTCGAAACGGCGCGTTTCGGCGGGGGCTCTGTTTTTCATTATTCACAAAACAAACCGAGACTAATGAAAAAATTCCTGTCGTGTCGGCCACTAATGGAAATCGTGGCGATATTATTAAACAAGACTTATCGAATAATTATTATTATTATTATTATTATTATTATTGCACTGCAGACGAGCGGTTTTTTACGAATAACCGAAAACTACGAACGGCGGAGCGGTGTGCATTAGTTTAAAACAGGGATCTCTAAACTACGAACCGCGAACAAGTTTTAACCGGCCCGCAGCAACCATAGGACGGTAAATAAAATACAAATTAGACGTTAGCCTTTCCTTTTAATAATTTTAATAATAATTATTAACGATGATATTTTGGTTCACGAACCATTGACGAATATGTATTTATAAACAACTTTTTTCCAAAATGAAATACATCAAATCAAAATATAGATCAACCATGATTGACAAACACTTGGAGTCAATTTTGAAAATTTGAAATGCAACCTCAATTGAATCAAATACTAACAGAAAAACAACAATTTAATACTTCTCATTAAAAAAATATATATATACATATTTCAAAAATTATTAAAATTACAATCTATAAATTATCATTTAAATTTATACCAATTTATGTATATTGTAGACAATATTTTACAAAGAGATTTCAAGTAAACTTATATTTGTAGACCTATATTTTCATAAAATTAAAAATGATGTGTGTTAATAAACTTTTGGCTCCGCTAAAAGCATTTTATATTTTTTTGTGACCCTTGAATAAAAAAGTTTGGAGACCCCTGGTTTAAAATATACATCGAATGACTTTGTTTTTAAATGTTGTCTCAAAATAGTATACGAAAATCGAAAATTCGACAGTGAAAGGTTATTTCGTCGAAATATTTGAAAAGCTTTTGTACGCGAAAACGATTTCTGCGCACTTCAAAACGAAACATAAGTGTTAAGAATAATTATAATAATAATAATGCGTCTAGACGTGTTGTGTATATGTATATTTCACCAATAAACAGTTTAATATATTTATTTATAATATTATAAAAGCGTGATGAAAATCTTAATGTTTTCATGAATCATCATATGAAAATGTAATAATTTATTTTCAGAATTTTTATTTTCCACGACGCTATTTATTATCGTTTTCCTATAAATACATGTATTTTGAATACGACGCTCTGAGCACAGAGTTATTTTAGTTTGATGCAATTGTACACGCGCCCGACTTAAAAATTAATCGGGACGCACTGGAATCTGCTTATGGTATTGCAGGGTGGTGAAAGCAATAATAAATGGAATAAAACCAACGCGTATTTCGTATGATATTAATATTGTGAGGTGTTCGTAATATTACACACAGTTATTTTGAATGATAATTTATTGATTTAAAATTTATACAATTACAACGCTCACAAAAAATATAATAAAATCGTAAATGGTGGACGTGTCGACGGCGGTTATAATACTTATAGCGATAACGCGACGAGAACGTGACGTATGTGTGAGACCGCGGCGTCGGATACTAAACGATTGTTGTTGTTTTCGGCTAGCTCTCCCGGTATATACTATATAATTATAGAGGCGATAACTTTCTTGATTATTCCTGAACAATCTCGATATGATAAGTGATTAATATATTTAGTCTCGAATGTTCTCGAAATATATAGATAATTCGATGAGCGTTGCGCGTTATTGATCGTCGCCACAATATTATAATTATAATTTTTATTAATATTATTATTATTATTTACCTGTTTATGCTACCAGCCGCTTGCAAATCGAATCGATATTTCGAGTCCCACGGCACATATATGCAAGCCAGATTCTGGAAAATAAAAACACAAGATTTATTCTCGGGGCCGTGGCGTTTTTACATCATAAAAATTTACGATTTTTAGCTTGGATGAAGTCTATGGGGTGCGGTGAAAAAAAGACACATCCGAATTCAATTTTCCACTACGTCTTAACGACAGCCACCGACCTAAAAAGAGGTAAGAAAAAAAACGGGCGGGAGAGAAAGCAGGGGGGGAGGTGGGGGACAGGGGAATGGACGAAAAAGAAAATAATAATGTCACCGTGAAAAGATTGTTGCGTCGGGACAAGACTTGAATAACAGTCACCTAATAGGTTTTTTTCCCCCATTCTGTTCCTTTCTCACGACGACGATTGCGAAGCGACTTCACCGGATTTCCGTATTTTATTTCAACCTATCTCCTCCTCCTCCGCCTATTTCTCCTCTTCTATCGCCATTAGGTCTTTTGTCACGGTCCGACTTTGGCCACAAAGTGCATACGTACGTTATTGTTATGTGTACAAACACACGCACACACACACACACACACACACACACACACACACACACATATATATATTTGTTTGTATGCGTACAGATTATAATAATATATACGTACCACTCCGTATACGGACAACCGAAATAAAAATAAAATAAAAAATAGAGAGAGAGAGAGAGAGAGAGAGAGAGAGAGAGAGAGAGAGAGAGAGAGAGAGAGAGAGAGAGAGAGAGAGAGAGAGGAAGAGAGAGAGAGAGAGAGAGAGAGAGAAGAAAGAGAGAATAAAAAGCAAAATATACCAGATGTATAAAAAAAAATTGCACAATTCGTTTTTCCACTGTCGAGATAACGAATTCCGCTAAAGGATATTGGTTTTGCCCGAATGACGTGTGACCTGAATAAACATCTTAAATGGTCTTCGTCGCCGTCACTGTGTATCTGTTTACGATCGGCTGACCGTAATGCAGGTATACCACGGTGCAGAAGTTCGGATCGCCATTTCGCGGTCGGGAATCGAACGTAGCCACCGGGCGCAAATACATAACCACGGTTATTAGCTTTATACCGTTCGACGCGTGTGACGCGCAGTGACCGCGTGTAAGACGCCACGCGTAATGTCACGGGGGTCGGCCGACGGAGCGACGACGCGCGACGGTGAGAGACGATTTTCGAAAACAAATCGAAACGGTGGCGGTGGTAAGTCTGAAACCCGCCGTCACACTCCGAGGATGATTTCTCAATCGATGACCGACTCGTGCCGGAGACGTGCGCTCGTTCGCGCTCGATTTTCCACAACAGAGTGTTATGTTTGAATATGGTTTATAGTGTAATTTATTTCGATTTAATGCTTTGAACGTCAGGTTCGATAAAGTGTTACGCCCACTCTGTGAAGGTTTGGCGAGTTATCGTAATTACTTCGAGATGCGAATGTAATAATCGTGTGAATCGAAATATACGATTTGTCGCGTTCGATTTATACTCTGAGTATAGAAAAAAGAAAACAAACAAAATAAAACCTGCTTATAAATAAATAAAATATCACATTTCGAACAATACGATTCGGATTATGGTTTCGAAGTGATCGACTAAGTCCATGAGCTCTTTTGGCTGTCACATCGAAAAATATAAAATATGTTTTACGCAATATGGATATTCGTGAACCTTCATCCCGAAATAAGTCGAATTCACCGGCGACACACATTCATGCGACATACGCTCCGATATTTACCCTAGTAAAAAGTTTTTAAATCACATTTAGAGTACCAAAATGTTTTGTCCGTGCGTTTATACGTAATGCTTGTTAAAGGTTTTAACGTTATGTAATCGATGTTTATAATAAACAACGTTAAACATCCTCGACATATTATTTAGTCAAATAATGTTTTTAGTTTATTTCGTGAAATTCATAAAATTTTAATTAATTATTATGACCTAAACTAAAATAAAATTAATAATATTTTAATCGTTTATTATGACCTAACCTAATATTTTTTTTCTTAACGAATAATAAATTATAATTTAACTTTTTTATTCGTTTTCAGTACTATGTGATTAATTTTTTGGTGCAAAAATTTTTTTACATTTTAATTATTTTTCAAAACCGTTATTTATCATAATTACGTTTTAATTTTTTTGGAACTTTTCAGATTATGTGCAGAACTGTTTTTATTCATATCTATTTGTTCCACTTAAATACTAACACAAATTAATTTTTTCCGAAATATTTAAAAATATTTATTGTGAAAATTGTTTTGAATAAACACAGTTTTTCGTGATTCCGATTTATATTTTTTGAAATAGCATGTATTGTATTAAAACACGACTTTAAAAAACGTTAATAAAGATTTTCATACCATGTGACGAAAATAAATGTGCATTCATTTTTTTAAATTTAAGAATGACATTCAACTTCTAGCAAATGCAAATGGTTCCAAACCTTTTAAATACATCGGATAGTTATTTTTGATTCAGAAATAAAAAATAATGTAAAATTATGTAAAGTTTATGTAAAATTTGCAATCGCCATTGGTCGTATGAAAATTCAAATGACAAAAACTAAAGTAATAAACACCATGTTAATACCTTGTTAGGTTCGATTACTTGTTTTTGTGTATTATTCGATAAATCAGTGGTGTATATACGGAAGGTGCGGGTGTCTATAAGTAAAAATTAAATTTACGTCTGAATCTAAACGTATTATATATCATAATATAATCGTTATATTTGCAAAATTCCAGACTCAAATACAAAATGTATTATAAAGTTGCATTTTAAATTTATAAATGACTTGATTGGTAAAAATAGAGGAAAAAAATATTCATTTACTATCTATATTAATATGTATTTATATAAAATATTCATATTTTATTATTTTATAACTTGTAATTCAGAGATAATGGTAAAGTGGGTCGCTCGGAATAAAAACGTATTTTTTGAACTCACACCTTCCCAGAAAAAATTTGAAAATAAGCCACTGCGTTCGATAGTAATTTTTTGTATGATTACCTAAGAATAAACACCGTACTCTGTTCATAGCACTACGCGACCGACCTTAAATACGATCAACACTCGTTTTCGGGCGGTGACCTACAGTTCAGGAATCTCTGTACATAACACTTCGATTTCGCATACGACGTATGTATCAAGTAATAGGTAGTTACGCTAAGCCGACGAATCTAGAAAACCAAAAAATAAATATAATAAAAATACAAAACGAATCCCGTATCGGCCGTGTCCGTAAACGATTTGGATGCAGAGTCGAATACACTTTGGATTTTTCCTGGATTCCCGTGTTTGGTTTCCGTATAGCCGTGACCACAGATGTACGATAATTCCATAAAATATCACGAAAACGCGACGAAACTTTATGATGAAAAAAAAAAATAATTTCCCCGCGCGTATTATCCGCATGATATGCACCCGATATTTTAATTTGTTTTGTACGCGGGACGACTGTTGCTGAAACTTTGCCTCGAACACGCCTTATAAAACGTTTTTAAGTGCCGGTTCACAAATATGGTAACAATACGCGGACTACCCTCTTTCCCTTTTTCTCTCGGTTTTCGCGCAAAACACGACCCCGGCGTCGAAGAGTTTAGCCTGCAGCCTCTAACGGCATGGCGTTTTTCTATATTTTTATTTTTTTCATAAATAAAAAAAGCAAACACACACACACACACATTTTAAAACTTTGTAGAGTAATCGTTGAAAAGTTTAAGTAACAAATTTATGTTAAACGCGATTTTTTCAACGAATCCTTCGCCCGATCAACGAATAACACTTTTTGAATTTTTCGCAGAAAAAACCGTTGGTCTCCGTAGTCAGCGCTGAATTAATTTTAGTTTTGTGTAGAGTTTTCTCTTGCTTTACAGTCAAACTCGTGTAACGCTCGTGTACTACGGAAAGTATGAAATAATGATTCTCTGCTGCTCAAAAATTAAAATACCTGACTAAATATTCTCGACACTGCAAACATCAAATTATAATATTAATAATTGTTTTTGAAACGTTCTCTGAAAATTGAATTTGTTCGCGTTCACTTTTAATTACGATAAAAAAAAAAAAACAAAAAAAACAAAGGCTTCCACTGTCGTTTTAAACTCCCGAAAACGCGCGTCCCGTTCGCGTTCATATCCGGGTAAAAGAATGAAATTACGAACTAAGTTTATATTTCGACGTCTACGTTATAGGCCGAATGAAATTAACGCGTTCGTTTTTTTTTCTTTCTTCAAATATCGCCACAGCACTTATCTAAATAAGAAATGGCGTGTAACTTAATAACTTTTGAAAAGAAAATTTCAACTTTGGACTATAAAAGACTAATGCGCATAGTCGTCGAGGCCTTTTTATGAAATGGTTTAGTGAAACCGTTCGTTTTTATTGTCTAAGTTTGCCACGACTGATTAATCAGTTAGCACTCTTTAATATTTCAAAATAAAAACCACTAGACATCGAGAAGTGTTGAAATAAACGCCGATAAATACATAACAATCACAACAATAAATAGTGTTTTATTATACTGTTGTGTTTTTTCTTTATATCATTTTTATACTGAAACCCGTATCAGAGATAAGCGGTTAAAACACGTGTTCTAAGTACGTTGAGACACAATCAATATATACAAGCCATTGTTATGAATAATAATAATTATAACAATAATGATAATAATGTTGATCAACAGTGGCAACATCGTTGGTCGTTGTCACAAACTAAGTTGAACGAAATTAAACCTTCTATTAATCCTTGGACAACCCTCCCCACTAAAAGACGTCCTGAAGTCGTAATCAACTGACTTAAAAAAGGGCATACTCGACTCACCCATAGTTTCCCACAAGAGACGCGAAGAACCAGACCAACGTATTACCTGTGGGGAAGCATTGACAGTTAAACATATCATATTATATTGTCGCAATTATGCTGACACTAGAACAGCCCTGAATATGCGTGACCACTTATACGAAGCACTAATACCAGATCAAGAAAACTGCAACAAAATCATGACTTTCTTAAAAATAACCAAACTGTACAATCTTATTTAATTTTATCTTTTTTTTTCTATTTTCTTCTGCTCTCTCTTATTCATTTCTTGTTAATTGTCTATGCCAAACATTTTGTTGTTATTTGTAATTGTCTGCAATGCACAAAGTATAATCTAATATTAATATGGTAAACAGTGTAAGCCAACAACCTTAGTCGTAGAGGCTCTTATTAATAAAATAATAATAATAATAATAATAATGTGATCTTCTGCGAAAAAAAAAAGAATAAAATAAACTGGTAAGAGCGATAATTTTCTTTTTCTCGAATATCAGATGAACCGAGCAATTTTCTCTTTATTCAAGATTTACGACGAAAAATCCACGCGATATAATGGTTATCCATGGCGTTTCATTCGAACAAACCTGTCATGAAACATTCACGTTCATTTCGAAATCCCGACTCACGTACCATAATGAGTTTTGAATTCGAACGTCGAACGAAATTGAATAATAATAATATTAAGCCGTGTACGAGCTCGTCGTAGAACGTAAAACGACGATTCTCTGAAACATAGGGTTCGTACGCAAAAATCAAACGCCGGATTCGATCTACTCAGTTAGTGTACCGTTTGATTTCATTCGTATTCCACTAGGTTTTATTAGATTTCATTGAAATATTCAACGACCATTTAAAACATGACTATAATTCTATTTCGGTTGAACGAATCCAACGAAACCGGAACACATACGTAATTATTGTTATTGTAGATTTAATATAAACGGCAGTCCTCGTGCTCCAAAAGCACAATGAAATATTCAATACCTGACGCGTATGCAAACGACTGGATAATTTATTTTCGAAAAGAAAAATCTAAAATACAACATGTCGTATAATATGCACATATATGTATTTACGGAATTATGGGTTGTCGACACTTTATGGTTATCAAAATATTGTGTTGTGTTGTAAATGCCTACACTACATAAACTCATAAACAACAATTATAATATTATAAGGCCAGTGAGGCAAAATGTGCTGAGGTAACAAATTATAAAAACATATTTAAGACGAGAACGAATAAAATTGGAGGACGGTCTCCGAGGAAGACGATAGCAAGTACGTCGTTCCGAAGAGGCTATTCTTTTCACAGTGATAAATCCTATGTGTTTATTATAATTCTTTTGTCGGTGTTTGAACTGTAATTTTCCATTTCTATAATATATCTTTAGTTCGATCTGAAACCGATTGACTTATGGTCGTCGAGGACTACGAGTATCCAAACAAAATAATTCTATCAGCATTTTAGTACTAAACTGGAACCGGTTAATACGTGGTATTTTGGTCACTCAAATGAGGATAGAGGTGTAACACTGAAAAGTGCATATACTACAAATATATATATACGAGTATATACATATATTTATAATTATGTTACAGTTGCAATTTCTCCGCCGTGAGAGTAAATCTGAAAACGTAACTTAACCTAACTTATAGCGCACAACAGTGTACGGGACGTATATTTTTTTACGACGAATAAAAGTATATTGCACGCGTTATGGCGCGCACAACTTAAAGGGAAAAACGTAAAAATAAAAAACCACAAACTCACGAAACATAGATACGTTAGTGACTGCTGGGAGACTGCGTGAAGGTTTTCTTGCGCAATAATTTTGTTATTTTATTATTTTTACATCATATCAAAACAATGATGTTGTCCTTAACAAATAGTGTTTTACCCATTGAAACTCGTCCCGAACTTTTATCGCTGACCTTTTTTTTTTCGTTTGGTTTGAACTCGTTTCCCGTATACACTCTCAACAACACTATATACATTACGTATATATATATATATATATATATATATAATGTATATACATACGTATAGATATTAGACTTAGGAAGCAACAAAAATCAATATTTATGCATGTGAGATATTACAGAAAAATCTAACATTATTCAGAAAAATCTTTAAAACCTTCTCGAGATAAAACAAACTTTACTGAGAACATCCCTTTCTTTATATATTTTTTTCAACTGTAAATATGTAGATACATCCACGAGTTCGTGTGAGGATTTCGACACACTAGTCATTATTGTCCGAACTGATAAAATCAATTATAAAATAATCATGTAATATGCTTAACGATCAGCATAAAAAAAAAAAATAAATAATAATAATATTACGAATCGATTTCGTATTTCGGAATACAAATAAATAATCCATTAAAATTAAAGTTTCTCTCGAAAAAATAGCTTCACCGTAGCTTTGAGCGTACCTTTATTCCGAAAACCGTGTAAGCATTGAACTAGAATTCCCATTAAATTGGAAGGTTACACACTCACGCTGTTGCGGTTACACGTGTCGGTATACTTAATCAAACTCCTTACATTTAAATATTAACAAAATATGTTTGTCTACTTTAAGTGCTGTGCCCACAGTATGACACACTCAAATATTCATTTTGATCTCATTGCATCTCAAGGTTCTCGCCCGACATTGACCGAATAAATAACACTGCGTATTTTTTTTATTAATTATTATTATCGTTTTCACACCCGATAAATCGAGTTACAGTTATAACGTTCGTCTGTAACATTAAGCATAAACCATTGAGTAGTTTTTGAATTCAAACTCAAAGTTTAGTTTAGATCGATGAAGTTTATTCGACGATTCGTCGGTGAATAATAATTTTGATAGAGAATTTAATTTTGCAGCTGCGAAACTGAGTGGAAGAATACTAAACAACCCTTTGCACATTAAAACAAATGAAATTATAAAACCGTAAATTAATTAATTTCAGATCGATCTTCCGAGCAATATAAATCGTAAAGAAAATAATGTAATAAATAAAAATGTATTTTTTTTTTTTTTTTTTATTTAAATATGTAATTTTTGATGACGATTATAGTCGGCCTCATGAGTGCTACTCGTATATTTGAAATTGACAAATCCAAGTTGTGCTTTTTTAAATTTTAATATCGTTGCAATATTATAACTTTGTAATGTCAAATTAACTGAAAATCAAAACTCGAGTATTAATACGACTAAATGTGTGTACAATAAATACCGATGTCAACGTTCACTGACTCTTTGTAACTATGAATGCAGTTAAATTTTTAATGCGAGAGGAATACTAAATAACCAGAAACTTTTAGAAACTTGATTTCGAAAAATGTGTTTTTTTTTTACTATAGAAAAAACCTTTTAAAACTTTAAGTCGTTGGTCACGTTTATTTAATTTTTTATTTATTTATATTATTGTTTTTTTTTTTTTTGCGGTAATCTAATAAGTACCAGAAAGTATTCCAAATATGTTGAAATTCCGGAACGGTTGTTTCACGCCGCTGATACAGTCACAACGAAATACTTTCTGGTTACTACGTTATCAGTCACTGCTGTAATGTAAACGGCTCGGTCTGTTCGTACGATAAAAACTTTGCGAAAACTGTTGCGTGTCAAACACACCCGTACCTTCGGACGAACGTTCGCGACAATTCGTAGAATCAATGTTTTTGGTTTTCCACCAAACGTTTCGACCGCATTTGAGCCATATCTGTGTACAACGGTTAGAGTGCCGGCCCGATGTATTTTGGTGCCCAGTGCAGAAATTTGCGGGGCCGCATATCCTTTAATAAACTTTAAAGTCATATTTGACATCTAAATTTTAACCTAAACTAATAAAAATCAATTTTTATTTCTATAAAACACAAAATTAGTACCTGCCTTGGTATAATATCCGTTTCACGGATCCATAATATTTAGCACGATACATTTGCCCCGTTCGAGATAGTGATTTATTGATTTTTGAAAAAAATAATAATAATAATAAACATAACATGACTTGAACAACAGTTAAAATCTAGTTTATACACGGTTTCACGGTTCCCAGCGGTTTCTTTAATGCGAAATGTAGTTCTGTTTTAATACTATACTACACAAGAGATTTTCAGTACTCGTAACAAAACATTAAACATAGTTTTTTGAAAAAAAAAAAAAAAAAAAAAACAATAATAAAAGCCACAAAAATGTTAGTCAGACATCAAATGTTTTAATATTTCCAAGTTTAACTTATTAACGAGTCACTCACTCATATATATTCAATGTCTCTGGAGGCTTATATTATATTTTATCTCTGTTTTTTTTTTTTTTTTGTAGGTTGAACTTTTAAAACTAGTAGGTTACTTGCATAAAAAATGAATACCCTTATATAATAAAAATTAACGTTTATAACATAAATACATCATTACAAAAACTTGGCAAAACAAAAAAAAAAATAATAAATAATTATAGGAATAATAATGTTTCCATACAATAGGTACATTTGAAAACAAAATAAATACAAAGTTCAAAAAATAACTTTAATTTTGATTAATTTGGTATATACGTATATATATATATATTATATTACGTATAAAGCATCGCTTATATAAACCACCTAATACCGACACTGTAAAACGGTAATATAATAAATAATTTTCAAATACAATTATAGAAAATGTATTAAATTATTTATCAATTCGTGTGAAGTAAAGAAATAATATTAATCATTTAACAAACGTGGAGAGCTTCGGAGTCAAAATGATCCGCGGCGTTATTGGATTCAATATAATATGATCCAATCACAAATTCCACGAAAAAGGTTTATCTTTAAAATAATTTAAATAGAAAAAAAGGATGCAGCTGTACAAAAAGGATGAAGTGAAAGATACTTAGGCACGTAATAACGGATTTTTCTTAAACAAAGCTTCTTGCGCCTATTTTTCTACTTCTAAACCTATCCTGCACATTGAATTCGGATTCAGATTCCAGCACTCGGCTATCCACCAACAACACCACATCGTTGATAAAATTTCAACCTTATTTCGGGGTAAAAAAACATACTTTCTAGCCGGTATATTTTTCGACGTCACCCGAGCTTTTTACCGAGTCTGACGGACTTCTGTTTATGGCTAAAAAGTTTCTCACGGTGTCATATTGGTTCATGATATTTTTATATCAACAAACTTTTATCTATAAGACTTTGTCCATGCGGGTCGTCTCTGAAATAACTACACAACATGTTGTGTTCGATCGAAACAGGTGCCCTGTAATAAAACGATGTCAGTCCATTTCTGTGTTCCAAAACACTCGTGACAAGACAAAGTAAAACAAAGAAAAGACCTTCCACGAATTGTCAATAACATATGCCCAACGACGCACTATAATATCGTCGATGACGTCACTTTATGATCTCGAAACTTCTATGGTTAGACGATATAAAATAACTCGAATTTGTCTTCTTTACTGGATTAAAATTCATTCGTGAACCACCGAAAATTAAAAATCAATAAATCCGAGGTTTATTTACGTACGACTTTGTCCACCCGTCTCGTTCAATCAAAAAGTCTTGCCATCAGCAAATCGAGTCCAGTATCCCGGGTCAGCATTTGATAAGTAAACGACTTCCGCGGAGCACTCGTCTAAAACTCGACATAAATCGGTGAACAGTAGAACACTCGTTCCTAATACCCCTATTAAAATCCAAATAATATCCGACCAACGAGTTTACAATACACAAATCAATAGTCCGACTTGGTTGATAACACGAAATACAATAACGGAGAAGACATGTTCCGTCTGAATATTATAATATTAAGCATTCTACGGGAAACGTGAGATATTTCCCCGGGCAGTTTAAACCACGAATACCAACGAGTGATCTGTTGCGCGATATTTTTTTTTTATTAAGTTCAATGTGTATGACTACTAATAAGCGTATTAAATTGATGCGAAAAAAAATGGAATGTTGTAACACGCGGTGTAAACTTTCCGACGTTTTAGATTCCGAGGGAAGCGAGGATCTATTGGTTTTACAGTGTTTTTTATATGTATTTGTTTTTTTTTTTCAGTGAAAATTTTTTCGGGTAGTTAGAGAGGTCCAAAATGTTGATCCGGCAAATCTATAGATCGGAAATCGCATATAGATTGTACCTTAAATAGGTCATTTTTCTCTACTCTCGATAGTTTTTCCGGACTGGAGGAAAAATTGCCGAAAAATCTAGCGAAAACGGTAAAATTTTCAGTGAACGACATTTTCCCTAAATGGATTTTAATTATTTAGCCCAAAATATTTTTAGAAACTTGAAATTTTCACCATTTATTAATACGTATATAAATATGATACAACGATGTGTATACGAGTATTGATAAGCGTTAGTATTAAAGGTTTAAGGTACGCATACAACAATTTATCTCATCCTTAATCCACTCCAATGACGTTTACTCCAGTCAAAATGGGCGCCATCCTCCAATAAATATTTCCACGGCGTCGCTTATAGTGTTTTAGAATAGGTATTACGTATGTTAGCTTACTATTTCCACTGTAAATTTAAAACGTAGACACCAAGTTCAGCCGAGTATCGAATCAAAATCGTAATGTTTTAATCTTCTTGTTATCGATATAAGACTGAGTATGAATAAATCGAATTAATTCACCGCGATTTACAAAATGCACTAAATATATTATTTTCCGATTGCTTATTAGCAATATTGAAATACTTACAAACGAAATCGAATGCAAAACACATACACGAACTCGCGAACGCAGGGTAGGAGGGGAACGGGTAATATCGAATAATAGAACCATCGGAATGTACGTTTCAATGATATTTTGAACCTATATAGACTGTGTTTTAGCTACGCGGAGGCGTGTGATTTACGGCGACGTACGAATTCGTGATGACGCTTTATCCTGTTAAAATAGAAAACGTTATTAGTCGCATAGTACACCGAGGGTAAATATTTACAAATCGAACGCGGCCTCGGGTAAACATTTGTATCGGTCAATTTTCGTACCTAGGGTGAAAAATGTGTGTCGGTAAAATTTTCCGCCGTGATTTTCACCGAGCGTAGTAGACTGCGACCGAACGGTATGTATTTCACCGGAAATATTTTATCACTCTCGACGCAAAAACGCGCGGTCCACGGCCGCGTTGTTATTCGCGGTCGTGCGTGTTCGTTGTGAAACGTGAACCCACTCTGTGACTGCGCAGTGTTCGACGGGCGTTTTCACGTTTGTTTCCGACGAAACGATCGCAGTGGACTCAATCGCGAAAATCGTAATACGTATTAACGTCATGCACGACAAACTTTTTCGTTCGGGAAGCATTAGTACCGCGCACGTGACGTCAAAACGTATCGATTACCGATGTCGCGTCGACAGCGTAACACCTCGTCGAATCATATTGTCATCGTTGTCGTGTTCCTCGACGTGCCACCAACGACGCCACGTCGTGCGTACGAATATTCCGGTTTACCGAAAACGCCGTACGGGTCGGTGTCGGTCGACGGACCGTCGGTACGCGGTCGCTCGTCCGTTAAAAAACCGAACGTTTCAAGTCGTGGCGCGCGAAAAAAACAAACGCGTAAACAAATAAACGACACGGGACCGGAGAGAGGACGACGCGCGACGGTTAGAAGAGCGCGGGGAAAAACGAAATAGGTGTCGTCAAAAAAAAAAAAAAAAAAAAAAAAAAAACAGTGGAATAGTGAAACTCTGAGACAAAACTTTAATAAAGCCCAATATGAAAGTTTTGAGTAATTTCTCAAATAGCAGGAGGACACGAGGGGCCTTCGCTAGAAAGCAAGACTTTACGATGGTCTCGCAATATTGAAACGCCTTGGCTAATAGGAAAAGTTATGGCTACGTTATTGGGAGATGTCCTTTAATAGCTCCAAAGTTTCTTTTTTTCCTTATTTCTATTCTTCTGATGCGTGCGTGCGTGTATGTGTGTGTGTGTGTGTGTGTGTGTGTGTGTGTGTGTGTGTGTGTGTGTGTGTGTGTGTGTGTGTGTGTGTGTGTGTGTGTGTGTGTGTGTGTGTATGTGTGTGTGTGTGTGTGTGTGTGTGTTTGTGTGTATGCGCAAGCGCGAGCGTGTGTTTCTGTGTCTGTCCTCCGGTCTCACCACCCCATTATGTGTTTACTTGATACTACCTTAAAAAAAAAAAATAAATAAACTTTTCACATTGAATAAAACACGATATCTTCATCGCACCTCTTGCCTTTGGTTTATTACGACATGACACGATACTCGAAATATGAAAAACATTATTTTTTCATTATGAACACTCAACCGACTTAGACGTGTTATGTTACGACGGTAGACAAATTTGACATTTACACCTCAAAAGATAATTCGTGTTGACGAATTATTATTTTTTAATCAATAAACAATATTGACGCATACAAAAATAAAAGAGAGGTAAAACGTCAGAGGCAACAACAAGAGTACCTAATTTACGGTTAGTGAATGATTTTACACACCTCACTCGGAAAATGTTTTCCTCTAAAATCGAGGTTTTATTTTAGATTTTTTTTTTTTAATATCGTTACCACGCCGAAACATTGTGCGGCGGATATATTACGGGAGGCACGAGCTATAAACCGTATTACCGAGGGTCTGTGAGCTATGCGTTTGATTAACATAGCTGCGCATTACTGCTATCGACGCTTTTACACTCAATTAGCAAACCATTTAACTGGAAAATACGGCATAATAGACGTATTATGCAATTCATAAGTTATAAATAATAAACAGACGGATAATTTTAAAACTGATACAACACAATGCGTTAGCGGTGGTTTTTATTATTCATTATTGGCGTACGGAACGATTAGTTACGAACAGTGGTGCTATAAAATGTAATATTATAAATCAACCGGAAACTCGACATTCGGTAAATGTATACGATATCGTAGGGCTCGCCCGACAGACACGAACGACTGTATCGCCAGAAAATTCAGGTGCGAAATTCCGAATAAAACACCAACACGACTACCTTTCGAGCTCTTGTACCGGTTATTTTCAATCGTTTTTGCGAACACGAGGAGCAATATAATACGGATTTGAACGTGGCTTTTGATTCAGAAACAGTAGTTTATGTTTTTATTTTAAATAACAGATATTTGAAAACGTTTTCATAAAACGGCTTGATTTCTTCAATAGTTCAATATAGTTTTCCAAGTATCAACGTAATATAAAATAATAATTACTGTCAACGAAAATAAATTCACACCGGATCCATTATAACTAACGTTTATATTCATGTACGCAATTTATTCAGAGTGATATTTTTCATGTTTATTATTTTATAGCGAGAATGTCAGAGAACGTGGCGTAATATTTACAGTTAAAATGTTTTATATAAAAATACAAAAATTACCTCTGGTAAGCGATAGTATTCATTATGAGAATTAATAAAATAAAATATAGCCGGTCTCTTTATTTTCAATATTTATTTATAAACTTATGAAAAAAAAAACTAATTTTCATTAACGTACTCAACAACGAAGAGTCATAGTTATAATCAAATCCGATTCGTATTGTGAAATAAAAAATAACATATTATATACTACAAAATGAAACAATTGATCGTAATAATATTAATAAAAACTATAACCGACTGAAATAAACAATGAAATACCAACTCAAACTGAAACGACACTCGGTTATTGTAGTAAATTAGACGTTCGATTTTTTTTTTTTTATCGAAATACTGTTTGGAAGAAAACAAAAGTGGCTTTTTTTAAACGGATTATAAACACCATAATATTTAAATTTGCCAACACGGTAAACCGATGTGCGTGAATTTTCGACATTTTTTTTTTTTTTTTTTTTACCGAAAGTCCGGTCAATATCGTCGGTATTCTCAGAGAGTAAAACAACACGTGAGATAAAAAAAAACGGATTGTATCGCAAGAGAAAACGCGAGCGCGTCGAACGACGTTTCGGCATGTGTATTAATCATGGCTTTCTGATCACGGGCACGGTTCGGTGAACAGCCCCGGAATCGTGGTGCCGGTCTCTGTTTAATACGCGGCGGATTATTTAAGACGACATTTTAGCGTCAAAGGGTCGATATTGAAGTCGGATTGAAAACCGTCCTTTTGCCCGGAACGACTAGTCCGATAATTACCTACGAATGTTTCAGATGGGTCTGACGGATTTCGTCTCCGCGGTTTCCGCCGCGTCTTCGCCGTGTACCGTCGTTTTTACGAATAACATAATTATTATGTATCACATCGAGACGGCGAAACGTGTTTAAAGTTACCACGACTTTCCACGCGTATCATATAGGTGGACAACAACAAACAGACGGCTAAACCACGAGGAAATCGGGCGTTGGTAAATCGTGTGATGCAACAGTATTTCTAATATCTGACCCAAACTTAGATTTGAATGACAACGAGAATTAAGGTCGGTGTAGGTAAAAAATAAATTATTAGATCGAATTGATTTGACACCCTTTTACTACGCACCTGATAGATTTATATCCTCGCGTCTCTCCAAATGCTAATCTCTTTTTTCGTGCACACGTTTTAGTGGTACCACCACATATTTTTTTCGCAATTATTAATTTCATGTTCCTTCGGCGATAGTCCTTTGTTTTGAACGAATTCTACACTAGAATTTTCAGAATCAATAATTTTATGAAAATCCGATGCTAACATATTTTCTAAAACACACTACGTACTCGCACACACACGACTCGGTTAACGGTAAACATATAAATGCACAGACGACGATAGACGTAGTGACCTGTTAGCTATGAATTAATAAGATATAAATATTGTATTTTTTTAATCGGTTTTTTCAAGACTTTATCGTACGTTATCGCCGTGTATTTAGTCACAAAAGGCTTTACCAATGCCGGGAATTGTATATGAAAAAAAAACAAAAGCAACGATTGATAAGAGCACCTATGGTTCTCCGAGGCGAGATCGCGTAGCGTTTATCCGGCCGAAAAAGTTTTCCCGTTAATTCGACTTATTTAATCGGTACGTTTATCAGTCGGGACCGAACGTGATATCCGGTAACACGTGTCCATCTATATATAATTGTCAAAGTTCCGGGCGCGGCAAGGTTTCAATGAACACAATAATATAAAATTATATTTAATATTATAGTAAACATAACATAATATTATCGTATTTTGTGTGATATTAATATTGAAAACGATAATATTTATCAAAACTGTTCGACGCGTTTGACGGGGTTAACGTAATGCACGATACGTGTAATCTGGAATCGCATAAACACGCCAAATGGCTTTTGACGTGTTTTACAAACCACCATAGTCGCGACCGGGGAGTGCAGAGGCCAATTAAGCGACCGCGAGAATTAAAACTATGATACTCAACGTTTTACCCGGCTGAGCGGTCATTTTGAAAAATTTTGCTAAATTTCAATTGATGTCACTGTTTTTCTTCATTTGAGCACTTATGGTATGTGTTGGTTTTGTAGAGAAACGAACAGTTTAATGATTATTACAATATCAACGATGTAAATAATAATTAATTTCATGACAATATTTTTGTTAATGGTACTACGTAAGAGATTGGAAAATGAATATTCGGATTTAAAATCAATACTACGATTTCAGTCGGTTATATAAAGCGCGGGCGCAGCTTTTTAGTTATATTAAAACTTAAAAATCAGCCGAGAAAACGCACAATACACATACAATGACGTTTTACTGATCTGTAAATCTTTACTTTATCTGTTTTTAATATTGAATGAAATATTACGAACAATTTAAACCCAGAGGAGCCGAGCTAGATTTAGATAAGCGATGTTTTTCAAACAAAAAACATTTTCTGAGATAATTCTTTGCCCCGATGCGTACACGTATTTATTCTTTGTAATTTATTTTACTTGAGATTATATTGTTTACATATTGTTATATTATATAAAATATTAACTGTAAAAAAGTATTTCAAATTGAATTTAGATTAAAAAAAAACAAAAAATAAACGATTACACGAAAACGAGTAAAAGTTATTGGGTTTTTTTTTAAACTAAATTACAATTGTTTTAAAGGATGAAAATGATTTTAGGGGCTGAGGATACTGAGCCGGAGAGAACAGCCACCCAGAATCTGTGAGATATTTAGAATTTTAACATCGACTGAAATATTTTGAACTCTTATTTAGGATTATACGTAATTCACTTCACTATCGTCGTAGACTATACGAGTTTTCTAGCACTAAGTTATGAAACAGATAACATAAACTGCAGTTTACGCCGAGAAGACCCGAACACGGATTCCACGGATATTTTCGACGTTACCGTGCGATTTCGAAACTTTCTATTCGTGTATAAGCGATGGCGAAACAATGTCGTAGCACTACGTATTCCTCGGGTCTGTTTTTTTACCGTTTTGCGGTTAGACAATAGAACGCCTTGACAATACCTGTAGCAAAATCCACGCGGATATTAATGATTTATGTTTTTTGATTGATGAGTAGAAAAACGTAACGGTTTTTTTTTCTAGATTTCGCAAAACACCTGTTCCCGACGCGTTCAAACGCAGACTTTCGGGCGAACTTTTTAATCAGATTAAAAGTGAACCGGATGATATCTTCATGACGCCGCTCGCAGCGAACGCCCGTGCAAACAAACCGAAGCGGTGGACCCCCGCGCCGCCACTGCGTCTCTTATCCGGTGATATTTTCTTCTGTTATTATTATTATTATTATTATTATTATTATTATGTTAAGAACGTTTACATTTTCATACCGATAAAAATTTAATGAAATTTGTCTTAAAAAAATCGCGTTTTACAATGCATTTTTATCCTGCGATTTTTTTTCTTCGTTTGGAAACCAAATTAATGTATGGCATATTTCCCATGAGATCGTTAGAATATGAAAGCAACCTTTTGTGCAAAATATATTTTAGAATATTGCAAAAAAAGTAAACTGTTGTTTCAATACGTATAATATCATACACGAGACCGTTATAGATTTTAGTGAACAAAGAAAACAAGAGAATAGTAATAATAATAATAATAATAATTATAATTGAATTCAAATTTCTGAAAATTTAAATATTTAAATTAAAAAATAAAATGACGTTGAGTTATGTATTACAACGACACATTTAAATAATTTAGTCTATAAACAGTTCTTTTTATTCATTGATTTTCGATAAATATTGGATAAAGGATACAATGAATAATTTGTTTCTACTTTAAGTGTTATTATAAAGCCTGGGCAAGTTTTGATGGAATTTTTTAACTGAATTAAGTTAAGTTAGCAGGTTTTTTTTCAGTTAAGTTACCAATTAAGTTAATTAATATGGTTATCACATAGATTAAGTTAACAAATTTGGTTAACTTAACTTCAATTAATAAGTTAAGTTAATTACAAGAAAAAAAAATTTCACAATGTGTCAAAGCAAGAGATATCTACTCATAATTTACAAAACTTCATAAATATGAAAACAAATAAATTAACCTAAACCATGCTTGTTTTCTAATTTTTTACCCTACATTAATGCAGAAAAATGTATTTACATAAAATTTTTTTGTTAAGATGGTTTTAAAGTACTCAAATGTCAGATTTATGATATTTTTTGTAGTTTTATTCATTTGTCACTCGTAATGATAATATCACATAATAATAATTCACTGTGCAACAATGACCTAATGTTAAATAATTATTTTATTGAATAGTCTCTTAAATTTGCAATTATTCATTCCAATACCTATAAAAAAGTCTTGATGTAATATTTATTATTAAAAAAATGTATTATTTTCAATAATTATTCCATATTTTGTAGTAGTATCTTAATGAATCAAGTAGTATCATGGACAATGCATAAACCTAGGTGATGATTCCTACAAGGTGAACTATAAATGTAACTTAAAAAAATGTATTTTTAATTTCATAAACATGTTATGTCTATCAAAAGACAAAAACCATTATAGTCATTTATACGATCCGAATATTGTTTCCTGGTACCCCTATTATTGTGCTCATAATGTTCATCTCTTTTAATAAATATACATTATTCTTCGGAATCTTTTATTTTGTTTTTGATCATTTTCAAGATTCTATGAACTTGTAATCGAACGCGAGATTGAACAAAAACGTTTTTCTTGTTTTGAAATTCAAAATTGACTTAATTGATAAAAGTGAAAAAAACACGTTACTTTAAGTTAACCTTGCAGAAAATGAGTTCAGTTAACAAGTTAAGTTAATTTTATCAGAAGGAATTAAGCTAAGCTAATTAGTTAAAATAAATTAACTTTTAACTTAACTTGTAACTTATTAACTCGTTTATGCTCAGGCTTGGTTATTATGAATGAAAATGAAAATCGGCATTCGTTTACTTCAATACCAGTAAGCTTGAAAATATTTCATAAGATTATTTATTATATCAGGTGTACGCACATAATTCCTTGATAAAAATAAATAAATAAAACTAACCGTACACCTATCCAAACATTTTCGAATCAACGTTTTAAAAAAGTACCTAAATTAATGTCAATCAGAAAGATATTATTGTATAACATTGTGATTATGGAAAAGAAATAACAAAATGTTCAGAACGTCATGACGTGAGAAATTCAATAAAAACTGAGATAGTAGATACGTCATATTCTAAACGGACATTACATAAATCTAAAATTTTAATTTTGATTTCATAAATACTTGTTTGAATTTATAACTTAAAAAAAAATTTAAAAAACGTGGCACGCCTAGTGCACAGTCAAGTAATATTTCTTATTATTTTGATTCTAATGAGCTATTGGATTTCCAGAGCATGTCATTAATTTCGACACTGCTGATTTCAGTGGAATCTTTGGGAACGGATTACAGACCGTTACGGTCATTACCTGATTAGTGCCGATTGGTAATGTGTGTGCGTACGTAAACCGATTGTTTTTTGGCAATTAAATAGCGTTTGACTGGTTCACTAAACATATTTTATTCGCGTATTTAGAAATATCCGAATGGTATCATACGATATGGAAGGGTCTCTGTAAATTGCGTCCCATTTCAAATTTTTTATGTAAATTGCGGCCCGGGTATATTTTATACATACGTAAATTGCGGCCCGGGTATATTTTATATATACGTAAATTGCGGCCCGGGTATATTTTTGTACATATACCTATCTAACTATTTCTTATTAATATGTAAATTACGTCTAAGCCTTTTTTTCACACAAAACCAATATTTTCCTTCCCATTTTTCAGACTTAGGACTATAACTATAACAGACTTAAAACTATCTATACAAATATTATTATCATCAAATTTCAAAAAATACTTACACGTTTTAACTGTGCAACCCCAACGTTGAATATCATTGTTTAGAAATTTATGAAAACGAAATTTGAAACCATAAACTATATTCAACGTTTTATTCCTTTCACTTTTCATAACGTCCATTTTTATTAGATTGAAAAAAAATACTGTAAACTGTAGAGCAACCACAGATATATAAAACAACTAGATAGCCGACTCAACGAATAAAATGGAAGTCTAGAATCCATAAGCGAACAGGGCAAAATATGATTGATTAATCCATGACATTTTATATTATTCCATAAAATATAATTTTTCTGTGATTGAAACCAAAGATACAATATAAAAATGTTGTTTTATATATCAGTTATCTTTTTATATGGATTCGGATTGAAACACAATTTGTCGATTATAATTTATAAACTATAAACTATAAAGTGCAATTCAAGTAATTCAACATCATGGTGGTTTCTGGTTCTGTGTCTGGTTGTGTCAATAGGAGACTGAAAGGAAGCAAAGTTCATTTTTTTCGTAAGTTCCCGGGACGCAATTTACGTATGTTTTAAAAATACTCGGGCCGCAATTTACGTATGTTTTAAAAGTACGCGGGCCGCATTTCACATAGTATATGACCATGACCGTACTTATAGGGACGCAATTTACCGACTCCGATATGGAACGCGCGGTGGTGAACACGGCAACAGTACGAATCGAGTAACCTAACAGTAACTAGTAACTATAGACGTATACGGAGCACATACATTTTACGACTTGAAAATTAGGTTTCTTTAAAGAATGAGCGTTTTATTTTTGTTTTGTTTTTTTTTTCAGTTATGAATTACGACGATGTTGTTACTCGGAGAACGTCCCGCGGAAATAATCTACACTACGGAGATAACAAATCATACAAAACACGACGCATCATTTTAAATGCACTGTGATGTGCAGAACAACGGTGTGCTCCTCCGTTCGAATTTATTTCGCTCACAGTCGCGCTGTAAATAAATAAAACGATGACATATGTAGGTACCCGATATTCACGTATATGCATATTATATCATTATATTTTATGTTCGAGAGGAAAAAAATATTAAAAACTCCGAATGAAACTATCGAAACTATTGCGAAGTGACGTATTTTTTCCACATACCGTGGTACAAGCGTGCGCTCGCGGATACGGTAAACGGTTCGAGAAAAAACCCGCGGGTGTATTTTGTGTTATACGAAACGGGTGAATAGATTTTGCGAATAAGGTGTCGAGGACGCACAACAAAAAAAAAAAAAAAAAATCGTTTTGACAGAAATATATTTACAACATAAAATCCTCACTATAGGTAAGCTATACAAATACGTTTACGACTTTGAAATAAAATATAATATGTCGAAACATTGGCCTAATAACGATTTAGTATCGAGTCGAATTTAACAATGGATGTCTCTGAATGTACGTATAGTTTTTTTTTTTTTCTATCATCGTGTTTTGATTTCTTACAGTATTTGAAGCGATGATTTGAGAGTGATCGATAAATTTATTTACTAACGTTTTATTCTTATGTAAACCGAGTGTAAAGCATTTTTTCAATTTCTAATAGGAACGTCGATTTCAATATGGTTTATGAAATATTTTATTAGTCGAACATGCTCAGGTTGAGTTTTTATGAAATAAAAACTGATTATTACGACATACGTGGTTTAATACTGTGATAATAAAAACATAGTGAATTAAAAAATCGATTTCGAATTAACCCACATTTCGTTTATTTATTTATTTATTTTTTTTTTTTTTACGTGAACAAATAATCGTAATGAAACAACTGGAACATGTTGATACGAATGCGACTATACGAGAGTATTATTTAAATACGCATTACCAGCCATTTGAGTATATATAATAGTATTCTCTTTGAGAATTTTAAATTCAAACTGTTCTATTGGTTACATTTCGAATATTGAATTCAGTATAATATCTACTCAATAAGTATGAATATGGCCGGTATAGTTACATAAATCATTATACTTAGATTAAAATGTGGTTCCTAATAGTTCATAATGGAATCGGTATATTATTTAAAGATACCTATTGATCGAAACAACGTATACAAACAGGTACATTACACATACACACACACACACACACACACACACACACACACACACACACACACACACACACACACATTTTACTATTCTAAAACTAGTTTTGTTTCAACTATTTTTTTAATTTACTCGGTTTCGATCGTTTTTTAATTTTTATAAATGAAATCTCATTTAGCTTAACTATTAAAATTGCAAATCATTTTATGTGTGATCGATGTTCCAGAAAGTTATTTATTTTAATAATTTTCCACGTAGCTTTTTTAATTATATTTTTCCCGTCATCAGATCTCGAAGTAAATATTTACTTTATTTAGAACATTGAACTAGATAGTTACTCACGTTTTACCGTTTACAGTAAACTATCTACTTAAAATTTAATTATTTTAGGTTTACGGTTTCTCTTTAATTTGTGTTTTACATCTTGGTTCTACTTGGTACTTATATTTACGATTAAATTACACTTTAGAAGTGTAAGAACAATAGTAGTAGTTTTTGGAAAATATTTTTATATCATAATAATGACATTTAACCTTAATCGTAAGTTTTTAATTTATCATGAAATCGATATTTAAATTAAAAATATAAATGCGATTTAATGGTAAAACCCTAAGTTAGAGCATGAAAAAATTTAAGTGATGTCAAATCATCAACAATATAAAGTAAAATGTGTAATGATAACACAATTATTTTTCAATATTTGAGTATGTAGTAATGAATACGATAATTTTGAAATTGCACCTATTAAACCAGTTAAAATTAAAAGATTACAAAAATTTAACATAAATGCGAACAAATGTATATGTATATAAATACATACACATTATTATACATAATTATATATTATTTTATGTGCGATACATCTTTTTTTATCATCCAAAATAAAATAAAACAGTTAAATTACACCTGGTTTTTTTTTTTTTTTTTTTTGAATTTACATGTGTTGATAAAGTTTATTAAATCAAAATCAAATTAATCTTATGATAATTTATCTAATGGACACTTTTTCTTGATTTCTTCTCATTTACTATGTTTCGTTTAACATAATTTACTCTAATAAAATTACAAATTTACAAATGCTCTCTATTGTGCTTTTAATTAGCTCTAAGTAAATGATACCATTACTTCTTTATGTTTCGTTTTTCATAATTTAACTTAAGTGCCAAATATAGTGTATATGTATGTAACTTAATTCCCTTCATATGTATATTTTACCAGAATTAACACGTATTTTATACTAACAAATGGTTTAAAATACCTCATTACTATAAACCGTAGTGAATTAATTTTAAATTAAAAAACACCAGTTGGATGACGACAACGAGACATCGTTTTATTTTTGTAAAATATTGATGTTAAGTAGCAGTTAGTAGTAGTTTATATACCATTTTAGGTTAACCGTTTTGACGATTGACTCACACGATTATATTATGTTGTATCGTGTTACAATTTAAAAGCAATGATCGTTATACAACTTGACTAACGACTTCGATCAAAGGTTTACACATATTTACGATTTTTTTTTTAAGAACATATAAAATTCTATGACAGCTTATTAATGAGAGTTTTAGAAACCTAACAAAGTTATTTTGTAAAATAATTATGATTAATTAATAATAATTAGTAATTAGTCATGAATATAATCTATTTCATTGAATTTATACATACTAAACGGAAAACTGAGCGAGATTGTATGCAATTTTAAGTCTTGAGTATGTATGTTGTGCGGGCAAACTTTAAATTTACAAGAAAATTAATAAATGTTCAGAGTTTTTTTTTTTCCGGTAAATTTTGTAAGAATGTCTGTTTTAATGTTGTAAAACAAAACCCATAAAACTATAGTTGGCAAAATAATAATAATATTAAAATAATTTAAACGAAGCATTTATATTGGATCAATAGTTATTCATTATTCACTTGTGTGTAACATACCTGTAAATTAAGTTACGTTTAAAATGTATTTATAAGACAATTAAAACTTTAATAATTTAACTATGTTCAGTACAAAATCCATTAAGTTATAGTTATTTACTTTTAAAATACGCTGAAAACAGTATGTAAAGATATCATTATGTACACTTAATACAATAATTTTGATAACGTTATTCACTAGATTTTATTATTATTTTTTTTTTTTTGTATGTAATATATTTTTTTTCCCCCGTTCTGTTAGATTTATGCTTCAATAAAATAAAAATATTAAACAAATTAACCATTTTTCGTTCAGTTAAGTTACGAGTTATTATCTACGTATTTGAAACTGCATTTAAAAATTTTTAAAAAAAACGTATTTAATACAATCGTCTACTGCACAGTGTTGTAAAACGAAAAACGAAAAAACGAAAAACTTTGTCCTCTTCCCGATAAAATAATAACGGGGCTCGTATTAGCTCTCAATTCATTGTTGTACTATCATATTTATAATAACATACGGATGACTCGTTTACTCAGAATTTATTAAAAACTTCAATGAAGGCTAGGTTTTTTATTTATTTTTTGGAGAGGAGAATTCGTAAAGTGTACATTCATTACTATTTTTTTTTTTTATTAAATTCTTTTTTTGACCTGCCAAAAATCATATGAAAGTACCAATACGTGTTTTAAATTTTATGCGGAATCAGTACATTCACTTTTACAAAAACTTCTCAATTTTCAATAGGCTTTTCAGAGAAATTCAAAATTAGGTATACATTTAAGATAGAAAATTAGTTTTCCTATATGTTAAATAAAAATCGAAGATAATATAATTTTATATAAATACATAATACTCATATTTCACGGTAGTCAATACTCTTACTATTGTATTAGATAAAAGCACATATTTTTTTGTTTATTCAGTTGAACGTACGTAAATTAAAGTAAAACATTGAATACGAACAAGAGAAAAATGTAAGGTTAGTGGATGGTAAATGATCGATTTGTGGCATGTTAATGATTTGAGAAGGACCTGACACTAGACTAACCCACACTAGAACGAACAAATAAGAAATTTAATTTTCGCATCCACTGCAGTGTTTATGTTTATAATTTTATCAGAAAACCTAAAATTGAAAGAAAAGGTAGTTTTATAATCTGACGCGATAAGACCGAGTGTTTTTCATTTTTTAGTATTTTAATATAATGTAAAGGCGTTCGATCACTACGAGTACCTCGAGATTCTGGAACGCAAAAAGCCCAAATTTAGGTTGACACCCCGCGTTACGGGTTCTACGGACTCTCCATAGTTCACGTTTTGATATCATATTTTATTATAAATAATATTATACTCCATAACGTGGTGAATTATAGTTACGCTTTATATTTACCCATCTTATTTCATATTTTCATCTCCTTTATAGAACTCATTCGCACTATACTTTAGTAGTCATTTAACGTCTGTCACGTTATATTTTTTTTTTTTTTTAATCCGCAAAGTGTTGAGTGCACTAAGGTCGTTTAATTCATACAACAGCGGTAATATTGGAAAATGTTCTTTTATATTATGAATAATCACCTAGGGAGACGGATCACACGGGTATAAAACTTTTTATATAAAAAAACTTTTTAATATATTTTCATAACATAGACCCGGCAACAAAGTAACACCCCTATTGTCATCGATACAGGGTATTTACGCGATATTTTAATGATAAACAAAATTTTACGTATGTAATTTAATAAACGTACGGTGGTTAAAAACCAAAAAAAAAATGTCCCGACTAAAATTGACAAACCGTCACTGCACACGTTTTGAGAAATAAAAAACATGTAAATACTTATGAGTCGATTCGAACGAAATATAAGTGCGCATTAAAAAATTTACGTGTCAGAAATAAGCGCGTGTTATTACAGAAAGGAAAAAATATTGTTTCCGTCGTAAACAGTTACACGGTTTCACAAAAGGATATTTTGCGCAAGCCGGCAGTCGGTAAATAAATCGAGTTTGAAGTGAAGTTTACATAGTTAACAACGTCTGCGTTGCGTGTAACGTATTAACCGGGGCCGTAGTCCAATAGAGTTCAACATTAATTATTATTATTATTCAAGGGACGGTCTCGCGATAGTAGTGCAATGTCAAAACGTATGAAAAAAAAAAAAACAAAAACAATATTAATAATAATTTTTCGTGAAATTCCGCTCGTGCACGGCGATAGAGGTGTTAGTTTTTACGCAAGTTGAAATAACACGAATCGCCGTCAAAACATCACGTACGAGTATGTCTTGTACAATTATTAATGTGAATTCAATACGGTTAATCCTCTCTCGGCCGGACCTCCTCTGTAAGACAGAACCCTCGTTAAACTGGAAAACATCAATAGACCCGGTTCAAACGCTTAGCAGTTTTACATCGCCTCTAAACTGGAAAACTCTCTACGCCGGAAAAACGTGTCGGTCCCGAGTGATTCCGTTCAAGAGAGGTTTAACCGTAGTTAATCACACGAACCGCACTCGCACCGCACGAACCGAATCCGGGCTCACGAGTATCGTGTCACACCGAAACGGTCTTCGCGCTCGAGCATAATATCGTTCATAACGACCGCGACGAGAACGGTACGGAACAAACCCGTCTATCAATATGATAGTCGACGTGTTTTTGAGCAAAACGTACGTGTTTCTCACATACATAATATTAATCCGTTCGGAAAATTATTTTTTCGCTCGACAGGCCGAAAAACGGTGCTACTACTTTACGGATCCGAGTAAAAATCATCTTACACGCTCCCGGGCACTCGTTACGGATCGTCACAACGAGTGGAATCTACACACTGTAGACGAAGTTTTCACGAATCGACAACGCGTGAGCCGTTAGATTTTAGACGAAATTCATTAGGTCATTATGTACATGGCAATTAACGTGATCGACCCAGAAGCCACCCGTTATGATCACCCCGGGACCGGATGAGGTGACGACGAACGATACTGAACGATAAAAAAACGACGATCACACTAGGTTGTAGCGGATCGACGTCGCTTTTGACTTTCGAGAACACATTTTTATTCTATCACCAAATTTATTTCAATTTCAGTCGTGTAATAATTGGCGTCTTATGTGATTGTTAAATGTGTAAACTTAACAAACACATTGCCATACTGATTTTATGCGATTTTTCATCGTTTCATTGTAGTTTAATAAAACATATGATTATAGTGTTTGCAGAGTTTTTTTTTTCTTTAATATCAAAACGATTTATAATATTAAATTTAGCACAATCAACACGTCATAGTACGATATCGCTTTCAGCAAGAAAATGTTTTTTCCGTCCTACATCTTTATTTTACGTAAATAAATTATAACCCAATTATAAAATTTGTAAACATGACTATTAAAATAGTTTAAATTCAGGTAGTAAAATAGGTTGTTTTGCCATGTACAATATTTTTTCAACTTTTGAAGTTTGAAAAAAAAACACATTAAGAAATAAAATTGCCAATCCGTAGATTCCAAAAAGAAACGTACCCTATTAAGTATATCAAAAAGTATAAAGAAGAAAATATCGACTGTTCAATTATGCAGCAGTTATTCGGGGAATGTTAATAATTAAATCAAAACAGTAAATACTTGTATAACTTACATACATAGACACGTACAACGCAATCAATGTTAAATAATTTAATGAACAGTGTAAAAAGTCTATCGAGTCAAACTAGTGTATAGGTAATGTAAACTGGTACGGAATATTATGCATTAATATGATTATTTAGAGAATCATATGAAATCGCTAATTAATTTGATTTTAAAATAATTCAATTGCACAAAAGTAAGAATTAAACATTTCTGCCGGATCAAGTGATACCGTTTCGATTGATTGCAAAAACGCATTTTTAATCGACACGTTTAACGATCTATTTTATGTTAGTTCGATAATAGACAGCACAGACCGTCGTCGTGTTGGAACAATGTTTTTTTTTTATTTCAACGAAAACTCTGGCTGTCGATTCACCGTGCCATAATTTCGAATTTCACTGGCGTCAAGGTGGGGAAATGTTTCGGAGAAAATCGTGTGAAAACGTAAAACAGTACGTCACCGCGAAATAACTAATCGCCGGCCGACGCGACCGCCGCGGTGTCGTTACTCGCGATAACGTACGGCGAACCTTAAAACGCCGCGGCCGCGGCACAGCGTCCGACGAGTTTTCACCGATTTTTCCCTTTTTTCCTTTTTTTCCCGATATTAATCCGCGACAGACGTGACGTGCGTGCGGGGTCGACGACGACCGAACAACGTCAACGGAGACCGCTCACCCCGTGGCGTAAGTACATCACGATTTGCGTTTTATTCGCGAATAATATTCCGACGTAAGATTCTTTGTGTATATATTTATATATACGTATATTATGTACAATTTTTTTTCTTTTTTGTACAACTAACAATACGCTTACGCGAAGGGTTTTTTTTCATTTTTTCGTTGCCCGCAAACGTTTCGTCGTCGTGACCGGCCGGTCTCTAATCTACCATGTACGACGTAACGGGGTTTACGGTGGCCGCGGTAAACGCGCTTAGCCCCCCGCGGTGGACGGGCGGACGGACGGACGGACGGACGAGCGGGCGGAGGCGGCGGAGGAAAAGAAAAAAAGCTGATATTTTGATTTATTCTAAAAACAAAATATCGCGCGGACGGAAAACGAGAGAAGAGAGCGTCGACAACGACGACGGGACGACGGAGTCGCGTCGTCTGGAAGGACCGGTCGCCCGTAATGGTTTTTTAATGTCGGCGCGTATTAGACGGGGGAGAGAGAAAGAGAGAGAGAGAGAAAGAGAAACAACTGCGGTTGCTCGGAGGACCCGGCCTCACGTAATAACGTGACCACGATTTACGTTTATATCATTAAAGTTTTGATCACGAGACGTGTCGTTATGTCGTCGAGTCGCCGCGTCAGCGAAACGGCGTGACACTGTTTGTGAGCGAGCGCCGCCGTGGATCTTACCGTGATCGACGTCTGGCCGCTGGTCCGCTGTAGATCGCGTTGCTCGGGCGACGACGAAGACGACGACGGTTCGATGACGGGTGTTCACGCGGAGAAACGAAAACGGGAACGCGGTTTTGCGGCGGACGGGACGGCCGCGAAAGGAGAGAGGGGCGCCGAAACGATTTTTGGAAAAAAAAAAAAAAAAGAAAGAGAGTTCGAAAAATATCGCGAGTTCGACGACACCGGAAATTCACCGCGCGGATTTCGAAACGATGCACGACGACGACGACGACGTAATAACTATTACGACGATGTAATAATATTATTGTTTCGAACGCACGGAGAAATATATTATATCATATAATAACAACTGTGCGTACGCGACCGGTGTGGGACGCGGGCCAAGCTTCCGACGAACGACTTGGTGGTTACGAGTCCGCGGGAGTACTGCGAGCTCTCCGCCACACGACGGCCGGCTACACCACCGCAACTACCCTTCCACGGTGCCGCCCCCCTCTCCCCTCACTCCGGTCCTGTTCGGTCGCCGCCGGGGTGGTTTCGCACGGGGTCGGGCGCGCCGAATATTTCGCACGCGACGCCGACCGCGGCGGCATTGGTTACGCGCGAGACGCGACGGTCGCGCGTCGTGTGCGTGATATTTACGGTGGCCGCCGACGTTCGGTTTTATTTGAAAAACAAAAATAAAATAGTTATTAAAAAACTACGGTGGATTTAATTAAATTTGAACGGATCGCGTAAATAAATAACAACGACGATATTACTCGTATTGCTTCCGATTTACCTTTTCTAATGTCAATAGTTCAAAAAAAAAAAAAAAAGAAAAAAATATATATATAATAATTATATTTAGTACGAGTCATTTTTCTACCTGTATTGATCATAAAACATATTATAAATATCACAATATAGTACACGATAAAGTGCATCAACGTCAAAAACCACAATCGGAGAAAAAGATCGCGCTAAAAATGTAAAAACGAAACTATATTATATCAACATTTGCGTTAATCATTTATCTTTCAAACTGATATTTAAGTCGTTTACACGTCTATGTCCAACATACCTACTCACTTGAGCAGGGAATTAAGCCAAAATTTAATTGAACAATTAACATCACTGTAAAACCAATAGATCCTTCGCTTCACTCAGAACCTGAAGTATAATGCTTATAAATTAGGTCATTGAAAATCAGCGAATCGTATTTAAATTTCCTCAAGAGTTAATGTTACGGAACCAAGTCTTCAGTTACACTCGAATAAACAAAGTGTACATGCCGAAAACATACGTGAAAATTAAATAAACGAACCCAAGTAGACGATTCCAAATCGAAATTTTTTTGTGAGTATTGTTTGTGAAACGTATAAATAAGAAAATTTTTAATTTTAAGATTTATATATACAATATTTAAAATTGTATAAAATAAAAACTTTGAAAAAAATAAAAGACCTATTTTAATATATTATCGTATTTTCAATAAAGTTCTTTAGGTACAGACGCCTAGATTGTATTAGATTAAGTAAAGAGTATTGTTGAATTTCGGTGAAAATATCGACTGCCTATCATCATTGTTTTTGGATTTATGACTAAATGCTAAAACAGATTTCACAGTGATCTCCTCTTCGTACAATTTTACCGTTTTTACTGATTTTTTCTATACGATTGAAAAAATTATTGAGAATAGAGAAAAAAGATCCATCTTAACTCTTAAGTAAAAATTGCACGACCTTTCTGATCTATAAATACACTGTCCGTATATTTTTGACTATTTAATAATTTAATAATAGTAATAAGTTTACAAAAAAAGATTACATTAATACATGAAAAAAATACCAGTCATGTACAACCGATACAACGTTTATTTTACTCGTGAACTAAAATAGGTCATTGAGATGTGCTAATCGCTCTCGTTTTCTAAAACAAGTACGAATGGTCCCCATATTATGTATAGTATACTTACAGTGAAAGTTAACGGACACCTTAAACATAGCGAACGATTGCATTTCAGCGAACAGTTTTCTAGAATGAAAAAATTCATTTATAATTATATGTTTTAAGTTATTAATCATATTATCAAACAATTAATTCAAATTTAATGGAAAATTTAAACTCTCAATACAAGAAAGTATGAAAAATATAACTGATTACCTTATATACGTTTAGTTATTTTTTTAATTATTTATTATACCTAAAAATAATGGACATGATGAGCTTCTTGATGAAGTAGGAGAATATGGTTCCATTTTTTTAATGTACTTTCTGTTTGATTTATCTTCATCGGCAGATAAGTCTGACACGTATTTTGCTTTTTCAGCTCTACCTCTAGCATCTACTAATGAAGCTGTTAAAAAGTAAAAAAAAAAAAAATATGCAGTACAATAAATTATGAAATGGATGTTATAATTATTTTTTTAAATGGTATTTACCTATATTTTTACTCATTTCTTTACTTTTATAGTAATCAAAGTGGTCTCCATTAGGATCAATATTTTTATCAATTAGTTTAAATGCTATTTTAGTATTTTTAGGCCAAGCACAGGTTCCATTTGCATTATCCAGCCAATTAGATGGCACTGCTTCCACAGTATTGTCATCCAAAAAGTGTACAACAAAGAACATAATACATGATTTTTATATTCTAAAACATTATATTTATTTCAATTAATTTACAAAATAACTTAAAAACAAATAAAATACCAATACTACCAAACATTTAAGTACACAAAAGAATACAATCAACATATAATATCATAATATGACATCAGATATATTAAACAAAGATGACATTGTAATTAAACTTTTACAAGACTTAATAAAAATACATAATAAATAATAATAATATAAATAATAAAAAATTACAATCTTTCTATGTATCAGCTAATGAATGTAAAATTGGAAAAGCAATCTGTACATTAGCCATATTTTTAAAAACTACATATTTTACTTAATGGATAACGAATGTAGCCAAGAATCGGCCAAAAACTACTGTTTGAACTTTTGGAAAGTGGTAAACCATCTATACCAATAACCAGTTTTAATGTTTCTTCATTAAAATTTATACATTTTTTAAAATTTTTTAAACTGTTTGTAATGCCAAAATGATAATATTTTCCAGGTGGTATAATCTGAATTTCATTAGAGACACTAGAATTTTTATTTTTGAGAATTGTTCTTGCATCAGTTGGAATAAATTGAAAACATTTATGCATCTTTAATCCCTTTAACAAAGCAAACAAAACATTCAATTTGACATCATAATTAACAGCCCACTGTGCTAACATATTTAAAATATAATTTTCATCAAATAAATTATCTGTTATATTTTTATTATCATCACTACTATCAATATCAGAATCAAATGAAGATATACAATATTCGTTTTCAACACTGGGTAAAGTTGTAGGATTAAAATATATGTCATTAAAAATACTTTCATCATAAGCAGACATATTTTGAACCATGTTTTCCATACTACTAAAACTACATTGGGGTAAATCCAATACTACTTCAATATTTTCTTGAGCATTTAAATTAATATTATTCTGAGATAAACTTGGTTGTAAATCTAGCCGAGCTGTATCTGAATTTTCAATATACAAATCTAACAATTGAACATCTTCCGAATACCTCCTACGCTTAGTAGATTTACTTAAACTTTGATGAGACATTTTAAAAAATTCTAAAAATAATTCTAAAAGCTATAGGTACCTATATAAATATCTCAAATTTACCTATTGTATTCAAATTATATCTAATTATCTTTCTAAATTAAATAATATTAATATGTAGGTACTAGTAGTTTTCAGCCGCAGTGATCCACACTCCCAAAGAGAATAGAATTACAATAATGAAAATATCTAAAATGTATTAAAATTAATAATTAGGTTCCAATTTTATTTAAGTATGTAAATAGTATAGATAATTAGAAGTCGGAATATACATATATGCATAATTTATATGTGTTAAATTATTTTTACACTTCAATAGTTCTTAAAAATTAGTTATAATTCAATAAAAAATGTGAAGAAAAAAATCATATTATTTTCATGTTAAAAAATGTACAGTACAATAAAGAACATAAGTGAATCGGCAAGTTACCAAATATATAATTTAAGTAACACCCTATATCAAGAACATAGGTACCTATATGTAGTTTTAATAAAAAAAAGTAGATAGGTAATTATTTTAAATAATGATATAGTACTTAGGTAGATATATATAATAATATACAAGAAAATATATTACACACATTCTATATTATATAGCAGTGGTGCCCAACCCGCGGCTTGCGGGCCACATGTGGCCTTCGAAGATATTCTATGTGGCCCGTTACAAATTTACAAAAATTAAAAAAAAATTAAAAATTGTATGGAAAAATTTTTAAAATATTTATTTGCATATATTATTTGTACATATATTTTACTTTTATACTTTGTAGCCCGCTTGAAGATAATTGTTTACCAAAGTGGCCCGCCAAAGGAAAAAGGTTGGGCATCACTGTTATATAGGTACCTATAGATATTAAATAATTTTTTTTTTTTTAATAGACATAGTATTGTACTGATGTACCAATTATTTTTAAACTTTAAATGTATTCATTGATTGTACATACAGAAATCAAAATTAAAAATAAAATTAAGGGTTTTAAGTGAATATCTAGGTACATTTAATACAATTAAATATTCCTCATTTTTCATCACCTTAATTTCTTAAAACCACATACCAAGGAATTCAATATTTAAAGATACCTAATTCCGACCTCTTAATCATTTTACGTTATAGGTAACACAAAAGAAATTAATGTTCACGTCATATTAATTAATTTTGTACTATATTACCTAGTACCTACCTGAAATAAAATGCAGTATGTCAATTATACAATACTCACGCAGAAAATGACGTCGGACGCAGAATTTACACACGCCACACGGCTAGTCTTTCACAGTAGGTAATCAAAACTCAAAAGTCAAAACTAGCCGGTTATAATGGTCATATTATATACAAATGGTCAAGCATTACAAGTTGTCAGTTGACAACTTGACAAAAGGAATTTTTGATATTCGTTCTTATTCAAAAAATATAAGTCATAGAAACTTGAAACTTTCACCATATGTTTAAATTGGCATTTTATTTGTATATATGTATATTTTATTCGTTTATGAATAATATTTATAATGTATAATCATTTTACCTTTTTCCAATCCTTTACATCTCGATTTGATGGACCTGTCCCAGAAGAATTTAACAACATTTGTATCTCATGCCACTTCTTGTTACTCTCTGCTGCCATAAAGGTCGGGGTAAACTTGGCGGAAACAAGCATACGATAATTTTCCATAAAAGGAACTAACAAATGCTTTTGTTCTTCCGACACTCTTTTTTTGGAATCATTAAGTACAATAATGTTTGTTATCTTAATTAGCAAATAAATTTTGATACATCGATGTTACTTACCTCTGGAGTTTTAATAATGTTAGTCTGCATTATTTTGTAGTGTTCTACTTATCATTATGGGAACAAATCGGTTTTACCACCCCACTCAAAATTTTCAATTTTTTTTTTAAACCCTAGGTAAATGAACGATTTAAAAACGATGGTGCAAAAAAAAATTCACGGTTTTTAAATATGCTTCAATACCTACTAACTAACCTATAATAACCTACTACTGCTCTATAGGTATATAAAAACGTACATTTCAAATTGTCATAACTTTAAAACTAATGCTTTCCGTGAATTTATTTTTACTACATCATATTCGTCATTAAAAACTAAATCGATTGAAAAAGAAAATATTAAATTCCTTAGTGGGGTGGTAAAGTCGATTTAAGCCAAAATCAATTATTAAAATAATGACAATTTACTATTCTATAATACATAGACATAACAGAAAATATTTAATCACCACATAGAGTACATTCTATTATTAACATGGCAATTGGCATTAACAATTTTTCGTGTTTCTTCCATGATATTCTTGAAGTTCACTCGGTAAAAGAAGTGCATTCGGGAGAATAACCGAATGTATCCTAAGAGATTGTAAAATAATTTCGGTAACACAATCCGAATTCGGTAAAACGCTTTTCGGGAATAATAATGTTCGGTATTTAACCGAATCGTCAGTACTAGACCCCATGATGTAACATAGGCATTCGTATTGTGATTATCACATTTTAGTACTCGCATAGTTGTAACATTGATGTTCCTACTAAAGCCCCGGTTCACATGGACCTGGACGCATGATGATCGGCGATCGCATTGTCCTCTAATGAATTTTAATAGTAAATTTATGTATATTATACTATTTTTAGACGTTATCGCTGTAAAATCCTACAATACTCGACACGCGCGATAATACACCGCCTCCTCGCCGCTCCGCCATCATTGACAAAGAACACCACCCGAATACCCGATCGCATTTAGGAACAACTTAAAATTGTGTAGCGCGTCGCGTGTGTGTTTCACAATTTTAGTAATTTTACATATTTTAACAGCATACACTCCTCATAAAATATTTTCGATGTTTAATGTTTATTATAATTTGCTGATATTGTTGTGCTTATGTTAATGTATTTAATTTATCATTGACTATATAATTGTTTAATTGTGTGGCGGAAGGCGGAACTGCGTTGTTTATACCTTAAGTTATATACAGTAATATATGTACATTATTATTAACATCCTATTTAATATTTGTACGTCTTGAAAATCATGTCTTCTTAACAGGTAATTAATCAATTCAATTATACCTATTACTATTTTATCATTTGTTGTATAAGTATTTAAATGTTTATTATTAAGAACCTAATTACAATAAAAATAATATGTTATAATAAAAATAAATAAAAACAAGGCATTTTGAAGTATAAAATATGCAATTAATTAGAGCAACTTGTTTCACATTATTAAATATACTCGTATTTATAATGGTCAAATAAATTTCAAGTATTTTTAAAATACTTTAGGTATATCATTATATAGGTGATATATTTTATTATTATTATGTAAAAAATTAGAATTGTGTGCATTGCAAAGGTACATTATTAATGTTAAATGTAGGTGTCTAAATACTTAAAATTTGTTGGTTAGGTAATTATTTAATAATAGTTACATATTTTTTGGCATAAAAGATAACAATAATAATATATAGTATGCACCTCTCAAATCATTTTAATTATTTAAACACTGCAAATAAAAATGTACAGTGGGTTGTTGGATATTTCACTGAAGAAAATAAGTATTCGATTATACCCTACTGTATGATAATTACATGTGGCAATCTACATATATCAAAATGGCCAAAATCTGGAAATATCAATATACTCATACAAACATCATTTGAACCGGAAATCGATTGGCCAACATATCCTGTTAAAATTGTATCAGAATATTTTAGTAAGTACATTATTATGTTTCATTAATTTAAGTTTAGATAGAATGGTTGTTTGTAATTCCTTTGTTGATTCTTTAATATAAAAGCCAAGTTCTAACATTGTTTAATAAAACTATTTTTAAGTTGTTTTATAATATGTTGATGTATAATTGTATATTATATAATAATTACTTCAAAAAAATAACCATGCAACTTATGTTCCTTATTTAGAATGAAAAAAAGATTTCTTGTAACCCAAGTTTTACCCTTGATTTCTATAATAATGTATGGTGCTAATTAGTTGTAACTGAATATATCTACTTGCAGTCATTTTTTTTTTTTTTTAACTCAAAGCTACCTACTAACCATAGTTAAAGGTAATAGGTATAGGTATATTTTTAATTGTGTTACTCACTAATATTAAAATAATAATTAAGTGCATTGCATACCTACATCTTATATTTAATTTTCATTTAATTTCATGATAATTTTATCTTCTTTTTTGTTTACCTATATTTAGACAGTTATGATGAAGCTGCATTCAAAGAACAGCAAATTTTTATATCTGTTTCATCATCGGAGTCCAAAGAACATGTAGTTCAAAATAAAAATAAAAGAAACAAACATGTTCCTCAAGTTCATGAAGATAGCAGTGATAGTAAGTTCAGTTAAACAGTACTATGTATAGATGTTAATTTTTGCATAAGTAAAACATTTTTTCAATTCAAAATAATTATAATAGTAATATTTACTTAATTATTCAGTTAAAAAAAAAATATATATATATATGAATTAATTTTTATATTTTCACACAGTTTTTAAATTAAGATAATGTTCTTTTAGCATGCTGTAGTGCTTCACAGACACCAATTAAAATATTTAAAACTAGTTCCTCATCTAAAATCAGTTCTAAACAAGGTAAAATTGATTTGAATACACTTTATGAAGAAGAGTTAACCACTAATCATTTTAAAAGCAATACAATATCATGTATGTATTTAAACATTGATTAATTATATTTGACTGTTATATATATATATGTTAGCTTACAATAGTGAAATTTATGTTTTTAGCTGCCATGAATTTGATGTATAACATGACTGAAGATGATTTAAATGCTGCGCTTGTAACACCCTCAGCTTATGTCTTACCGGGTAATCTAAAATCTTTTTTTTATTTTAGTAAAAAAATTATTTCCAATTTTTTTTCTTCGACAGTTCGTTCAACACCTACTGAAACTCATATACATAGTATGTCATCAACCATCACAAATAATAAAGAGCCGTCAACTTCTACTCACACAAAGTCTGATTTCTCCAAAAACCAGAAAGATATTTATCAATCTGTGCACGAAAACATCATTATGACACTTGGATTTGTGAAGAGAATAGAAGGTAAATTAGATAGAATAGAAGCTCAGTTGCAAAGTGGTGTTACAGTTAATACGACAGTAAATAATAATATATTGTCACAACTTATCATGAAGACTGTCTTGGATGTTGAAAATATGGAAACCAAGTTTTCTACTGACCCCAATTTCAAAAGTCAAATGGTAATGATAATTTTTTGATGGTATAGTAAATAAATATTGGTTGAACAAAGTGTTCTAATAAAATATTTAATTGGTATTTTTCAGAAGAATGTTATATTTAGAAATGGAGGAACAAATTCCAAAAACTTCATAAAAAGAACATTACAAAGATTATTTACAAATGAGCTCTCAACTAAATATACTTGGACTGGCTTTAGACAACATAATCACCTTCATGGGCTTCAAATAGTAGAAATTATTAAAGGTAGTTATAAATTAAGTAGTTCTCAAATATAATCCTCAATTGATAAATTATTATTATTATTACTATACATACTAAATAGTTACAATATATTTCAGAAATTGCTGTGAATACATTTTCATCAATAGAATCAGATTTTGAGGCACATGTAAAGGATTGTTCAGACATGGATCTCAACGCTTTGGCCGTGAAAAAAAATGAAATATTTCCCTCTTGACTATAAATTATCATAATTTTTAATAATAATCTAAAACTTCTAAATTTATAAATCATATTATAAAAGTTGTCACGTTGTGTTTTAATATCCTTAAAGTACACTACTTATTATATGTTTTATTGTAAGGTCCATCAAAGGCAGATGGTTTTTTTTTTCTAACATCATTTCATTATTTATTGATTTTATCAAAATCTCATATTTTTTAATTAAAGTAGAAAATTTTATTTTTTAATTCATATTTCAAATAAACAGGTTATTAATTTATATAATAAGATCCCGATAAAATTAAGTGTTAACATTGGTGGTCTACCATTAAAATCCAGTTCAAAGTCCAGTTTTTGGCCAGTACTTATATCTTTTGTAAATATACCAATATTATTAAAAACCGTAGTTCCAGTAGGAATTTATCATGTTAAATTCGCAAAACCTTCTTCGAGTCATGAATTTTTAAATCTTTTTATTACTGAAATTAAAGAAATTATTAATAATGGTTTGTGTATTGATAAAATTTTACTTAAATTTGAAATTTCTCAAATTGTGTGCGACGCCCCTGCAAAAAGTTTTGTGTTAAATGTAAAAAATTTTAATGCCTATCATGGGTGTAACTCGTGTACAGTAGAAGGTACTTTCATAAAAAATCAAATGGCTTTTTTAGAACTAAATGCTCCTTTAAGGTCCAATGAAACATTTAGAATTAAACTTGATGAACACTATCATAAAGATGCTAGTCCATTAGAAGAATTTCCCATAAATATAACATCGGTGGTAGTACTTGAATACATGCATAACATATGTCTCGGTGTTGTTAAAAAATTAATTGTTTTTTGGACAAAAGGTAAAAAGCTTGTTCGACTAATAAATCCTGATGAAATATAACAAGAATTAATCAATACCAAACCTTTTTTACCATCAGAGTTTAATCGTTTGCTTAGAATATTAGAATAAGTTGAATATTGGAAAGCCACAGAATTTAGAACTTTTTTTCTATATACTGGTCCAACAGCATTAATTAAAAGGCCGATTATAAACATCACTATATAAGCATTTTATGCTTTTGAGTTCAGCTGTTCATCTCCTTATTTCTCCTGAAACTTGTCTCACTCATAATTACTTAGCCAAAGATTCGTTGAAAACATATGTAAGTGAATATTCATCGTATTATGGTGAAGAATATATTGGTTATAACACAGAATAAATTTATTCTGTGGTTATAATGTGCGTGGGTTAATTCATGTGAGCGATTTTGTTTTGACACATGGCGCTTTAGATTTATTTAGCTCTTTTAAATTTGAAAATGATTTACAATTTATTAAAAAAAGTTCTATAAATTCCAAAAATCCACTAGATGATATTTATAATTGTTTAATCGAACACTTCAATGCTCATACTAATATTATTCCATCCAATTTCCCTATTCTTGAAAATGAATTGCTGTATAATGATATTGAAAATAATTTGATAACTGAAACATTATATGAGAAAATTATTTTAAAAAATTTATTGTGAGCTCAAAAAAAGTTAAAGATTCATATTTTATGCTTGAAAATAATGATTTAGTCAGTCAATAAAATAATTCGTTTTTTGGGTGGTAATATTAAACTAGAGGTAACTAAATTCAAATGCTCACCTTTTTTTTGTTAACCCAGTATCTTCTGATATAATTAAAATATATTCTGTTGATGAAATTTTACCTGAAATTCGACTTTTAATTAATTTAAATGTATTAAAATATAAATGTTTTACAGTGCCGATTGAAAAAACTAAATACATATCAATTGCATTGCTACATACTGATTGATTTTAAATGTGTATTATTTTATACAATTTATCAGAATAATATTATACATTTTATATTTTATTTATGGATTAGTATCTGACTAGGTAGGCACCTAGCTAACTAAACTAATTGTAATTTGTATAACAGGATAAATATTATTTTATGTATATTAAATAATATTTGTTATTGGTTTTTTTCTATTTTATTAAATTATATATATTATTTTAAAAATATTAAAATTGTAAGTATAATGAAATGTAATAATTTAATGTGTAACACATTCTCTATATTTAAGTTATTTATGATGTTACTGATTTTTTTGTTGAACTAGAATCTTAGAATACTATATATTATATAATCCTTTGCCTTGTACAAATGTAATAAAAGTGTTCCTTATGTGGATTACAAATGAAAACATTATATGTATATTATTTTATTAAATAGTGACTGTATCTAGTTCTTTTAATACATATTCATATTGACAAAATTAAATTAATATATATAATGTATATAGCTGCTTTCTAGCTGTTCCCTCATTTACCTCTGAGATATACCATAGCAGATATTAATTAACCTCTAATACACTTCGCAATGTGCACACTAATTGAATTACCTATATAATATCTATGCTATTTCTAGTATTATACTATGTGATATCTATGAGAAAAGTTATCTATGGATATCACATACAAGTCTTAATTAGGTTATCGCATATAAGGACTTCCTGTTTCTGGACATTAAGCGTCGTCACCTACTAATCTCGGAGATGTACATAGTCAACAATTTAAACAGTCTCACTTCTCAATGTTATGTTTATGTTAAATCGAGGGGATTAAATTTTGATCATAGGGTAAGGAATGATAGAGGGTACAAGATCAAGAGGAAGACCTATAGGACGAGATACATTAGCCAAACAATACAGGACGCAGGAGTCGCTTCTTACAGAGAACTGTAAAAATATGGCGAATGAAAGAGAAAAATGGAAAAGTCATTTATTGTAAAAAAATTTGTTAAAAACCGATTTTCGGATTGAAAAACAAAAAAAAGTATATAATATACGTTATGTATAACCGATCGAGATGTTATAATATCGTCATCGTGTTAACTTCTGCGATGCGTTTTTGCGCCTCTCGCGTACGGTTCCGCGCGGTCCGATCGGATTATCAGCGTACGGTTTCGGATCCGACACGTCGGTCAAAGGTTTCATCCATATTACGCGTAATATATTTAATCTGCCCGCTCGCACGACGCGTTCGTGCGGCGGTCGGCCGTGTTTTATTACCGCCGCGGCCCCCGCCCGACACGGAATTACGTGACGCGCCTACTCGATAGGAGAGCTGCTGTGCTCGGCCCGCGCTCGGTCGGCGACGCGCGAATCAACCGTATCGGTTAGGTTTTTGTCGTACGCGCGATTTGGGGGAGTAACGTTCCTTCTGGCCGGCGGACTCGAGCAGGCCCGGGCGGAAAATCAGCGCCGCGAAAATTCCCGACCGCGATTGTCAATTTTCGCGTACCGGACACAGCTGATATATAAAACAACTAGATAGCCGACTCAACAAATAAAATTGAAGTCTAGAATCCATATTATCATTTATCATAGATAATAAAGAAATTATTATCTTTATTATCTATGCATATCGGTGTGAGGCTTAAGATAATAATTACCAATGGGTGACGATTTATTTATACTAAAGTTTATAAAGCAAGTTTTTGTTAAATTAAGTTCCAGGAGGTTATTGTCATTTGTCAAACCATGTTTTGGCAATACTTAAAACACGAGTAGTAATTGTAAATAACTTGTACATCTTAAAAAACTTATAACTCGCTTTAAAACTAAAATATAATAAAATAGCCTATGACATACCCTTGATAATAATCTTAGCTTTAAATTGTACAAGAGGTAAATTTACTCAAAATTTTCAACTAACGGTTATGAACGTGATCGGCCGAGCGTATATTTTTCGATGTACGCACTTGTAAGACGGAAAAAAACAAAAATCTGTGCAACGACTGCAACGTCCTCTTAGTCGGGTGAATTCAGAAATTGTTTTTAAAAAAATCATGGAGTAATGAAATATTTCATGGATTAATCAATCGCATTTGCCCTGTTCGCATACATAGACATAATATAAACCACGGACTAAGTATATCTTAGTCCGTGATTGGAATACAGTTTTGATAGACGGGGGGGGGCGGGTGAAAGCGCAGTCCATTAATTTATATGTCTATGTTCGCAAATGGCTGTCAGACTTCATAGGTCTTATGAGACTTTTATCACTGAGTCGGCTATCTAGTTGTTTTATATATCTGTGGTACTGGCTAGATTTCCACATTGTGTTTTTTTTTCCGATTGATTCGATCGCGTCGAATATTTGATTTTTCGTGATTTTAGCTTGACGTTTTAAAATATTTTATTTCGAGTGATTAAGTCATAAAAATATACCTATAACGGTCGAAACGATAATACCGTTGAATCGGTTTGACTTTTGGAGTTATTGAAAATGGGTGTTGGTCACTTGATAAATTATTGTCTACTCGTATTTGCAGCGTTGGGAAATATATTATTTTTTTATTCAATGAAAAAACAAATTGATTAATCAAAATATTTGTATACTCACTGGCCGAATAATCCGACTTTTCCCGTGTGTTAAATGTAAGTTTACTTCGAATATTTTTACTTCGATTTATTAATTTATTTTGAGTTCCAAACCCTCGTATTCTGAAAAACGAGTACTCGTAAAAGACATCGCCATAATACTTAGGGAGAGAGTTTTTGAACAAGTCTATTGAAAAAAATTACCTTAAGATTATTTATATGCCTTGTCAATAAACTTAATTATTGAAATGTAAAGTGTGTCGCTTCTTTTTCTTCCACTTCTGTGACCAAAACACGGGGAAAAGGCGGGCGCTTTTATAATATTCAGTTTTTTTCAATAAACTCGTAAAAAAAAAATCGTGAAATTATTCAAATTCCTCGCTGAAAAACCGTGACGTTTAAATACACTTCATACCCTCTCCTAAACCTGACCAAAAATGAAAAAATAAGCTCGAGGAGGACGAGGACACCCGGAGAGGAACAACTAAAAAAAAAAAAATAATAATAATAATCGATAACTGTGACTTACTACACTATGATTTCAGATACGTGGTACACAAAAAAAAAAAAAAAACGTCGATTATTTTGTAAATATATATTTATATATGTAGATAATCATTTTGGACCCTCGGGATAAGAGTCTATCCGAGTCGATAAGCTGTTAATAATAATTTTCGTGCCCCTCCCCCTTCTCCCGGAAGTTAAGGCCTGATCACAGTTATTATTCTGTCGATACGGTCGTCGTTATAATTTCGTTTCGCCGGCGGTTCGCGCCGTCGTCCTCGTCGAGTTGCAGAGACCTGTCAGCGCCGCGATCTCCGTGAAAAGACGTCGGAAAAGCGGGGTTTTTTTTTTATCATACTTTTCGTCCGCACGCTTTTGCGGTCTCCGCCGCAAGTCTGTGCACGGGACCGAACGCGTACAGAGATAACGCACGACGACGACCGCGTCGCATCGCGGAACGATTTCCCCTAAAAAAACAATAGACGCGGACTTTTGGGGGACGAACGCGCGTGAATCGTACGGGCGCGATATCGGATATTGCGAATATTTTATTTTGAATCGTGGATGGAGGCGGAATTTCAAACTCATTTACAATGTTCATTTGGACGTGCAATAATATTTTTGCCGAAAACCAACGTCCCCGCGGTATCGCTTGTAATTCGTACGATCGTATTTACGCGTCAGTTCACCGCCTCGCGGAAACGCAACAAAACGAACAAAAACACTCGACAACGACGACGATGTCGATGATATCGATAGTAATGATGTTCCGTCTCCACTCTCCGGCGCACAAACGAATACATAAAGTTCTCAATTCCGGCTCCGGCGGATCGTGTAAAACGACGACGATATTTTATTTAAATAAAATATATTCAAAGCGTCCATCACGCGCCGTACGGTAGGTGCCCCGTATAGAAAGCGTATATTGCCGTCCATAAATGTGGAGAAACGCGAGTGTTCAATAACAGCTACACGTACGGTATCGCAGCCGTGTTGAGATGTTCGAAACATTTTGTTTTAAACAATCAAAATAATCAAAAACGGCTTTGTTCACAACGTTTAAATCAAATTATTTAAACGACATCAAAAAAACAATTGTTTTTTTAGAGATATATTTTTTTTTAATTTAGTATTAAATAATAAAAAACATTAGTTGATTATGTTTTATGCTTTTAAAATTGTATTTATTAGCAAATTTTAATTACGAGCTTAATACTTTTGTGCGTAATATATTTGTTTAATATGTTATGTTTTATAAGAAAACAAAAACTTATACATTCCAGAAGTAGGTAGGTATTAAATGTATTGATAATAACAGCTAAAAAGTTATGGGATAAATTGCAAAGCGATCTTGTGTAATTATTCTACAAATTAGATATATTTTAATGATAACATCAGACACACAAAATAGGTAAAGCAGTGAATATTCGCGCAATAATGCTTAGTTCTTCTACTAGTAAATATTAAATACCAGTACCAGGAAGGCCGATCTCCGATCGCACTTAAATAGTTTTTTATCAATTTTTAGACAAAATTTTTAACTATAAACAACAGTAAACTAAGGCTACTTTGATTGTTGTGCAAAATTTTTAGATATAAGGGTGCAAAGATAAACAAATATTGCATTAGTCTTATGGGGAGAATTCATGAAGTTAATTATTTTTACCATGAAATCGCAAATTCCCCAATACAGATAGTGATAAACTGAAAGTTCAAAGCTTAAAGAATTTATTGGTACTTTCCGAATATGAGGTATACGTGGGAAATTTCGTGTAATTAAACGAAGAAAATTTTATAATTTATGATTTTAAAATACATTTTTTTCCATAAAATAATTTGTAAACTGCATTTAATAAAACATATTAACATTTACTTGATAAGTATATACACGGAAGTTTGAATTTAAGTTTTGAATTTGTTCTTTTTGCAGAAGTACTGTTTAATAAAATGTTTCATAAAATGTAAAATTAAAAGATATTTACCATTAAATTTGTGAATATTATTTAAAAAATTAATTTTTTGAATTTTTAAAAGTATTATTTGTATCATTTAAATAGTTAAATGTGTATTATTTTTTTTTATTACTTAATGACTGGCCGTCGGACACGCTGGGGGTCCGATGCAGGGAGAACGCGACATGCAGGGAGAATCGAATTGTAGGTTACCAGAATCCAGAACGTCGCGTTGTCATCATCGCGGTCCCAAGAAAGGTTTTCCATTAGCAACGTATAAAGATATGAACTATCACGTCGCGCGACGGTGATATGGAAGGGGAAGTTTGGGCGGCCACGTCTAGCCGCCGCGCCGTAGTCGTCATCGTTGTCTTTATCGTCATCATCATTTTCATCATCGTCGTCATCATCGTCGTTGTCGTCATCATTGTCGTTATCGTCGTCGTCGTCGTATCATTTTCATCGTCTTCATCATTGTCGTCGTCATCATTATCATCATTGTCATCAGTGTTTTTGTCGACATTGTTGTCATCGTCATCATCACGCTATGTCCTAGCTGGTGCGTGCACGCAATGCGAGGAGATGGTGCGATATTTGACCGCACCGCACCGAATTCTAGTACCCGCAACAATGGCAAAATTGACGCATTCAAATACGCGGGAAAACGCATACGATTTGTTGATTTTAAACTTATTTTTATACGTAACCCATCAGTACCATTCATGTATTTGTGCGGACAAGTATCAAAGTCATACGTTAATTAGTTAAATAGTATTTAAATTTGTTTGTGAGTAATACATTTTAATTTACTATATTATGTCGTTAATTGAAGAACAACGAGGTTTAATCTTAATAGAAAATACTTATCTGAAGTATAAATTACTTAAAATGAGTAAAAAATCTAAGAGATCTCCTCCAAATGTCATTTATAAAGATAGATTTATATTTGGAGAATTTCATCAACTGTATCCACAATTACGAGCAGATAAAGTAATGTTTTAAATTGTATTTTGCATAATGTGATTATTGATCTTGAAAAAAATCAATCAGATATAGAAAATGAAAATGGGATATTAAGCAAAAATTATTTGGATAGTATTCAAGGTGGCAGATATACTAATAGAACATCTCAAACCGTTCTAGAAATAAGAAATACATTTGTAAAATATTTTAAGGACAACAAAATATAATTTCATATTCTACTTTTATTTTATAATGTTATATTATGTTTAATACTTACATACGATCTTAGTTTATTATGTATTTATATTGTCTATTAGATATATATATAAAAAAAAAACATCTACATGTAACTTATATAACCAATAATTTTGGTACATATTTAACTAATTTTTATTTTTTTTTTCCATTAACTAAATTGTATTTTTTAAAACTACAATAAATTAAGTTTGAGGAAAGTTTAATAAAGCTATACTTACCAGTTATTCTTGTGGCTTTTGAAACCTCTGCCCATGCTTTGGCTCCTACAAGCCTATCTTTGTATTTTTTATGCTTTTTGTTCCATAAAACATTATGCTTTTGGACTTCAGAAATCAACAATTCTGTTTTTTCAAAATCTGTATACGGCATTTTGTACAGAAATGTAATTAACAAATAACAAATAAATTTAAACAATGTTGATCATCCACTCTCTATTGCGATGACGCATATCGCATGCGACGAAAAACAAACTATTTTGTATTTCAAACCTGCGACTGCGGTGCGATATCGTGAATTCAACGCACGCGTCGGCAATTAGGACAGTCCGATCTATTTCTGAATGTTTTTTATTATTAGAAATCGCATGCGTTCGCCGCACTGCGATTTGCGGTGCGTGCACGCACCAGCTAGGACATAGCGTCATTGTCTTCGTGATCATCATTGTCGTCGTCGTCAGCGCCGTGTTTGTCATCGTTGTCGTTATCGTCATCATCATTTTCATCGTCGTCATCATTGTCGTCGTCGTCAGCGCCGCGCCGTCCGTTGCCGTACCGTGAACCTCACCCACAGATACTTTTACTGTATAAAGATTTTTTATGAAAACTCATAGAATTGAACTTTTCTTGAAATTTTGACTAAGTCCATTGGATTCCTGAGGTCGACAACTTTTTATATACGAAATATAAGAAAAATCGTTAGAGCCGTTTTCGAGATGGCATGACTGGAAATAGGTAAGTACATACAATTCCTTGTTCGTTTTATAGTATAAGATATATTTTCGTTATTCAATACTTAAATAGGGTACTCATGTTTTATTATGTATTTTGTTTTTATAAATGAATTAATAATTGTTATGGTGCGCAATTCGTATACATAGGCACTAAAATTGGTTGTTTTAAACTCTATTAAATCGTGTTTAAAACATGATAAAAACATGTCCGTAACAGCTGAAAAAAACATTTTGAAAGATAATGTTTTAAACAAAAAGAAAACACGTTTAAATCGATTAAAACGGTTTTTTTTAATTTTAATAAAAAAAAAAAATCATGATTTTTATCAACCCTACAGTACCGTGCAAACCGTGCGTATTAAATAACACCACGGTCTACGATATGTTTTTGGTCGACGAATATTTACGGGTTTACTTGTGGAAAGTAAAAGTCACCTGTAATAGCACGCGTAGCCGGCTGTTGTACTCGTACAACATATTGTTTACGATGATTTTGTTTTTCGAGCGTGTGATTATTAAGAATTCACGCGCGTTTTAAATCCTTTTGTCAGAAGAAATTAGTTCGATTACAGAGTGTACTCGTGACTCATACCGGAAGCGTGTTGCGGGGAAAACGCGTCGGAAATTCTGTGATCCAAAAATACGCACGTAAACGTGAACCTTCAAACGGTCCTTAACAGTAAACTAATACTTTGAACATCGTGTTTTCGGATAATAAAATGCACGAGGGATTTAGCCCCGAGGTCTTACGGTTCTGCCTTCAAACAATAAGAGAGAATATTACGAGAAAAAAATATACGAAAACGTTCCGTTAATAAATAACCGAAAAACAAACAACAACTTTTTCAACCCTTATTCACAATAAACAAGATTACGTGTTGTTTCAAGTAGGTTTCCTGACACTATTTGATGTAGATGTGGATATTACGACACACATAATCGGTGTTTGTATAGTGAAAGCCAGTCGAAAAATAATTTGAATTTGTAATGTGAATAAAATTGGTCGTAAAGTAGCATTATTTAAATAAACTAATTTTCTCGCCGTGAATGTCTGAGAGAACATTGAATTTCTCTGTTTTCGCTAAAGTGAATATGTTTTGCAATCAACACATGAATTGTTAATTCAAATTTAAGTTGATTTCATACAATATGGTTTCAAAATTTCACAAATTATATTCCATCGAACTTAATTTTTTTCTAGTAGTTAGTAAAGTAATGCAATTAAAACAATATTGTTTCATCGCATAATGTTTCTAGTTTATAGAATAATAATTTTAATTAAACATAATTGGTATTTACTTTGCGAGAAGTTTTCAATTATAATACTATAATAATTACACAAAAATGACAAATTTCTTTAGAATTTATTTCATTCATGATCAAGTTGCTTATGATTTTGAATAACTATTCACATGAAACCGACTCTGAGACCGCTTAAAAATTACAATAAATAATTAGTGTTGGTATTATTTGATAAGATGGCCTCAAATTTTATAAAACAACTATCGACCATTTTTTAAATAAATATTAAAATTATACGTGTGGTGTTCGACAGATTTTAATATATAGAAACAAACGCTGTACTAGTCAAAGACTGACACTATCGTCGGATTTCATAAATTTCAATACATGATAGTAGTGTGAATCGTTTTTACATAATATTTAAAACCAACATTCACTATTGCATTAGATGGTGTTAAACGGTATTGCGTGTTGTGCGTGCGTGTCATATGCAGGGTTCAAAATTGTCTCAAAAACTGTTTTTGAAAAGTTAGTAAAGACCGTTTAAAACAAACGCAGCAGAACAATAACGGTGAAATCGATATATTTCAAACGAATTCGACTTTTGAAATCGTTTTCACGAGTACAATAACGTTATCGATTATCTTAAACGAGCTTAAACGTATATATATCAAAAAGCAGAGGTACTTTCGGCCATACATCACGCGGTCGTGTATCACAGATATCTATACACGGAACGTTTAAATTACGGTTGTTAGAAGATCCTGTTATAATCGATGTAGTATCATTAATTTGTTAGAAGAACTCGAGATCGTTTATCTTATCTCGTAATTATTAAAAGAATCTGTCGTGAAATCCACTTATTGTCGTCCATATGAAAAACGGCATAAAATCGTTTAAAAATATATTTTCGTATGGAGATTTTATTTAAATTATTATTATTATTTTTTTTTTATCACATAAACCTTCGTTTGAAAACCATAGAAATAATTATCATGATTCACGTTATTCAAAACTTAAAATTATAGTTTGATTTACTTCACTAAACAAAATAAGATATATGTGATTTTAAGTTGAAAATATTTATTGAAGGTTGTTTTGTGGATCAGTGCATATCACTAAAATATTATTTACCGAATAATGAAAAATAAATCAAATAAACTATTTTAACACTTACACTTTTTTAATGCACGTTTTCAATTCCATACGGCTGTTATGGAAACGTATTTAAATTTGTTTTTAATTCATACCTATAATTGTGTGTTTTTAATCGAATATGTTTAAATAAAATGAAGTGTTATTTAATTAACTGAATAATCAATAAAACGTCATAAGTACTAAGCCGAAATAAATTTATTGTTTAAATATGTGCCATGTTATACTGTTGTTACACAGTTAAGTTCCAGTAATGAATTTTTCGAAATTTTTATGCAATAAATTTCGTTTTCACACTTTTATATATAATTTTTGTGACAACGATACTAGTTATTTATTAATCGATATATATATATATATATATATATATATATATATATATATATATATATATATACACATATCCCACGTTAATATTTTATTTTTATTTATTTTTTTTTATTTTGTCTCTTGAGATAGACATTTTTTAGGGATAGAGAAAAATTATTGCCAATAGAAGCAATATATTCTGCCAAAAATTCAAACGTTAATAAATAATCGGTAAAAAAAAAACCAATGAAGAATGTTTTTGTTTTCAATCGCAGTAAAATAATAAAGCTAAAACATTCGATAAACTTGATAGTAGAGAGAATCGATATACAAAATTTTTCGATGTTTGATTAAAAAAAAACAACATGTACCTATTTATATATAATAATATACGAGTATATTCCGGAAAAATTTCAAAAGTATGTAGCAACTCAGATATAATTTTAATCAATAAACAAAATGGAATTACCAAAATGATATAATATTTGGACCCTCTCCTCTATACAATAGAAAGATTAACCGATAAAAATATTTTTGTAAAAACAATAAATAAGTAATTACATTGTATAATGTATGTGAATATTATGTTTATAATATACTCAATTTGTTTAATTTGCAGTAACACAGACTTTCTTTTAGCAAATATTAATTACGTTTTATTTTAATGTTCAAATCTACTACTAACTTTGTTTTGTTGTACAAAAGCATAAATGTACTTGACTTATTGTACTTATTATTATTTTTTATTTTAAACGTTAATTTTGCTAAGATTCTCACTTTTCAACATTTATATGTTCAATGAAAATTTAGAAATACACAGTAGAAAAATTTACCTCGTATTTCATCCTTTATTTTATGCAAATTAAACAAAAAAAACATCTAAAGAAACGGTTTTGAATTGCATTCTCTTTGACAAAGGGCCAAATTCATTTAAAGTTTTGCCGTTAGATGTTCTATAGCAGTCGATTACATCATCAATAAGAGTCACGTTGATAATTATTCATATCATTTGATTGGAATTTTAAGTGTACTTCAATTTCAAAAATAAGTTTACCATAAAATCATTATGAATTCATAATTTAATTTATCTATTTTATCGTTAAATTTTAACTTTATAAAATATCCGTTCTTAATGCATACCAAACATCTATGTGTTAAAATGTATATTTGTGTAGTAAATTTGATTTAAATTTACATTATAAGTATAAGAATGATTTATAACCTACCTACTAAAAACAATCGATTCACAGATTTTCACTGAATGTTTATTACCAAATAATTTTAAACTACCATGCAATTTTACATAACATGTTAATAACGAATGGTTTTTATTCCCTTATGAGGTATGAATTTCAGGAGGAATGTTTTTTTCGGAAATGAAAAACTGATAAAATATTCGGTATTTCAATTATTATGTATTCGTTTCGTTCAAATATTATTAATTTAAGTCATTTTTACCTGGTTTCATTTTTGTCGGCGGTTAAAATGAACGGACACTTTAATTAAAGCATTCTGATGTTTTTAATTTAAAAGTTAATGAATAATAACACTCTTGTTATTAAATTGGTAATTTTACGGACAATTTTTATCTTACTAATTATCTTTAATCGAGTCAGGGTAATAACCTATAGACCTCTCCCTCGCTGGTAATAATCCACTTTGTCTTCCTTTTAATTTGTTCGTTCATTAACAGTTTAAATAAACAGTATCAGATTATTATAAATTAAGGTACATTTCTATTTGCCTTTTTTTTTTTACGTTCATATTACATAATTTCTCACTGTTTTCCGACGATTTCGCTTTCGTCGGTTTGAGTTTTATAATTATTGTGTAGGAAAAATATGAAGTGGATGAATTTCAAATGTAAGTATGTTCATAATGTGTAATACAAAACAATAAATGAAATATGGTACTTACGCTGAATTTAATCATTTAATTGTTTCTGGGTGATGAACTGCATTTATCGTTTTGTTGCGTCTATTCGTTCGTTTTTAATAAAATTTTATTTTTTTGTGTGTACATATAACGGCAATAAGTTGTTCATCAATATAGTTATAGGGAGTATATAAGCTGAAGAAAAAAGTCTATGGTGATCGTGGTTTTCCACACAAACTCCAATTATAATTATTAATAAACGTTCAGTTTTTTAAAAATATCACATTATTATAAGTCACTTTGAACTTTAAGAACATGTGCACCAGTTGACAGTTTGAAAAATAATTATTTAGTTTAATTTAACAGTAAAGCATACGAACGACGTTTACTAAAACTATTTAATAACATCGGTTTACGAGAAACAAAATTGCATAAGCAGTACGAATAAAAATTTTATTTACCTACTTCATGACATTTATACCAACTCACTCTAAGGTATCTATTAATTTTGAAAACCGTATAAAAATTGATGGTATATTTATACGTTTGATTAGTAAAATAAAAATAATAAGTTTAAAAAACTATATTAAATTTAACTGTCAATATTTACCCATGTTTCAATTTTATTTGTTTGTTATTCTTATTGCTCGTAATGCTAATAACGGAGGAATTAAAATAATTAATTAACTCAAAACCATTTTCTAAATTATTATGAATATACTACGAAATTTAATTTTACATTTTTATTTGTATAAATCTATACTCGTTATTATACCTACTCGTTAGTATACCTACTCGTTAGTATGCCTACTCGTTGATTTTTATGCCAACCAAAAAAAAAAAAAAGTTTTGCAACTGATCGAGAAGAGCATAATTGTGCATGTAAACTGATTAATTTATAATCCGCAGATCATTCTTCAAACACACACAACACTAATACTGAATCCATTTACAACGTTTATTTATTTCAAGTGAAATGTACGAGAGACAGTATATGTTTTAGAAATACTGTGTTTTATTACTCGTACTATGTTTTTTTTTTTTTTTTTTTTTTTTTTTTTTAGAAATATATGTATTTTTTCTGTTTACTCGTATATAAAATGTTTTCTTACAATTCGTTTATAGTAAAAATAAATATAATAATTGTTAAAACTTAAGATTATTTGCAATTGCTCTCATAAATCATAAATTCATCTAAATTATAATTAGAATCATCAACTATTCGTTTAAATAGGTATTTGCAGTAAGTTGGTATTCCGTGTTTCAATGTACTTTTTTCTCTTGAGTAATTAATTTGAAATCAACCATTCGATTGTCGATTATGATATATAATCAACGATTATTGAGTAACAAAGCATTATATTTATAAATATTGTGTATTTTGATATTTCTTCTTCCCGATCAAAAATATGTTATACTGTAAAACACCAAATTTTTTCTAAAACACAGTTTTTCTAAAAGTTTCGTTTTCCAAAATATAGATTTTCTAAATCTTGTCATTCTAAAACTCGGCATTCTAAAACTTGACTTTCGAAAACATGCACCCCAATCGACAAAACGATACGAACGACCGAGAACGTATTACATTGTTTTCCGTCGTCTCGGCCGCGTGCGTGAAGAACATCACACGCCGCGCAGATGGATTTGCAAGTGACTTCAGATAACGAGCACACGACCGGACGACGGCGGCGCGGCGGCCCGGACGCTGTGACAGCCGTATCGTTTGTTCGAGTTTCATATTATAAAATGATATCTCGCGCGGTCCGTTCAATCTTCAGGCGCCGACGGCCGTCGCGTGACACCGGAAAAACGAGTCTCGCGCGGGCGGGGTCCGGGGTCGTACGGGATTGATGGATCGACGGCGAAGACGGGAAAAATACGACGAACGCGCCCGGAGACAGACCGCCGCCGCCGCCGCCGTCGTGCGCGGTTTTACCGATTAGTCGATTTTCGACCCGGTCGCCGTCTGCCGTCGACGATTTAACGCGGTACAGACGATCCACAGTCGATTTCCATTAGATCCGCGTCGGTTCGTCCACGGTTTTATGTTATTTTATTTTCGTTTTCATACTCCGCGCGTACTCGAATTGGTTTTGTTTTTCGTCTTTTCAAAAAAAAAAAATATATATATATATATATATATATATATTTTTCGCGACATCCGTGCCACGTAATCTCCCGGCCAGAACGTCATGTACGATTCACGGAAATAACATAATTTTCTTGACATTTATTCTGCACGACGGCGGCGACGTTCTGTCACTCTGTCAGGTCTGTAGTTATCACGTCAACGCGTCGGGTTGATAGATTTTTGTATTACAGTTTTTAGTAGGGAAAAAAATAATAATAATAGTAATAATAAAAAATATTCGATTTGTTCGTGAAAACGAAAACGAAAGTATTTGACGATTTTACGCCGCATTGATGACGCGCGTGAGGCCGCGACGCGTCTTGGCGGTACGCCTGCATATGGGAGCTTGGTAAATTTACCTCATAATTAATATTTTACCCGGTAAAGTAAATTTACGTGAATTTCACCGGAATTTGTTTTACCCGGTAAATATTTTTTACCGTTCTAAAAACCGAGTGACCAATTATTTCAAAATATGTTTCATGTGCACATTTAACATTAGTGACATTTCTATGAGGTGATCGGTACCTAGTCGATACGTCAATATGATATGATGAGAATAACTTATCGGATGAACATAATATTTTAAATGACGATGAATTTTATGAATCACACTTTAAATAGTTTTGTACAAATAATAATTTAATTTAACTTAGGTATCTCAGTATCTGTAACGAAATAACCAATAAAGAGAAGGATATATATCTATATTTATAATGAGTTAATTTTCGGAATTCTTCCTTAATTCAATTAATTTCAAATTCGCATGATTTATCGATCATACTATATGCATACTTATACATATTTAAATATAATACTCGAGGTTTAGTGTTGACAAGTGTGGTAATAAAAGTAAGTTGTATTATAAACACGTAATTGAGTTCGTAAGAAGTTTGTAAAAAAAAAATATACTCTATTAAAAATTTACGTAAATTTGCGTAAATTTACGTAAAATTTACCGAAAATTCGTTCACGGTAAATTTACCGAAAATTTTTTTGCCGTGAAATTCCCATCTCTAGGCACGCCTCGTAGTACACGTCCGTAACGCGCAGAATTCGTGGCCACTCGTGAATCATATTCCTCGTACCTTCCCTCACACACACACACACACACACACACACACACACACACACACACACACACACACACACACACACACACACACACACACACACACACACACAATATATATATATTATATATATATAACTGACTGCGGCCGGGGACCGTTGAGGACCTACGGAAAATCCGAGTCGTTATCGAAATCGGTAGTACAAAACACGGGGCGCGGGCGTCGCGAAACTTCTCTTCCGGCGTCGTCTGCCGCCGACGACGGAGCGGACTCGAAATCATTATTAGCGTGCTCGCCGGCGCGGCGGCGGCGCGCAACAAGTCTCCTCGGGGCGCGGCGGCCCCGTTTCGGGAAGGCCGAAACTTTATTTCGTAACACAATACGAAGGGCCATAAAGTTTATCGTTTGAAGCGGTCGGTGCGTTTTTTTTTCCACGACGACGTGATAACACCCCAGGACCACGACGTCTATTGTTTCAAACGCAAATAATTTTGTTGTTTCTGTTGTTGTTGTTGTCGTTGTTGTTGCTGTTGTAGTTGTTGTTACTGGTTGTTGTGAACGTCGTTTAAACTCACGTTTTTGCACTGTCGGCTGAATCCAAAACCGAACGGATTTCACCCGATTTATCATGCGTTTTCGACGTGTAGAGAAACGATTGACGCGAAAATCTCTGTTCAGAAAATGTGAAGAAGATTTTTAGAGGCACCGTTTGCGTATTTACACATCTCGCACAGTACAGGGTGAGTGAGCTCTGTTTGACGAATCAAGCCACTTTTTTTCAATTATTTATTTTTATCATTTATTTTTTTTTTTATTAATAAATATTTGAGTCATGCACTAATGCGCTACAGTAAAATTGCATTTAGATTTTTTTTTTTTTTAAGAACTCAAAATAAAATTTTTTTGTTTTGTTACGCCGCGCCGTTTTGAAAAAATTCAAAACAGTCATTTATGACATGGATTGTTAGAAAAATGCCAATTTTTTACGATTTTTTTGAAACTGGTGAAAAATTGAACAATAACGTAATGTTTCTCATACTTTTATTACCTGTTATTGTGTATCACAATAAATTAAACGACTGATCAACATTTAATTAATTCCAACATTTTCGTCAATACTCGCCGCATTAAATGCATATAGTGGTTAAATTACAGAATATTTTATTTTTATTTCATTTATTTTTAATGAAATGCGGGCCACAGTACTGATACTTGAATAATACAATATGTATTGTAATAATATTATATAATAATATGTACAGTAATAATATGATATCTATAGATTAACGGAGTTCTCGTTGGCTAGACAAATCATTCAGTGAAGAAGGTGGTTTTGACTATGATTAGTTTGGTGGAGTGGGACGTAGTAGGGGAAAATTAATCTAGAGGATCTACTCCTTAAATTTTACTTCTGCCTAAAGTTCAGGTGCATCAATAGAGCCATTGATAAGTTTGCTGAGAAAGTTTAATCTCGCTAAACATGATCAAATTAATATTCTAATATGCACATGATGATATTTGTTATATCTCATACATAATTTCATCAAAATGTTGATCAAAATCATTGTCTAAGTTTGATTGATATTAAAAAAGTTTGAAAATCTCATTAAATCTTATTAATCAATTAAAGACTGAACTTTAATACGATATTTTTATACCATAATTGTTCAAATAAACCAGTTTACAAAATGGCTATTTTTATTATTTCTGTTTAAATAATAAAACAATGTTTTAAAATTTAAATTGATACGATTTTTTTGAAGTTCAATCCTTTAATATTTAAAAAAAAAACTAAACATAATAATTATAAATGAAAAAAAATGAGTGTATTTGTTAAATAGATCTGACTCATCATATATATTGTATACCAATTTACAATGTCTGTGAATTTGGTAAATCCAAATGGTTGATTTTGGCATTGGACATACATTTCATATATCTTTCGAAAGTTCGTAATTTTAACCGATTGAGTGATGCCCTTGAAGTTTTGCTATGAAAATAAATAAACCCCAAGGTCAAACCTTGAAGATTGTAGGGATCGATTTAAGAGAAGATTGTTTTACACATGGACAATTTTGTGTGTCATGCTCAAGAATCACTACGCCCATAAGTTTAGTCATTTTTGCACCAACAGCAAATACATCAAATGTAATTTATAGAGAAATTTTATAATACAATATTGTTGTCATAAATAATTATTTTTTATTATTTAACTATCAAAATCAATCTTTTTATATTTTTTTATTTTTATACTCGAACCTGGCCACGACGGATAGTTCAGCTAGTTAATTATAATCCGATGATACCTGACCGACTGACTTTTTAACCTTAGTGCTAAAACTACAGTACAGATTTATTCGACATTTTCTGAGAATACACCTAAAACTATTTGCAGACGCACAAAGAACGTATTAATCATTTGACACGAGAAAAAAAAATTAAATAAGTAGTTGTTGATAAAACGCGGAAAAATTATTTGTTTTTGATTTCAGACGTTGGATGTACAACTAAATACGTCAGAAGAGTGGCAATGCCCGCCACCATATGAACAGTGGTGTATAAAACAGATACGTTGTGATTTTATTTAATATTTTAAAATCTATTCAACCATTTTTACAAACTCATCTGATTCGAATAGTTTTCAATCGTAATATCAACGAATACATTATTTAAATCCATTCCGATTATTTTATGAGTAAAAGTGTTATTATTGTTTCAAAAATCATAATTCGCTTTTCGTGTTTGAAGGACCGCATGCTACTACAAAGAATAAAATAAATAACGATTCTTTTTTAAAGCAATTTTTTTAATAAAATAAACGTTTCACTAAAATACTATTAAGAAATATTTATGTTCCGAGAAAAGTTAAATATTTTATGTTTTAACTTTAGATGTATTTGGTAGTCCCTTTGCTTTTCCAATTAATAACTAGCTTTTGTGTGCCGTTCACTTTTTGGACCAACGTAATGATTTATAAACGGTTCAAAAGAGTTCGCAATGACTTACCATGGACCGGTAATCACATATATTTGAAGCTGCTGATTGTAATGGTGGAATATCCATATTGTTTTCCACAAAACTATGTTGATAATCTGTAAAATCAATTGTACCCTTGGAAAACGTTCTGTTTATTTCATTCTAATATTACCGTCCGAGAAGATTTCCAGTTCGATGATGATTATTTGTCTCACATGCAAATCATACTTTTTTCAACATTGTATTAGCAATAGCTTCTTTGCTCTTCTAGAAAATTAAAATGACAATATTACGTTGTCAACACAAACCATCGAATATTGATAACGAATAATTGGAATAATCACAATTATATTTTCTTATGTAGATAGTATATAAGAAATAATTACTACGTTGTACATTTTAAAATTTAACAAAAAGTACATAATTCACACATAGCGCACAATTATGCACATATTGAATTTTCAGAACTTTTCGTCAAATATTAAAAATTGTATTTAACATAAACTTTAACACGACAAGGTACTTTTCAAAGTCATATTTTTAGCCCCAAATGTATTGATTTTTTTCAAACTTTCGTTAAGTGTATATTAATATGCCATTAATATCTGGTCGAAATTTCTAGCATCTAACAAAATTACTTTCTAAGTTGAACCTAAATAACGTAAATCGATGAAGTGGAAGTATTTACAGTACATTTTACCGTATTTACTCGGTTTTTTTGGCAGTTTTTCTCCACGTCTGGAAAAATTATCAAAAATAGAGAAAAATAGCAAGTTTAAAGTACTGTTCAGATGAAATTTTCGACATACAGAATGTCCGGGTTAAGCTTTTATAGCTTTATGACTACCCGAAAAAATGTTTACAGAAAAAGAAACATCATTGTGTAACCATAAGATCCAACACTTCACTCAGAATCTGTTAATCTTCAAATTTCAAATAACTATTAGATTGTATTATTAAATAATTTAATATGTAAATACAATTTTGAATCTGTAGCTACATCATTATTATTACTCAAATCGGTTGATTTCTCCAATTTGGTTTCAATAGATTTCCATATACCATAATCACATTTATGAAATCGATTTTGAATATTTAAATTATTACATATTGGTATTCGAATACATCCTGAAAATTGAAGATTCAAGGAGAGCAGTTGATCACATTTAAAATAACTAGTCTGTATTAAACGTCGAGTTATAATTTATAATAACACATATGTATTTATTAAAAAAAAATGAAAGGTTCTATATAAACTCGTATGGGATCGTTGATAAATACGAGTATACAAAATGAAAAATAATAAAACATGTTTTCTAAAAAGGATAAATAATAGACTATAATTCGATAATAAAATAGTATTCATTGATTTAAACCCCTAAGAACGAAGCTCTTTTACAATGTAACTAGTAAAACACTAGGTTATTATTAAAATATATTCTTTTCTAAAAGTCCATGAATCCAAACAAGAGAAAAATATTCCACATATTTTAAAAAAAGTATAGTATTAATTGTCATAGAGTCTAAGTGAAGCGAAGGATGTATTAGGTTTAAAATGGTGTAGATTTGTTATTTCCTAACAACTACTACTATCAACAGCGAAATTGATAAAGGTTTAACAAAAAAATGTTCATAATTTTAGGAATTATATAAAACCTTAGTAATACCTCACGTTCAGAAAGTACACTTTGAATAACATTTTCAGTTACTATCATTGATATTTGAAACTGTAATATGATCTTATGTCAAAAATTAACTTAATGATACTGAAAAACTTCAAAAAATATTAGGCAGAATATTCTATTATAAGTGCCTAATGAAATCCGTGTACGATAATAATTATGGAATCGACTATTTTCCCGTATAAGCACATTTAATTTGGACCATATTTTCAAAATGTCCACCAAAAATATAAATAAAACCTAAATAATTCGTGTGGATTGAATAATCGTGTACATAATATGGATGGTATGATAAATTCGATCGAATATTAATAATTATACGTTTCTAAATAAGAATAAGTTTAGATTTTTTATTTTTTATTTTTTTATTTAAAAGTGAAAACTTTTTTTTTTTTTTTATCTAAAGGTTTCGCCTTGTCGTTGCTATACGAGTATTCCAAGTGAAAACTATTTAGTCAAAACTTACTAATAAAATTTAAATATGACCAACTTTTTAATTGAACGCTAAAATATTTCTCGTAAAACATAATAAAAACACACACATACACACACGCACAGACATATAATTTGAAAGAAAAAAACCCCGATATCAATGACGGTTAATCTCAAAGAATTCATTTTTTGAATCCAGTTAAAATCGAAAATTGAAATTTAGTACATAACATTCTATAAAAAATGTATAATACATTGGCTGTTATCGTAATATTTCCCGGTAGTTAATGGGGACGGACGTCATATTAAATTAGTGTCTATTGAATTGAATCGCAAATAAAAAAATAGCATACGTATCATTTTCTTTTGTCAGTGAACTATTATTTGTTGCATATCTACTTGTAACAGATTATATCGACTTTCAGTGAAAATCGAATCTTTCACTATCAAAATGAATTCTGATCGAATTTGCAGTCACAAAAAAAAAGTTTCCACAAACAGCATGGCAGGTTTATTTTTCAAGTGCGCTATGTGTGAGAAGAACATCTGGAATGCATGGACCGCCGTTAAATGCCAGGGTACCAAATATATTTTGAAATTAGATTTTTCAATTTGAAATTGAAATTTACTTTTATTTTTCGCCAGTATAATGTCTTTTATTTATATAAAAAAAGAATAATCATTTTATCAAGCGCTTTGGAATATCCGTTTTTTTATTCTCATTTCTTGTCAAAAATACACCGCGTTTGATTGCAATTGACGTGCACTATTATGAACATAATATACTAATACTCGTACTTTACGAAACTCACGAACAAATCGCTTGCTACATTTTTTCTAAAATGGCGAAAACACATTAATTACAACCGATTTGATTTTCGTTTTCGTTGCGTTTCGCTAAAATTTTGTTTTCACGAGTACGCCAATGGTGGTTTCGGTAATAATTCGACTACAACATCAACGGTCGCCCGCGATAACACGACAAACTCGATTTTTCTTTGGGCCTTTTCAGACTGTGACTCGTACATTCACGCGAACTGTGCTCGGAAGTGGACCGAGCTCTTGGCCGTCGTCGAGGCGCCGGCAACACGCGGTACAGACACCGTGTCCGAGACGCGTGCCGCGGGACCAGAGCGGGCGGACGGAGAACCTTCTGGTCGAACAGAGCCGAACACGACGGCGGCTCGTGAGGAGACGGCCGGACGCAGCCGCGAGGCGAGTCTCGAAGACTCCGACGCGGCTAAAGAGTGGACGTTTTCCCGCGCGGACAGTGTGTTCCCGTGGCTGCGGCGTACGCGCGTAAACGTCACCGAGCTCGCCGCGTATTTCGCGCAACGGCGTGGTGAAGAAAACCGGTCGGCCGACTGTGACGTCGTGGGGCACGACCAGACCGTGACGCCTGCGGCTACGGACGACGAGATGACGACCACCGCTACACGTCCGGCGATCGAGAGTGCGGAGGCAGCGAAGTGCGACGTGGCACGCGCGCGTGTCGTGGAACCGCCGACGATCACCGATCAGACGTAGTGATGGGCGATTTAAATAGATTTTTTAAAAAATCGATTTTTTGTAGTTCGATTTTTCGATTTTTTGAATCGATTCGCTCGGGCGATTTTATTACTGAATCGATTTTTTTTTTGGCCGATTTTTCGTCCGATTTTTTTATTTTCCAGGGAATTTTTCTGATTTAAAGCATTATTTAAATCATCCGACTCTGCCATTAGGTGAAAATGTTTTAAAATTTTGGGACACTCATGGGCCCATTTACCCTTATTTAAAAAAATTGTTAACCCCTATTTATCAATGGTAGCGACATCCGTTCCTGCGGAACGCTTATTTTCAAAAGCTGGGCAGGTTATGACTGATAGTCGTAATCGTTTGACGGGTGAATATTTAAACAAGCTTCTGTTCCTAGGATCTCTTTCAGAAAGTGATTGGAATTTAGATTAATATAATGTAATATATTATTATTTATTATTAATATAATGTAATATAATGTTAGCTAATGGTACCTTAAACAAGATTAAAATAGTACCCCGATAAAATATCGCCGGTAAAATATCGCGTGAACAAAATATCGCAACTAAAATATCGCGAAACCATTATATCGCATGGAATACATATCACCAGCATGAAATATAGCAGTAATTTAACTATAAATAAATAATATATTATAACTTTTAAGCATATATATAGATAATATAGTTATATTAATATATAGTGAAATTGATAAAAATAATAAAAATTTGTATAATTTAATAAAATTGATATAAGTATTCAAAAAAAATATTTATATGTATATTAATAAATTAATGGAAGTATATATTCAATGAAATACCTTGAAGATAATCTTGAAACTCTCGATTATGATAATCTGCTACTACTTTCTTTACTCGTTCAGCCTAACTAACTTTCTTGTTCTTTTTATTTGGCGTATTTGGATTTCCTACTATGCTTTGACTTAGAGACTTGGATTGGTACTAAAAAACGAGGGCGAAGGTATCCTCCGTTATTTCCTATGCCTCTATGGAATATATATGAGGCAATACAGAGTGACTGGGATAAAACAAACAACATTTGTGAAGGATTTACCAACGATATTATCTATATATGCTTAAAAGTTAAAATATATTATTTATTTATAATTAAATTACTGCTATATTTCATGCTGGCGATATTTATTCCATGCGATATAATGGTTTTGCGATATGTTAGTTGCGATATTTTGTTCACGCGATATTTTACCGGCGATATTTTGTCGGTGATTCGATTATTATGTAATTTATATAAAAATTAATTTAAATTAGCATATTAAAAATTGTATATTTTCAAATGTATCAATAATAATTATGTTGTTGTTAATAACAATGAATTCTTAAAAATATGTATGTATATTGTATATTAATAAATAAAATAGTATTTGATAATATGAATTTGAAAGGAATAAAGGATACGCCTTAATTTTTTTACCCAGTTTCATTGAAAACATCTTAAGAAAAAAATCGATTTAAATCGAAAAATCGATTCACCGACGTGAATCGCCCATCGCTAGATCAGAGTGACGTCACGGCGGGGCACGACCTGACAGCCGCGAACACTGCCTCCGTGCTGACCGCTGCCTCCGACGAGACGATCGCGGACGATACGGTGACGGACGAACAACGACGACCGGTGGTCCACGCGCCGGAGGAAGGTGGATGCCAGGTGGCCGGTCCTGTGGTCACGGAACCGTCGATTCCCGACTACGGATGCGGTGAAGGCACGTGGCTCAACCCGAAGATAACGGGCGTGGAGAGCCTCTCGCCTCGGGTCCAGCGCAAGTTCTTCGACCGGATCGTGACGGTCCACGGCCCGGAGGCAGCGGAGTGCGACGTGGCACGTGCGCGTGTCGTGGAACCGTCGACGATCGCCGAACAGAGTGACGTCACGGCGGGGCACGACCCGACAGCCGCGAACACTGCCTCCGTGGTGACCGCTGCCCCGCTGCCTCCGACGAGACGATCGCGGACGAGACGGTGCCGGAAGAACGACGACCGGTGGTCCAGGCGCTGGAGGAGAGCGGGTGCCGGGTGACAGGTCCGGTGGTCACGGAACCGTCGATTCCCCACTACGGGTGCGGCGGCGAAGGCACGTGGCTCGACCCGAATATTACGGGCGTGGAGAGCCTTTCGCCTTGGGTCCAGCGCAAGTTCTTCGGCCGGACCGTACCCGATGCCCGTGTCGTTCCGGACGCCATGACGCGAGACGCGCCGCCGTCGGTGCCACGGTTTTCCGGCCACCACGGATCAACCGGACCGGAGGCTGCCGCGATCCGTCCGCATCCGATTTCCGCGGCGGTGACGCGTCCGCCCGCCCTGCGTGTGGATGCGGAGAACCGCCGAGACTGTACCCGGGATGCGAGACCGTCCGGCCGTCGCCGCCGCCGTTAAGCCCTGGAAGTCGTCGGTCCGACCACCCGGGACGTGGAAACTTGAACTCTTATAATTCGAACTTTTTGTTTTTTGCCCTATCGTTATTTCAAACTACTCAATAATTCAAACTCTCGATAACTCGAAGTTTTTCAACAGTTCCGTCAACTTTGAATTATCGAGAGTCAACTGTATATTATGTCTTTTGATTTTTGTAATTTATAAAAAATTAAATTGGTCTGAAAGGTTTTTCCGTGTTTTTTCTTGTTTTTAGACCCACACACCCGAATCAAATGCTTTTTATCTCATCAGAAAATCACTTATCATACAGTGTTATTGTAATCTACACAATAATCGCGTGAGCCGACGGGAAAATACCGAACTGCCTCAAATGTACGGGAAATAATGTTGAAACGGATTATAGTCATAAACCAAATAATGTTGAAATGCGCCTAAAAAACAGTGAAAATAATGAATAAATATTTATATATGTGTATATACGATATATACGTATCGTCGATCCGAACGGTAAAAGTTTTAAAATACGATTTCAACAAAAACGGCGTCTTTAGGAAACTTTTCCAATTTCGGTTTAATGAGACACAAAAGAACTGAATAAATGTCAAGCGATAATAATATGAGCCATGGTGTCACCGGTATATTATACTGTAAGGAGTAACTGAAATTCGAACACGCCCCGAATTCACCTCGCCGCTTTTTCTTTCACTGTGTGTATGTGTGTGTGTGTGTGTGTGTGTGTGTGTGTGTGTGTGTGTGTGTGTGTGTGTGTGTGTGTGTGTGTGTGTGTGTGTGTGTGTGTGTGTGTGTGTGTGTGTGTGTGTGTGTGTGTGTGTGTGTGTGTGTGTGTGTGTGTGTGTGTGTGTGTGTGTGTGTGTGTGTGTGTGTGTGTGTGTGTGTGTGTGTGTAGGACAGTGAATATCACCCCACAATAGACTGCCAAAAGCCGACAGACACACCACTCAAACAGAACCTTTATATCCGTGAGGTGCTACGTAAACAGTCTCAAAGGCTGTTTGGTCAACCGTTAAATTTAAAAATGAAGAAGTCCAAAAAATTATACATCAAACATTAACATGATTCTGAGATAAGCAGTTGTTCGAATTTAAATTTACAATAAATCTAGTGGTATTTTTTTCATAATTATTATTTTTTTTTAATCGAATGAAAATCAGTTATCTTAAATGCCATTTATGCTCCTGGAAAACTGACAATAATCATCAGATTTCTTGGAAAGATTTTTTGATGAATGTATATGTCTTGATGCAAACGTTTTAGGTAGTGATATATACATATATATTTATATACCTACATCAGTTGACCAGATTAAAAAATAATCTCTTCTCACAATATTATAATAAATCTCATATACAAATAAACAGAAAACTGTATTTATTACCAATAATTTATACTTTTTAAATTAAAAAAATAATGTAATATATATGTATATAAGTTAAAATAAATAATTGACTAATTTTCTATTAAACATTACAGGCTTCACGGTATAACTATTATGTACCTACTATTTTAGTGTAACTTATCAGTTGTCAACAAATTACATTTGTTGAATTTTACCAAACATAAATACTACCTAATCAAATTCAGATTTTTTAGATAAAAAATATCCGTATAACTTTTCTCATGCATAAATATAGTATCTTAAAATAGTGATGTATATCTTCTAGACACACAAATTTACTCGTTTTCAAATTCAGGGGTATTATGGCTTATTTAATACAATTTAATATAGGTAGATAGTGACGTTGCTCACATATAGATGTACTAATCATCTAAAGTGTAAACAAAAATAATGAAAATTATAATAATAAAATAACGACTTAAATTATATAATGAAAAATAAACATGTACCTATGCATCATATTAAAAGATCATAGGCGAAACTTTTAGATATTAGAATAAGCTTTTACTATTTTCGGAGTATTATTTTTATCATATGTATTTTATAGACACTTTCTACGTGCTCTGTCATTTCCAATTATTTTCAATTTACTTCTTGTCACCAACATTTTTATGTCTGTATATCACACTGAAGTAATAATCATCACCTGAGTATGGGGTTCAAAAAACGTTTATAAGGTACATATAAAGTTATTATGACTGTTCTCAAGTTCTACAGGTAGGTATTAAAACATATTTATATTAAATGGTTATCTATTTTACTTCTCCGCTATCTCCCCCTTCATACGTTTCACTTACTGCCAGTTTAAAAATAAAACTATTAAAATCAGCGTTTGGAACACTAAATAAATGAGATAAATTTCCTTTCGTTTAAATTTTTTTAAGAATGTAATACTCATGCAAAATATATTTTATTTCATATTATTATGAATTTGTCGGTATTGCGTAGTTTTTTTCTTTTAGTCTTTTTCTAATACTAGAAATAATATTTGACAATCAAGTCCTCATTGAAGTGTACATTAAAACAAAAAAATAAATAAATAACAAAATAAAAATAAAATAGGCAACCGAAAAATATACACGATTGATCAAAAACAATTTTTAATGGACGTTTTTAGCCTCGTGAGTCGTAATGAAGGAAAAAAACAAATTTTATGAATCGGGAAATGTTTTTTAGTATAGTAAATATTGCGGACGACCGATTCTTCGTGGGACGATCTGTGTACACTTTGCGTTATTTATAACGTACTTTTCAAATAAACGACGCACGGTTCACTGTGTAATCGTTTACCTTCCGTACGCAGCTGCCGGAGCCAAGGCGACTATTTGTACGCGGGACTACGGGCATTTTTACGTTATCGGGCTACCGGGATCGCAGCTACAAACGACAACCCGTGCGTGTGCGTCCCGCCGCCCGGACCGGAAGCGATGAAACGATGTGACATTTCCACGATGTTATTAAAGGCGTTTTCGACGTTCTACGATTTCCGAAAATGTCGATGGGCCTCGAAACGGCTTAACACGACGGCCCGCACGAAGGACAGATGGATCGTCCGACGGGAATATTATTTGCATTTCCGCCCGTCTCGTTTTTGATCGATAAAAACGCAATAAGTTCGATTCGGATCGGTACAGTACGAGTTCAGTTCGCCGGACTCGTTTAGAACCGTTGGTACTATGGTCTACTGGAAAGGGCCTAATTATATCTCTAGCCAGGGCCAGATTTAGGGGGGGGCAAGAGTCCCCGGGCCTCCACAAAATGAAGGCCTCCACTTCATTGGATTTTTTTGCATCCAAGTATAAAACACAGTATAATATTTTCAAAATAAATTTAAATCACAAATTGAATGAAATTGTTCAATCATTTACGTAGTAAAATTATTTAAGTAATCTAAAATCGATTATTATGACTTGTAGAGTAGGATAAGCGATAAGCCCAACTGGATAATATTGGTAATTTGGTATAGTTTTAAATTTTGAGAAAACAGTTATAAATAAACCTATAATTAGGTTAATTAAAAAAATTAAATAAAATTATTATTATACACATAATATTATAACTTGTGTAGCAAGCCGCCTAGCCGCTGTTGTAGATAAAAATACGCAACAAATAAGTTTTAAATAATAACATGCAATAACGTAGATAAAGATTTCATTTGTAAAGATTCAAAAAAAAAAATAAGGGTATTTAACATTGACTCGATAGACGTGCAAACTGAGTATCCTCTTTCTTCTTCTTCATCCATACATGATTACTATTTTTATTGTGATAATTATTCAGGTTAGTTCATTGTATTACTTATCAATTATTATTATTAAATTTATTATTCGGATTATATTAGTTATTTTTTATTGAATTGTTATTTTAAAAATAATAATTCTACCGGATTGAAACATTCATTAAATACGAGTATGAGCATTTTGTAGATTTATTATTATTTTGGTGTTTTAATATAAATATGTTTAAACCATTATTTCTAATAAAACATTGATTTGCAGTAAATGTTGATATATTATCAAATCCAATTCACTTATTATAATATATTAAATACATGTTATCGAAAAATAATATTTACTTCTAAGGTGGACCCAGGACCCCCACAATCATATATCCGGCCCTGTCTCCAGCGTATGTGGGGTACACGAAGATCGAGACTCAAAACGCCCGTCGTCGTTACTTCATCTTATTTATCGTCTCGCTCTGACGACTTTTCGAAAATCATTCGGCTGCCGTCTGAACGAACCCACTCACACGTTACTGAAGTAGAATATACCAACTGATTTTCTACTAAGTGGTTTCATCAGAATAGTCTCGCAACATCTCGTTTTACATGCGACTGGGTTTAAAACAGAATATTGGCACGGGACAGTTTTACTGTTTAAACTTACAGTTTGGTCACTGCGATCGTATGTTACGTGTATTTGATGAGATCGATAGATAGAGAATGACAGTGATCAATACACAATAACCAAATTTGACAGAGTTCAAATTTCGAGTTGGAATACAACAGTACGCCGTAAAATCCAGGACTGATTTTTTTTCAATAACACACTGTAGCCGGCCATATCACACGAATTGCTTGGATTCGAGACAAAAACATTGCATTCAAGAGGTTTTTAACACTTTTCGCTTGGCTGTCATATTTTCATCACACGATCGTTTGGCATATTATTTGAGTTTAACAGATGGTCGTATTTACACTAACGTAATCCAAACAACTGCGCGTGCTTGCGATATTTCCACCGCCCGAATTTTCCTTTTGATCTTCCCTGGGTTAAACATTTAGATAACTGGGTCTCAAGAGTATTATACGCGGAGTAAAATATTATGAGTAATGTGTGCGACGAAACCGTGAATTCACTGAAGTTTTGTTGGTGTCAAATTTGAGAAATAGCGAACAAATTAAAAATGCATGCTACGAGGAACGAGGCTAATTAGATCGCTGAAGAGGGGGACCGGGGATGAATCTAGTATAGATGGGTGAAAAAAAACAGGAAGATAAAAGCGAAAAAATAATTGAACGTAATTAAGATTGATATGAAGACAGCTTGGTTTATAAGTTTGGAAGACGAAGAAGTCCGTCGGGATTAGAAGAAGAGGGTTCGGGATGAGTGATCCGAAACAGCCGCGAGGAAAGGCGAGAGAGTAAAAGAATGATTCTAAATGATATCGTGCGACGTGAACGGTAAATAAATAAAATTATCAAAAACATTGTACGCGCAATACTACTGACACGTATATGGCTATCGTAATTGGTAACTACTGATCGAAATCCGTTATCGAATCTTCGGCGACTCATTTTGCGCGTGCGTGGTTACAGAGTACGCTATATACCTGCGGTAGGCCTGCGGCGATGCTTCATTCGTTACAGTCGGTCGGAAAGTCGCTGAACAGTACCTCGCAAAGAATTTATTTTCATTAAACAGAAATCGTACGCGTAAACAATGATTGCGCGGCAGAAATGTCGGCTCGCGGTGGGTTTATTTTTATTTTTCGTTTTATCGTCCCTGAAATATCTCAATCACCCCGACAATTCAATTAACACTCGAAAGAATAACCGAACCCGACTACGTCTGTTTGCCACACTTACCTACTTTAAAGTGGCCGGGTTTGCGTCTCTAGCCTGGAAAATGATTAAGAAAAAACAAAAGTTAATCGTGCAAACACCCGGAGAAATCGAGAAAAAATTACGCTTCGCCAGCAAAGAGCTCATGCTGCCTTTGTATGTGTGTGTGCGTGTGTGTGTGTGTGCGTTTACCATTATCGAGGTTCGTTGTCTAAACAGTTTATTGCACAATTAAACTTCCAAGTGGGTCGTCTAAAATTTAGAGTCCAAATAGCGAACGCCCAATGTCGAGGTTAACAACAGCGGCAACAACAATAAGTAAAATACGTCCTGTTAAACTGCACAATAATAAATACAACATTTTTCGCGATGAATAACGCCGGAGAAAAAAAAATTTGAAAACATTGTTCACGATATTTTGAAACGATAAAAATCAATTATCGTTTCCTATCGTCGTTTCATCGTCAACACACAAACACGCCGTAGCTCCAGCAGTGACATGTCATCGTATATATTTTATTCTGCAATGTGTCAATAACACACGTTTACCATACGTTTTACACAATTTTGTATTGTTTTAATTATTATTATTATTTTTTTTTTTATAAAAAATTATTTTTTTGAATTGACAGCTCAACGTTATACAGTTTGAATTTCTACACATAAATGATTTTTTTTTCAATACATAATTATAGTTTATAATGGATATTAAGGATTTATACGTCTGTGTGTGTATGGGTGTGTCTACAATAGAGTGGCCATATTTAAAAAATAAAAAACAGGACTAAATTAGTTTTCTAAGTATTTGAAATAATTGAATCGAACTTTTTATCACAATTTTTAATTATAATAAAAAACATAATTTAATTTACCTAAAATAATATCTAATATGTATTTAATATTATTTCTATTCTTTTAAAGCAGTTACAAAACTTATGCATAATTTTTAATAAATACATAAAAAAAATAATAATAGTAGTTACTTAATAAATTAAAACTTTTTATAATGTTCTCAAATACTTTATTTCAATACTCATTTTTCTGAATACTTTTTTATTTATATTGATAAAATGTCGGATCGCATATCTACACATTTTAATTTGTCATCTTTTTCCATAAAATGTCTCAAATCTAATAATTTAGGGTATTTTGTGTTTATTGAGTACCTATAAAATATAAACATATTTATAGCTTTATGAGACTGAATAAAAAACAGGATAAAAAGCGTCCTGATAGACGTTCGTCAAGACAGCAGGACACAACTCTAAAATAGAGGACAGTCCTTTTAAAAACAGTACTTAATATGGTCTAGTCTACTGATAACATAATTCTATAATTCTACACCGTTTATCGTGTCAAACTAATTTTAAAATACCTAAAAAACAAATCAAATATATGATATAATAACAAATTTATTTTTATCACGTCATATGTTCTCACGTTTTTCATGATCGCCGTACAGTGACATTGGTCACCGCGTATATTATACAAATAAAATGAAAACGATTTGAAAAAAAAACACATAATACTGCCACTTGCGTGCAAACGCGTCCATTTGTCTTTGGGGGTTTGACTTCAGAATCGAAAACATAACGCTTACAATGCTTACATTTTTTACGAAAACAATCATCAAAGCAACTAAATTTTACGCTACTAAAAATAAACCGGGTTATAAAACCATATGCTAAGCACAATTTTGATTATTTCATTTTTTGACTCACATACAATACAAAATAAATACATCGTAAAAGCACACAGCTTTGAAAGACAAATATTTTAGGTACGTTATTCTATGTGTGTCGTTGTTCAAGTTTATTTTTTTGTGCCACACGAAATCGTCATACTTGAAATTTCATATTCAGAGAGGAAAAAATGTGCTTTTGGCGATTTCGTCTTTCGATTTTTATTTTTTGACCGAAGATTTTTGACTAGATGGTCTAGTAAAAATACATTGTTACCATCGACATGAAATACCGCGATCGCGCGCGTATAAACGCGAAACTGCTACGACATAATAATATGTGCTCGAGTTTATAAATTAAATTCGCCATCTGATACCGGTCGGATTCGGTTACGTTGGACCGGTATTACGCAAACGTATAACATACACCTCGGACGAAACTGTAGAAACGTTTATTTGATAAAACGTAATTCATTTCTGCGGAGTATAATGAAAAAAAATAAAAAAACAAAATAAAAATCTCCGTTCTGCGAATCATTACTTTGTGACGTCGCCGCACATGGCTTGTAAATCTAATTACAACACCATAATAACTCCGTACGTCCCCCCCCCGTGCCCATTCCGCGCTTCGATCCGCCCAAAGCAGTGACCTACCCGCGACGGCGGCGCGGCAAAGCCCCCCACCCTCCACGCCACGTGTGTGAAGTCCGTCCGGCTTTTTAATTTCGTTATTAATACCCTTTTGAATCCCATTAAATTCCACGTCGTCATTTGTGTTTTCAAATATTTGTTCCGTGAATAACGGCACGTGTACTCGTAAAAAACGTCGAGCGCCGAGTTTATGAGAAGCGACTGTTGCGGATCTGCCGGCGCCCACCCGGCTCCGGAACAGATGAAAAATGGCACGCGCGCTTACCCGATCATATTTTGTTTTTCTCGTTTGCCATTCATGCCGCCGTGACCGTAACGTCTTGCGTTTGTAATTTACATCTATTGAGTACGATTTTTTCACGTCTGTTAGTACGTGTGTGGTACACGTTTGCCAGACAAAACTGAAAATCAGTTTTCCCGGAACAACATATTGAAAACGACAAAAGCACGTTTTGGATATTATTATTGTAACCACACAATTATTACGGAGTGAAACGGAGATCGATTATTTTGTCCCGGATCACCGGGATACATCGATTCGGGGTAAACGAACTTTTTGTCTAGTCGCGGCGCGTCGTTGTACAGTGTTTAGCTGTTCTTTGAAGTCGAGCAATCGCAGCCACTTGGTTTCCGGTGAACGTGGTTCAGCGATATTAGTTTGTTTTCGGACGACGTATTGTACGCGTTTTCACACTCGAAATAGACGTTATATCGAACGTCATAATAACGGAAAGTTCTACGTACCGCGTCCCCTTTCACCGTGTCGTGAACGGTCGGAGAAAATTACATTTCCATCCTCCCCTCCCCCATTACTGTGACCGTATTCACGTAATAATAATAATAATAATACGTGATATAATTTCCGTGTAAAACGTCGTTAAGGGGATTCGACATCAATATAAATATCAACCCAAAAGCGGGATAAAACTGTAGAAGTTAGGAAAGTCGGATTTCAATTCTGAAAAAAGTTTTGAAATTTTTAAGTTGTCTTATGTAGAGATCGATCAAGGCGATTTTTCGTTAACACAGTATTGGCCGAGTAATTAAATATTACGAATCTGTAATTTTAAACATTGACTATGAATTCATTTTTAATCATTCAAAAAAACTGTTCGATCATTCCCTAGTAGACAGACCGACAGATTTCAATCTTTTAACAGATTTTAATCTCGGTTATTCAAAGTCTCACAATTGTATACTGCTTATGAGCCTTTTGAGACGGAAATAATAATTTATAATAAAACACCGCTTTCGTGGCGTTGCGGCCGACGTTGAAACAACTATACGTGCGACGCGTTTCTCGCTACTCCCCACCACACCCCATGTTACTTCACAACACTGTGGTGAATAATTATATTGATAATAATTTTTTTTTTTTAATGTGGAAGTATTCCTTTTCAACAATTTCAACCACATACGCACGGAAAAGTTACGTGTTCGTATTCTAATGAAGATGAAATATTGGCTTTACCCCACTTGACGCTGTATCTCAACATTTGCCTTTAAATATTTCAAAATCTCCATTAATGGAAAGTTTTGACACAGATGCAGATGATATACTCGGAAGAAGAATCGTCAACTTATCGCATTTATTTAATGCAATCAAACTGATTGATAATCATACGAACCTTTTGACTGTAGTTTTAAAGATATGAGAATTAGTAAAGAAATTAAATATGGTTTCAAATCCACTTTTGTATTTAAATGCGATGTGTGTAACACTAAAAAAAAAAAAAAAAATACGAACGGAAGATGAAAATTTAATGTCAATATATAGTACATATATATATTTAATAAATACGGCAGCCGTAGCTGGAATTATAAAAATTGGCTGCGGTTTTAGTCGTTTGCAAGGCATAACCCGTGCGTTAGAAGAACCGAATAAAAACAAAGGAACATAATACAGCAAAAAACATAGAACAGTATGTTAGGGTTATGAACTAGCAGCAATAAGAGCTATGGACCATGCTGCTAAGATCGACGATGAATTGGCAAGACAAGCTGGTTATTTATTGACCGGCTTATTATATATTGAATATTGATATTATGTGATATGTTACATAATATGTAAAATGGACGGTACGCGCCGCTCCGGAAATTATTAGCAGCTGCTTGCCGATCGCGATAGTGCCAGCGATTTTGTTTTAAGAGTGAGAGTTGTCGGACAGCAAACAACGCCATCTCTGGAGCGTTATGTCCGTCTAGACATCGATGTTGAATCCCCAACAATATACAATATTATATATATTTATTTTTATTTTTTTATTTTTGATATTTTCCATTGATCAAAAGTATTGTTTGTTTGATTGAATTGTGTTCGGTGGGAGCGGGGGAAAAAACAAACTAAATGGAATAGCGGTAATGTATTTCACTCTCCACCCCCGTACCTTTTTCTTTCTCGCAGATTTATTTGCAATTGACAAAATTATAATTGAAAGTTCTGACATAATTTATTATTCCATATACATATATTTCGTCGGAATATTTTACAGATAAAAGCTGCGTTATTTTTATACAATATTTTTACTTGTATTTTTCAATAACATAATATTGTGTACAATGTTATTTATTATACGCACAAAACCATTTTATTTTAATTATAAACGTTCAAATGAATTCGAAAACGTATAGGTAGCGTGAAAGATATTTTTCGAAAATTGAATTTCTACGTTCGCTGGTACTGAAATATTATTTATTGATCAATACAACTGCAGTAACTAACTGCACATATTTTCTAAAATCACTTCTCATAGCATTTAATAGGCAATATAATTTTTCAAGTTCCGATTAAAATTCTGAAAAAATTGATTCTAAATCGATTAATATCTATTAGACTTCTTCAATACTTCTATAAGATAAATGACACTTTATATGAATAAACTAAGGGCGTTAACTGTTTGCACACATTCCCTTTTTGTATGACTTGTTTGCTCACAAAAGCACAAACCGATTGCACACATAGATTTTCAATACATTTTTTTTTAATGATCCAAACGTAGAACTCGTTTGCGTACATAGTTTTTCTGAAAAGCAGAATTAAATTTACAATTTTTGCGAAATCGCGGATATTTTTTTTTTTAAACATTTTCCTTTTTGCTTTTGAAATTGTTAACTTGTCCATAAAGCTGGAGGGAAATCAAAATCAGACATAATGTAATTTTCTACAATATAATCCGTGAAATCGTCTAAATAGTATATGGCCAAATTTTAATTCTCAATACCCATAACAATTATAATTTTTAATACTGAAACAACTCTTTTCCCTGTGCGTTTTAAATTTTTTTTTTTTGATTTTGCTAAATTTATAATAAACAATAAAGCACTTCTGATGAAGCAATATGCTTCCAAATTCGAAACTGAGTCGCATTGTCACTGATTACAATTGTAATCAAAATGCGCAATATCTTGTCGGAATGTTCAAGATCATGAACCATATTATTCTTTGATGTTACTGCGAATTGGGATGCAAACGAGACCACATTTTATGATGGTGGGATTTTACGTTTTTCGTTGTTCACAGACAAATTGCCAGTTTTCCGGTAGACTTATCGGGTTGTGCGCAAACGTGTTTCACCGATACACTAACTGAAACTGAAACAACCGGTGGCCGAAATAAAAGCGTTATATTATTTTAATTTCGATGTACCGGTAATTGGTTTCGATTTATATTTTTACTTTGTACAACCGGAGGATATTTTGTGTTTTATGAATTCGAATCCAGTTGGAACTGCAAACATGTAGTACACCCAGTAAGAATATTCTACGATATTTATATCCCTCGGTAACGTTATCCTAAGATATATTTACGGAGGGTAATCATTTCCAAGGATATTCTTATCGGCGGTATAAAAACTCCCCGGCAAAAGCATCCTAGGAAAATCTTATCGAGGGTAAGAATATCCTAGAAAACGAATGCCCTCGGTAAATAGACCCTGGGATATAATTAATGTTACAGGAAGATTATATAAACATCCTAGGACATTGTTACCCGGATAGGGAAGTGAGCGGAGTGAGCGCTCGTCGCCGGAAAAAACATATTTTAAATTTCTTTTTCTTTTGTTTGAAAAATAGGCTTTTTTTTCGGCCGAACGGAGTCAATGGTCGTAAACAATGTTCACGTTACTCGTAGGTTTACTCGATCCCGTGTGCGCGAGTGTTTTTCAACCCGTTGAAATCGCCGTTACGACGTACAAATCCGTCGGCCTCACACGCTGTCCCAAATAAAACGGCGCAGGTGGCCGTATAGTATTACGCAGTGGCGTATTTTAGGGGGGGGCAATCGCCCCCATAGATCAATGAATAGTACTTAATTAAATTATTATTGTAAGAAACGTTTCGTTTTGAAAGGACAAAATTGAAAATAGAGAAAATTGAAATTTTTTCAAAATCATATGACATGAACCGCGTTATCTCATATTGACAAATATATAGCTATATATATATATGTCTACATATATATGTACCTATTTCTGTTCGCTCCCCCCCCCCATAAAGTCATGTTAAATACGCAACTGGTCAGTGGCGTATTTATGGGTCATTTTTATTTTTTATTATTTACGTCATTGGGTTTGATCCCCCCCCCCAAGATTTGAGATGAATACTTTTTTTAATTTAAACTAAATTTATTTTACACTGGTAAATAGTAATTTGTGAAATGTTAATATTTTTTGACTAGCAAGTTGTGGACGAATCATCTAAAAAATCTAGAAAACTAAATTTTGTTACATAAAATAAAAATAAAATATATTTCAGAATAAAATAAATTGTTGCTTTTTAATATCTGTTAACTTTTAAATATAAATTATATTAAGTTTTCAAAAAAATATCTACTGTTTTATTTATATTTTATGATTTAAATGCAAAATTAGAGTAAAAATTAATCAACATTTTACGGGGTTTATTTGTAATTTATCTCATTTAAACATGTGATCTCATACTTCCGTGTATTTTGTAACTCTTTTGTAACTTAGTTGTTTTGCCATGGAGCTAAGTCCTCAAATTCATACTAGCCCAGTATATAAATCATACATTTGTCCAGTAGTCATTAAAGCTTAATATTAATAATTAAGGAATCCCTATTAAATATTTTATTTTAATCCCCCTCCCCCTTTTGAAAAATACTAAATACGCCACTGCCACTGGTATTACACACTCAAAAGTACTTGTGTATGACTTACGTACCTATACATATGACGTGTACTAATGTGATTTCGGTTGAAACGATTTTTGTCGCCGAAAACGGATACACGTAGGTACCACCGCCCCCGTATCGGACGACGCGATTTATTTATTTATCAGTGTTATTATTTTAGTTTTTTTTTCCCCCACATAAAAATACTCGTGTGAATAATGGGGGACGATTTGTCGAGCCGGAAAAACGTCACCTAAAGAGCGGAAAAGTATACGTCTTCTTTCCCCGGAATTATTACACGTAAGCACGTCCCACTAGTCACACGCGCGCGTCCTCCGACGGCTTCTACGACGGCAACCCCCCGTCGTGTTATCATCATAAAACTTCGGGCGCCGCGTTTCGACGCTGATTGGATATCACGACTTGTAATAACCGCGGCTGCAACGGCGACGCCGCGCCGGTGATTCGCTTTGAAGTATAAATTGTCTACGCTCGTTTATCTATTAAAATCTCGCGCGTTAAAATGACACGAACGCACGGGGCGTTACCGATCTGTTCGACAAACACACTGATAACGCACCGGCGGCGTTTATGTGTTGTGAGTCACAAAGGGCCGATCAGAACCGGAACCGAAAATAACCGGTTCTGGAACCGATTAACCTTAAAAATTTAGGAACCGGAACCGGAACCGAAACCATTATTTAAAAAAATTAAAAACCGCGCGTAATCATAACCAGAACCTTAATTTTAAAAGGGTTAATTCCTGTTAGAAATGATGACCATTGTCGATGAGTACAGAAAATAAAAGTTAAATTTTTTGATGTTTTTTTTTTGTTTTCAAATTTCAATGCATAAATATTAAATATGTATTTTGTTTTTTTTTTGATTCTGGCCAACTAAGAACAATGGATGTATTAATGCAGTGATGTGTTATATCATTTATATTAATTTCTTGTTTTCAGATAATACAAATATACCTTCAATCGGGTAAAAATATAGTGATCATTATACGGACGTGTAATTAAAGTTTCATTTTTATTAATATATTCAGCTGATACTTATTTATTATGCTCATTTTATTTTTACCGATATTTTTTAGAACTGCTATTAACCGGTTCTATAACCAATGCATTTTTTTGGAAAACCGGAACCGGAACCAGAACCTTTAAAAATTTTAATTAAATAACCAAAACCAAAACCGTAACCGAAAAACTCAATAGGGCCCAGTCCCTGATTGTGACTTTTTCGTTTTTGAAATCGCTCCGGCACTGTCGTGCTTGTCATATCATGATCTTAATGGCTGATTTACACGTTACCAGTTGCTGGCATACTAGCTGGCATACTAGCTGGAGGGTCACTGGCGTTTGGCAACTGGAATTGGCAGGTTACTGGCATCCATCGTTTTACACGACACCAGCTACTATAGTTGCATTGTGCTATTAATTTGTGAACCTATATAATGCAGTAGTGCTTTTGCAGTTAACATAATAAATTTTATAGCATAAAATACACATTTTTTCAGTACTTTAATTTCATTATGGTAGAAACAGCTTACATCATTGCTTCTAAAAAAGCAGTGCGTTCTATTTCTATATTGTAGTGTGACGAGCTATTGGAAATATGTGAAGAGGAATCGAAGAAGAAAAACAAAAAGTTTGGATAAAAAAAAAACGTGGAACATCAGAAACAATTATAAAAGAACTGCGTGACAATGACCCACGAGAATTTAAATCTATGATTAGGCTAACACCAGAACAATTTGAAGCGTTGTTGATTATGATAAGTCCAATCAAGCCAGTTAGCTGTTGTCGTTGTGGTGATGTAGTGGAGGGGGGAAGCTGTCGCTGGCAGATTATAATGTTTAGACGTTGCTAGCCGCTGGCATTCAGTAACTGGCGACTTCGACTGGTACGCCGACTGGCATCGTGTAAATCAGCCTTAAGAAAAAACTTGTGCGTTACTATTTTTTTTTTTTTTTTTGTAGTTCTTAATGTCCTTATAAACCATAGCCACTGTTCGAAACTTTTTTGTATATTTTAGCCATGGCTATTTATAGCAATAATATGCATCCTTGGCCCGACAGTGCTATAGTGGCACGAATAAGCGTTTAAAGTTTAGACCGGCGGAGTAGTAGCAGTCGACTTTTTTGAGGTATCCCTGATTTCCACAATCACTACGCTCGGCGTAAAATAATCACCTCTTTCAAACTATTGGTCAGTTGAGAACATTTTAATTGCAACGTTTTCCAAAAAAAAAATAATAATTATTCTCTTCAAAATTTATTGTTATAAAAAGAGGTTACTATTCAGGAAGTATAAACATCTTGTAGGTAAAATATGATTAAAAAAATAAAAATTAATTTAATAAAACAATTTGCTATTACAATTAAAAAAAATATTCTAAATAAACTTACGTTACACGCTGTTTGAATATAATTATGTCCTATTCGTTTGAACGAAATTTGAATAAATGTGAATACGCGTGCAAGAGTTAAAACGCAGTGTTGTGCGCAACGTGTAATTTGGTATATATATAAAAAAAAAAAAATTTCGTGTGACAAAGCGTACAATTATTATCACGATAATAATAATGATTACTTCGTATATACGGGGGGGGGGGATAAAAAATCCCGGTAAAAATAATTAGAATCCTTAATTAACGGGTAAAACGGGCCAAGCTTTAATCAGAAACGTGTGCGCATAATTTCAAATAAACGTTATGCATTTTATTAGTTGGGTCCGGGAAAAATATACACATACATATGATTTATGTCAAACGCGCAGTCTCGTTTAGCCTGTAAAATATGAGTTTGTTTTCCTTTTTTTCGCTGAAAATTTAATTTCTATCGTAATAAAATCGTTAATGAAATACGTCTGAAATTATTATAATATGCCATTTTTCAATGGAAAAAAAAAATATTTACACGAATAATGATAAAATATTTTCACCATGTGTATTTTGGCTATTGATGCGTTGTCACATTGATCATTAGACAGTATTTATCGTATTTTTTTTGTTCGTTATATCTATTCCATAGAGAGTTGACGTTAGAGCAGTTTTGAGCATTTCGATGAAATTGTTGGTTTATGTTTCAATATTGATTATGTAAACATCTATATATATATATAGTACCAGGAAGGCCGATCTCCGATCGTAAGATATCGTAGATCTCCGATCTATTTATTAGTAAATAAGGTGCGGTTATTTTACACTGTATTGTTTTTATGCAAAAAAGTATGCTTATTTTTTTGTAAGTAGATTTTCGTTAATAAATAAAAAATGTTCAGAAAATTATAGCTTGCAAAAGTCACCCTTAATGTATAAACTTGATATGTTGTGTTTTGAAATTTTACTATTTTTTACTAATTTGTTTTCGGAAATAATATTTGAAAAATAAAATCTTAAAATGTCAAGCGAATTTTTTATCTTTGTATATTTATAAGTTTATATTTTTTTAAGGTATTATGAAAAAAAATGTCTTAAAGATTTTAAGGACGCTCTGGCCAATGAATTCCCCAACTAAGACATATACAGGTTGTTAGAGAAAAGCCTCAGGAATCAAATGGTATGGGTCTTATAGTCGATTGTTATGCAAAATTTTTAGATATAAGGGTGCAAAGATAAACAAATATTGCATTAGTCTTATGGGGAGAATTCATGAAGTTAATTATTTTTACCATGAAATCGCGAATTCCCCAAAGTTTGGGCGGCCAGTGGCCACGTCTAGCCGCCGTCCATTGCCGTACCGCGAACCTCACCCACAGATACTTTTACTGTATAAAGATTTTTTATGAAAACTCATAGAAATGAAATTTTCTTGAAATTTCAACTAAGTCCATTAGATTCCTGAGGTCGAAAACCCTTTATATATGAAATATAAGAAAAATTGTTAGATCCGTTTTCGAGATGGCATGACTGGAAATAGGTACATACAATTCCTTGCTCGTTTTATAGTATAAGATATTATATATGTGTGTGTATAGTGTATTGTAAGTTTTGTTAGTTAATAGTCTTCTGTTAAAGGTGCAATCAAAAATATAAGTTGCTACACTGCGAAATAATGTGGTTTATGTGAAAACGAGAACGCATATTAAATGAAGCTTTACGGAATCCTTAAAGTACAACTATTTTATTTATTCTGAGATAAAACGAGAGCGTAATTGTTAGCATCAAAAGTCGCGCCAACGAGTTTATTCAAACGTTTGCCAAAAAACTATCAGAACAAATGGAACAATAATGTTGTTCGCGTGACATTTTTTAGCGGAAGTTATAGTGCACAAAAATAGTATAAGAATACAACTGCTATTATTTCCACTAGTGTGTAAATTCATAGCCAAGAATAAAAACAAAATACAGTTTTCGGATTTTTAAAACAGGCCTGTATTTATTTTTTTTTTTTTTTTTTTTTTTATTAAAAGAAACTTTGTAAACAATTAGCTTCGACAATTATGATTATAAATATTACATAAGAAAGCAAGATTAACAACAAAAAAAAAAAAAAAAAAAAATATTACAGATAAATTAAATTTTTAAACCAGTCTGGTTGATGAAGGATATAAGTGAGGTAATAATTGATACATTTGGTGAAGAGAGAATGGATTGAGTGTCGAGTTTGACATTAAAGGAGTGAATTAGGGTGAAGAGGGTATTGCGTTGGGAAATCAGAGAAGGACAGTGAAAAAGTATGTGTGAGATATCGCAAATCATGGGAATATGAGCGTGGAACATACATAAAGGAGAGTCATTGAGAGAAAGTTTATAAGAGTGAGAAGGTAGTAAGGTGTGTCCAAATCTTAGACGTGAAAAAGAGGTAATTACTTTACGATTTAATTTGAGGTTATGAAACCAAGGATGAGAGGGGATAGATGGTGAGATATTTTTATACCAAGAGGCATAATTGGGGGCTAGTATGTTCCATTGGTTGCGCCATAAATTATAAATATGGTATTTTAATAAGGGGCAAAAATCGGTCCAGGGAATGAGAGTTGGAGAAGGACAGCAGAACGAGGAGGTAGATTTTGCAATGGAGTCCGCTATTTCATTTCCATTTATACCAGAATGGCCGGGCACCCAAAGGAATTCAACTATAAAATCTGAAAGGGTAAGTTCATATAGAAGAAGCCTGATCCTGATGGAAATAGGAGAAGGACGGGAATTGAAAAAATTGGAGGAGAGGCTGAGAAGACATGATAAGGAATCGGAGACGATAAGATAACTGCTGGGGGGGAGGGCAGAGATGGTTGAAAGGGCATCTAATATTGCGAAGCATTCCGTAGTGAATGAGGAGGCAGAAGAGGGTAGATTATTAGACATGGAGATGTGTAAGTCAGGAATGAAAAAAGCGTAACCAGCCGAGAGAGGGGAAACTGAACCATCTGTATAGATTAGGGTGAAATTTGGAAAATTATTTTGAATGTAGTCTAAGAAAAGATTGTTGACGATGATGGGTGATATAGATTTAAGTGCCTTGGAAGTAAAGTTCAGAAAATGTCTGTTGGTGTGAACTATAGGTGAGTAGGAGAGAGCCAAATAATTAATTTCATATAAGGGTAATTTTTTAGAATTGATTACAAAATCGCGGATTGAAGATAAGGAGTATGCCGTGGAGGCAAGAATTGGGAGAGATTTTTTAACGTAACGCCAGGAGAAGTATATGTCAAGAAAGGAATTAAATATTGTGGGATGACGGAGGGAGAAGTTTTTCAGTAGAAATTTACCAGCCAACCATCTGTTTCTGATATTAAAGGGGGGGCATGCCGTCTCAATCTCAACGGCCGCATTAGGGGTAGATTTAAGGGCACCAATAATTGACTTAAGGCAGGAGTTTTGGAGATTATTAATTTTTTTCCAATGTGAATAGGAAGCGGATTATATTTGTGTATACGTATTTAAAAAAAGGACGTACTTCACACCGTGTGTATTCTTTTGGTCCTCGGTAGGGTTCTTAATTCACTCATCTTGAAATATTTCAATGAAATTATGAAATATAAATTTTTTTTTAAATACATGACATGATGTTGGTAAATTATAATATGATATGTATTAGTGAAATGTTATCAATCAGATTCTATCATTCCTTGATTATAGACTTACAGTTTGACCATAATTTAAACTAATAATTATTTTGTTACCTACGCACTGAATTTATAAAAATCTGTGGGAATGGCGTATTGTGAAGGCTCCATGTTTTATACCAGATACCAAATAATAAAACCATGAACATTAGAGCTTTATAAATTTTAGGTTGTCACCACGGTCTTACAAGATATCTTCTAAGACCGTGGTTGTAACTATTAATGATTTTTTAAATAACCTAATACAAAAAATTTGAAGAAGTATCTTGCAGTTGTATTTATTTATTTATTTTTTCTTGTCTTGTGTTGTAAATTGTAATTTGCAAAAAAAATCTTAAGTGTCTAGTTACAAATTAGAATTTGAATTGAAACTTTTGGTCAAAGTTAAGTATCATCAAAAATATGTACGGGGTGTGTTCGAATTTATTATAGAAAAAATTAAATTGCTTACGATAAAAAAAAATAAAAGAGTTAGACTACTCCTTTAGATGGGTTTTCTCTATAACTTAGGGTATATTTTCATGTGAAGCCGGTCGAGGTTACTTCCCTAGAGACACATTGTATAATCCCTGAAAGCTTTAACCAATCCCATACATTACGTAGGTATTAAAATGTACGATAAAAAAAAAAAAAAAAATTGTGGAAACGTAATATGTTTATGACGTTTTCAAATAAAATATGCAACGAATATAATATAATTAATTACCAAATAGGTAATAAAATTGGATTAAACTCGTACGAAAAATCATTTCTCGGACTCGCAGAAAAACAATTAGGCGAGATATTGTTATTTGTAATCAATAATGAAATGGCACATTGATTTAGAATTTTTTTCGCGAACAATTGGTTTCCACTACCTATCAAAATATGTCCTTTGAATTATTTTTATGTAGGTACCAGGTATCATAATAATTTCCAACGGAAAATCCAAGAAATAATCGAAATCATAGTGTGTCGTTAGACTACTGTCAGAGCAATATTACACATTTTATCCGATATTTCGCCATTTTAAATTTAAAATGTTTCGATCATATCTTTGAAATACGATGTAGTGCAAAATTAGGGTTACAATGCGTCCGGAAATCGATAGTTACTTATTTTTGTAATCTTCCGAACGTTTAATAATCTTATGGCACGGTACTAGACAATATTATTATGCAACAATTCAATAATAGTATAGTATTTCTGCGAACTCAATCGGTTCCCGGGATATTTTTCCCGAAATCTCACGATTGAGAAAAACCTCGTTTGATTTTGCGACTCGAGAAAAAAAAATAAACCAAAAACAAAGTAAGAGTTTTTGATTTCCACCAGCCGGGAGTCAAGTGTAAACGAAACTGGATATGGAAAAGTAGAATAGTGCCCGCTGTCCAGACGGACGAATTTCTCGCATTTTCCAAGTATGACAAAAAAAAAAAAAACAAAAAAAAAAAAAATGGCAAATAGAACGGTTAGAAATTTTAGCTCTTGCCGTACGCACGTATAATTATCATTATCATTGTTATTATAATTATCACCATAATTATTATTATTATTATCATCATTCTTATTATTATAATCATACAAGGTGTACACAATAATATAATATAACACGTAATGAGACAGAGGGGAAGACGGTCTTCGTAATCAGATCTAATCCTCACACCACCACTACCACCACCACCACCACCACCCCCGTCACGGGGTTTCATCTGTTACCACGCCAGAACGTACGTGAATACGCGCCACTTCACACACACACACACACACACACACACACACACACACACACACACACACACCGGGTCCTCACAATCGTGCCTCCGTAACTCCGGGACGCTAATTGCGACCCATTGAAATCTGTTAGTAGCATTCGGAAATAAAGAACGCGGCCTTTGGCTCGTGACAGTCGCGTGGAGGCTCGTGGGACTTGTCGCTACAGTCACTGGGAAACGTGCACGTGATCGTACGAATAAAATTACGTTTCGACTACGACGTCCCGTCCTCCTCCTATTCCTCCCCTTCCATCTCCTGGAATACGCAGACGGAGACTGGGGTTTATTAGACTGCACACGGCATCGGTAATGATGTAATATTATTACACGTCGAGTGATAATCCCGCCTCGTCGGCCCGACGTGATAATAATACAATTATAATTTTGATCATCAATCGTCATCACAGGCGCGATCGTGGATTTCAACGCCGAATCTATAATGATTGATCATGAGTAAAGAGCGGATCTTTAGGTTTTTACATATTTTTATTGATTGTATGCAACTTAACGAGGGAGAAAAATGTGGACGATTTATCTATCACAGAGTTCATAGAAACAAATTAATTTTGCACATTAAAGCATATTTTGGACATTAGAGAATATTTCACCTATTTTTCATATTTTAGAATGTATTCTATTATTATTCATAAAAATTCGTATATTTTTTTAATTTCTCGAAATGTGATTTTGTCAGGAATAATTTTTTCTACGAAAAAAAATAATTTGATTAAAGAGTGATACAAATTCAAAATCATTCAATTATCTACTTGTCTGTAATCGAATTGGTTATGTTCCAAAGGAATGGTGCAAAATTATCTATTATTTTTTACTAAACTATTATGTTTTTTTTTAAATTATTATATTTTATTATATTTATATAGCTCTGTATCAACTGATTTACATTTTTCATTATTTAATAATTTACCTGTTACCAAGAGAATTGCGCTTAACAGTTATTTATTGTTTTTATTGAACTATTTTAGAAAAAAAATCATATTTGCATATTTACAAATTCAAAGAATATTAGAGAATATTTAAAGGTTTTTTTGAAGCATATTAGCATTATATTTTAAGGTTTTAAGAACCTAATAATCCGCTCTTTAATCATGTGTATAATACCAGATACAAAAAAAATGTATAAATACATGTATACCAAACTGTAATTGTAAAGTTTTTGGCCAAAAAAGTACATTATAAATAATTAGGTTTAAGTCTATGTTGTAAGTTGAATATATAAATATGAATAACTTTCATAATTTAAAATCTTTTAAAAACTGTATAAAAGTTTCGGATCTATCTAACAGTTAAATTATAAATTTGATTTTTTTTATTTTATATTGTCTCAATTTTGTTATAACACTATTTATTTTTTTATTTTTAAATTTTTTTTTCTTTTCCTATATTATAAATTATTAAATGTAATTAAACATAAATAGGTAAGAATCGCTACACTAACACAAGCTTGGCTTATAAGGGTAGCAGTAATAGTGTAATTTATTTTAAAATTCCAAACTGAATGTCTCTGTTATATTACAAAATAAATAGTATTATTATTATTATTGACTCTAATTCGGCAGGTGAGTGGTGGTGTACGATAATGACAGAGGTCGGAAGAAGATGAAAAACCTTAGTGTAAAGCTGACGATAGGATAACGAAGTGTCTGTACAAACCAGAGCGTTGCTGGATCGCGTTGAGTGTAAGATCCACTTCGTCACTCGCACGCGCGTCACACACTGTTTTGACGTCGGCGATAATAATGATTCTACTCGTATGTACGATCAAATTATAGTCTATGATCGCAGAGTTATGATTTCAAAAAGGTTCTGTATTCGGAAATTTAATTTTTGACGCCGCGCTGGTAGAATCGATAGAAAGTTTTGAAAGTGAAAGTGATGATTTTTCCGCACCCGTGATCGCACAAAGCGCAAAAACTCTCAATTATAAAACTGTACATGCATTCCAATCGCTTCTACGATACTCTATGTGGCGTATCAAATAAAACAAATAACCATTATCCTGCACGAGTTTTAACTACTGACTTACGTAGTTACGTTAAGTCAGTAGTTAAAGTTACGAGTTACGTTCTGCTCTTAACAATGCCGTTGTCTTAAAAAGTATATATAAAAAAAAAATGAAAGATCATTTTTTTTCTGCATTTAAGTACAAATAATCCCATTAATAATTAGATGAAAACAACAATCTCTGAGCATCATTATAATATAAAACATAAACTTATTGATTAAGTGTATAAAATGTTTGGTCACAATATCTCGAAGTAATATTCTTACAACTGTTAGTATGTTGAACAATTTCATAAGATGACTACATAGTAACACCAATCATAAGTCGTCAGAAAATGTTGGAATGTTAATTATCGTAACGTCAATAATATTTTTTATTCTTTTTAATTAATAATTTTAAATTTTCTAGAGGTATATTTTAGTGATCTTTTAGGCTAATAAGGAGTTTTCTGAAGAACAAAGATCGATCGTTTTCTATTTAAATGTTAAAATTAAAAAAAAAAAGAATCCCATTCAAATATTTCAAACATAAAAACGTAGAATGTTTGAAAAACGTCTTAAAAAAAATCGATATATTGCTCGCTTTGTCAAAGTCTAAAATTATAATTAATAATACAATAAGTATTATTTATAGTAATTAATATTTTTTTGTTTGTACTGAAGTTTAAGTAAATTAATATTGATCGTTTATTTTTTTTTTTTTTTTGTTTGAACGGTAAATTATTTATTGATTTCTTTAGTGGATACTTAAATAAAATCCGATTCTAATGAGAATTATTTATTTGAATTTGTGTTACTATTCTGTTTCACGACATCGCACGTGTGACAGTTAATCCATAAAGTAGATAGGTGCATATTATGTATGTTGACTGTACATAAATTATCATTTATATTTTTAAGACAGATTTTATATGTAGGGGAAAATGTTTACTTTGGTGTGTCAAATATCTTCACTTGGCTCTAGCAGTGCAGTACCCGACCCGATACGTAAGTTTCGAGAGCCGAGAGTAGAAATTTCAGTACCAAATCATTTGATCGAATTCGCGCCGAACGCCTGATCCAGATTTTCTTCCGAATCGTATAGATATAATGTAAAAGGAAACTATATATTTTTTACTGATACCGAGTAATATTTTTGATTTTTTTTCATCAACTTTTTAAAAGTTATGAACACTTCTATAGAATAAATAAAAAATGAACGAAAAATCAGATTTAACTAAAATCAATGAATTATCAATGACGAATAAAATACAATAATAAATTATTTTCTAATACAATATCACACCGAGACGGTTTTCAAGTTTTATTGAGTTTACCTTATACTGTTCGTTCGTTTCACATCATGGGACATCAAATCAGAAAAAAACACTAAAAAACGTCTTACAGAAATGACAGGCTAGAAAAATCACAGTATACTAAACGTGTTTCCTACGGACATTCTTGATTTTGGACCTGTACGTTTTTGTCGAATCAATGGGAAAATTCTAGGAAAATTCATTATTTCGAAGACAGTTTCCAAGTAATTTTAAAAAGGAAATCTGGCCGCCTACAGATGGTTCGGATGTAATATGCCATACTGATGGATCATTTATATACTATTAGCTTACCTGACGTAGGAAAATGTTTGATTTTATTTACGGAAGTAATGATAAATGATTAAGTATGGGAAAACAATTTTGAGTAAAGATTATTGGATAATTTAGATGACATTATTGGCAATTCAGTCTTTGAAAATACGGAAAAAATTAATTTTTCATATTTTGATAATGTTTTTATTTAGAACACTTAGACTGTTTTTACAACTCAAAAATTGGACGAGTAAATAAAAAAAAAAAATTTAAAAAAAAACACTCATCAATTATACACTCTTCGATACGCTCAAAATCTAAGAACAAATTATTAAAAAAAAATTTGAAAATGTCACCCACGGTAGTTACCTTTTAGTTTGATATCCATGAAATAATTTGTTTTACACTTTTAAAACTTAAAATAAAGTTTTATTTCATAATCTGAAGCGTGCTTTATGATGGAATTGCGTACGTCCGATGTCATTAAAATCTTTACTCGTAATTACTTCCGTTCAGCGTGTCAATCATGAAACAACTATTCAGTTTTTTTTGTTTAATTACAGAATTGTACTTTAATTATACGGTATTATATTATTTTATATTATTTTTTAACTTTTCATCAAACTTTTTTTATGCGAGTCGACTAAATTTTCTGAAAAAAAAAAAAGAAAAAAGTATGAAATAACATAAATAATTATTTAACGCGTAATTCTTGTCGTTTGTAGCATGTGCGATGAATTACGACCGTCTTGAAAAACATTTTATATTGACTACCGCTGGTGTTTGTGTGGGTACTATGCCATAATTGTCATATCACTCGAGAAAATTATTTTGTTTGATTTCGTTTTTAGATTTCATAATTACATCGCTATGATTTTATACTTCTCCGAGTTTACTAATAGATTCCGGAAAAAAAGAAAATTATTTTAAATGGGTCCACACGTACAATCATTTACGTATAATCGTCACGTCGTCGTAAAAATAATAATTACACCTCTGCTGAACAAAAATGTTATACAAAAAACTGCAAGATTTTTGTCCATCAGTACGCAATTTTCGGAATTTGATACTTAGCCGTTCGACGGGTTTTCAACCGTTTAATTATGACGTGTACCGAACGAAGTAGTCAGCGTGGCGAAATCCGCGACGTTCGGGTCGACCGCGCATTCTTCTTTCCGTCTAAACACGGACATAATCTGCACAGTGTGGTTTCTCCGAATCACCCTTCGGATCGACGTGATGGAATGTCTCCGAGGGGAAGTTTTTGAACCCTCCGGCCAAAATTCACGTCGTCCGGTCGGTCGGCTGATCACGGAAATGACATAATAACATATACACTACATACTTTTATGAGGGGTGCGTTAAGGTATTTTTTTTTTCATGTAGCGAAATATACCTAGTATAAAAATATTAATTTCCATTCGAAGACGTATAATCATAGTTACAGTATTTTTTTAACTTATTCAAATATCAAAATGGGAGGAGTTGTACCTCTTAAACCCTCAACTTATGCACGCTGCTGACTTGTATGAATCTAAGGTGAGTTCAAACTTTTAAAGTGTGTGTGTTTGTGTAAATATGCACGTGTCCACCGTCGACTCGATGTATCTTTATCGGAACTGTAATTCTTGGAAGAGTTTTAGAATCTTCTTGTAAGATGCTTCGAGACATGGTTTTTGTGGAGGTACAAATCCAAGTTTGGGTAATGTACCACCATTTTGAAAACATGCCTTTTTTGTTTGAAAGATTTCCAAATTATCTGATGCATGTTGAGGATGTAACGAAACAAGATGTTCTTTGAATTTTACTCGTTTCATGCTTCCATTTGCGAGAACTTATTCGCAAATAAAATATTGTGCTTTTTGCGTACCATCGCGTTTGGTAATAAATGTAAAACCATACAATGAATATGAGTTAGCGTATTTTCTTTTTTTTTAACATTGACATAACACATTTTCAACAAAATAAAAATATAGGAATACGTAAACTGGAGTGATTATGATGAGCAAATAATCGAACGCGGTAACCGTCGAAATATGTTGTAGACAGAACACGATTTAACGAATTTAATGACACAATGTAAAGAGCGACGGCGATGAATCAACTGCCAATGTAGTATAGTGACTAGTGAGAGCTGAGAGATAGGTTTTTGTGTTCAGTTAAAATTGTCAAATTGTATTGTCACGCAGTAATCATATTAAATAACGTAATCTATATATGAGATATTGTATGAACACTTAATAATGACTGGTTTTTCACGTTGATGTGTTTTGAGTGGCCGAGCGAACAAATTTCATTTTTATCTAATAGGCGATAGAGTTATCGAATATTTTTACCAAAATAATATGGACAACCACTCAAGTTTACGTAAATAATAAATATACATAATGAACACAATGCAATACAATTTTACATTATATATATATATATATATATATATATATATATATATATATATATATATATATATATATATAACATTTTTTTATCTTAACCGACGATTTTGATTCATCGAATAACTTGAAACTAATTTGTTTTTGGGCAATTTTAAAAATCTCACACCGACTTTGTGGACCCCCGAGTTACCCTCTACGGACCCCCTAGGAGTCCACGGACCACCGGTTAATAACCTAGATAAACTCGAGAAAAAACGACCATCGCCTAGCCTTTTAGAACCTCAAACTGCCTCAAAAACTGCTCAAAAACACCCGTATATAATAATATTTTTATTTACAAACAGGTATGGTCGGGTTGAACATTGAAAAAAAAATCACAAAACGGACCTGGTCAGGCTAGACTTAAAAAAAAATTACGAACGGGCCTGGACGACGACAGTTTATAAGTTTAACTTTTGGGCCGGATCGGGCCGAAAAAAACGGCCCGTACTGATCTCTAGCGTAGACATGACGACGTCGGTGTTATCGTTTTGGCCGGTCGTTATTTCTCTGAATTGTCTCTTGACATGTACGAAACTATGTACGTTTGTGTGAAATAAGAATTCAATACGATAACAGTGTTCAAGATTCGTGAAGATTCAAAACGTCCGGTTTGAAAACCATTTGTGTTTACCCGATAATTTTTTTTTTTTTACTTTCAAAACCCCAAATTTCGTTCGCGAATCCCAGTAGTATGCGTATATGAATGATTACGACCGATGACGTCTTTTCGGTCGATTAAAAAGTGTCACGGCGCGTGATAGGTATATTAATATCGTGCGGAAAATTTAATAGAAAAATGAATACATATTATTTATTTCATACGATGGGGGGGGCGGGGGGAATAATAATCTTATCAACTCCGGGGTTTTATTACGGTCACGTTTCAGCGTTCGACCGCGCGCGCGGAAATCGGTACCGAAATATTAGACGCATACACGGTGTACACGATGCACGTAGTATAGATCAGCGGTTCCCAATTAGTGTGAAGCCAAGGACCCCAAGGTATAACTTGAATTGGTCCATGGACCCCTTTTTCGGAAATACTTACTTTTCAATTTTATTTAATTATGAAAAAAAAAATATATATATATATATATATATATATATATATATATATATATATATATATATATATATACTTATACAAAAAAAATCATTTGATTAAACACCTTCAAACTTTATGAAACAAGTGAAATCTTTCTTTTTTGGGCATGCTTGATATTTTAACTCTTTAATCATCGTCAATATTAAGTCTATTACGATATTTATTTTTCATGTTACAGCGGGTAGAAAAAGCTTGTTCACATCTGTGTTGTGCAAAAGGGGATAAAATGTCAAGATTTCTCAGCCAGTTACTTCTGATCATTTTGAACAATTAACCAAAAATAAATCAGTTTTTTATCGTTGAAAATATTTTTCATCGTTCCATGAGTTACCAAATCAATCAATAATTCATCTTGTTCCTGTTCAGAGATTTTTCTATTTTTTCAATATCACAGGAAAATGGATTTCTTATCCACGTATTGTTTGGCCGTTTGGGTCAGGTTGATGAAAATATATAACTACAAAGTTAATAATTTCACTTAAATAAAACAAAAATATCACTACAGAACAACACTATCGCGGACCCCCCGAAATCAACACGCGGTACCCTGGGGGTCCGCGGACCACCAATCCAGAACCGCTGGTATAGATAATAGTACATCGTTCGTTAGGCAGCTCTAACCACTATTGTCAGGGCCAAACCAATGTGCGGTTGGTGGCTCCGCCTATTTTTGCCGGCGGCTAATAAAGACTCATAGTCTTAGACAACGTTCACACATGAAAAGCGCGTAATTAAAAAAAATTAATATGAGAAAATTGTGATACCGAGCACGCGGTAAAATGATACGGTTACTCGGTTTTGAAAAAAATATCCCGCAATTGCTGTCACTCATTAGTCTGTATGCAAAATATATTTTTGGAGAACAACGAGTTTCGCCTCCTCGTGGTGTTCTCTGGGTAACGCTAAATGAAACTCAAATATCATAATATTCAATAAAATCATTGCCAACTTAATTTTTAAACGACTAAAAATTCGTTGGCCGAAACGGGTTTGTGGGCGAAACGGAAAGGGTCGATTTTGGGCGAAACGGGTCGTCACCAAGTGTAATATCGCCTGGCGGTGGGCGGAGCCACCAACCGCACATTCGTTTGGCCCGGGCATTAGCGTAACGCGATTGGCGTGACGCAACTAATAAAAAAAAAAACCATCAAACCGTCGAACGCGACGAGTTTCGCATAGAATCGCTCATTCGCGCGCGATCGAAGTCGCATCAACAATATTGTGCTAGTGTATTATTTTTAACAGTTCGTCACCACCATCATCCGTGTACCTATTGAAAATGGAATCGAATTAAATTTTCAGATTAAATTTTCGGGGTCCACCCCCCCCCACCACCCCGAAATTTTTTTCGTGTTATATTATGTCGTTGTAATATAACTTTAACGATAAATATATGGTCGGTCAGGGAAATATGAGCTGTCGCGGTTGAATTAAGTGCACGTGTGAATTGTTAGTGGTTAATCACTTATCATGCGGTTTATCCAGTATACCTATCGCTGCAGTTATCGGAGAGAACTCATTACGGGGTTTGGGAAAATCCTCCTACGAATAATTGGTATGGAAAATATTTTCGTTAAACGAACGACACTTTTCCCAGAGAGGTTTTTATAATTTGTTTCTCTGTTCATTGGTTTCTCTGTATACCTGTCTGTCTATCTGCCTGTCTCTCTCTCTCTCTCTCTTACATGGTACGTTTATTTGTTATAATTTACAAAAACCCACATGAAAATCAAATTATATTTATAAAACATAAAAACGAAATGTATAGCTTTTTTATTTTTCAATTATTAAATAAAGTGATAAAAATCTTAAATACGTTATTTTTACATTTTTAATCAATATTCTTATGTTATAATATTGTGCACGTCAGAATTATTCGTTTGTTGTTGTAAAATAATAATGTAAAAATACGAATTCAATACCTTCCTGTGTATAAAACTTTGAATGATACGCATTCATAAAAAAATCAATCAAGTCCAAATTGCTTTAGATCTGTTCATCTTGTACAACACTAATTGTTTTATCGTACCTTATCGCCTGTTAATGATTACACGAGAAAATGTCAGAAACATGGTTTGAAAATTTTAAAAATTAGGTTGCTGAAATTATTTTCAATACAATTTTAAACCTTTATAAACTTGACGTGAATAGACAATTGAAAAAATGAATACCGAGTAAAATTTGTACAGCTTTAAATAATTTAAAGATATGTAATGATATATAAGATATATAAGATATATAAAGATATGATATATATATATATATATATATATATATATATATATATATATATATATATATATATATGATATATAAGATATATAAAGATTATAATGATAATCAATCATTGATAAATAACTAGCATTAATATTTGTATTAGACAAATTTCAATGTTTCACGTTATTATGATCATTGATTATAGAATAGAATCTATTCTATAATCAATGGTATAAAATATAAAATAAAGTATAAAAATGATTCTACCAATAGAGCGCAGCACAGTTCCAGTTCCTATTTTTTTCCGTGATAAAAGCGTGCATTGTCACCAAAACTTGCCTGACCTATTATTCTAATGCCCAGTTGCATAAAAATAGTTCTGTAAACTGTTGGGACGATAATCTATCGGTTCTGTAAATAATAGAAGTTAAAGAACAGATTGTGTTTCATAAAAGTTAAAAGTTTTATAAATTGTTCCAAATAATCAGGTTATAACCAATTATCTGGTAATCAGTAGTATTCTTATCTAAGATAATTATTTTTTCGAAGAGATAAGAATGTTCGGTATTTTAATTGAAAATTGTTAATTACTTAATTCCAAATTGTTATTCTCCGTTTCAATTTAGGTATAATTTATAATTTAAAGTATTAACATCAAACATGGAAGACGAAAAAAAAAGGGGTAAGAACTTTACTGAAGCAGAAAAATCAATGTTAATAGATCTGATTTTGCCATACAAAAATATTATTGAAAATATCAAGGTAAGCGTAATAGGCTTTATTATGTACTATTTATTGATTCAATTTTTTACATCCATTTTATGAATGAATTAAATTTGCACACGGATTTGACCTATCCCTAAACCGCCTTGGTCTTGGAAGTCTTATTAAAATTTGAAGAATAATATCTTCATCGGATTCATCAGACGAAGATGACAAAGACATAACAATTAATATTAATAATTTAATTATTTATAATTAAATAAAATTAAAATAAATTATTGAAAACTAAAAAGTAATGACAATAATTTTAAGTGATAACACATTTTAAATTAAATGATAAGGAATCTAACGGTTCTGTATATTTTACAGATCCGAAATCGGACCTATAACTTATCGAGCTGATAACGGATTATTATTTATTATTTGTTATTTTATTTATCAATTTTACAGAATGGTTTTATTTTTACAGAACCGATAACGGCTTATCGGTTCTGTAAATGTTTATGCAACCGGGCATAAGACCGTGGTTTGATCACAGAATAACTTATTCTGTGGTTTGATATTATACTTATCTATGGTTTGAGCGGAAAAGCCTAGCCATGATAAAATTTTTATCAGTGGTATGCTATGTTATATAATTTATTTTTAACCGTCGACAGTGTGCCGAATGGCTCTTGTTAATCGCAAGAATTGTCGTACATTTTATTAAATGGCAACGTCGCTAGAAAAATCGTTCAATATTAAGGTACAAAATATTGTTTCTTTGATCTGCCGACATCGTTCTCAATCGTGTTGCTAAAAAGGTAAAACGTTCTCAATCGTACAACACCGATTTATTCGTAGGTATATTGTTGAAAAATGGATTGTTCTGATTCAGAAGTACGTATTTTTTGTTTTTATTTTATTTGTTGTTTTATTACATTGTTATATAATCTTTCAGAGAGATATTCCCTCTACCAGCGGCGCGTCTAATGTCCCAGAGGTATATAGTTTGCACATTAAATTATTTTTAATATTTCATTAAATTGATATAATATTTTGTAGGTTGATACTCCTGTTGACATGACTGACTTTTTGCCATCTGCCGTGAAACCAAAAGTAAATTACAATTTTGATAACCTTTTCGCTATCCACACTACCCTAATATTCGTTTTTTATGGTTTTGTTTTGTTTATGACTGTTTTTAACTTAAGCAATGTCATATATATATACATTGTTTTGCTCCTTATCGTTTTTGTTTAGTTTGTGCCACGGACTAAGATATACTTTGACATTTGACTCATTATTCATTAAGCTTTAGGTACTCCTTAAGCATTATTAATAAATGTATGTATAAAAAACACTGTATGATGATACATATTAATATTATTAAATACCTAAATAATTAATATCTAGCCATTTTGGTTATAAAGATAGTTGTAATTCGTTCAAATAATTAATAATTAAACATAAGAATGAATTATAATTTAATATTAATTTTGTAAGTGAGTGTCGTACTGTCGTACAGTGTGTCAGTGTCACGGATTTATTCATTGTTGAAAATAGAATTGTTATTTATTACCACCAGGTAGCGCTGAGGCTCAAAAAGGAAGATCCCTCCGTACACCCGCCAACTGCATACCTTTTTCTGACCGCGTTAAGGTCTATTTACACACAGCAGTGACGTGACACTGTGACAGTGACGTGACCGTACCGTACCCGTTCCGTGATTCTACTGGCCGTGATTTCTATTCACATTGGTCAGTGATTCATCCGTCGTTGAGTAGTGTGCATCGTATGTGCCACGATGACTTTGTTTTCGGAAAATGAACTTTTGATGATTACTATGATTTTGGACGAAGAGGAGGAAGAAGTAGTAAAAAAAAACGAATGTGGGTTCATCAGGCATGGAAGAAAAGGCCAACAGAAGGGGAATTTTTTACTCTATATAAGGAATAGTTGTTTCCATTTCTTCTGCTATTTTACTCCAAATAGTATTCTTATAATCTGTGTCCATGTATTTTGCATGAGATAAATCATACAATACGGGATATTTCCGCACTAATTCTATAAGTTTTTCGTCATTCATTTTTACAAAAATTGAGAGAGCAATGAATAATAACAAAAATCACTGCCGTGAAATATGAAAAATATCGTCGGCAACGGCAAGTAATCGCAAATTCACGGTATGACGACGGCGACAACACTGTTATCGTCGGTATGGTCACGCGCCGGACGAGTGAGAACATCATGCTTATCTTTCCTTTAAGAATATTATAATTTCGTCGGGGGAATCCCGGAACGGTCACGTCACTGCTGTGTGTAAATAGACCTTTATCGTGTTCGTTGCCAGTCCTGTATATCTTTAATCTTAGTCCGTGGTTTGTGCCAATTAGTCTCAATGATATTTCACCCATAACGCCTGACGTCGATAGTGTATTAGTAGCGTTTTCCACTATCGACGCGTACAAGCCCTGGCCGTATTTAGAAATATATTTGAAAGTTAAACATGGTCCAGAGACGACGGTGTGTCAGAACCTGAAGCTACTGGATTATAATTTTGGTGACGCCCGTAAAAGTAATGGTTTTTTTTTTTGTGATACTCAAATGGTTAGGTTAGGTTAATTTTAATTTTTTTTTTTGTTTATAGATTTCAGTGCTTTGGAATTTGTGGTGGGCGGTGATTCCGTTTGTCAGTTGCGTGTTTTGGTTGCTGTTTACAACGGCCAATACACCAACGACTCGGAATCATCAGATTCATCTTGTGCCATACACCCGACGGCAATGACCTTTCCCTTTCGGACGAGGTTCCTGGAACTTATTGTTGGTCCGACTTTATTGAAGCTCCCCGTATCATCAATAAGCCGCACCAAAGGAGCCGGGTCATTTTCCGTCGGGCGGTGGCACGTTCATTCAACTGATTGGTTGAATGATGGCCATTGGTGTCGTCGGAGATCACTAGAAGGATGGTGCAGCATAAGCTCCATGGGAACCATCTGTAATTATTGTTTTCTTTTAAAATTGTTTTTTTCTTTTTACCTAACCTAGATTTGAAAATTAATTTTTACAGTTTTTATGTCGCTGTTCACGGAATGCGTTCCCCGCTCGACCAATACCAACGTGCACTTGAACGCTACGTGGATATCCATCATCCATCGATATTCATTGTTCAGGTGCATGTTGGTATTGACGTGGCGCTGAAATCGAAGGTTCGTGCCGTAATAGCTTTTATCCTGGGCATCTGTGTTTCGACCATGGCTACTTCAAATGTAAATCGGTGAAACCAGAGCACACCGTGAGTGTTTTCATTATTGTTCAAACATTTAATACATTCCAAATTTATTCTTAATGCGCGTCGATTTTTGTTATACTAATTTTCATAAATTAAAAAAATATGGTTTTAATGTCTCTAATTTGTATAATAATCCTTTTTACAAAACTTATATAAACTGTATATGTTTTGTAATTCAAACTTTTTTTGTTTCCAGAAACTGTTACCAAATTTGACATATCTGCAGGTGTACAATCCAGCTGTACATAGTCTCCGTCGTGGCCTGTCCGACGTTAGCATGTTCACATGGTTCATGCTCGGTGGGCAGGCCACACGAACTTCACAAATGGCTGCAATTCGGGCTATCAATGATGTGCCTTCAATGTTTTTTGGCGGGTATAATGCTTACCTGTCCAATGCTGTTGTAGGGCCATCAGCGAGAGTCGAGGCCGTTATAAGTGGGAAAAACACAAACAGTGTTTTGTGTAACGTACCCACGTACGGCTCTCGGCTTCTCCAATTTGTATTGGATAACCAGATTTTAGTAAAATCTGACAAATCATGGCCGCAGTTTGTCGATGCGACCGGTGGACGTTTGCTGCGGTCAATCATGAGTATTCATAGCGCTCTTGGCAAGAGTTTCGTGTCGCCGGTATGTATAAAATATAATAAGTTTTTAAAGTAATTGACAAATTTATTTATTATATATATATATATATATATATATATATATATATATATAAATATAAATATATATATATATATACATATATATAATATACATATATATATATATTTGTATATTGGTTTTATTTTTTAAGTTGCTGTCCGAATTGTACGACCTAGAAGTCGTACTTCGGTTTTGCGAATCCAAAGCCCTGGACTACAGCCGTATACGTTGCATTTTGCCTGCCCGGCAGTTGATTGTTGGTCAGAAGAGGGTTTCGCGTCGTGGTGAAGATGGGTGGGTTACCGTAAACCCAATGCACATTGGCCAATTTAGGTCATTGTTGCCGAGGGCATTTTATGGTAACGTATATGTTATTATTATGTTGAAATAGTTATTAATATTAACATATTAACTGTAGGTAGTACCTACCTATAAATATAATAATAATAATAATAATAATCTTGACAAAATGAATTTAATTAATTTAAGTAGGTAAGTTACTTGGTAGGTTACTTGTAATGTTTAAATGTTAAATCATATTTTCCTCTAAAGAACAGAAACAGGTATATTTACTATTAAAAAAAAAAAAAATCATCAGACTATTAAAATAAAATGACTGTTATGAGATTATTTTTTTTACAAAATATTCATCTTATTTTATTGATATTTATTAATTTGATACCATGGAAATAACGTATGATCTACTAATTTTATAAATAACATAACCATCTGTTATTTGAGTAAATGAGTTCCATTTATACAAAATAATTTTACCTATATTATGCATTCAACTCACTTACGTTTCATTTGCTTATATATTATTATTCATTGTGACAACACATTAGATATGCAATGCATTAATTATTATTGATATTTCAGTTATAAATATGATAAAAAGTCAACGTTCTAAAAGACGAAAAATCAGGAATGATCTTACTATGTTCAATAATAATTACCCATCAGAAATGTATTCTCGTATAGAGTTGATTACCACCACTGATGATGAGTTGATAACCAGAAAATCTTTACCATGTCAATCCATCCAATCTAACGATGCATTAGTTTTAGAATCGGAATTAGAACCTGTAATATCAAATTGTTTGCCCACACCAATATTTACTGTTCCGATATTGACTGAAATTTCTGATGATCAATCAGAATCAGATAATATTGCTTTATTATTTTCCTTATTAATATAAGGATTTTATTGCTCTTGGGCTGTTCAGTTTAAAATTCCTCATACCGCGCTCAGTGGACTTCTATCTGGTTTAAAAAAACACAAATGTTTCCAAAGTCTTCCTCTTGATGCAAGAACTGTTTTATGTACCCCAACTCAAATTTCCAAAACTATTAAAACTATGAAACCTGGTACTTATTATCATTTTTGTTTGATTTCTGGTATTAAAAAATATGCTCTAGAAAATTTATCAGAGTTGAAAATTGCTGTTGATATTGATGGTTTACTCTTAAGTAAAAGTAATGGAAATCAATTCTGGCCAATATTGGCATATATTATTTCGGAATTTTCTACCAAAAAAGTATTTCCTATTGGAATTTACTACGGTCAAAGTAAACCAGAAGACAGCAACGAATTTATTTCAGAGTTTGTTGAAGAAGCTAACGATTTAATAAAAAATGGAATTGGTATAAATAATGACATTATCAAAGTATCTATAAGTTTCATTTGTTGTGATTCGCCAGCTAGAGCATTTATTTTACGCGTTAAAACACATTCAGGATTTCATTCTTGTACCCGTTGTTTTATTGACGGTGATTATCAAAAGAATAGAGTTTGTTTTCTATATTCTAATAGGAAATCTACTTTGAGGGATCAAAATTCATATACAAATATGGTAGATGACGATTATCATACATCAGATTTTCCATCAGTTTTAGCCAAGTTGTATGATTTTGGTTTAGTAAAATCATTCCCCCTTGACTACATGCATTTAGTTTGTTTGGGGGTAATGAAAAAGTTATTGTTACTTTGGAAATCCGGACCTTTGAAAATCCGTTTACCGTCCAGAGATATGAAAGATCTGTCAAAATCGTTATTGGCATTAAATACCGATATTTCATCTGATTTTGTTAGAAAGAGTAGAAGTCTCTTTGAAGTTGGACGCTGGAAAGCTGTTGAGCTACGTTTTTTTTTTTACTCTATTCAGAACCAGTTGTTTTAAAAGCTAAATTAAATGATGAATGTTCTTCTCATTTTATGTCTTTAAGCATTGCTATGATCATACTTCTTAGTCCAAATCACAAATCACTTGTTAATTATGCAAGACATTTACTAGATTACTTTGTGAAACAATTTCAAAATTTGTATGGTGAATACCTCGTATCACATAATGTCCATACTTTATTACATCTATGTGACGATTATGATCAATTTGGACCACTTGACTTATGTAGTGCGTTTATTTTTGAAAATCATATGAAAGAATTAAAATCCCTTTTTAAGAAAACCAGAAAAGCCATTAGAACAGGTTATAAATAGATATGCAGAAATAAACTCAATTAGTGGGAACACATTCAAAAATATACAATTAGATGAGAAACCTATTCTATAAAGACCTCATACAAATGGTCCATTAATAGATAATATTTTTGGAGTTCAGTATACAAGTTTATTTTTTAATAATATGCATATTGTTATTAGAAAACAAAAAGAATCAGATAGTATTATTTTAACAAAAGATGGAGAAGTAGTTAAATGTGTTGATATTATAGAAATAAATAACAATATTTTAATATTGGGAAAACAATTTTATCATGTGACACCTTTTTTCATTGAACCAATAAATTCAACTATACTAGATAGTAGATATGTACCAGGTTAAAAATTTGTCTGAAATTTTAAATTATTGGAATATCACAGACATAAAAAGAAAAATTATTGTTTTTAACCATAATAAAAAAAATAATTGCTTTATCCATAATACATTCAGGAGAACAAATTGTCTCATCAGGTATAATTATTTTTACAATTTGTATGGGTTGTATAATTTTACTTTCATGATATAAGTATAGTGGATAAATATATTAATTTTACTTTAGAATATTAATAATTATAAAATCAGTAATACATAAATTTAACTGATAAATCTTTAACCGTTATTTTGTATTATTGCTGTTTCATTTTTTTAGTAAGTTCATTTATTATTTATAGATGGCTCGATGGGAAGTCGTCTTATTTTATAAAGATAATAGTATAGAAGCAGTGCCCGATATTTGGGTTAAAAAAGGATTCTGTGCTTGGCCAAAATCGTCAAAAAATGTCAAACAATTAATTAAAAACAGATATAAACCAAATAAATCAGATTTTATATACTATCCAGCACGAACATTAGGAACTAAAAACTTTGGTAACTATTAATACATATTTACTAGTATGATATTATTTTTAGTTAACTTAATTTGTGTTATAGCAACATTAGCTGAAGCACAAGCAAAGCTTCCAAGAGCAGCTATTAATTCTGATTTATCTACAGAAGATGAATTAATTAAAAAAAAAAAGAAAAAACTAAGCTCGTGTGGATTAAAAAGTGCAAAGAATGCCCTTCCTTTATACACAGAAGTTTGCTCTAGAAGTTAGACTTTAAAATACTTAAAACATTATTTGTTCAATTTTAATTTGTGTAAAATTATTTTTAATCTTCTACATCTTCCGCATAATAGTAAAAGTTAAAAAGTGATTTGTTTAGCTAATTTTATTGATCTGCAATATTATGTAAAATATTAAAAATATTTTTATTAAATATTAATTAACAATTATATTTTTAGATCCTACTACACTTATGCAATCAAAAAGTAGCTCTGTGTTTCCAAACAAAAACTTAAGTCTATCTTTAGAAAGAGAAAATGATTTTACTCATCTTGAATCATTGGTTGTTAAAGACCATGCTGGGTCAATCAGTGATGTCCAGGATGATTCAGATGATGACCCAAACTGGGAAAATAAATGTAAAATTAACAGTGATTAAATTACTTATTATAACTAAAATTTTGAAAAACTGAAATGTTCATTTACAATATTTCAATTTCTGTCCGAAATTGTAGTAATTTGTTATCACATTTTATAGTTAGTGATGATGATTCATTTTCAGAAGGTAATAATATTCAACACGAAACAAATGTTGTATTATTTCCCCCTAACACACAGACCTGGAAAGTTAATGCATTAAATGAAACAGAATGTACCAAATTAGAATTAAATAATCAAGGTCCATTTAAGTCACCCGGAAAATGGAATATATCAAGTGTTAGCAATGATAACATTAAATTAGCAAATGTGACAAGAACCTTGGATTTAGATGAAAATAGTAAAATTGTGATTGATGGTGAATATTATATCCATAATTCAATAACTATATTTAAAATAAAAAAAAATAATTTAATTTATATATATTGTAGGTATATTATACTGTTTTTGTTATAGAATCAACTTCAGACGCAGGTACATCAAAATCTACAAATCTGCCATTTAATGTTAATGCTAATACGTTCATGTCTTCTCATGTTAATGCAAAACTAAACAAACATAATTAAATAATTTTCTTTTTATTATTTAGAATATTACTTAAAAATAAATTATATCCTACTGCGCTCTTAAATAATAATTGTTGCTTACATGCTGGAAAAGGATTCATTATTTTAGAGTACTATAGGAAGAACAAAAAGTTGTCCAGCGAATGTAGGAAAAGTATAGCAAATATTGTAACTGAATATTTAATTCAGTATAAACTTCATGCCTCACCAAAATATATTGAACATATAGCAGAAAATATTGTTAATTTTTTTAAGAGTGAAGTAAAGGTGTGAACACTTCATAATACCAATATATTATCATTGACTATATTATGTATGATCACATAATGTATTATTGTTACTTTTTCATGAGATATTATAATATTATGTGCAAGTAAAAATATCTATTTGTCAATGCACAAATAAACTAATTACTTATTGTATGATTTTATATTTAGGAAACGTATTTTATTAGTATATCAAAACAAAAACCAAAAGGTATTTTATACCAAAAATACCACAGTACTGTCTCCAAGCTATGTAAACATAATCTTTGGGATCATTTCACCACATCGACAACACGGTTAACATCAACACATAATGATAAACTGCTTTATTGTCTCTTGCACCACCAAAGGAAATTGGTAAGTACCTGCATAAATTACTGATACGTATGTCTTTAGGTTGCTATGCAAATATCTCAATAAAAAATTTTTGAAATCTACAGATCTCTACAATTCAATAAATTTAATAATATCTATTTAATTATATTTTATATAATGTAACCATATCATTTACATCCAATGTTATACTATTGATAAAATAATTCTTGAAAACAACTGTAAATACTATAACTCTATTTAAATTGTAACCGATGATCATAGTTTCAGGGTTGTTGTTTTATAAAATCAATGAAAAAAAAAAATCTCAATACTCCTAGTATTGTATATACAATAAAAATAACAATATATTATAGGTATTTCATGCAAAAATATCAATGGTCATATTATTAAACGTCAAATAATATTAATTAGAATAAAATATTATTGAGTTAAACCTTTTTTTCAGGGCAACTTTGATAACAATAAAAAATTGGCTGCATTTTAATGTCGAACCCTTTAATGAAGTTTCTGAAAAATGGCAAGAAACCGTAGAATATCGTAAAACATTCCTAAGTTCAACTGAAATTACCATAACAGATATTTTAGAACAGTGGCCTTTATATAAACAGTCATTTGGGCATCAACTGGTAATATACTAATCACTTGCATTATTTTATTCCTATTATCTACCTAGTGCCATATCAATAAATTAGCATAACAAATTTCAGATTGATATTGATTTTGAATATTTGTATCCTGGAAAATGTAATATTCTTTTTGGTGAATGGACTAACGTTTTGGTTAAAATAGAACCTTTAATGAAGAACAATATTAAAGATAGTTACAGTAAACAATTACTACAGTTGTTATCTGAAAATGATGTTGACTTAGGTAAATAAATAAATTATGTTTTAAAAAGTTTGAAATAATTATGAATTATTTGGTTTACTAATTATTAATTAATTTCTTATACTTACTTAAATAAAATTAAAATAGTTAAATAATATGTTTCAGATTCTAAAAATGTTCTAATATTAGTTCTTCTAAATGCTATTCTTGTTCCAACTTCAAAATCTTATCAAATCGACAAGGTAACAGGAAGTAGACGTCTTGCCAAAACATCAATAGTGGATGCTCAAAAATCATTCTTGTTATATACACACACTGTTATATAATGACTTATATAATCAAATTCAAAAAGAAATTGATAACTGCTACAGTTTAAAACAAACCTTGAAACCAATAGTTTGTATTGTAGGAACTGAGTATGTAAGCATTAAAGAGTTTTATTATGTATATTATTATATTTTAACACCTACTACAAATTTACTAATATTGTGAAAGCTATAGATACTTGTTTTAAAATTATACATGTATTTAATTTAAATTACCCATATAAGTGAGAGTTAGTGTGGACATGTATACAAAAATATATCTATAAAATTGACTTAAACACTGATATAAAAAATGCTTCTTTAAAGTCTCTTATTTCAGATATGAGAGATTAATTTAAAAAAACATAAATTTTAAATGTATAATAATATATTAATGTAGGTAGGTAATAATATTAAAATAAATTATGAATTATTTTTGTTTTGTTTGCCAGTGTGCAGTTACTGAATTAGAACAATTATTTGTTCACTTAAAAGCTGTTTCCCTAATTGTAAACAACAATTTTCTGCTTTTCGGTCTTTTTCAAAATATATGACGAATGAAAGTCAAAATATTCTTCCAGTTTATTCTGAATCATTTATAAATACAAGTGATAGTGATGATGAATTACAATTCATTTGATAAAATTAACGTTTCTGAAGATGATAAAAGTATTGATGAAAAATCTGTAAATTTAAACTTGTTAAAAGATTCTGCGCTCAAATTCTCATTACGATATTACAGTAAAGTGAACTTTTCTAAAAAAAAAGCTACTGAATTACAAAAAGATATAGTTCATTTCATAACTTATGTTATTGCTGCTGAAATTAAAAATATTAGTTTAAAAAATTGCACTTTACCTCAAATAAAAGAATCACTTAACACAATTTCTGAATTTTGTAAGAATCCTTTTCATAATATTGATACAGAGTATAAATTTTTAAAACATTTGGAAACAAATGATTTCTATGAACAACCTAAAGCAATAACCTTAAACAACACTGTTGAAAATATTATTTTGATGTGTACAAATACTATTAATGAGAAAAAAATAAAATGCGTAATAGTACCACTAAAATTCCAATTTAGGAAATATTTTGAATTGCCTGGTGTATTAGATGCGTTTTTAAATAATCACAATCACATAACCACAAATTTTAAGAATTCTAATTTTATCAATTCTAATTTATGGCAACAAAAAATATTATTATATGGTAATAAGCTTGTCATACCATATTTCTTTATTTTGACGACTGAGATCAACAATGCTTTGAGTTCTCATGCCTCTTCAGTTTTAGGGGTATATTATTCATTTCCTACAGCTCCCCATTATTTGCGTTCAAATTAAACAATAATTTGATTGCTGCTATTTTTAATTCTAAAGATGTAAAATTTATTGGAAACGAAAGAACATTTTATGAATTAATTAAAAATATTAACGAATTAAACTATAGTGGACTAGAATTAAATATAAATGGTAAAAAAAGAAATGTGTATTTTTCATTAGGTTTGATTATAGGAGATAATTTGGGGCTTAACATCGTTTTAGGAACTGTTCAATGACACACTTAAACCCAAACACCATTTTTTGACTCACTATTGTACAGTAATTAAGAAATCAGGACCTTTAAAATATCTATGGACATACACTCTTGAATCTAAACATAGATAATTAAAATCGTACACTAAAAATATTAATTCAAGATTAAATGTTCCACTATCTCTTGCTACAAAATTTTCCATTCAATTTTCTGAATTAATGTGCAGTTTCGATATTAATTTTTATAATTAATATACTCCATTAAGTGAAGGAAATATAGCTAATACATGTACATATTTTGATATATTTAGTAATTTATACTTAGGTGATGAAGTTTTATTGCATAACTCATTATGCTTTGATAAAATTTCATATTGTAATACTGTATATAAGATTAATTTTATATTAACCAATTATGATTCAAGTGATGAACTGATTATTTATATATTACATAAAATTGTATGTTTAAATAAAAATACTATTTATTTTTTTTGTCAAAAAATGAATGTTATCAATTATGAAAATCATTTGGCATGCTATAAAATAAGTAAATCTATGACTGATGATTATGTTTTCAAACCAATAAATTATTTTAATGATACCCCTATTCATTTGTATGAAATTCCCATGTTCCCTAATGAGTTTCTAATAAGATTAAAACAAAAAAAATAACATCGGAGGTTAATTATTATTAAAATTGTAATTTTTGTAGGTAGGTATGTTATAATGTATTATTATATTGTATTACATTTTTTGTCTAAAATTTGTTATTGTATTTGTAATTTTTGCACTTGTATCATACTATTACTAAACATTGTTTAAAGTATAATTTTTTTAAATTGTAATTTCTTATTTTAAATGCTTGTAAATATCAATATGACTGTTTTGAAAATAAATATACTTAGTTTTTTTTCTATAACAATAATTACGCGTATATAGATTTTTTATTTAATTTTCATTTTTCCTCTCCATTATTCTTGTTACCTATTGTACATAATTTAAATAATTGTATACAATTTAATAGTTTCTTAAAAATTATAAAATAATTAAATTATGGCAATGATAACAAAGAAAAAAATTCCATTAAAATGATGCTAGTCCATCATACTATTGAGTATGCTTTATAAGATTAATTTTATTATTAATCATATGATTCCATTAATTATAAGAAAATTATTCCATTAAAATGATACTGTGTGTCATAGTGTTGACTATATTGGTTAATTATTTTGAAGAGTAAATACAAATTTATACCTTATGATTAATACCATAATATTATAGAGTTTAAGATGAATATACTAGATTATAGTACTTGTTTGTCATAATTTTAAGGAAGCCGTATCATTCTATCAAAATAAAATCATTTAAAAATGATGATAAACATAATATAATTGATGTATAGTCGATTTAATTAATTTAAAAGATTCTATATTCATAAATTAATGAGTGAGTTCCATAGGCTCCAAATCATACCCGTATTCCATTAAATTTACAGTCGTTTTTCATTAATAATAAAACATTTTTTTCTGGGTGTTGTAGTATAAGGTCTATGTGTACACCTTTATTTCACAGTCATCTATGTAAATTTATATCAGATCGAGATCGGTTTATACATAATCGAATTAATACTAAGTACTTATAATTACAATCAGTTGTGTATAAGCAAAACATGATTGAACAAAAAAAAAAAAAAATGTAATAGGTAGTACAACGATGAACTCCATTGTAATTGTCAAATAATATACTCACCGACATAAAACGAGCCCATAATTTTTCCAACATTTACGTTCCCCGGGTCTGAGGGCCAAGTGATGTTATTAATTAAAAATATATTTTTTTAATAAAAATGTAAGTAGACGTTCCCTGGCACCAAAGGGCTAAGTGATTTCAATGATCAAAAATATATTCCAACAAATTAAAAATTTGAAGAGAGGTTCCCCAGCGTTGGAGGGCTAATAGGTTATAATTATTATAAAAAATTTTTAGATTCTGAGTGAAACGAAGGATCTTATGGTTTTACAATGATGTTTATTTTTTTTTTATTTATTTTTTTTTTCTCTAAACACTTTTTCGTATAGAAATCCTTGTCCAAAAGTTTCGTCCAGCAACTTTTTAGATTCGAAATTGAACTGAGATGGTACTTTAAAGTGGTCATTTTTCCAAAATCTCCATAGTTTTTCCAGTAATCAAGAATAACGATCGAAAAACTGAGTAAAATCGGTAAAAATCCGCCGTAAACGAGATTTTCACTATTCAGATTTTAGGTATTTACCTACCTAATTATCCTAACAAAAATTCAAAAATCGTGACTCAGGATTTTTTTTTTACACACACTTTAATAAATTATTATATGATTTTTTACGATATTGTCAGATTTCTTTTAAGTTTATTTCTAATGAAATATTGAGTATTTGTTAGAAAGTTCTGAAATTTTAATACAAGTTTACTCTTATACTAAACTATCAATACCGAAAAAAATCAATAATCGTAACTCAAGATTTTTTTTCCAAGCATTTAAAAAATTATACAAATAACCGTAAAATACGTAAACAGTATTTAAATAATAATATATTATATTACACTGAAGCTTTGCTCAGAATCGTTTTATACTAAAGAAATGAGTCATCATTTCTTTAAAACTTAATACATTCATCACCAATATCTTGTCCGAGGACCGAAGGGACGAAGGACGAACTTGTACCACCATCATCTCACTTACTAGCTTTTTAGATATAAAATTGTAAAAACATGGTAGTTACATCTTAATAATATTTATTTAAATCCATTTTAATACACTTATCATTATTATTATTATAATTATTAATTAATAATAAGTACATAAATCAAAATTAAAATTATAAATATAAAAAATTAGAATTATTGGTTATGAAATAAAATTTGTTTTGTATACTTATGCCTTATTTTTCGATCAATAATTGCAAAAGTATATGATTTAGCCTGCATAACAACTTTTTTCAAAATGGACTGAACAAAGTTTACGCCTTGGATAAATGTCTGACTCACTATGTCCACAGGCCTCCGTCCATTTTAGCCGTAAAGCTTGGTCTTTAGGAAAACTAAATATTTTAATTATTTAATGCCTAAAATTATTTTTTACTAATTTACTTATGCAAAGATAAACCTGGATGCAATTTAACAGACCGTAAACAAAATACACAGGCATTATAATTATTAACTTTCTTACTCATATTTAAAATTATTATTTCAATATTAAAAGTTAAAAATACGAGTAAAATAATATGGTGGTAATTTGATAACAAATCATCTATGGATAAATATGCGAGAAGTTGCGTTGCGCATGCGCATATTGAACACCTAATTCAGTGACTCGTCGCTAATATCGGCAACATTTTTTTGTGATGATTTAATACGCAGTGGCTCCATCCATGTTACATGATCTAAGGGCTAGTCACAACAACATTCATTGATATTTATGTCAAGTGTAAAAATAATTTAGAATAACTCATTAACTTGCAGTCATTTTAATCCTACAGACTTATTAAATTGAATAACCTGGATTCTCAAAATAACAATTGTAATGAGTTGTTTCAATACCTTCAAATAGTCAAAATATTATATTTAGATCGACGTTCTATTGCAGTTAATTTAACCGACAAATGCAGTTCACTTCAATTATAATGCTTGAGACCCTAGAGTGGAGTTAAAAGAACTTTCCAATTTCTATGTGTGCACTATTACGTATACGTATCCACGATCCGATCTCGACGGCGACGATCCAAAAGGGCATATGCGCCAAAACCCATATTACACTTAGCTTTCAATCGATATAGATAACTAATCTAAAATATAGTGGAACGATCACTTTATAATAGATCGAAATCCAACTTTGTGCTCATCGACATTATATTTTTTTTTTTATTTTTTTTTTTGAGTTGAAAATATTCTACGATAAGATAAGTTAAAGTCATTGGTAAGAAAATCTTTTTTTGTGATCTCTTGAATGGTTTCGAAAATGTCACTTGTGCTCTCGTTTCTCTCGCGAAAACACTTCTTCAGACGCTTTATCTCCTCGAGATTTGATCTCCAATTATAGGCAGCGTATGACGTCCGCGTCGTGTTCATCTCGTGGTCACTGCATATCCGGCGTGTGTCTATATCGCAGATAAATTGACACCACTCTCGTAACGGATATAATATTAAAGTTTTTACGGACGGATCGAATGTGTTTAGTTCCATTAATTAAAATTATACGAACACAATTGCAGTCGAATCACAACTTTTGAAACATTTTGTTTTTTTTGTTTTTTGTTTTTTTTTTTTTTTTTGTTGAACTTAATACAACCGACAATTAATTTAAACGACGTTGGTGTTTGGCACAATAACATCACCCATATAGTTCGGTTATACCGCCGAGTTTTGATTAGTCCTTGACAAGGACTCCTTGTATGTTTCGTTGGCGTACTCGAATGAAATATAACATTACCTACTTCGTAAATCCAATTCGCAAAACTGCAGCAAACATTATGTAAATTGATCCAATTACTGGTTGTTGTGTTTTTCATTTCGAATTCAATACGAAACACGTACTTTTCGTCTGAAGACCGAACGAGTAATTGTGACCAACCCACGAGTAGAAATAAAAAAAAAAAAAAACGGATGTTTGTGCTGTTATAAGCAAATATGCTAATATTACATAGACTCGACCGCCCAATACATTCTTTATTATTATTACCATTATTTTATAAATGCAGAATAAACATTTTTTGTACATAAACAACTGACACCACCGAGAACGGGACAGTTAGTCGTCCACAGAAGGTAGAACCAACAACATGTAAGACCGTCCAGCAGCGGTTCGGCTCCGCCACCGGCGTTAGTCCGCACGGCAATTAATCTTAGTAATAACGAGTAAAATCTATCGTGACTCGACAATAAAATAACCATTCTTACAAAATCCAGTCTTTAAACCATTTACTCTTTCATGTTACGTAAAAGTGCGAACTCATATAACGTTACATGTCGTCGGCGAGCTTAACTGTACCGGCACATAACGGTGCTTAATTAATTAATCGGGTCTCCTCGAGGATTATGCAAAGTCTGTTCAACTATCGATTTCTTATTTCTAATTGTCTTTTCTTTCGATTTCGAGCGTGTCTTCGCTCCGTATACTGGAAACATATTTTCAGATCGCGCCCACGGACTCTCGACAATGTGACGAGTATTTCGCAATCGATCGTTTCGGAACCGATACAGCGGAATAAAACGCACAATTGACACAGTGTCTCGCGATCAGTGTTGGGATTATCTAGATAGTTTTATCTAGATAATTTATCTAGATAAATAAGTTGTTATCTTTATCTTATCTAGATAAATATAAATAAGCCATTCCAAATTATCTTAAAAAATTATCTAAGATAAAGCAAATCTTACCTAGATAATTAGATAAATATTTTATTTTTATGTATCAAATGGTAATAGAATTTCCTTGAAAATAAGTTTTTTTTCTTAGTATAATTATTATTGAATAAATAATAGGGCTATGAATAACTGTTAAACATTATCGATGGGAATATTAATAATTATCTTTATTCCAGTATTGTTGTCTAAGAATTACTTATAAATATTAAATCAATACCAAATTATTAATGAACACACATTTTGTCATACGTGTGCATATATTATATAAATATAAGTAAGTACCTAGGTATATAGTTTCACATGTCTATGCGATTCCCCTTAGCCCTCGCCCCTTTTCGATAGTATAAATAGTATACTGTGAAAATGAATTCAAAATTTAAAATTTATCTGAATTTTATCTAGATAAAATGATTATTTAATTATCTTTATCTAGATAAAAATATAAATTATTTATCTTTATCTTTATCTAGATAAAATATTCATTGTTTATCTTTATCTTTATCTAGATAAAAAATTAGTTATCTGGTCACAACACTGCTCGCGATTAGTCACTATACATGCACATTGCACACGCGTAAACGACGATCTAATTACCTGCAGTATTGCACGTGTTACTTACAATAATTATTACGTGTCACCTGTGAAATTTTTTAAATAGCCCACGTAGTGCTTTTCGAAAACTTTTCGGGATTTCATTCAAAGTGCACCAAACGCACGAATGTCATAAAAACAATATTATATTGTAATATTTTACAGAAAAGACAACCTGTGAAAAGCAGACCGATTGAGTAAGAGTAAGAATAAGTACTTCGTGATTATTATGTAATACCTGCGACATGGGGATTAAAAAAAAGGTAAACTAACCAGTGGCGTCTTGAGTTTCTGAAACCCAAGCAGCATAAAACCACATACCCACCTATATACCAAATTTATAAAGCTGTTGGATATTATTTTTTTAAGTTCTTCACAAGCATAAAACATAAATTAGTTGGTTCGCATGTTTAAAAAAAAAAAGACACCCATATTGCTTTATTATTACCTAGTATACGTTATTCGTGTTACTATTATTTAGTTATTCGTTTGGTAATTAGAAGTAGGTTATAGGTACCTACCTCCCTTTCTATAAATATAATATGAGTAGCTATTCTGCAGTAGATCAATTGTTATAGGTACAGAGCATAAAATTTGATTAACTATTTGTATTAAATACACACCCACCCCTTTTTGGACCAGAGGCAACTGCTCCTGGTAATCTTATGACATGCCGCCTCTGAAACTAACTAAATAAACCCGTGCACGCAATCACAAACACGGGTTTCGTTTAGCATCGAAAACCAAACCTTATTCATTTACGTCGTATATGTCAGTCCCCCCCTTGACATGTCGTACTACCATCGCTCACAGCGAATTGGAATTGAACCTCTTATCTACCATGCCACATGATGTTTTCCCAAAGTTTCTCACCCGACGACAAACGGTGAAAGACTCTGATATTCCCATTGCGTTAGGCCTGCGTTGGTGTGCAGATCACAAAATAATTGGACCACAATCATCGCGGTGTAGCGCTGTCCTTACAGTATGATGTATACAGAGTACGTCAAATCTATACGACAAATGCAATAACTTTTTGACAGTTCATTGTTTTTGACTTAAAAAAAAAAAAAAAAATGAATACTAAAGCCATGATTTATTATAGACAGCTGCAAAAAATTACATTTAAAGATTTTTTCCATAATTACAATTCAAATTTTAAAATTTTAAATTGTGACGTGCACCGTCAGGGAAAAACTTGAAAATTGTCATTTTGTGAAACAGATTTAAAAAAAAATTTGATGCTTGAATCGCTACTAAAGGTTAGTCCGTCAAATTTCAAAGATATTTTAAATTCTATGAAAAAGTCAAGAATAATATTTCACATAATTTTATCGCATATTATTGTATACCAAAATCAATTAGATGGCTGATCGAGCTATTATACTGTAACTGTGACCCAATTAAAATTAAAATTGATATTTGTCATTATAAATCATGAAAACTTTCATAGGAATCACTGATTTAATCTTGATAGAACGTACAATAGTTTTAATGAATAAATTAACACTTTTAAAAAGTTTAAAAAATGATAATAAATTAATGACCAAACTTGAAGAAGATATTTCAAACAAATAGTTTTTCTAAATATTCTGTTTACAAAATGGCTATTTTCAATTCTTATTTAAATTGTTAAATTTAATATTGAATTTTAACATTTGGTTTCCAAAGATCAAATAAATGTTTTGATACTGCAATTTTTTTACAGCGCAGTGGTACTGCGATGTGTATTAAATTGTGAAAATTTTGTTTGCATGTAAACGCGTTGAAAAAATCTTTAGGGGACGGCATTTTGGCAGTACGCGTTTTATTTCCCTTTTCGGGACGGTTTTCTATGTAAACCCAGAAAATATCTTGGCCGCTGGCGCTTAATTCCTTCGGATGAATTGTCAAAAAGTGAATGACAGGATAAATGTTTGGTTACCGAGTCAGAACGGTTGTGGGATTTAATAGATACTGCTTTTTTGCTATTTCTTATATTGTTGGTATACATTTAGCGGAATTGTTTGAGACTAAATAAGAAGCGTTTGTGACGTTGCAAAGTGTTTTTGATTGAAAGCTTTGGATTTCCGTGGTGTCTGATTTTTCGGCCTCGCATTTGCCACAGGTCCAGATTGGTTTGATTAAAAAGCTCTATTTATATTTACGTGTGTGTTATTGACATGAGGTTGTCTGTTATGTGTCAAGTGTCGTTTGTTTGTACGTCATACTATATTACCATTATTATAAGGAACCATAAACGCACGACCCACGCCTTAGCTTCGATACTGTCTATACACGCGCGTGTGTGGGGGAATTTTTATTTCAAACGAGAATTTTCGTGTTTTGAATACTCGCACGTAAAAGCTCAGTTTCCTCGTCAGTTATCGATTATCTTTATCGTTCGTCGGTTTTAACGAAGTCGAGCGAACGGACGTGATGATTGTAGTTGCAGCTCGGCCACCTGCAGGATTTCATTCTATAGATAATCGTTTGTTTTCGGCAATCACGTTGTCGTGATTCCTGTTCGCAATCAGGTAAAATTTAGTTTTTCCAATCGTTATGTAAATACATTTTTATATCAGGGGCGGACGCAGGAAAAAATTTCGAGGGAAGTTTTGAAAAAATTAAAATTAAAACTATTAGGATTTTTTTTTTTTGTTATTTATATATATAACGGATTTATTTTACATTTGAAATAACTGATCCTATATTTTTGAAACTCCTACCTGTGTCCACCACTGGTATGTATAAAATATAAAAATTAAAATTAAACTTGGAAAAAGTTTTTTTCAACAGCATTAAACTTCGGTTACGATTTGAATGTATATTCATGCATGTTGCAATACATTATTTGTATTTTTATTATTATTGTTTTTTTTTTGCGCGCATAAATATTTACGTGTAAAATAATTCCGTTGTTGAACCCGTGCATGATTTTAATATTTTTTTCATTAATACAAAATACACGAGTTCAATCGGATTAACATATGAAATAATATATAAAATAATGGAAAAAAAAAAATGTTTTTTATGCCTACATTTAATATTATTCTCACTAGCCTCAGTGAAAAAAATCTGTTACTAAGCAAAAAAAAAAAAAAAAAAATAATAATAATAATAAATAAGTTAACACGCCTTGTTCGTGTACAATGGTATTTGTGTTTCATGTTTTGTGTTCAATAATATTTCAAAACGGTATTGTAAAACATTGCGAAAAACACACACGCGTATTAATAATCGTATTTTTCTCTTTTAAATTATTATAATACACGAATGCAGTGGTGTGTTGTCACGGAGTACGGACGGATATTTATCAAATGTAATACACAATGAAATACTTAATTGATCGTTCGCTTTTCTTACGTGTTCTACTCGCATCGCTCGTATAGTAAGATCGACCGAGTGCCTATCTAATACGCGTCTTTCCAACAGCGATTGATGTCGAAATCTGGACTTAAATCTATATGATTTCTCCGGGGGCAAGGTGAAAACACAGAAGCCACGAGGACAGATTTATCCGGGTCACTGCATCACCCTGTAGATACGCCGCTGAAACGCAAAACTTTCATGTTCGAAAACCATACATAGTCCAGTGGTTGTCAACCTTTTTGGGTCCCTGACTCCTTTTGATTTTGAAATAAAATATACGGCTCTCATACGAACATTTAAAATAAACAAATTTACATTATTTATAATCATTTTAATCTAAATTCAATTTAATGGTGAACATATAATTATTAATAATAGGAAACATGTTTTTGAGATTTATTTTTAACATACCATTAAAAAATTAATACATTAATAATAATTTTAATATTTAATGCAGGACGGCTGTGCTTGTTTTTTCGCATTATATTATCAAATTGTGGGGTAAATTTTGAAAGTGTGATTCTCATTTCCTTTTCGGTATTCAGTCTTGCTCTGTATATAGTTGTAATAACTGTCAAGGCCGAAAACCCCGTTTCACATAAGTATGAAGAAGCAAATGTAATCAAAGTCCTGATAGCCTTATTGGCTACGATCGGATATTGCTTCTTCGTAGCCATACAAAATTCTAGTAAAGACGATGATGCAAAGTTGGATTTTGATACTGAATCTGAGGATAAGTCTTTCAGTTGTTCTTATTCATTAATTGTCAATTCTGATGGTAGATCAGACGGTAGATCAGTAGTAAAAGGATCTTTAATCCGATTTTGTTGTTGATCGACCTCGATTGAAGCCACGCCAATGCGCAAAAGTCGGCCGCCGTAGCCTGTTCTTATTTCGAATAGACCATACGTCTCGTATAAAAGCGAAATACGTAAAAAAAGTACGTACTTCGCCGCATGGGATATTCTTCGCAACTCAGACGAGTTAATTTAGGGATGGGTGTATTGAATTTTAAAGAAATGATAGATTGTTTCTTTAGTTGAACGATTCTGAGCAAAGCTTTAGAATTTTCAATACCGTTGGGACAGACCTATTTCTTTTAATAAATTGTTAAAGTGGAAAATTGACGTTAAAACAGTTTATCCCGTGATTATCGAATTATAATTTACTTAAAAAAAAAAAAAAAACTAAGCACAATTTTTGAAATTTTTTCAGAATCTTTGGAAAAGTGTATGTCATATTAAATTTTCAACAGTTTTCGTCAAATATTTAAAACATTACCACACATAAACTTTTAAAAAACAAGGTATTTTCAAAGTTTTGTTTTTAATCCAAAAGTTGTAAGAATTTAAGAATTTTTTTTCAAAGCATGTAGTAATACGTCAATAATGTATGGTGAACATTTCAAGTTTCTAGTATAATTTTTTTTTTTTTTTTTAGTAAAGACGAAATTACAGTAGTGGATTTAATTAAAGTGTCGTTTACGGCTAATTTCGCCGTTTTTGATCAATTTTATGCTGTTTTTCCGCTCGACTGGAAAAACTATTGAGACCAGAGATCGATAAACCCTCAAAGTACCATCGAAATCAAATGTCCGATCTACAAAGTTGCCGGATGAAAACTTTTGGACAAAGTCAAGTCGAGCTAAAAGTGTGTACGGGGAAAAAAAGAAAGAAAAAATAAATAAATAAATAAACATCATTGTGAAACCGTATAATTCGCTTCGCTAGGGATCTAAAACGAAACGAGAAAAAGGAAATAAATTACGAAACGGTTGGGAATAATATTCGTCTGCGGCAGACACGCGTGCGTTATTATAAAACAGTAACAATCTCGTTCGATCCGACGGGATTTTCAATCACGGTTTTCAGGGCAGGCAGCCGGCTCCGACTCCGATAACGACGATTCGCCGACCGTGAAAATCGTTCCGGAAGTAATAACGTGTACGACGCGTGCGGGGCGACTACTCGTTAGACGTGTGTCGTGTGCGCTACCCCGCGGCCGGGTACGACACGGAATCGCGATCGGGCCCGGCGGCGGCGTACGCGGCCGATAATTAATACGTCACGCTAACCAATCATCCCGACGGACAATTATTATTATTGCTCGACGGCCGAAACCACGGGGAAAATTCACCGGGCTCGGCGTCGGCGCACAGCGGTCTAAAATTGAAAAAAAGTGGCCAAAAATGTTGATTTGTAACAATTACATTTCAAACATTTTCTTTTAAAAACGTATTAAACACTCCTTTTAAAATTATATGCTATAAAAAATTTTTTTAAATATTCATTTTTACTCACACCAAATTGGTATTTATGATGAAAAATGTTTCTTTTTTATTTAAAAATGTCATTAATTTTATATTAATTATAAGTTAATTTTAAACGACTCATTGTTAAAATTAATCTTATATTTGGATATATTATATTGTATATATATATATGCTGTCAAATATTTATGTTTATAATTAAGACATTAAACTATGCACACGACTTTGTAAGACGTTGATCTCAATTAATTACAAATAGACTATATTTATAAGTATTTAGGACTTTTACGATTTTAAGTTATGTAGTCAACGATAGTCACGCTTGTATATACATACAATAAAACTAGATAATACACCGAAACCATTTGTGTAGATTAGTTGCTCATATCTGCTCTATTTCCGATAAGACATTATTGAATTAGACATGTACATGAAATCGAAGATATCACGAGAGGACATAAACTCAGATATTTTTCATCATCTTTTGTCATCTTCAGATCCATTAATCAGCAGTACTCAAGAAGTAAAAACCAAAAAGCGAAAATTACATCAGTCAGCGAAAAATCTACTTATTATCGACGACCGCGACAGTGAAACAGAAAGTAAATCAGAGGAGCAAAGCTGCAGCAGTGAAATTGAATAAAATTAAAAATTATACTTATTGTATGTATGAATATATTTATAAATAACTTGTTTTATAAATTAGTTTGTGTATATAAAATCACTTAAATATTTTTGGCCACCTTTTTTCAATTTTAAACCACTGTGCGGCGGCGGCCATAGCAAAATATAATACATACACGTATCAATGCGCTGTCACAAACATATGTTATTATGAAATAATTGTTCAGCGATAGATCACGTCATATTCATAAAGATGTAAAACTTACATAATTTTTTTTTTTTTTGGTAATTTACCGAGGAAAATTCAAGGGCTTTCTGCAACAACCAGATAAATCCACTTTTTCCCAAAACTCACTTTTTTGCGGAAATGTATAAAGAAAATTTTTCGTGAAAATCAGAATCAACAATCAGTTAAATCCGATAAGTAGTGATGGAGGTATTTAAAGAAATAATGGATTTATCGTGTTTTGTAATTTGCTGCAGTGATGACTTAGGGTTCCCGTGATTACTTTTTTACAGGCATAAGCTGTCATTTGATATCTGTATATAATAATAGCATTAAATATGCTACAAGATTCAAGAGCAAAATTAACTTTATTTAAGAATTAATAAAAATTAATGTGCTTTTCGGTGCAACAACCATATAGATTGTTTCCTACAACTTTGACGAACAATATTTCAATAAAAAACTTTTTTTTTCAATTCTAACTTCAAAGATGTATGTATAAATGAGTACAGAATTCAAATATATTTCGTTGACAGGATGTTAGCATAAATAATAATTTTTAAACTAAATTTACATTGTCTTGAAAAATTTCAAAAAATGAGTTTATCTGGTTGTTGCAGCAAGCTCTTCAATTTACGTAAATTTACCGAACGTTCAGTTAATTTGGTAAATGTTAATACTTGTTGTATGTCACATTAGGGACACTCCAAGGAACTTCCTTTTTTTCATGAACTGATAATTATTGTAACGCTCATTATTATTTACTGGATAGCAAGGTGTTATAAATTTAACATAATGAATTTGTATAAATTCGTTTAAATTGTTTTATATGAATATGGGTATTTAAAACGTACCTATAAAATAAATTGTAAATCGGTCAAATCAGATTCATTAGGTACCTTGGCATAATATAAAAAAAAAAAAAAAAAAAATAGATGAGAATAAACTTAATATCTTTGAAAGAAAGGTGTTAAGGAAAATCTATGGTCCTGTTTATAACCCTGATATCAAAGTGTGGGAGAAAAGGTCAAACGAACAGGTAAAACAATTGTATGGAAAAGGAAATAATATAGTACAATTTGTAAAAGGCACGAGACTGGAGTGGGCAGGTCACGTTTGATGAGCAGATAACAGTATTGTCAAGACGGTACTTGTAAACAACTTGAACAGAAAAAGACCTTGCGGTAGACCAAAGCAGCGTTGGTTGGACGTAGTCAAAAGAGATATTCAGGAGTCAAGGCCAGATTGGCATGGGGATCTAATACATGCATATAAATTATAATATAGAGGAGTGGAATAATGTTATATTGGCAGCAAATGGCCTAAATGGTATCTAATGCTTAAAAAATAATAATAATAAATTGTACCGCCCGTGTGTGCACGACGTCGTACCGTGGCGTTCGCGAAATGTCGGGGACAAATATGGAAAACATCGTCAATTGATTTTGCACGTTTTGTTTCGATAGAATCTCTTACGTCTCTTACGTCGTGAAGTGGACGACAATAAAACGGTTACTCTTTGCGACCCGCGGGGCTTAGGAATATATGGAAATCGGGGGGGGGGGGATAGAGCTTAAGAGACTAAGCCCCTCCACAAAAGTTTAAATTATAGTTCATAGCTCCCCTAACGACCTGTTTATGTTGAGTATTGAAAAAGATTTTACTGTAATGATAATCGATAAATAACCAGGGCATATTTTATGGTTTTTCAAATAAAAACCTATACCTATACCTTTATAATGAAGTAAATGAGTTCTGAGTATATTAGCTCTTTTAAATTTTTTATTGATTTCATATATTTTATTTAAAATATATATTTAATTATTTTTTTAATTTATTTAAATAGTTAGATAGTTATTTAGTGAAATATTTTTAAGTATTGCTCCCAGGCAGTGGCGGCTATCTTATGGTCATGTGTTGCTTAAGCAACACATACGAAATTTGGTAGGTGGGTGGGTACCTGGGTTGGTGGTGGAATGGGTGTTAGGTGTTAGAGTATTTATTTATAATACTATGACTTATTACTTAATACTTATAAATGCAATATAAGTAAAAACGAAACAGTACTAAAAAAAGTGTGGTTTTAAGTAAACATTTAATTTAATTGTACTAAGGGTATTGCACAATGTATATTTTGTAATTAAAAAACGGTTGTTCTTGTTTTAATTCATAGTTATTAGTATAATTTATTAATTTTGTAATTAATTTATAAAATAGAGGATAATGTTTTTTTTTAGCTATTACAAGTTATATTTTGATAATTGGTAATTATATTTTCTAATAAATATATGAAGGTAGGTGGGTCCTCAGAAATATTTTCAGCAACACATATTAATTTGAGGATAGCCGCCACTGCTCACAGGCGTAGATGCCTCCTTTAGTCTGGCCCAGTTGTACAGACTTATCACCTCGAATATTATCGCCGGGGTCGACAACGCAAAAAAACTACGATTATAATATCATATTTGTATTATTTTGATTTCACGAATAATTAACACACGAAAACATCGGCGATTAGAAAAAATAAACATTTTTCTATTAATTATTTCGGTTTATAAACGCTAAAGTTTACGTCGATCGATAAGAAACGATTTCACGGCTTTTAAACACGCCACGCGGTTATTTACTCGTATTCAAACGACATTGCGAAACGCATTAAAAACACCGAGTGATATTGTTATTATAATAACTATTATTATTATTGTTATTGTTTTTCATTGTGAATTCACTGTTTACGCCGAAAATAATGAAGAAGCACAAATTTTACATTATGTCTCTTCTACGCAACAATCGTTTTTATGTTAAAATACTAATTATCACGACTGTCACCGCCATGATAATATATAATTATATATTTCGCGAGAAAAGCAATATAATAAAACGGTATTTGTGTTCATTGAAATTCACGAAAACCTTTGACGGGTCACCACTCACCGGCATGACATAAAAGAACACCCACACGTTATACAGGGTGGTTTTTAAACATAGTCACCTCATTCTTAACCGGGTATATCTTGCAACGTTTTCCCCGTATGAAATTCAAAGTACTAAAAATGTGAAATGTTTTGAAAAAAAATAATTTTTCTGGTTTATAGTTATCACATACTAATATTTTGAAATATATATTTTGCAAGAAAATGTACTTATTTATTGGAAAACGTCGAATTTTTTTTTCGATTTATACAATTTAAGACGATACATCATAAGCAGTAAAGTACGTCACTTAATGGCTCGATACGTTTTTTTTTTTTTTAAAGTTACAAGTCGAAAATGAAAAAAATCCAAATTTCAAAAAAAAAAAATAAATAGAAACAGGTACGCTCAAACATAATTTTCTCTTTGAGAATATCGAATTAAAATATTATAATTGTTGCAAATTTTAAAACATTTTCGTTTTTTGTTTCGAGGTCACGCACATAAAAATAGCTTAAACTATTTTTTTATTTTTTTTTTATTTTACTTCCGGCGTTTTGAACGAGCGTGCACGCAAAGCAAAAAAAAAAAAAAAATTCCGATTCGTGTAGTTAAAAAGGGCCAAAAAAAAAAAAAAAACGTGACGAGCGTGTTGGAAAAAGACAAACGCTCCGTTCAGCTGCTAACCGCCGCCCGTCGCCGTGCAGCGAGACGGACGTACTTACTGCGTTTTCGGTTAGCTTTATGTGTGTTTTAAAATAACGTTCGGTAGTCGGGAAATTAGAATTTGAGTAAAACGCCGGCCGAGCGCGGCGGCGGACACGTACGCGCGATATCATCGTTCTCCAGACGACGATTAAATGTGACGAAATTAAATTTAAACGAACACGCCGCCGTGGTCTAAACTATGCACGATTTAGATAACCGAGTGCCGCGCACGTCGCGTGTAGTGATATCAATTATAAAATATGCGTGTAACGTCACCGTTCCGGACGTGTTCGGTGCATACGTTATGGTCCATGTAGAAAATCAGTTATTGTACACAATGTCTGGTCATTGTATTAAATGGCCAGAACTAAAAATGCCAAGTAAAACACAAATTATTACTTACACATTTTTATATTTAAAGAACAGGTTGTATAATATTTTTATTACTACAAAATCTAAATAAAAAAAATAATATTTTTATATTTATCTCCGAAATCCCCCCCGTTAGTACGCCACTGCCATAGGCGGATATTTGGTTGTGTGTGTGTGTGTGTGTGTGTGTGTGTGTGTGTGTGTGTGTGTGTGTGTGTGTGTAAAAGGAGAGACTTGACATTTTTACCCTATCGATTAACATGAGAAACATTTGTAGGCAACGAGCTTTGGTTTTTTTAAAATTTAGAACAGTAACGCCGCTGGTAACGGTGAAACGATTAGTAAAGTAAAGTACAGGAATCAAAACATTTCGAGAGAGCTTGATAACGTTATTGGGGGGTCAGCCCTCCGAGCCCCCCTCCAATATTCGGCTATGGTACACGTCGTGATAATAACAACAATACCATTGCGTACTGGGTATTAAAAAAAAAACAATCTTCGGATTTACCGAAGCCGATTTGACGTGCGATTCAGATGTATGTCGTATTACCTAAACGGGTTTTCGCCTTTTTTTATTCAAAGTGATTTTTTTCTAGAAGCCGTCTATTGAAAAACATATTATTTTACACCATTTATTCACTAATATTTCCGAACGGTTGAAAAATTCGAATCTTCCTGTGCTAACCCATCAATCCAATTCTCACCGTGAAACCACCTCTCAACGAATCTATAGTAGACCTATAGTGGTGTTGTATACCTATCTCTCGATGGTACACAAAAAGGATGACAACATACACTACTCAATTAACTTTATTCAACATAAACAAACATACAAAAAAATACGAGTCTCCAACAACGACCACAGTACTCAGTGTCTCGCCAGGAAACCCGTACTGCCTCTCTACTACAATGCTTACGTCTTTAAGTATTATTTTACAAAGTACTACCTCAGCACATTTGCTTCATTGGCCTATTATTGCGAATATTGTGGTATATATTATTTTTATTATTTAATTATTTAGCATATACAACAGTGGTTAGGGCCACAACCATCTCACAGATCGATTATTATTTTGTCGACCTAGTCAAAGTTTCACGTGAGCCGATTATTCGCCATCATTGATCGATTGATCGAATCCGCACGATTCGTTGGAACCAAAAGAAATATTTCAATACAGGCACACACACACACACACACACACACACACACACACACACACACACACACACACACATACACATACTGCGATAATTGATTCGGCCGCGTACTCATTGTTTCGTCTGCAAGGAGTGGTTTGACTTAGCCACGGCTGGTTCCTGAGTTATATCGGGTTCCCCACCACAACCGTTCAATACCGGCTACGGACTTATATGATATATTACCGTAATATATGTTTTTACCCTAGGGCATTATTTTTATTATTTTTTTTTTCCGTTTTTGAGTCGGTATACTTTATTACCGAATCTGACGTATACGCATACATAAATCTGTTTTACGTCAATTAATCGGTATACACTTTTGTCCGACTCTAAACCGACCACGTTTAATACATTTTATGAACCAAGTCCCTATACATATACATACAAAATATGCGCTATGAACCCTCACTTTTATTTTTATTTGTTTTGTACGTCATGGACCAATAGTACTAATTATCATCATTACCAAAGAATGAACAAAAAAAAAAAAAAAACAACAAAAAAAAAGTTTTTATGTTTTCAGGTGTCAGTTAATTTAGTCGGTATAATAAATAAACAAACTGTAACGAAAATCGTATTTGTTATGAGCTGATGGTTTCATACGATTCATATGACTTTTTTGCATAAAACAAACTTTATTATATATATATTTTTTTTTTTTTGTGGAGATTTTTCTGTAAATGGCCTACGTCCGTACTGCGTATTTAATTTTTTTTTTTTTCACTTTCATACGACACTTTTCTCCCTAACCACCGGATATTAATCAAAGTTTTTTTTCGGTTTTTAAGTCGAGGTAAAAACCCTGGAGATTTCGACCGGTCGAGTACGGTGCACGCGTATTTTGAACGAATTAATTTAAACCTCTGTCATGTTGTGGTGACCTAGACTGACGTGTAGGTATATACCTAAACACAAACATACGCGCACACACACGCATACACGCGCGTCCGCGCTATCGAGAGAAAGGAGATTAGCGAGTTTATTATATACGAAACGGGGGACGGGGAGCATCAGCTCTTTTTGGCTGCGTACAGTAAAATTCGTTTTCCGAAGGTCCGGCGTTTACACGTAATATTCTTCACACTTGGCTCCTTCACAAGCAAATCTACCCGTCACGGCTCCGCACGTCACGTCCGTCGTTTATTCGCGATTAGGCGAAGAGAAACACCTACTAAATATGCGCCTAGCAATATTTTTGGGTATGAATTCCCATGTAGTAAATTTCCCTCTTCGTTACATCATAGTTTCACTACAGCTTATTCACGTTTCAATTGTAGACATTTCTAATTTTCGACTAACGCGGGGGTCGCCTACCTATTCCAACGAGTGAGCTACAATCCGCATTTGAAGTCCCTTGAGATCGACTTCAGTTTATTTAGATTTTAGGAACATTATTTGTGTTTTCACATATATATTCATGGTAAAGAAGATGTTCATTAGGTCACGATATATTACCGTAGTATATTAAGAATATAATGACCAACTGACACGTGGTAATCCATAAACTATTCCGATGACCATAATCTGTTGGATTAATTTACAACAGAACGCGATCGACAAAGATATTGGAAAAATTAACATTTTTGTACCCTGATTGAACAATGGTCCTAAAATGATCGACCTGTCGATCGCGATCGACTGGTTGGTGACCCCAGGTCTAATGTAATGACACGATTTTGTCCCTGGTCAAATCCACTGGTCATATTAATACTGAACGAATGCTAAACATCGATCGTAAACGATAAACCGATTTACGACGAGAAGAGGTGGACATTTGGTTCAACATCAGCATAAAGCACCACAGATGCTATGGAAACGAATTATTATTACCAAAATATTAATCGAAAACGACCAGGCGCGATTTAATATACTTTTTGTATTACCTGTTCGCCGAGGGCGCCATTTACGCCATCACCCCATCGTTACGTACGTCGTTCTATCGCCTCGTTTTGAAAATGTTTGCGACGCAAAATTTAGTTTCGAATTTTCACGATATACCTGTTCTCGAAATTCACGATTTTCGATTCGATAGACTGTTACGCGTCAATAGTGAAATAGAAGGCGACGCGCTTATGACCATTCATTTTTTCATAAATCGATTGTGATGTGCGTGGAACGAGATTCGGAAACGATCATAACAGTTACAAAGTACATACTAAATTTGACGTGACAAATTGGTTCTATTCGAATTGTATAACCAGTCCAACGGTACCCACCCGTGGTATGATACACGACGGACATTTAAACGAGAAGACGGTTCCCCGAACAGTGTGTCTTGTACACCAGAAGGAAATGGAATATTGAAAATGGACGACGTGTTTTAAAATAACAATTGTTTTCTCCGTAGTATGTTGTGTAATTACGTCAATTATAATCGCGACGATTTGATGAAATGACTGTGTTGAATTTGGTTTTCAGTCCTGCGTGTACAATAATTAGTTTCAAACGGATATTTTATTCGTTCAGTTATACTCTACATGGTGGAAATCTAGAAACTATACATATTTGAGAGAGCGAAAGATTGCTCCGATTTAAATCAAAATTAAAAAGCCGATAAGATAATGGTGGTGGAAGTTCGTCCTTCGTCGCTTCGCTCCTCGGACAAGATAATGGTGAGGAGTGTATAGCACTTTCTATCATGGGATCACCTAACCTAACCTCGGACAAGATATTGGTGATGAATGTATTAAGTTTTAAAGAAATGATGACTCATTTCTTTAGTATAAAACGATTCTGAGCAAAGCTTCAGTGTAATATAATATATTATTATTTAAATTTTAAGCATTCCAGAATATCTGCTGCCGCATAATAACTGGAGCTCCCTGGTACGTCACTAATAATTCAATCAACTCCGACCTCAAAATTAGCTCAGTCAACGAAACTGCCACTCTCTACTACAAACGCTTCAACTCTAAACTTCAATCCAATCCCAACCAGCTCATCAAGGACTTAGCCATACCAACTTTACCTGGAAATCCAACCAGACGTCTAAAGCGAAACTGGTGTCGAGACTTAATAAATATATAAAATGTAAATACAAACCTTAAAAAAAAAAAAAAAAAAAAAAAAAAAATGTATAAACTGTAAAAACTGTAATAACTGTAGATACTAAGTTTAAATCTAAAGCCACAAGGTGTCTCTAATGTGAGACTTCCTTTCATGTCATTATCATTCCCAGTTCTGTTATCCGCCCTAAATATTGCTCATTGTACATATACGTATAGATTGTAATAATTTCAAAATAAAGTCACATATTTAAAAAAAAAAAAAAAAAAAAAAAAAAATACTGTTTGCGTATTTTACGGTTATTTGTATAATTTTTGGTGAGTTTTTTTGTAATTAAACTCTCATAAAATATTCAATTAGATATAACTCATTTAAATTTCAATTATTATAACAATTTTAACTCATTAGAAATAAACTTAAAAGAAATCAGACAATATCGAAAAAAATCGTATAATAATTTATTAATGTGTGTATAAAAAAAAATCCTGACTAACGATTTTTGAACTTTTGTTAGGATAATTAGGTAGGTATATGAGTAAGGTCATATTAAATTTTCAGAACTTTTTGTCAAATATTTAAAATTATATTACATAAAAACTTTCAAACAATTTGGTAAATTAAAAGTTCTATATTTAAGTCAAAAGTGCTTTAATTGTTCTGAAAATTTTGTCCAAAATAAAAAAGTATGTATTTGATAGTAGATAAAATTTTCAAGTTTCTAGCTTCAATACTTTTCGATTTATGACTAAATACCTAAAATCTGAACAGTGAAAATCTCGTTTACGGTGGATTTTTACCGATTTTACCGTTTTTACTCAGTTTTTCGATCGTTATTCTTGATTACTGGAAAAACTATGAAGATTTTGGAAAAATGACCTCTCTAAAGTACCATCTCAGTTCAATTTCGAATCTAAAGAGTTGCTGGACGAAACTTTTGGACAAGGATTTCTATACGAAAAAGTGTTTACAGAAAAAAAAAAAGAAAAAAAAAAAAATAAACATCATTGTAAAACCATAAGATCCTTCGCTTCACTCAGAATCTAAAATATTGCGTTCGAAAGAAAAAATCTGAAATTGTGAACAAATATCAAATACATGTGTAATAATAATGGAAATAGTGAAAATACTTACTGAGGTAAATAAAATAAATGATCAGAGCAATCAAAAGCCGATCTGTCGACGAATTCACGAATACGAAAATATTGAAAATGGACGTATAATAGCTGTTGCACGTTTTAACCGAATTATACGATATGTATATATCAATCGAACGATTATACTGAGGACAATGAGTTTATGTCTTGAAATATTACGCGAATCCTAGAGCAAAAATATTTCATACGTATTTGTCGAAGTAGCTCAAAAACAAAACAAATAAATAAATAAATAAATAAAGATGCGAAAGTTCGTTGAAAAAAAATCGCGCGTATATACAATCCGAGTTTCACTCTGATAACTAGTCGAAACAAACATGTGCGTGTATTCCTACTATTATTATTAGGAATGAGAAGTTATAGGATTTGTATATTTTTTTCTGTATCTTCTATTTATAGCTAGGTGAGCTAAAAATCTGTTCTATTACCTAATGAATTGAAATTTGGTATTTAAATTTTGCATATTTTTTCATATATTGGTAGTTTTCTTAAAAGTTGTATATTCATGTTTTTTTTTGTGCATAAAAATGCATATTTAGTAAAATTATGTGGATTTTAATACAATTGACTTGAAAAATGTATTACTTTATGGAATTTGATATGTTTGTAATCAATAAACAATAAAATAAAAATGCAGATAGCAAATTTGACAATTGTAGAATTGTCAATGTAAAATATAATATGTAAAATAATTATTAAATATATTACAAAACTTATAAAATTGTCAATTTATCACTCAGTTAAAAATTATTTATATTAATTTATTGTAAACAAGTTTTTTATTTATAAAATAGGTTGCATATTATAATATATTTTTCGCATATTTTCAAATTTTTGATGCATATATCATAATTTTTCCTTGCATATTTGCATGCATATTTTGTCTATTTTAGCTCCTATAACTTCTCATCCCTAATTATTATCATTGATCTTCAACAATATATAAAACCAACACGATTGTGTTATATATATATATATATATATATCATTTATATATATAAATCGTTTAGTTTCGATACCGAAATGTTGTATTTCTCAGTATTCAATGTTTGACTAACCGATAGTCGACAAGGACTTAATATGTGATACAGGACGAGAAAAAAATGTTCGCCAAAGGTAGCCAGCGGAGAAGCGCAATGTACGTTATGCCCATTTTTTGAATAGTATAACAAATAATAATAATAATAATAATAATAACGGAAACGTTTCGGGAAAATAACCACCACCACCACCACTACACAACTGAAGACGCCAATTTTCATGACGTCAAAATTTAATTCACCCCCTACCACACTGCGTTGGATTGTGTGACTTTTGAAATATACTTGACACATGACGCGTCGCCCATGAATATTTCACACTGACTGATCGAGCGTATTACATGGTATTATATAATACATATAATATACATTATATACACATATATACAGAGTGTATCAGATCTATTTGATAAATGCAAGGACTTTTTTTTACACTCTATATTTTTAACTTTTTTGGTTTTTAAATAAATACCCGAGTCATGTGTTACAACAAAATTACACATTGAAGATTTATTTTTATTTTTAGAACTTAAATTTATCATTTGTATTAGACCGTGTGGTAGGAAATTGAAAACGGCTGTTTTGTGAAATGGACCTTAAAAAAATATTTAAAACATTTTTTTAAATATTGATGCTTAAATCTCTAATAATGGTTAATCTGTTAATGTTCAACGATTTTTTTTTATAGTACATAAAAAAGTTAACTACGATAATATTACGTTTCACATAATTTTATCGCATGTTATTGAATACCAAACCCAATTAAATTGCTGATCGAAGTTTAATGTATTCCAAGATTTTTGCTATCACTCGAAGTATTATCTAATGATAATTAATTAAAATTTGTAATTATCATAGTTAATCACGGAAAGATTAATCGAAATCATCGAATTAACAATGATAGAACGTACAATAATTTAGGTATACAGATTTTAGTAATTGCATCTGCATATTAAAAAGTTTCAGAAATAATTATAAATTAATCACCCTATCTGAGGACCATAATTTTTATAAAAATCCGGTTTACAAAATGCCCATTTTGATTTTACATTCAAATGGTAAAATTAAATTTGAAATTTGAAAATTTTAGTTCAAAAAATCACGAAAATATTTCAATACAATTTTGTTGTAGCAAAGCACTATAATATTTATTCAAAAAAACAGTTAAAAATAATGAATACAAAAAAAGTTACTATACTTAACAAATATATCTGGCTCACCCTGTATATAGATATATTATTTATACATATTATAACGTGTAAAACGCTGTTTGTCTAGGGTGCATAATTCAAGTCGCTCGCGCGTTATTATTATTTTTCGTGTACCTAAATATGTTTTTTCCCCTATCGCGTAGCCATTGTGTTTCAGGTGGTTTTTTTTCGTCGGAATTACTACGTACGTTCTCTGTTAATTAAAATACACACACACACACACACACACACACACACACACACACACACACACACACACACACACACACACACACACACACACACACACACACACACACACACACACACACACATACACACTCACACACACACACACACACACACACACACACACACACACACACACACTCACACACACACACACACAAATACACACACGTAAACTTAGAGCGATTGCGGACGGACGGACGGCTCGAATACTTCAGAGGAATACCGTATTATAATAATAATAATAATAATAATAGTAATAACACGAGTTGTGTGTTCGCCGCCGCGCACAAGTGGTCGTCCGACGTGCGAGAGAGGGTTAGCTCGGGAGATGACGTTTAAAGGGTTTTCGGGGGCCCGCACACGATTATGCACTCACGGACCCGCATGTACAATAATATACAGCGTACACGCGTAAACACACCCACCCACCTACACACACACATACACACACACACACACACACACACACACACACACACACACACACACACACACACACACACACACACACACGCGCGCGCTCATATGTATGGACAGTAGTCGGTACGATAACAGAACAACGCGCGCACGTGTAACTACGTTGTGTGTGTGTGTGTGTGTGTGTGTGTGTGTGTGTGTGTGTGTTCAAAGAGAGTTTTCGGAACGGTATCGGGTCCAAACAGTTCATGGAACACGGACAATGGAAGCCCGTATGAAGGCGTTCGAAAAAAAAAAATCAAACGCACACACGTACGGATATATATACATATTTATTTATCATACAACTAAAACATTCGGTTCGATGGGGTATGTGTTTTTTTTTCATTTTTCAATTTTTTTTTTTTTTTTTTTTTTGTTCAAAGTTATGTTTGCTTTTAAGATAAATATTGAATAATGCAAGAGTATAAACGTGCAGTATATGGTCGAAACCGAGGTTTCACGCGAACACAAAAAAAAAAAAAAATAACGACGAGCGATGTTTTTCAAACAATCGTATTGTGTTCTATTTCTTTTTTTCACGCGCCGCTGTTCGTATTCTAATAGAATTTCAAGTTTTCCGTAACACGCAGTCCAAATAATAAAAACACGGGCGGAACGTATAAAATGTAAAACCAAAATAAATCGAACGTACATATTATTATTACGACTATAACGCCGTGCGCGCAGGTCCCCGCGGACGTCGGACCGCGTGGAATAACGTGACGGCGAGCGACAGACTGCAAAGCTAATCACACGTTTACCGAACCTATCCGGATGGATCATCGAATAATAATTGTCGAAAATCAGTACGACTGTGAGTCACGATGAGTTATTAATATTCCGTTCGGTATGATTGTGTTTCGGTGGCCGTTTAGCGTTTTCGCGACGGAACGCTAATTCGCTATTTATCATTTAAAAATTACTTAGTAGATAGTTTGCGGTAGAAAAGAAAGAAAGAACAAAAAAAAAAAACAAAAAATGAAGACGAATTCGTAAGAGAAACATAATGTCATAACAATAATAATAATATAACCTTTCGTTTGGATTTTTTTCATAAGTACCTACTAACGTAGTGCGAGAGAGTAAATATTAAAATGCATCGTTTTAACGAAAACTTTAATGAAAACTTGTGCACGGGTTTCTAGCGAAACAAACTTTTGACCTCTTTCGAAAATAAAATTAAGTTTTCAACTATTATTCGGCAGGGTCGGTGATGACTCGAACCCTGCGTTTTCAAAGTTTACTCTGCGCACATACTTATTACGTATATTCGTATAAAATACACGATCTGAAATGTTCTAATCAAAATGTTTCATTTGAGTACAACAACACGTGCTCGACGCTCGTATATGCATCGACTCAACGTTACCGGATTTGATATCCTCGAATCGGGAAAAATTTGTTTTCAATTTCTTTTTTTTATATTCCAAGTAAAACGAACTATACATTGATTTTCAAATGATTTGGTTTTTTTTTTTTTTTTTTAATTATGGTTCGAAAAATTCATCCAGATTAATAGATTCGAAGTTTTACCAATTTGGAGAGGTCACTTTTCTCTATTTTCGAAAGTTTTTCCAATGGTTGGGAAAAATTACCCGAAAATTGAGTGAAAACGGTGAAAATCCCTGTATATCAGACACTTTTCGTCAAACCGATACGCAAAGCAACCCTTCGTATCACGAAAATACACGAGAATCCCGAGTGCGACAACCAATGATAATTATTCACCGATGCTTAAAATTTAATTAACACGTTCGGTATACCGGTAATAACCGAATCGCCGGTGGAACACAGAAAAGACCACGATGTTTTGAAGGGATTTTGATGGATTTTGAGGGTCGAAACACTCTGCGAAATATATTTTAGTTCGTCTGATATAATGGTAAAGTGATGAAGCTCGATAATTAATAATTGCACCGAATAGTTTACCATTTAAGTATATCGATTATTAGGGTGAGTAATTATTGTAATTACTTTGTGTCTATCTCAATGTTACGAAAAACTATTCAAGCATAGAATATATTTGAACGTTATCATCGATTTCGATGACTTATAATAATTATCGATTAAAACAATAGTTATATTCTTCACTTAAAGTTTTTCATTGGTCTTCTGTCGCAAAATGTAGTGGCTGCTCATGTCAGTTTTTAATCGTTACTTTAGATATTTCTGACGTCATTATGCGTTGTAAACGTAGTGATTTATAATGTTTACATTTTTTTATTATGTTTAAAGTGATCGATAACAATTTTTTTTTTTTTTTTAATTGACCGTTCTAAGACACCGTTTGAAACCCCTTTTGATATTTCGGTCTGGCCACGGCCTTGAACACAGACCAACCCGTGCATGCACACAAAGAACCCCATATCGTAAAATCGTGTTGAGTATTTCAAGCGCGAAAGTGGCGCAGAATGCCAAGTTCGAGATCCGGCGGCGACACGCGTGACCGCAACGTCATCATTGTTTTTCATAATAATAATAATAATAATAATAATAATAATAATAATAATAATAATAATAATAATAGTAATAGTAATAATAGTAATGATAATTTTATGGTACACATTAGCATAACAATCATATCATTACGCATTTACGCGTCGTCGTCTAATGAGCGGCGTTCGCCAAACTACTGATAATTTTACGAGCGTTTTAAAAAGCCTCGCGTGCACGATAATATGATCATAATATATACTTACTGCAACTTAGTACATCGTAAAATGAGACGAGTGCGTCTACGCAGTACGATGGAATGTTTTTCGCTTTTTGATACGATCGGCAAACGAATAATAAATTAACACCACCGGAATGTTCTCTGTGTTTTGTTGCTCGAGTCGTTCCTCGATCTCCTAATCGAACAGCGAACAGTCCAAATCTTTTTGTAAGCTTGATTTTTCTTTTGTTTTTTAGTTACGAAGATAATAACATTAACACGTTAGCTGTAATTTGCTTTAATGAGTGATTACAAGTTTGATGAAATGATCTTTAAATTTTTAGATAACACTTGAAATACGTAGATAACTGTAACCATCAATAATCTGAAAATCGATTAAATAAATTAAAAAAAAAAAAAATGATTATTCACTGATATTAGTATATCGATGAAGTAACAAATTTAAATAAATTCAAACAATTTAAATCGTGTGCTTTTGATAGAGCGTTGGAATTGCATGTCTTGTAAACTATAACTTATAATATTGTATCTGTCTGATTATTAGTGTTGTAAGTAATCGGTACTTCTTAGACTACATTTTATAATAAAGTAAAAATAAAATATTTTCAGATCGTCGTGGTTTGATTTACGGAGATGTTTGGCCATATTGACAACATATGGAAGTAACTTGTATAGAATAAAAATAATTGTTTAAAATTCACAAACACACACACACTAATAATTCATACTATACCGAAGCGTATTTAGGCACAGACCTAGTAGGCCCGGGTCTAGAGTGGTGAAATTTCGAGGGCGGGTAATTTTTTTTTACAAAATAAAAAATTATTTTTCATTTGACGAAATAAAATTCGACTTATTTTTTGACTAGACAAATTTTTAAACAAATCGCACGTTTTATGATTTAGAGTCACTATTTGAACCGTAAAAAATCACGTCCGTTCGCTCGAAATTAAACAACTGAACTGCCTACATACCATACGCGTACGCAATAAGGTACGACCCAGTACGCACGTAGGTAGCAAAAAATGCACGCATTCAACACGGGTTCGATTAATGTGGATTCAAACCAATTTTATGAAGCATTTTGGGAGGGGTGGGGAGGAAGAGGCGGCGGATCGTCAGGTGTCTACAGGCTGAAACCCCTCTAAATACGCCACTGATACTGTACATACATCAATAAAAATCACAGACATCTAGACGTACATTTTGACTGAGCGAAACTACTTTACTAAATTTATAAAATAACCTAACGAGATACCGACCAGTGTATAAATAATAATAATTATTAATAACAAAATCTATTGCCTTGTGTCTTTATTCATACGGGCTTCGCCGCGAAGGTATATTAGAACACCGTCTTCCTCAGCCACACGTCATGATGCTCGCACGACGACGGTCAGGATAAGAATAAAATAGAATAAGAATAAAATGATTATAACTTTCACCGTCGTTACGACCATAATTGTGAGGCTAATTATCGGGCGGGAGGAGATACGAATTAAACATTTTAATGAGCCGATATCCCGGATATAATGACTGAAGTCAATGTATATATGGATATATTAATAATAAAACACGGTGAATATTACGATAATTGGTGAAACGGATGCGGAAAATATAAAAAACCCCGGACTCGTTTGCGGAGGTGTCTTTATTTTTGTACCTCGATTCCAATTTTGAACATTACGATTTGCGTCCAGAAACAGTTTTATTATATCATATTAACAGCATTATAACAGTTTTATTATAAAATTATTGAATGATAAATTAAATATTATCATAAGTAGTCGGTTATAATATTAGGTCGTGAAACAAACAGAATCAAGTATTCTCTGAGCCTCCAGAACAAATGTGATTGTGGTGAGTTTAAGACTGACGGCTACTGTCTACTATGACCACTCTCTTCGCAATTAAAACTTTTTTACACATTTTCAGTTCTATTTTAGTTTTAACGCTATACTGAATAAAAAAGTTTTTTGAGCTCTAAAATCGTCTACATTTTTCATGCGATTGCCAATCCGACAGAGATCTATTTCAACAAACTAAAAGTTTTCGAGAAAATCTCGCAAAGTAGTGGTCGAAGCAAGATGTTCAAGCATAGATTCTTAATGCTCACTAGCGTCCGAGTGTCCGTGAAACCGCAGTTAATTTTTAAGTCATTCAATAAATAGTGTAGGTACATTTCTATATTTATAATGTAAATTATCTTTTGCATTTTAATTTTAAAATGTAATCACATTTATTTCTAAGTTAAGCGAGCAAAACAAAACAGCGTATTTCGCATATGTGACTAATATGTATTGAATATATTCATACTGATTTATTCTGACTATTAGATAATTGATTTTACAATCATTATTTTATCAAAAAATTAGTTTTGGACTTCTAAATATTATATCGACGAGCTAACATATTTTGTAATTCAACGTGATAATTGATACTAACTTATTTTTGGATAAATTGAGATTGAATCACAAATTATTTTTAAGAACGTACTAACACCATCTTAATAATATTGTTTTTAATATTATTTAATTTTTTACTTTAAAAAAAAAGTAGAAAAACAACAGTAGTTCGAAATGTATTTATATTGTATTTTACAGTTTACATATTTTAATTTGAAAAAATAAGTTGTTTTTTAACATACTTCTGTACTAATGAATCTAAATAGTTAACTGTACATAAATTAACGTTCAATATCGTACGTTATATACATGTCCAGTTGTAATGTTGTCTTACTGAAGTAACACAAATTGTTTATTTGGTTATCATGAATATGCATTAATAACACAACATACAAAGAATATTAATGTTTACAATATTTTCTTTTTAACATTTATTTACTGTTCGGATTCGAACTACAATCTAAAAAATACATATAGCAACGAATACTGCAAACTGATTGTGTGGACAACGGCGTTAATGCTTGGAGTAAATATTCCATATACCAACACAAAGAGTAGAATTATTTAAAACATACTTGGCAATATCTTCGGGGAGGACGTTCAGTGCTCCGACTCGAAGTATAATAACAACTAAAAAGGGTGGAATTTCATTATTAAGATAATTCCCGTAAGAGGTGAAGAACGGCCCGAAAAATCAGCTGCGTGTGTATTCCGTCCGTTGGGTGGTGGATCCGAAGTCTCCGTCGTGGGATTGGCTCCGTCCGTTGAGTGTGGGCTCCGACGTCTCCGTCGTGGGTTGGCTCCGTCCGTTGGTTGATGGTAGTGACGCTCCTGGTCCGTGTGGGGGATGTCGTCACGTTCAAACAAAAGGGAGAAACGTCCGGCTTCACTGATGTACCCCGTAATGAGTTTTATTTACTTGTCGAGGAATTAATACTCTAAAAGAAAATTCCAGGACAGCGGTAAATTAAACACCAAATTAGGGATGTGTAAAAAATCACGTCGCTGCTACTTTGTCACCCTGACGTGTGTGTCACCACTTGTCACTGTGACACTACAGGCGAATTCGTGGTGACTGGTGACTGTGATAAATCTGAATCGGCATATTGTATGACATGAAAAATTGCAGTTGGTTGCACTGATATAATAGAAGACTTATTTGTCAGACACAAACAAATAAGAATTAAGAATAAACATTGGTAATTTATATTAATATTTAATAATAATTGGTATAATTGGTAGTATGTGTTTATATAATACCTATATTATATAAAATATTATATACCTTAAATTTATTATCACATAATTAGTCTGCTCTGTTTTGCGGACCGTTGACACTAGTCACTACTCACCTGAAAAGTCATTAAAGTCACCATCTTCAGTATTGAAATTTGCAAATACTTTATAAGTTACAGTGATACTTTAAAGGTGACAAAAGTAACTTAGAAGTTCATTGGGGAAATTTTGTGCTTTAATTGGTGCCAAGTCTCCATTAATAGTCACCGTGCGATTTTAGTCACTGTCACCACTGTCACCAGTGGGCAGAGACAATATTTTGTTACTTTTTCCATCTCTACACCAAATCGTTTTTGAACACCAATGAATCGGTAGGGGAAGGGAAGGATGAAGGAAGGGAAGATGCTTCACATTGCCGAAACGGCCAGTATATCTGTATACCCGGGTCCGTGTCGGGTATGCAGTATGTTTTCTTGTGATAGATCTTTTCTATGTTTTGTTCGTTGCTGGATGTGATATGCGCGTAGATTGTTGATTTAGTAATTTATTGGATGGATAGCGTTTTTTATTGTGTTGAGATGAATAAATACTTATTAAAAAAGAAAGAAGAAAAAACTTTAAAGTGTTGAGTTGAAAACTGTGATCGACTAACCGCGCCATCTGTGTTCTGTGACTACAGAGCGGTTAGCGATCTGTCACGCGTGGGCGCGTACTGTAGGCGCTATCTGTTGCCGGCGTAGGGGAATGATCTTATTACACAGTGTTAATTTGTTAAAACCTATATCGTTATAACAATATGCAGAAATAATCAACTAGGTATGAGAAAATATAAATAAATTTCGATTATAACAAGTTGTAAATAAGTAAATAATATAAATCACATTTTCAATATTGACATAGAGTCATATGATTTTGCAAATCCATAATATTTCATTACAGTCTAATAACCAAAGCGAAATTCTTTTTTTAAATAATATTTAAGTTGTAGATTAAGGATATCTGTGATATTCTTACGTTTTATAGAAATTAATCATTACGAAATGTTATGTATGCGTCGTCTAACACCTTTCGTGGGGAAATTCGAAAACTGTCTCACTCGTTCAGTCGTGCGGCGGAGACTCGGGTTTTCGGATCACGCGGACGACTCTGAGAATAAACGATAAAAATAAAGTGTTATCACTCGAGATTACTCGGCCTGTGCCCCGAAACACCGGAAAACATTATCGCGGGTCCAGTGAAAAAGCCAACGTTACCGGCGTATAAAATTATATACGTTCGTAAAAACTCGTTTTTGTTCGGACCGTGTGTATGTAAAGCCCTCGGGGCAAAAAAGGAAAACGGCCGCGAGCGACTGACTACCTACCTCTGAGTGATGTGACGTCACGGCAGCGACGGACCGCCGAGAATCTGCGCCGTTTCCGGCCCCGCGTTTCGTCGGCGGTGGCGGTGGCGGCGGCGACGCGATTACGTATGTTTGATTAGGGGACACCTAAAATGACCGAAAATAAATCAAGATTACGGACGGTGGAATCGACTGCGGCGCTGTCATACATTTATTATGCGGCCCGGACAATGACTGTGCAACAGCGTACGGGATGTTTTTTGCGGGCGGACTATGCGCGCGGTCTGAAAGGGGATTACGTTAAGCTAGTTGAAACTCAATAGCGATTAATAACTTTTTCGAATGTGATTGGTAATAATTAATAATAGATCTCAATCTATCTTTCTTTCCACCTCGGTCGGCCGAGAAACAGAAACGCGGAGAGAAGATCGAGGATTGAGAGATAGACAGATAAAGAGAGAGAGAGAGAGAGAGAGAGAGAGAGAAAGAGAGAGAAACACACACACTCACAGAGTTTATAACTTTATAATACACGGTACTTTTTAAAACGCCCACGGGTAAAGCTATACGATCGATATTAACGTATATTGTACAGGAATCCGTTTTACGGTGTCATAACTTGGTGCGATTTATCGTCGAATTTCTCAAGTCCGGACGTACCGGAACAAACGGTTACCAGCTCCGCGTAAACATTCGGCGTGATAAGCGCACACACAAAAACGGTTCGTTAAATAAGTGTATACTTACGAATCAAAATTTTCGCGTGGAAATCGGAATCGTAACAATGTGTTGTACACAGCCAGTGCCGTCGCGACGGTAGGGTCACTGGCGCCCCAGGCGAATAAACACATAAGCGCCCCTCTCCATACACGTGTAAATATACATAATCAAGTGAATTCAAGTGTCATCGTTTGATGATTTCTTTACTTACGTCAGTGTTTCTTAAACTTTTTTATCCATGGAACCCTTTTTGATGTCCACTTTTATCGTGGAACCCCTACATTTTTTAGCTTTTTAGCTTTTTTTTTTAGATTTATTTGTAAATAAATTATAATCATATGATAATATTGTATTGAAAGTATTTCATTCAATAAAACATGTTAAAATAAAAATCGAAATAATAATAATAATAATATTATTATATAGGCGCTAAGGAGGGAAGGAGTCGATTCTTCATTTGTATTCCTTACAATTTGTATTGCAATACAATGCGAAACTGCGTAAAACAAAAACACCAATTATAATATACAGAATTATGAAAGTATAATATTAATATACACTCAATAGTTATAATCGTCATAACTTTTATCGCATAGTGTCGATGCCGATCAGCTTTTTTTATGTTTATATAATGCAAATTTCGATAAGATAATTATTATTTTAAAAAGTAAGAATAATAAATGTGGTTAAATGTAATTGTTTATCTTCAATTAAATGACCGATGACAAAAGTAAGAATTTAGTTTTAAAAACAAATGATCGAGCGGTTATGTGAGATTGCGGTTAGGTTATCGAGCGGTTATGTGAGCGCTTGTGTGAGATTTTTGAAAATCTAAAAAGAGCTTTGAGAAAAAAAATGGTTTGTAAATACCGCTTTAAAATATCGTGCACCTATACATAATCAGAGCTACCATCAACTAGAAGGGCTATATTATCGGAGTCACGCGACCGAAGAATATGATCGATCTCGGAGATATCGGGAATTTTCCAGCCAACCGGAGGGTTCACCACCCGAACTACTGCAATTAAAATATCGTTGTGTAGCGGCGGTCCCGGGTAAAAGATTATCGACTCTTCGTCACGCCGTTTTCGACGAGGCCAGTATGAAAATGTAATTAAAAATGGTAAAAACCGAAATCGTGTGCTGTGGACAGTAAAGTATACTCGTGTGTGACGTGGTGGAAAACTCCATACAAATCTATCCATTCGTTTCTCATCAAACGATTCGGTGACAAACGCAAACAAGGCATTTTCGTGATGATTCCCAACTCGTTCTCGATCGCTTTTTACACACTTATTGAAACGGTTATAGATCACGCCAAAATCACAATCATATTCATTGGTGGACCTAGAATTTGGTTTTTTTTTTTTTTTGTAGAGAGAGGGACTATGGTTTTTCAAAATAATATCTAATACAAATGTGTAATAATCTACCTTATTAAAACACGTTGTTAATTATACGAATAAAAATATGTATCAATTTATTAGTTATTAGTATAAATATAAAATTAATAAGTTACGTATATTCGTGTATAATTGAAGTATAAGTAAAAAATGTAAAAAAAAAAAAAAAAAACGCGGGGAAATTAATGAATAATAATTGTAGAAATAATTTTAAACGCGTACAGAATGTTGTTTAGCTAACGAATCTAATACACCTTATAGTTTTACGTTAATTTCAGTATGTATTTACAACAAAGCTAATCCACTGAAACGATTCGCGCCATCCGATATCAAAAATGATTGAATTCTTTTGAATGTTAAACAATATTTCTTTATTGAAGTCGTTCTAACCGGAGTTTTGACCATGATTATTATTACAATAATTCGATGCTCGTTTGTAAAGTATCCGTTCCCGGGACGGTAAGATATATTATAACGCAGTTCCGTGTTGATAAAACCTCCAGACGACTTATACGAACACTGAGTATAAAGTAGTCGTTTATCAGGTATCAACAACGAGTATACCTATGATCAAGCCGGGCCTCAATCAATTCGTTTATCTGATATAAATATTTTTACATTCTGTTATTTACTTAAGTTTTACACCACAACGTTAAACGCCATCTAGTTGACTGTTGGTAAATGGGTGGGGGGGAATTCCCCTCAAATCCGCGACCGATCACGATAACACAACGCGTTATCGCGTGAGCCTAGGAGGCGTTTGCATGTATTATGATCACGGTAAACGTCTACGTGCATGCACTTGCGTTTCGATCGACGTTAACGAATACCGAACACCAATCGGTCATAAAATTGTTGTCGTCGTCGTTGTTATTATTATTATTATTATTATTATTATAATTATTATTATTACTATCCGAATTTGATACACGTAGTACACACGTACGCGTCGCCGGGCCGCAGACACGTGAAATAATAAATTACGGATTCCTCTCGAACCACTGTGGCCGTAATGAGTTTCGGTATCGGAGTATCGCGTTCGATAAAATATATTTTTCTCGTCAAAGACATTTATTCCCGCCAAACTTCCGGCCGTAACTTGACGTCCTCGGCGTACCGCCCGTACGATATTATGTATTGTCACAATGTTCTTTTTACGGTTTTCGTTTTTTTTTTTCTGATTTTTCACTTAAATATATAGGCTCGGACGCTGGAGCCATTCGCCCACGAACGTAATAATATTAAATCGCGCGCCGTTCCATCATATGCTTACTCCCGTGCTCTGTTATTCACCCCCTGTCGCTCGCATCTTCCACCGCGACGTGTCTCCCGGCCGAAAATCATCTCGCAGTCGTCCTCGTCGTCGTGGTTATTATACACTTGATTGATTATTTTGTCATCCGACATCCGACGTCGTCTTCGTCGCATATTATGCTCCCAGCTACCACCATATTCGCCCGCCCGGTTTCTCTCGATCACTGTACCACGTCTCGATCACACTCGCTACACACTTCCCGGTAACAATACGTATAGAAACGTACAAATTGGATAAGATTTTTGCACCGACTTCATTCAATGATACGCGTATTCGATTGCCCTTCGGGTAAGCAGTTCCTAAACTTTTACAGCCACAGCGTTCTCCTTAAGGTTGTTTTGCGTTTGGTGGAATCCGATATCCCACTCGACCCTATACTGTTATTCGCCCAACAACTGTAAACGCACACTCAGTAATCGAAAATAACTATAATTAGAGTTTTATAGCGTAAAGTTGTTCGTAATAATTATTGTTAAGTCCCAATGTTTCGCACGTTTATGCTGACTGTAAAATAATAATGATGTCTGGTAATTTGCGTGGTCTGCGTAGTAACATAACATTTAATTAAAAATAAAAAAAAAGTGAATATCCTGCCTCCAGTTTAAACCAATTATTGCATTGTATCGTAATATGTTTATGATAATCGCACATTTTAATGTTTGCGTATGTGTGTGTGTGTGTGTGTGTGTGTGTGTGTGTGTGTGTGTGTGTGTGTGTTTAGTTTTACTAGTGGAATCCGTGTGATAGTTGTGCCGGACCCTTAAGTTCCGTGGAACAAACTTCGGTAACCGTTCTTATTGATTGTCAACATTCCCGCGATCTCGCTACATAATTCCTTGAATAATAATACTGCATATTGTACGAACAACAGCTCTGCGTGATATTTCAGAATTTCCATGGACCTAAGTTATATCGATACAAATAATCGACCCTCAAAATATATTTTTGGATTCCTATTCTACTAAAACCTGGACACCATGATATATGATTCCAAAATAGCATACTATGAGTTAGTGAACACAACTAAAACATTACATAACTGTAACTCTGAATATTTTCCTCATATAATTATTAACTTATAGTTAATAAATTACAATACGTAAAATTGTAAGTAAATATATGGGGCAAATGGTAAGTAATGCGCAATCGGCAATTTTTAGAGAATAGAGAGAGAAAATTGAAATTTTGTTTAAAAATATCAAAGTATACGTCTTCTTTAGCTACAAATTAACATTTTTATTTTTCAATATACACACCACTAACTGGTATACATTTCTCCCAACGAGCCACGAGTTTCTTCGAAACCTTACTGAAATATCTAGCTCGTTTCTCTTTTATACTAGACTTCACTGATGCCTTGACTTCTTGGTCCAACGTGAAACAGGTGCGCTTGAGGTTGCTCTTAAGGTCAGGGAAAAAGCAGAAATCACTAGGGGGAGAATCTGGTGAATGCGGTGGGCGTTGTATGACCTCGAACTTCCATTGTTTGAGAGCAACGCAGGTTGTACTTGATGTGCGATGAAACACAATGGTCTCAATTGATCCACGAATGCGACACACCTGCCTTCCTTAATGTTTTCAGTGTCTCAACGTATTCACACGGTTTATTGTTAATTCCGTTGATAATTATTTAATTATATGTGCTGATTTAATATACGTATACAGATACGTATTTCCAATAGTAACTTATTGTTATTCTTCTTCTTTTGCTAACGGCCCTAAGGCTGGTTGGCAGCAATTTTCCACCCTTGGCTCTTCTCAGCTTTCCTTTTCAATTCGCAATAAGATCTACAGTCCATATCTCTAACTATTTGACTAATGTAGTCCACTGGTCACTGGTGGTCTTCCTCTGCTGGTGTTCCCCTCAATGGCACCTTCTATTATTCTGCTTAGTAGACTGTTATGACGCACTACGTGTCCAATTAAATTGGCTCTCCTTGTTCTTAATGTCTTTAGGAAATTCCTTGTTTCTCCCGCTTTTCGGTATACTTCTTTATTTGTTATGCGTTCTGTCCAACGTATTCTTAGTGGCCTTATATTGTTATTATATAGGTACGGATAATTAGTTTTTTCTCTTTTCGTGATATACCGATAAGCATAATATTATAGCTCTCTGTTCCAACACAAGCTACGGCTTAAAAGAGCGGATATTATGGTATCTATGTAATATTATATTATGCGTATTTATCATAGTTTATTTCTTTATAATCACCGTATTGATAAGCGAAAATCGTCAGTATAAAACAAATGGCGTCACGAATATGGATTTAAAACGTTTACGATTTTATTATTTATCTCTTAGATTTTACAGTTTATCTATCGATAATAAATTACGAAACAATGCATCGAAAACAAATTTCGCTTTTGTTTGTTGATACGTCAAAGGTTTGACGTATTTGAAAATAACAACAGTTTTTCGTATCATTTGTTGAACATACGTGTTATAAGTTTAAACGTTCGAACGTGAATATGTCATTTGAGAGTCTTAGTATTTTAAACGAGTTATTACTATCTGTACATCGCCTTTTATGTATCTATTTGATGCCATTCCGTTGCTTTTGACTACGACTCACAATGCGCCATATTTTTAACACTGATTTTTCTATATTCAAGCATTTCCATTGATCGTTTTACTTTACGATTTTCATAAAATATGAACGAAATCATGGAATGTTTTTCCGGCGGAGACGTTCGAAAACCGCATTCAAAACGATACTTAATAGATATCAACATAGGTGTACGTATTGACGTTTTCTGACGTGTCGTACCATTCTCGTCGATATCAATAAGATAACGGTGTAATATTCCTTTAAAAGTAACTGGCAAAATTATGTATATTTCGATGAACTGTCGTCACGGACTCGAAATTATTCCGGTTTTAGATTTTTTCAGTTTTCCAGCACTTGTCTCAATGTTTGGTAAAATAACACGTTATGCGAACATAATATTATTTCGGAACATGAAACCGCGAGCATTTGATCGGAACATGACCCGTGTGATTATAATACATGCATTATATTATCACCTTAATATTCACTTGGTGCGCACCCGTACTCACACTCAAGCGCGCGCGCACACACACACACACATTCACACGCGCACCTGCGTACTTATATGAACGCGTACCTATATACGTGTATTATATACTTATATACGGTAGTTAGGCGCAAACCGCGGACCGTCTCGGCTATAATTCCGTCACGAGACGCGTTCATTATATTATATGTCACACTAAATATACCATATCACTTTGCCAGCCCTTGAACTGAATAATTAATCGCGTCCAAAGCGCCGGCGAACGAAATACTTAACCGGCGATTCCGGGGTTTCACTTACTAGCCAAATAAATCAGACCACAAACGCATGGCGGGAGGGTGGTGGTGGTGGTGGTGCTGAAGGTAGCAACAGGGGTGTGCGATGGGCCGGGGGATATAATCTATACGCTTCGCGGAGTAGCCGGAGCGCGGCACGAGGACCTGTTATGTATAATTTATACGTGTACACGTAACGTGTCGCACGTACACCGTAGTCCAATGTAGTTATTAGACCGATTGTTATTTTATCGGCGTCGCGTGACGATGACCGATATCGGGGATTTACACGCGGGTCGGATCGATCAGGATACCATACCGGCGGCGAACGCTTGACCGTCAACCGCAGTCGACCGGCCGTGGAAGATTTGAAACGAACACTTCGACATTGATCGACATCGTATTACGTTTTACAGAGGACTGGCGTGCACGGTGCGCGTAGGAGGCACGTGCGTGCTTCGTCGTTGTTTAAGGAAAGTGAAGTGTGACCAAATATAACCGGCGTGTGACTGTGTGACAGAACGGAAAATGCTGACCTAACCTAACGCATGGATCCGAGGCAACAATCGTTTTGGGAGCAAAGGAAACGCTGTTTGGCGGTTTGGCAAACGGTCTCGATAAGTAGCGTAGATATCTGTGATACAAGTATTATATTTGACGAGGTTTCTTTCCACCTAAAAAAAAAAAATAATACAAATTTTATTACAGTTATAATTATAATTATAACAGTTATGATTATTATAAAATAACATTCAAAGATCGTATTTATGTTGTAATAATATAACATCCATCACTCCTCGGTCGTAAGTTATTTATTTATTGCTTGTCAGTTTGTTTTATTTCTAAAGCTTAATTCAGAGATAAGTACTGTGTTCCGTGGCTTACCCCAGTAATTCTCAACTTTCTCAAAATGACAATCCCCATATGAATATTTGACTTTTTGGCGACCTCTTACCGTGTTTCTTCTACGAGCATAAATTATTTGGATAAGCTAGATTAGACAACCGTCTCGTTTTCCATTTGATCACGTTGAACCATATTTGATTTCGTTGATTTTATTTTTCGTTTCAATTTATATTAATTTTGTTAAGTATGACTCGACACCTGATTTGACCTCAGTGGGGTAGTCCGTCAAATGTTTTGTATAAATAATTAAGTCCATAGAAATTATTTTCAAAAAAATTCACAACTCATGGGACATATTTAGTTCAAAGTCAAAATAACAGTTGGCATAGACGGAAAAACTAAAAACGTCTGTGGTCTGTTTATATGTTTTTATTCTTGACGATTTTGAAATCTTGTAGAAACTTTAACTATAAGTTCACGGAGCACCTACGTTTTACGTAACGTCGTAAAATAACTGCTGATTTATCACGACGCCGATTCTCTCGATCGATTTTTTTTTTCGAGTGCCGTAACACGTCATCAGTATACCTAGGCGTTTTGTCAGAAGACACGCTCAGGACAAAAGTATTTAGACGGTCGCGTCAGTTTCCCGCGGGACTTTCCGTCGCGCTTTATCGCATAAGCGTTCATATCTCGCATTGTAATATCGTGCGTGTGACGGACCGCGCCACCGTGACCGATTCGCGTGCGGCGCTCGCGTGACGCCCTCAACACGACAGTATTGTTCGTCGTGAACGACGCATCGCACAGCCTTTACCGCACGTCGATCTTATGCCCAGTACGCCGACAAAAAAAACCATGACTTTTTAACAAAACTCTAAACTCACCGACACCCAGTTTTCTGAAAAAAAAAAAAGTTTTTTAAAAATTTCCAAATCACCGACGTATGTTTTTTTTAATTTTTTTATTGATTTTCATAGGATCGTTTTCTATTTTCATAGTATGTATGCTGCAATTAATTGTCATCTATATATTTTTTTGTTTTATTTATTGGATGGTATACACAGTGGCGTAGAAAGTCTCTCCAGCGCCCCTGGCAAACTGAGAAAAAAGCGCTTTTTTCTCAATTAAAATTTTATTTTTTTTATTTTTACATAATACAATACAGTTTTAACTTCCTTATATGCTAATCTGTTCTTAATTATTATTACAATGTATAAATTTTAAACTTTAAAAATTTTCTTTACTTGCTTTAATGACTCACAAATTCATTTATAATGTCGTCTTATGAATTTTCCTGGCAAATTATTGTGTTCTATGGATGAAATCGCATAACAGCCGTAACGTTATATCGTCTGTTAGGCGATAACGATAAGGTTGATTGTCGAAAGTTTTATAAATTATAATTATAATAATAATAATAATATTAAATTATTTTGTAGAATTACAAATTCTATATCTTTAAGTATAACGTGATGCACGCATTGATAACAAATTAACAACAATAAAATAACAAAACACAGATTACTAAAATGTCGTTTTGAAGGTAGAAAAAAAACACTACTTTTAAAGCATGATTTTGCGCCCCTTCGGAATTCGCGCCCCTGGCGTAGGCAGAGTTCGCCATACCCTTGCTACGCCACTGGGTATACATATACAGTAAAGCATCCCTTGACGGACACTTCTGAATAGCGGACACTTCCAATTAGCGGATTTTTTTATGGGGACAGCAACATATTCACCTCTTTTGTTTTTCCCTCTAAATAACGGACAATATTTCGGCTACCGAGATTGCTCGGTTTTCAGAGGTTTCACAGTATTATTATTATCATTATTATTATATAAACGATAAACAATTAAACTCGTAGACGGATATGAACGGTGTAACGTACCGACGGCTAAGGAGGGATTAACAAACGGGCCAAAGAAGCGTTTGTGTACTCGGGTTTGATTTTAATTTTTTGTTTTTTTTTTGTATCGTGAGCATTTTAAAATTAAAAATAGCACTTTTGCGTGATTTTATATATATATATATATATATATATATATATATATATATATATATATATATATATATATATATATCGGTATTTTATGTTATATACCCTACGGGCCACTCGTGTCTGAAAAGCTTCTCTGAATGTCTCTCGTGAGTGGAGGTTGGTGGTGCGCCTATTAGCCGTAGGATATAATAAATAATATTTCTCAAAGACCGTCGAGTAAACAACATTAATACGCCCCGAAGCCTCAAATCTCAAAGATTAAACGACGTGACAACACCGGCAACCGATGCCAATATGATTTCATAAAAGTATTGTTATACCTACGCGTGCTCGTAAACTATTTGCGTACACGAAATATTTGTAAGATATATATCTCCGTCACACGTTGGTTTTGTTGTTGTCAAGAGGTTGTATTTTCAAACGGTCGAATTCACAGCTTTCAAAAAAAAAAAAAAACCAAGTCGTAAAATCAGATAGCGTGAGAGAATCAAACATAATATTTTTAATCAATATTTCCTCAATATCGACTATGTGATCGTTTCGTGTGCTCACTCGTATTTTCTGAAACAACTGAGAACCACCGCCACGCAAATCTGGGGAGCCTAGAGATGTTTTAACCCCCTAAACTGTTTCATAGTTCCTCTTTAAGTCCACTGCCCTTCAAAGAATTTACAACTCCATTTTCAAATTTATTTGAAGAAAAATTATGATAATTATTCGGTCTCAAATTCAAAGTAGGAAAACATTTGACGATTTATAGTTATGTACGTGTTTTTGAATTTTTCTTTTACTCTATCCATATAAAAATAATTAAAATAGTAAATAAATATATTGGTGCAGTCGGCGTGTATCAATAAAGACGTCCGTGGTCGACAGCGAGAAATGTTTACGGACTAGTGCTAAAACGTGAATAAGACACACACACACACACACACACATGACACCGACGCCATGTGTTTATACGATAAAGACAGTTCTCCTCGCCCCGTGGATTTTTTAGGTTTGAATTTCGGCCCCCTCTCCAACTAATGAGTAAAATTTTCACCTTTGCTCCTCCACCCAAACACGTAGTGAATAATGTGTTCATTCACTGTAGTCGCAGTGTTCAGTGCGTGTTTGAAAACACGGTACACGCTTTTTGCGCCTTCGTGTGTTCTCGGCTTCAAATTATTCTTTTTTGATTTCCGTTCGTGATTTTCTAAAAAAAAAAAAAAAACACAAAACAAAAACGACCGAACACTAACGCAGGAGGCTTGGGCGCGTAGAAAGTATTATAATTTTTACTTTATATATATAGTGTAGCGATCGGTATTATTCTAATGGCGGTCGCTCGGGTCCGTTCAATCGAAATACAATCGTACCTACCTTTTCGCACGGGTCGTGTGCTGCCGCGGCGATGTGTTAGCGATTGTGCGCGAGAGAGTACTCACGAGTCGGGTCCTCTGTCCCTGTCTCTCTCGGCTCGAGTCTGACATTTTGCTATTCTTTTTTCTTCGGTCACCGACCACGCGGATATTATTATTGCTTTCTTTACGCTCGCTTATCTCCACGGGTCGTACCTACACGAGCATTAGGCCACACGCCGACAAAACAGATGTTAAAAAGCGCGGTGATATTATACGTAGCGTGAAAACGAATAAATCTACGGTATGGTTGTCTGAATATTTTATTGGCCCGCGGTGCATCAAAAGCCGTTCCATAGTCCTAGATTCGGAGGATGGAAAATCATGAACGAAAAAAAACGAATAGGCACGACGATTTTTCGTACCGCGACACGTGTTGATGACGCGTCAACGGAGGTTTTGAAACTAATTAAAAGGCAGTCGGGGCAGTCGACGCGAGGCCGTGCGCTCAGGGAGATACAGTCGAGCTCCAACTAACCGGATCAGCCATTATTGAGGGCAATAGAAACACCTGCGTACGGCGCATATTCCAAATCGTAAATCGTTTATGGGGGTGGCTCGTGATATTTTGACCCCGTAACATAATATAAAGGCGCGAATAACATTTAAGACTTGGTAAGGCTCTAATGGAACACGCGTAAAGTAATCAATACATAGAATTATATTTTTTCTCGCTTCGCTTGGCTTAAGATAATTACTTTCTTTCGGCTAATTATAATATATCATAAATAAACAATGTATTTTTTATAGTATTTATAAACTGTTTTCGCCAACACAATACTTACATACGAATTTATTGTTAAAATATCGTGTTTGCATTTAAGTATAACAGGTTTTAACTAGATGATGTTTATTCAAATATTTGAAAAAAAAAGAGAGGCTCTTTTCAAGTACTGTAAGGTCGTTCATTGTTTTAAGCTTGACCGGAATTCGAAATCAGCACACCCCTATGGCCTATGAACAGATTGATAAATAAAAACAATACTATATTCTCCCGTTCTTGAAATAGGTGATTTTTATTTACAAATCAACTATGTGTATTAGTTCTTAGTTCAGGTAGCTCTTAATCATTCAGTTATTAAAATATGAACGTTTAAATTTATTTATACACTGTACATGTTGTTTTTTTTTTTATTAGTGTCCACAATTCACATACTCTTGATTTTAGTACCGAATGAAGAAAATAAAAATGTTTTTTACTTTTTTAGAGGACTATTTTTTTCCTCTGGATTATTTTAGATGTTCAGTGGTCTGTCGTATGAGAAAAAAAATACAAATAAAAGTTTTATTTACTCATAAACAATTCGTTATACTTTTCAAAGAAAAAAGACAGACAAAATGAAGAATTTTGTTTTTATTATTATTAGATAAAGCCTCGGCTACTTGGACATTGGCTGACAATACATTAGTTAATTTATTATTACTTAAAATTATTTATACAATAGAAAAAAAAATGTGTTTCTTATACATTTTCTTGTTATTCGTTTGGTTGTAATAGATTTTTATCTCTGAGAAGATTATTGATATATGTCAGTTTTAGTTAAAAAAATAACTGTTTGTAGATCATCAATAACTTTCTTCCAATTTATCTTTATTCGATTATTTATTTCTTTATTTTTTATTTACATTAATCTCGTTAAAAAGAACACGTTTTGAAAACATTGAATTCAATGGTTGTGGTGTTTAATTTTAGATATTATTTTAAATATAGACTTCTAGAATTAATCTTAAATCTAATATTAATTGATAGGTTGAAGCATTGATTTGACTCTAATAGAATAAAAATAAGAATAATTAATCTTATAAGTATTTACCAGTGTTTTATTTTTATCACATTTAATTCGGTTATTTATTAGACAAACTGTATAATTAACACACTGTATCGTCAGTACTCAGTAGTTGATATTATTTTTATTTACAAAAACTTTCTCGAATTAATTTCATTTGAAAGTGGAAACTAGAATTTTTTTTTTTTTTTTTTTTTGATTGTACAAAAACATTATATCTTGTACGCTTATATATCCACAATATTTTGAGCTGAGTAAGTACTACGAGTTCAAACTTAAAAATAATGACTGTAATGACGTTGTTTGTATTTCTCTTTCTGCGAAAGACAAGCGTTAGATTTATAACTTTTATTACATGTATTATTTTCAATCCTTTCGAATTTTTCCAACATTCATGAAAAGGTTCTGATAAAAAATTAGTTGACATTTTAAATTATTACAAGGTATAATATCAACGTAATAATCAAATGTAAATAAGCTCATTCCAAGCTCTGCGTAAAAAAGTAAGTGTTTATAATTATCCAGGGGCGGACTGGTTAGGCGACAGGCCAGTCAGCGATTTTAATACTTCGGGCCATTTTTTACGGAAAATTAATAAACATAATAAAGTTTATTTTTTTTTTATCGAGTTACTATTCAATTATGATGTTTGCTTATCAGTTATCACTCACAGTAATTGTTGATTATTTATTAGTTATTACCTTATATAAATATGATAATATTAAAATACTGGCTACAAATGTTTGTGATTTTACTGTACCACGGCCTAGCCCATGATTTTTTTCGCATAATGCACATTTTAAATTCCGTCATATTATTATTATTATTATAAGATACAGTTTTTGTCTGATTTTATATTTTATTTTTATAAATAATGCAGGGCAAAATTATATATTACGGCCGGCAGGCCAGTCCGCGATCGCTGACAAGCGGACCGGGCCAGTCCGCCCCTGTAATTATCAAAGATTCATTCAACTATAATATAGACTTTGAGTGATAGAAACTCATTCTTTAAAATATAAACCAACTAGCCCTCAATTTTTATTTATTTATTTATTTATTTATTTTTTTTTATGATTGCATCTCATTATGATTTCATTGTACAATGGATACTGAAATTAAAATTTCGTTCGTTTCACTGATTGTGGTCATAATATTTTCGCTCAAACGTATATTACCGTACAGTCCACGAAGATAAGTTAATGGAAAAAGGCTTAAAACATTTTTTATACTCTGACAATTTTACGGTCTATATATGAATCCGGTGTCCATTGTTAAGTATATTTCCCATAACGGTCTGTATTTGATTTCACACAAAAGCTTTTCATTTTATTTATTATGACTTCTTTTCCGTAAATGCATACGTATATAATATAATAATATACACATAAACGAATATACGTGCATTTTTTTTTTTTTTCATGGAAGAATAATTATATCCTGCACACCATTTTCGCTACGAATTTTTATTATTCGTTATTCGTAGAGAATGAAATTCAGAACGATATTTAAATATTTTGATAAAATACAATATTGCGCCTGAACCGGGTATTTTTTATTTATTTTCTTTTTTCAGACTTCATGATTTAATGACGTTTTGTTTTCAATCCCGTAACACCTTTTTCAATATTAAAATCATAACAGAACAATAATTTATCGGTTAAAAATACACTGAAGTCTTCGAGAACAATGCGTTTTGAGTGCCGTAGGTTTTCGCAGATAATAAAAAAAATTACAAAAGAAGATCGTGTGAATGAAAACTTTCCCGGCCGTTCGTTTTTCGAGAAAATCGTTAACCAATTATCGTTCTAGAGACTGTTAATTATTTTACGAGTCGTAAAAAACAGCGATCGGACGAATCGAAATAAAAAATACTCCGACGCGTTCGAAAGCTACACAACCGCATTTCGTTCAACCGCCAAACCGTTCAAACCAATTATAATTGGAAACGTAATGAAAAATACTGTCCGTAACAAGCGGACGTGAAACGTGTCCCGAACAAGACCGAAGTGACCGGTGAAACGTTTTCGGATACGGGTGTGTGGTGAGACACGCCGAGCGGGACCGAACCGCGAAGTCGGTCCTTCGTTACCGACGTCACACGTGACCGGCCGCACGCGATCGCGTCCTACGACGAGGACCCGACCGCATTGGCCACGGGATCTCCACGGTGTCGTGATCGCGGTCCTCGCCAATCAAAATGTTGGTTTCGGAGTTTTCCCCGTTTCGGAGCTCTGGATCGGCAGGGTGGGTGACCGTGACTACTACGATCGCGGTTTTTGCGTTGAATAAAAAACACGGGGGGGGGTACGTGTAAACACCGATCGAGAATCACCGAGTTCGACTGGACCCTGCTATCCCGACGTGGGCCAAAGGGTGGACAAAAAAAATAGACTCTCCATTTGATAACAATAATCTGTCTGAATATGACAATATAAAAGATCTCGGTGTCGCGTTTCAAACAAACCTCCGATTTTCTACTCGTATCGACCGGATCATTCTTAAGGCTAATAAAACTCTTGGATTTTTATTTAGGTCTACCGGCGAATCGTTTGATGGTATAAACTGTCTAAGAGTTCTTTTTTGTGCCTTAGTACGTCCTGTTTTGGAATATGGATCCATTTTATGGAACCATACTACGATCGTTCGTGTACAAAAACTTGAACGAGTACAAAGAAAATTTATTCGTTTTATACGTTATAAAAGAAGGTTAACGATAATATCGATGATATTATTTCAGTTCAGAGCCTACAATTTAATTTAAAACTTGATCCACTTTTAGCCCATCGCAATATGTCAGATATATCCTTCTTGCATAAATTAATTAATGGTATCGTATCTTGCACTCCTCTTCTGGAATGTATTTCGTTTCACGTACCACAAAACAATACCCGCTCATTTCCAACATTCCATATTAAAACACACCGCACTAACTATGGACAAAATAATCCACTTAAGAGACTCCTAACATTAGGAAATACATCAAATTTTGCTTTTTTTTTTTAAAATAATCTGTCAGATGTAAAACGTCATTATTTAAATCACTAGTCTATCAAAATCGTAATAATTTTATTCTCTTGTTTATGTTTACTGTTGATCCTACGTACAACTGCATTTAAATGATTATATCACACGTTTAAATCATTTTTGTGATACGACATCCAGTAAACTATGTCATCAATCTGTACTTGAGCCTACCAGGCGTTTATTCAAATAAAAAAATAAAATAAATAAATAAAAACGTGTAGGCCAGTGTACATACGTTCTGTCGGCGTTCCCACGTGACGTCCGAGAGCGGTGCCGACATGGCCTAATATTTACCGGCTGGTTCCGGTCGATCCGGTGAAACCCGAGCGAATAGTTCACGGTCGGTGTACCGGAGCCGGATCGTAAGTCGCAACATCCGAGTTCAGTGTTCCGCGTGCGTGAGATTGATCCGAGAACTGTATCGAAAACAAAAGAAACACGACGAATGGACTGAAACATAAACACTTTAAACCGATACGTTTCCCGTGGACGTTTAACGAAAATCGTAAAACACAAAAAAAAAAAAAAAAACGTATGCAGACATAAAACAGACAGTATTCGTTTATAAAACGCTTTGTTTAGTTTTTTTGTTTTTGTTTTTAGATAAAACCGTCGATAGTCTGATAGATACATTTTCAGGTGTTTCAAAAACGGTACCGTTGAAAAGATTTTTGCAGATGGTTCGTCGACGATTTAAACTGAGTATATTCTTTTGTTCCGGCTATTGTAATCGACACGGATATGAAAAAAAGACTCAGGCACGTAGAAACGACTTAATTATTTTCGATGGTGAAATCATCGGGGTGTTTAATATTTCGTTATTTTTCCTGTATTAACACGCAACGTTTTTATTCGTAGTCGAAATTCAAACTCTTTCCATCGTAAAAAGACAAAAAGGAATAACGTGATGAACGAGTAACATCATTTAGTTCGGTTGAAATAGGACGTCGAAAATACAACTTTTCGGTGCATAGCGTGTAAATGGTTCGTCGGAGCGGACAAAATACATATACTCCAAGTGAATAATTTTTTTTTTTTTTTTTTTTATTTTTCAATTGAGTTAAACAATCTATACAAGTTATGTATAATAAGCTTAAGTGTTAACAATTAGATTACAGCCAGAAAAATATGAAGGAGAAACCACCCACTGGTGACACTCCAGGTCAGAGTCGTAAGATTAAATTATAAAAGTAGGTCGCGGCACCACTTTCTTTTTAATCTTTTGGGAGGGTTGCCAGGCATTGGGTTGGTTAAATTTTTAGCTAGGATGTTAGGGTGGTCGAAGAGGGAGTTGTGGTAACGAGAGTAAGACTTGGTAGCGGTTTCTAACACTGTGTTCATTTTTAGGTCTGAGTGTAAAGTTTGATTGGATACATAAAAGGGAGCCTTTGTTATTAAACGAAATAATTTATTTTGGGTTATTTGAATTTTATTTATATGTGACTTTTTTGCAAAGCCCCATATTTGGATGCCATACATCCAAATGGGTTTAAGGAGGGTTTTATATAGGTTTAGTTTAGTGTGAAGTGTAAGTTTTGATTTTGCGTTAAAGAAGAATTTAAGGGAACGAAGACGAGAGTTGAGTTTAATTTTGATGTTATGAGTATGGTGGGCCCAGTTTAGTTTTTTGTCAAAATATATACCTAGGTATTTTGTGTTTGGTGAGGTTGGAATTGTGATGTTATTGAAAGAAATTTGAGGGCAAATTTGCTGTTTAAGGGTAAAAGTGATGTGGCAAGATTTGGTTTCGTTTATTTTGACTTTCCAATTTTGACACCAGGATTCCAAGCGAGAGAGATGAGATTGAAGTTGAAAAGATGCAATGATAGGGGTTTCGTGGGTTGAAAGGATAGCTTTATCGTCGGCGTATTCAGCAACGAACGTGTAGGTAGAAATGGGTTGATCAGCTATGAAGATGTTGAAAAGGACAGGAGCTGTGATTGCTCCTTGAGGAACTCCGGCTTCTATAGTGGATATAGATGAGAGACTTGAGCGGTACCGAACAGCGAACTGACGGTTATCGAGATATGATTTAAAAAATAGATAGAAGGCGGGTGGGAGGATTTTTTTAAATTTATATAGGAGGCCAGGGTGCCATACCCTGTCGAAAGCCTGAGCGACATCGAGGAAAACAGCGTTACAGTATTGTTTTTTTTCTAGAGCTGAGGCGATTGTGTCAGTTATGCGATTCACTTGGTGTATTGTGGAATGACGGTTTCGAAAACCGAATTGCGAGTTGGGTATAATTTTAGAGTTATTTATGATCGGACTAATTTGTTTGAGCACTAGTTTTTCAAGTACCTTCGAGAAGAAAGGTAGAAGACTAATAGGTCTGTATGAGGAAGGAATGTCGGGGGGCTTGCCAGGTTTGGGAATGACTATAATGATAGAGAATTTCCATTGAAGCGGGAAATAAGATAGACGAATAATTGAATTAAAAATGTACGTAAGGAGTATTAGCGTTTTCTTAGGGAGATGTTTGGCTACTTCGTAGGTTATGAGATCGAAACCGGGCGCCTTCCTTTTAGGGAATGTGTCAATGCAGTGTTGGACTTCTGCAGGAGAGAAAGCTTTAGGGGGTAGAGTCATTTGCAAGGGGGAAATCAAAAATTGTTCAATTTTGTTGGAAAAAGCAGGGTTGTTTATATTATTATGAGGTTTAAATACTTCGGTTAGGTGAGTTTTAAAGAGATCAGCTTTGACTGGGTCCTCAATGGCCCATGTGTTATCAGGTAATTTTAGGGGAGGATAAGAGGGTTTTTCTTTAAGAGCTTTTTTTGTGGCTTTCCAGATAGAACCATCTTTGAAGGAAAGTGAGGCTATATAGTTAGTAAATGATTGGTTTCTGAAGTTCGACATCAGTCTTTTTAATTGTGTAGATAGGGAGTTTAGACGATTTTTATCAGAGGGATATTTGGTTCGTTGCCATAGCGTTCTTGCCCGGCGTTTTTCGCTAATTACATGACGTATATGAGCAGGAATATTTATGGAAAAGGGAGGGGAGGGTTGTGATACTGGGGTAGAGTTCCACGCGGCTCTTTGTATCGATTGATTTAATTTGGTAATAGCGTCTTCGATGTCTTCCGGAGATTTAAGTTTTATATTTAGATTAGTGTCGTTAGAAAGTTGTGACTGAAATGAGTCCCAATCAGTGTTTTTGTTTGTTAGTGAGGGTTTGGGTGATTGAATTGGCGGTGAGGCGTTAAGGGTGAGGAAGACGGCTGAATGATCAGAGAGAAGGAAGTTAAAATTTTCGGTGTGTTGGTAGAGACCGTTTGGTACATTTGAGATGAAGATATCGAGGATGTCAGGACGTTTAGATGGGGATGTGGGCCAATAAGTTGGGTCGGGGGGAGAGTGAACTTTATATCGTTTGTAGGAGATGATTTGTAGAAGAGTGTTGCCACGAGGGTTGCTGGCACGGCAGCCCCAGTGAGGATGTTTTGCGTTGATGTCGCCACCAACTAAGAAGTTATGTCCTAGGTAATTAAAAAATGTTTTGAATTGGTCAGGAGTTATGTTGTGTTTTGGGGGACAATAAGCAGCGGCTATTGAGAGGGGGATGTGATTTATAATTAAAGAAATTGCACAGGCTTGTAAATAGTCTTTATTGTAAATGGGGAGACGATTAAATTGAATTGATGAGCGAATTAGGATCGCAGAGCCTGCATGGGCAGTGCCATCAGGGTGATTAGAGGAGATAACTTGATAACCAGGAATGTTTAGTCTTGAGTTAACTGTTAGATGAGATTCAGCGATAAGGGCTATGTCGATTCTTTTTTCGTGTAATATGGCAATTAGTTCGTTAGTATGGTTTAAAATACCGTTACAGTTCCAGAGGAGGATAAGGAGCGAGTTATTTGTCTGATTATTTATCATTGTTATTTTTAATTAATTGAGTGACGACTGTAGTGAGCAGTGATAGGAGAGGGTTTATTAAAGATTTAATTTCCGATATGAAGGCATTAAGAGCGGAGTAGATATTGTTGGAGTCATCTGGGGAAGAAGTCGAGGGGTTTGGTTTACCACCAGATGTGGCTTGGGAGTAAGATATACTAGATTGAATTTTTGTTGAGCGAGGTAACGAGGAGGTCACCTGTGGGCAGGTTTCTTGTGAGAGAGGGTGTACATTTTGGGGGGTTGGTGTTGAGGTGAACTTGCGATTCTTTTGTAGTTGCTTGTGGATTTGACAGCCACGGTAGTTGGCGGGATGGTTTCCTTGGCACAGCGCGCAGGTTGGCGGGACGTCATTTGGTTTGTCACACTGGGATGAAAGGTGATTTTTGCCACAGCGAACACAGCGTGGAAAATGGTTACAATATGAGCGCGTGTGTCCATAATCTTGGCAATTTTGGCACTGAACTAGGTCTCGGCGCTTGTGAGGCTCTTCAACCTTGATCTTGGTATGAAGAATTGAAGTGATATCGAAAATCGTTTTTGAGTTATCGTCTTTAACCAGGTCTACGAAGAACAGGGGAAGAGGTATCTTTGTTTGCGGTTGCAAAACGTTCACCACTTGGATGACTGATAAATTAAAGTTTTCCAACGCAGATTTTATGTCATCACAGGATGTGGAGGGGTGGATATTTCTGATTACTACTCTAAAAGGTTTTTCACTTTGGAGTTGATAGGTGTGAAATTGAGCGTTTTGTTGGGTATTAAGAAATTTAATAATTTGACGGTAGTTATCTGAGGAGTTGGCTTGCACTTTGACGTTTTTTTGAGTAGATTTGCAGAGAAATCCATTTTCGCCGACGATGTCGACGAGAGTCTTGCATAGAAGGTTGAAATCAAGATTATGATTTGAGATGAAAATAGGGGGTATTTTAGTTTTTTCTGAAGTTTCGTCAGACGAGAACATTGATATATGGTCTGTGGAGCCGTTGTTGATTACTATATTATCAGGGATATTGTCTGTGATGTCGGCGTTTTCAGAGTTATTGAAATCAAAGGAGCTTGGATCATTGAGTACAGAGTAGCGATTTGGTGACGAGAATATTTTCGTCTGGTTGTCCGGAGAATTGTTTTTTCTTATTTTTGTAGGAGGTGTACGAGGGGAATGAAGCGGATCATCATTGTTTGATTGATTCCGTGGTATTCTTATTTTAATCGGCGGTACGGTTTTCTTTGAGGCCATTTGGGTGTTGCGTGTGGTATAGCTATAGATATGAGTTTCTATATTGAATGTATGGGTCCGTTTTGCTTAATTAGTGGCGTGTGCGTGTACCCGAGATAGGTGGAGAAGCACCGACGCGCGGGTCGAAGATAGATAAGACGCACCGCGCTGGGCGCGTACTTATATAAGGCGAAATATACTACTATATATGGTGTGTTTACTTACTAGCTCGTTAAAAATTTTTGTTTACCAGTGATTAGAGGAAGGATCCGTCACGTAGAGTTTCGAAAAGTAGACACGAGTAAGCACGACACTTAACTCGACATTTTGGTATAAAGTTTGAGTAAAAACTTGGGATCGAAAGATAACAAACAAGCGAACATTATCGGAGCGGCGACTAAACGTGTGCGCGTGACGACTGTTCGCCGGGCAATATCCAAGTGAATAATTAATAACAAAACTATGAGTTGTGTTTGAAAATTTAAAATTAACTGTAAGTTGTTATTCGAGCGTCGCCATGAGGCAAACGAGAGAAAAAAGAAATCAACACCTCTAAGAGCACCTCCGTGGCGGCATTGGGGCTAAAGGTTCGAATTTCGTTTTCAAATATTTATGTCCACACGATCGCATTCCGTTTTTGAAGAACGAGCCGTACTTACAAGGACTTTTAGAAAACTCGGCTTGCCCAAATGCGTACGTTATTCTCGCGTCTCGGCGGCCCTCGCGGTCTCAGTGGGTAAACCGATAAAATCCCTTTATTTATTGAAAATGTAGAACGAAATCCCCAAAAAAACGTTTTTCGTGACCAATCCTTTAGCAGCATTACAATTTATTAAATTATCATTTAATTTTATCACAACTCATAAACATATTCATGTGGCACGGGGGTAAACCACTCATTTTTGTTGAGGTTCGCTTTCGTAACTAATCAAACTTCGGGCTGTCCAAAACCCCTTTGGCCACATAAACTAGTTTATTAATTTTTTATTGATAATCTTCCCTCATAGCTAATCCCGTTCAATCCTGTTGCGCGTAACGGAACGGAAAACGTTTTTCTTTCACACACATATTTTTTAATTAATACATCTTAATTTACCACTTGATGTGTACGTGTTTCACACTTGACTAAGCTTTCGCTACATGGACATATAGTCAATTATTAATCGAAAGATTTCGCCATGAATTGAATGAAAAAAAAAATACGGGGAGGATTTCGTCAAGGAGGAGGGATTTTCGTCGGGGCCATTTCGTCCAACATTCGTCACGATGATAGTGATTCGCGCGGACGTCATGCGGATTACCGGTAGATGTTTTGGCTTTTAGCCGTCGATAACGCGTACTGCGTTTTACGTCTGTTTCGCCGGAGTGCCGTGCGCGGGTTCACTCTCGACTGACACGATGCGGGTCCGGTTTGCACGCTTGTCTTGATTTTCGCGGATCAAAGTCGAGTACGTTTTCGTGCGTTGACTGATCGGCCCGCACTGGCAAATGGAATAAAAATGTGTTTTCTGGTAAAGTTCCTTTTTTTCTTTTTGGCATACAAACAGAAAGCGGTTCATTATACGTTTTGGAAAAACTGAATTTTCAAAAAAAGTCGTATTCATCGCGTCGCCGTGAAAAAAACATAAAAATAATAAAAATAAAAACACGAGTTTTGGTTACTTAATTAATATTACTCTTATAGTGATCTCGATTCGTTGATTTTTAAAATTTAAAAATACATCGCAGTTTAAATCGATATATTTTGTTCACATCGGTAAAACGTGTCATCGATTATTATGAGCGAGTTTTTTTTTCGATAACGTATCCGTTTTATCAGCCGTATTTTTCATACTGTCCGATCAAAAGGCTGAACAAGACGTGTCAGTCAAAAGACCTGAAATAGTATTCGGACGATCGATCGATTTCGATGATATTAAAATATGATTTCTTTATAAGGCAATTATTAATGCCGGTGCTGATTTATCACACTACGGATTTAATTTACTATGACAATCGGTCGAGTTTTCCTGTAATTATTCGTCGACTATAAAAAAAATATTTACATATTAAATATTAATATATATATTAACGACGACGATCCGTTACAGGCACGAAATAATTAACAGAAAATCCGCGTTCGAGCGAGGGAGTGCGGCCTGTAGGCACGGTAAAGGGCATGCGGGTTAAATCATAACGTATTGTCGATTTCGATTGTAATTCGCAATTAAAATTGAATTCGATGCGACGACGGCCGCGATAAATCGCGCATCGTGTTCGTTCTGCGTTCGCGCATTTATTTCGATTAATCGTGCGTGCGTTTTCGTGTTGCCGCCGTTGTCGGATCGTAATAAATCATGCGAATAAACTCATTAAGATCAAAAACAAAACCCGACCGTTCGACATGCGTTTACACGCGCGAAACACGCGGCCTTTGGCCCTTTGGAGCGCGACGCGTTTACCGCTCCGGAAAAAAATATGCTCTTGCCCGACGGAATATTATGCGCATACTACCATACAGACACCGGTACGGCGGGCGACGTATTCTTATATTTGAATTTCGAATACGAAATCGCGAGACCCCCACAAAGTGGTCGGTCCCGCCAAAGTGTCCGATCCGTTTAAAACCGACTTCAGCGCGGTTTATCGTCGGTGCATAAGATCATATTACAACAGACCCGAGTCGTTTTTTCAGAATTCAAAACTCTAAATACATTACGCCGTACTTGTTCGCCATGCTTTTCGCCTCTGTATTCGTATCTGTATTTGTGTTCCTACACGACTAGTCTGTTGATTATGTCAAAAGACCTTCTTCTCCTCGGACATTGAGAACGTTAATTATGAGACCAAATTGTCTTCGAATGTCCATTTTTTATACCCTATCCTCCGATCCAAGACCTGCACGACGACGCCAGCGACCGACGGTCGAGTGTACAATTATTGTCGCCGACGAACAGTGTTTATTTATTTATTTACTATAGTTTACGGGTTTCCCCTTTTTACATTAAGTAACAGTAAAATTTAATAATAGTAGGACAATCAAAATATTTATATTACAATACGAATAATACTAAAAACAAATAAATACTCAATAAATACTTTTCAGTTAGTACAAAATAATTTATAATTGATAATTAATTTACACTCATAATATTATATTAAAATAATATGTAATCTACCCTTTTAATAATATGCTTTTAGTAAACTAAATTATATAAAATGTAACTTGTTGTAATTATGTAAAAATATAAATCGATATCGATATTGGTATATTATTCCGATATCGCCATACGATATCGAAAAAATGAATCCGATATTGATAATTAAAAATATATCATTGGCCAACACTAATAGTTATGGATTACGTTATGCGCCTCCGGTCCCCTCGAGGGACGACGCCTGCGAGTGGCGTACAAGACGTGTACAATATCATAATATAATATGTCATACCATTTACGCGTCACATACGACGATATGCACACGGGGGCGATCGTGGATACGTACACGGGTCATTATCAATTTATGCCGGGCACGGGTTGGCGCGTTCAACGTGAACGCGCTGCCCCGTGGAACGGTTGACGTGTTAAACGGTTATCGGGGGGGGGGGGGTCGGCGGTTACCCGTGGTGTTAATAATAATTTCACGTGTACACTCACACGGACACACGCGAAACGCCGCGCCCGGGCCAATCAGTAATCGTGTCACCGGGTCGAATACGACTGACAATGACGGGGTGTATTATTTACACGAGCCGTCGAACGACCGTGATTGGGTCGGACACCTACGTGCCCGAACTGTGCCATATACACATATATTATGAATAACTATTGTGTGTGTGTGTGTGTGTGTGTGTGTGTGTGTGTGTGTGTGTGTGTTCGATATTATTATTAGATCGATGTGACGTTACCGTTGTCGAGACCGCCAAAGTCAATATTATTTCGTGTGACGTCGTACGTCGACAATGGACATGTGGCAAGTACATGATATAATAATATAATGTACACTACAATATTATATAGTATTATTATTATACCCTAGTATTAACTGTATGTGTAAACCTGTACGTGTAGAGTTTTAATTTAAATTTTAATGCGAACATTTATGATTAAGGGGAACGATCACTCACCCGTGTGTATATATATATATATATATATATATATATATATATATATATATATATATATATATATATATATATATATATATATAGATATACATACATATATTATCTGCAGGCGCGTCCCCAAGGGGGGAAGGGGCATTCGCCCTCCCCATAACAATTTTGAATGTATAAAATAACTAGCATATCAACAAAATTTTAGTCATCAAAATTTAAATTTATTGTTATACTTAAGTAGAAAAAACTAAATCTCCACAAAGATAATAACTACTAATTAGTCATTAGTTGTTTGCTTTCACCTAATTGCTTGCTATTTATTTCACGATTTTAGATTAAAAACTTGGTTAAGGAGCCAAATGGGACAAACCAGATTGACTAGATTGGCATTAATGCATGTGCATAGAAATATAGATGTAGACATAAATAATATAATTGACCGGTTTGCAAAAAACAAACGAAAAATAGATTTTACTGTACAACTATTAATTTATGTATAACTATTGATTTTATTGTACTTATTTATTATTATTATTATTATTATTGTTAATATTTATAATATAATTATAATATTTCATTGTACAATAAAATTGTATTTATTTATTATTGTTATTATTAATAATACGTAAGTTTAATAATATATCGATTTAAAAAATAGGTTCCCCCCCTTGAAAACTGTCTAGGGACGCCCCTGATTACCTGTACCTATTGGAAAAAGTAAAAATACTATTTATAAAACGTTTATTTCACGCATTGACTACACACGAATAGTATCCCGAAATAAAAAATTTGATAAGCGGGTACACGAATTGCGTCCGGCCTAATATAATCTACTACATGACTTGCGTCCGGTTTCGTTTAATTTAAAATTATTTAAGACAAAATATAAAAGTGGCCAATTAACCCGTCTTGATTATTTTAAGAAGGTATCATTCAAATTTTTACCAATTTTTTAACTTTATAATTATAACTTTAATTAGTTTTGTTTTTTTTTTTTTTTTTAATTATTATACTACATTCCTATAATTGAAACCCACACATTTCATCTTACTTACATCTAATTGCATAACAACGATAAAAATCAATACTTTCAACATACCGATAGTCATAATTTGCTATCGACAGTCCTAAGTCTGTATGAAATAGAAAAGAAAATACTTAATGTTTTTAAGTTGGGACGCCATTCGTGTAGTTGTTAAATATGGTTGGGACGCAATTCGTGTAGTCGTTAAATATCTTTGGGACGCAATTCATGTGGAAAAGGGATTTCGGGACGCGATTCATGCGCAGCGCTTGCATTCCTCGGGTATTTTACACATTATCTACTACTGAGTGGGTAAAGCACTTTGATAAAATGTATACGACAAAAATACAAAATAACGATTGTAGATGAATGTTTATGAAGAAACACACGGAATAATACGTATTTAGTACAGTGCTAGTTCGTCTCAATACACGCGTCGTACATATAATTGATTTTTAAAATAACTTGACGCGAAAAATTTTACGAGTGTTTTTATAAAATAGTCGATGAAAAATTTATCAAATTTCAAAAAATACTTACACGTTTTAACTGTGCAACACCAACGTTGAATATCATTGTTTAGAAATTTATGAAAACGAAATTTGAAACCATCAAATATTTTCAACATTTTATTCTTTTCACTTTTCATAACATCCATTTTTATTAGATTGAAAAAAAATACTGTAAACTGTAGAGCAACCACAGATATATAAAACAACTAGATAGCCGACTCAACGAATAAAATAGAAGTCTAGAATCCATAATATGCGAACGGGGCAAAATATGATTGATTAATCCATGACATTTTATACTATTCCATGAAATATAATTTTTCTGTGATTGAAACCAAAGATATAATATAAAAATGTTGTTTTATACATCAGTTATCTTTTTATATGGATTCGGATTGAAACACAATTTTTCGATTATAATTTATAAACTATAAACTATAAAGTGCAATTCAAGTAATTCAACATCATGGTGGTTTCTTGTTCTGTGTCTGGTTGTGTCAATAGGAGACTGAAAGGAAGCAAAGTTCATTTTTTTTCGTAAGTTCCCGGGCCGCAATTTACGTATGTTTTAAAAGTACACGGGCCGCAATTTACGTATGTTTTAAAAGTACGCGGGCCGCAATTCACATAGTATATGGCCATGACCGTACTTATAGGGACGCAATTTACCGACTCCGGATTACTTTATCCACAGCACACCGGATAAATTAATCGTAAATAATAACGTATATACTTTGATTGGATACTACATATTTAAGGTGGATAATGCATACATTACACTGTTCGTATGGATGACGTTCACATTACCTGGGTAATGTGTACACTAACCGTTTTTGTACTTTACCCGTAACATATAATATATACATACATTATACGTATTTCATAATATCGTCATGTACCTGGGAAATATCGAAGTTTCTCAATGCGATCCATATCAATTCACACCAACGTTGAATCATTTTTAATTGTTTTGTTTGCCCGCATTACAAACTGATTGAACGTTCGCCGTTTGTAATTCGGCGTGGATCAACGTCTACTTGCCGGATTCTCGGTAGAAATCGTAAAAGTCGAATAATCTACGTGGACCCGTGTGTAACGTTTCGCTCTACCTGAACCGGGTGCCCGACCTTAATAGTACGTACCTTGGCGTTCAGCAGCGATTCAAGACTTGTTATCAGTGCGTGATTTACTTTGAGGAAAAGAATTATTATCGTTTGTCGTTCGGTGATAGTGACTGTTGCGTACGCGACGTGTGTAAAATGCACCGGAAAACGCGATGATTTTCAAACAGATCCTGACGACGCGCGACGGTTGAAAAGACTAAAGGTGTGTCGTAATCGAACAAAACAGTTCCGCACGCAACGCGCTCGACATGCAATGGAGTAAGTACTACAAAACGCATACGCGATTTGCGTCTAGATAAAGACGTGTACTACTAATAATAATACAGTTCGTTAATTAATCTACTAGGGAATGGCTGTTCAACTTTTTGCGCAGAGATTCGAAATGGAAAAAAAACATAATAGTTTAATTTTTCAACACTACATTGCATAAAAATATTGTTCCCTTTAATTCGTGTTTTTAAGTGTTTTTTGTTGTTTTTAAACCAACTAAAAACGAAAATATCTCCAAATGCGAAATGTGAATTCCGCGTTTTACTTTTACCACGAAACACTTCAACAAAGAAAACTCGCTGAAAACTTTAGATATAAAAAAATAATTTACTACAGCACCTCACAAAAAAAAAAAAAAAAAAAAAAAGAAAAAAAAAACGGAAAAAAATTAGAACTTGTTCGTCTGCAAATTAAAATATTATCTATTGTTGAATAAATTTGTGCAGGACGTGCTTGATATATTATGAACAACGTCGGGGAAAAAAATAACGGAACACTGAACAAATAAAAAATAACAGGTAAGCTCTAGGGAAATTACGTCTGTTAATTTTATACTTATAAAAATTAAAATTAATTATCAACAGAAATAAGAGATTATTGTTTGTAGACAGTGATTTCGCGGTGATCTTATTTAAATAATAACTCCGTTTCGGATATAAAACATATTTCGATCTTATGACGTTTAGAATACGATAATAATTGGCGAGTATTAATATTGTAGCAGTGTTTTCGTTTATATAAGTTAGGTTCAAATATTACGATATATATATATATCGTAATATATATCGTGAATCGTGGACTAGCTGGGGCCGAGCGGTCGAAGAAAAGTTCTTATTTTGGCGAGAGCACGATTAAAACAGAAACTTTTATTTTTGAGAATATTTTAAGTGAATGAGTGCAGATAGATTTTTAGACTTTTAAGCACAAATCTTCGATCTCAAAGTCAGCGTTTCGTCAGTCCGGCTAGGTTTTAAACTGAGATAGTTCGAGTTGAAAACTCAGGTGAAAAATCTAAATATAGCAGGGCTAAGGAAATAGATTTTAAACAATTCGTCAAACCAACCACAGTGAGACTTGGGGGCTGCAACTATAGTTTGCGCACATTTTAAAATTTCCCTGCTAAAACCTGTAACTCGTATGCGCACAACATAATGTTACGTATATTGTAAAGGGACCTCACGTCAATACAATATAATATGGTATAGGCGGTATAGCCATGGTTATATTATTTTGTACATAATATTATTGTATACCTACACAGCTATGCAAAACACACGTGCAAACAACGATATTAGGTATAATACGGATAATTGCTTTTTAGATGCAGACAATAGTCTGTAATCGGCAGTATTCCTTCGATAAACTTCGTCAATATTTATGACCCATCAATAAACCGGTACTGTCGTTTTGAAATTGCAAACACTATTTTTTAATTTTAGTTTCGACAATAATTGAAGGCACCGGTGCAATAACCAGACAAGTCCATTTTCATAAATTGTTCAGGAGACAAAAAAAACGTTTACACATTTTGTAAATTAACAAAACTTTTAAAACGTGGTGTTATTATTTGTGTAAAAATAAGACACACCAAATACAATAATTACTTTTTCCCGGAAAATAATTGATAAAAACTAAAAATCGTTTATAAATACATTTTCAATAGTTGCAATAACAAGTTACGTCCAATTATGGTTTTGGACACATCTGGTTATTGCAACCAACTAGAAAGCAAATAATCTGGTAGGTATCCATAACATTATCATAATATTATATATTATATTTATACAATTTTTATATTATATTATTAGGTATTAATTATGTTATAGTTAAATTTATTTAATAAAATGTATTTAAAAAAAAAACTATCTTTTTGTACCTGATTGTTGCACCGGATACAATATCTAAACTCTAATATAATTGTTAGGTGCAATAACCAGTTACGTCCGGACATATTTAGTTTTTGCACCCAATGAAAAATAAAATTGTATATATAATGTTTTTACGGATACGTCCGGACATACCTGGTTATTACGACCGAAAAAAAATTTAAAATGGTTTTATAACTATATCTCTCATAATAATGATCGGACGTATCTGATTGTTGCGTCTATCGATGCAGCATTTTTTTCTGTACATTTTTGTATTAAAAACGAGTTTTTGAAAAATCAGGACTTATCTGGTTATTGCACCGGTGCCTTCAATTGTTAATAAGGGAATTATGCTCTCGTACAGCGTTTACAGAAATATTAAATTAATTGTCGCGCGTCATCGGTGACGCTCGCCATCGTCGAATATATCGAAATATCATTAAATCCCGTATTTTACCAGTCACGCCGCATCAAACACGTATGTGAAAAAACTGTTTTTTTGTGTAGAATCGGTGTGACTTCATGCTTCTAACTTCGGACCGATCGTAGGCGTTCGTATATGCTGGGTTCGAGAGGCGGGTAACAAAACGCATGCGCCGTGCGTGTGTATGTAAATATGCATACTTAGGTGCTCAGCTAATGAGAGACTTCTGACGCATTTTATACAATACAATGACATGATTTGAATAGCCATAATTACCCTGTAAATAATCTACCAATCCCATCCCTTGTCACAGTTAAATACTTAGGTCACATTCTTGATAAAAAACTTACATGGAAAACCATATTATAGAAAAAAAAGATTAATACTCAATGCCCGCTCCCGATCCTTAAAATCAGTACTCTCAAAAAATAATTTCTCATCTTTAAAAAATAAACTACGAGTTTACAAATATCTTCTGAAACCCATATTGACCTATGAAATACAACTACGGAATCAATTAAAAATCAGATTTAATCAAAATCCAAACGTCCCAAATTATTACACTTCGAAAAATTAATAATGCCCCACACTATGTTTCTAACTTGACCCTACACAAAGACCTTATAGGGACCTAGGTATAAAAACAGTAGATGAAGGAGCTGCTGTTTTCTATAAACGTTTTTATAACAGATAGGCAAACCACGAAAATCCTCTAATAAAATGTTTACATATCCAGTCTCTTCCTGGAATTCCCATAGAAGACTCAAAAGAAAATGGAGGAGAGTCCTTTTAATATAATTCTAAAATGCAACGTCCAAGGAAAGTGCTGCTATTGCAGGGTGGTTTCTTACTCATGCAACTCCTAATTTTTTGTTAATAATAAAAAAAATAAAAAATATTAGCCGTTATTAAAGAAAAAGTACCTGTATAAATTATAATGTTTTGCATTCGATCAGGAGATTTTTCGAATTGATTTCTCATATCGCCTACCTTAGCGGCGAACTTTCTACTGGGATCAATGCTTTCAAGAATTCCGTTATTTGGATCACGTGTATCGAAAACGAAGAAAATGTCTTTTTGTAAAATTATTCTCCACGCGCGATATAACGTCGCTCGTTCCTCTGTCGCGGCGAATACTCGAAAATTTAACATGTATTTATTATTTACCGTCGTCGTGAATAGAAATGCCAATACTCGATGGGTAATCAATGGACGAAAATTAAAAATTTAACAATATCAAAAATCACATCATCTTTGATGCGAATTTGTCAGTATTTCTTATAATTAGTATGTCGGTCCATCGTCGATCGGCCAACTAAACAAGTACGAATAATACCTACAGACGTAGTGAACTAATTATATGTTATAATACGGTCACAATAATCAATAGATAATTAATTATTGAACTTTAATCGTATTCTAGTTGGTACGTCATCGGTCATTTATAAATCGAAAACAATATAACTCTGTATTATTTTAACGGAAATCAAAACATTAACCGTTAAAATAAACGAAAGAAACATAAAAAAAAAAAAAAAAAAACACGAGAACAATAAATAAATGGTAGGTACTGAAGAACAGAAAACATTAATATAATTATTATTTTCTGAATTTTAGTTATATCGTGCCATTATTTCACAAAAGAAGCACTTTGGAAAACATCCAAAATCCATTCTTTAAATAGACGGAAAAGGCGAACAAGTTTCAGATTATTATTTTTTATTTTAGTCGAAAATAAAACGAACAAACGGAGGAAATTATGTAATTTCATTTTCAATACATTCAATCTTACCAGTTTTTATAAATCGTTTTTTTTTCTTTTGACAGCATATGAGCCACGGTTTAGTTATTCAAAAAAATATCTCTTTGAATTATTTATGTTTACCCCGTGCAGGTGATATTCTTACATTAAATCCGGTCAGTGTTCTGTAAATAACTGGTAAACGTCATATTTTAAGTGGTTCTCGAGTGCAATTTGAAATAAAATCTCAATTGAAATGGTCACATCGCTAAGACGGTAGAGGAAAACTGAAATTATGCAGCTGCAAAAGTCTGGTCACGAAATATGAAAAAACAAAAAAATTGTATAGAAATAAAAAATTATGAAAGAATACCAGTAAAAATAAAAAGTTTAAATCGTTGACAGTAATTTTTTGAACTAAGGATAAAATAAATGAAACTTTGCTGACTGGAAACTTTTATGAATTTACCAAAAAAAAAAAAAAAGAAAAAACCTGTAATAATAATAATAATAATGTATAAGAAATTACTATTACCACTAACAGTTGGCGGTACATTGAGTATGTAATAAATGTTAGATTCTTGGTGAAGTGAGGTTTTATTGTTTTTACATTGATGTTTATTTTTTCTCTGGACATACTTTCCCTGGTATGAGACTCCGACCAAATTTTACGTTAGATAATAAATTTCATAGAAACAGTACGTTAAAGAGGTAATTTTTCCCATTTTTACTATTTTCAACGACGATTTGGAAAAAAACTGTCGAAAAATTGAGTAAAAAGGACAAAAAAAGGCTATGAACGAAACTTCCATTAAATAGATTTTAATCCCTTTAGACCATCTCCATAAGTTATGTTACTGAGAACCATTATATTTCAACCTTATTCTCATTCAAACAAATGTTTCAAAATTAATTTTTTTTTTTATATAAAAATTAAGTAGCGAAATTCATATTTAATTTGTTTATTCAATTATTACAACGATTTTCATAATGATTTCATCTTAAATTGACATATTGTTTTCAGTAAATTGTGTTACGACCATAATTCTCAAAACATTATTATTTCCAAATATGGACCGTTTCCCTAAACAAACACAACGCAAAATGACGTCGACGTGTAAAGTATCATTTGAATAAGACACTCTATACTATATTTTTAATTCGTATAATATTATTTCGGTTTGTTGAATATTTAAAACAAATAAACTATACTCAAACGCCCTTGCTGTATGACATTAAGTAGAACATAGATATTGTCCGGACTTAGGCTGCAAGATCGGAAAACCGTTTAAAAATAAAATAAATTTACCTCACTGATACTTAAAGATGGCTAAGTTAGATAAGGTAAGGTTATTTTATTGTTGAGCATTTTAAACGGATAAAAAGGCTTTTTTATTTTATTTATGTATTTAGTTAATGTAGAACTCGGTTTTTTTTCCATTTGAAATCAAATTTTTTCTCCGTCTATCAATGGTCTTTATAGTTTCGTTTTGACGATTAGACTGTCGACGTAATATTATAATGCGATATCGAAGGTTCGACGATTAAATTTAACTATTATTATCGTTCTGAGTGAGAAGTTGGGGTGTTGTCGCAGTACAAAGAATGGTCCAAAAGGTTTATGCGACCGTGTTGTATAGATCACGCGTTTTATCTGATCGGCAGTATGGAAAAGTCATTTTTCAACGTTCGAGGTAGTTTTCCAGGGCGTAAAAAAATAATGCCGACAAATTGCGAGGGACGCGCGATAAATATTACGCGGCACGTTGATTTTTCACAAAATCATTTTGACTCGATATTTATACATAGATATGTGTGCGTATTTTTTCTTTTATCTATTTTTTTTTCTCACGGAAGCACTTAAGATTCGATCATCGATGAAACCGTTGAATTTTACGACGGTGTTGTTTTAACAATGTTTGTCGGTAGAACGTGTGGCTTTACTCTCACTGGCATGTAAGTACTTGCTTCGGTAAATACTCAAGAACACTGGTAAAAAATACCTATTGAAATATTACACGACAGACATTTTGACAATTTTAACTACATTAATATCGAACCAAACTAAAGTTGAAAAAAAATCAATCGCAAATCATTACATTTTTTTCGTTTCAGATTAAATATGATATACAAAAATCGCACATCTTTGGTCGAATACGTTTCACGAATTTCGAAGACTTGTCGTTGATTAAAATTTTTTTTTTTCATTATTATCATTCGAAATGTTTATATACATGTATGTGTGACATAAATACATTGAGCCATGGGCGTCCCCTAACATTTTTCTATTGGGGGGGGGGGATAAATTTAAAAAATAAATGAAACATTTTTTATACGTTTTATTTATTGTATATTATTATATTTTGTCATTATTACAATTAAAACATGACAATTAGGTAACGACACGATGATATACACGATGTAGCAGAAAACAGCTAATAATTATTGCCATGTGAGCATCATAAAAATACGATAAGATACAATAATCCGATAATTATTAATGATAGTTTCCATGGATTGCCGTGCGTAGATATATTACAGCAACATAGGTAGACCTATTTTTAGAAGCTAATTTCTCATTGAGAATTTTACCAATTGCTATGGAAATAACATTCCGGGGGGGGGGGGGGCAAGTGCCCCGTCTTGCCCCTCCCCCTGCGGACGCCCATGCATTGAGCGAATCTGATAAGGAATTCGTCCACCGCGGTCACACATATAATATCTCCTCAAATCCATGAGGACAATACACAATAATAATAAAATTATCGTCCATCAGTCGTCGGTAAGTCGGTCGATCCAGTGGCGTATTTACGGGGAGGGGGATCATTGGGTTTGACCCCCCCCAAAATATGAGATTAACACTTTTTTTTTATTTCAATCTAAATTTGTTTTAGCTCTATGCCTCTTTGACAGTGGTTTTTGACTAGCAAGTTGTGGACGAATTATTTAAAAAATCTAGGAAACTAAATTTTGTTATATAAAATAAAAATAAAATATGATTCAGAATAAAATACATTGTTACTTTTTACTATCTGTTAACAATTAAATATAAATTATATTCAGTTTTTGAAAACACATCTATACTGTAGTTTTACATTTAATTATTTAAATGCAAAATTAGAGTGAAAAATAATTCAAATTTTACGGGTTTTATTTGTAATTTATCTCATTTAAATATGTGATCTTATACTTCCATGTATTTTGTAACTCTTTTGTAACTTTGTTGTAATGCCATGGAGCTATGTCCTCAAATTTATACTAACACAGTATAAAAATCATACATTTGTCCAGTAGTCATTAAAGCTTAATAGGTACTAATTAAGGGGTCCCTCTTAAATTTTTTATTTTGACCCCCCCCCCTTGGAAAAATCTTAAATATACGCCACTGGGTCGATCGTACGCCGCGCACAAGGAGCGTTCGATCTCGGTGCTCGGTATGCCTTAGGTTTTTTTATTCATCCGGCGATCACGCGCGCGTACGAAAGCTCGTCTGTCCCCGCGGCGACTCGGACCGAAACGACGCGACGGGCCAACGATTCCGCGATTTTTATAACACTACATAAATCGCGGGCGCGCGTGCGGCATAATCGGAAAATTTGTATTCGCAGATAAGACAGTAGCAGTTTAACGGAAAGTGCCCATTACAACGGAAGGCGCACAGTGGTATGATGTATAATATATACACAATATTATTATATAATATATCGTATAATATACAACAAGGGAGGAGTGCGTCGTAAATTCAACAACATTATTGTTCGTATGTGCTAAAGGGTCATTCTTCCGGTAGTCTACTAAATTCGGGACGTTTCACCTTTATAATATCACTTTATACCGATACCCGTCCGAATGAATTATTTAATGGTGGAATTTTTTCCCCCGCATTTTATATCCGACCCGCGTTGGAATCGCACTGGTTTTTTTTCGCCTCGCCACCCGGGCCCCTCGCTAGTATAGGTACGTTCGGGCGATTTAGCTCGTCTGGCCGAGATCGAAAAATCACACAAAAAAAAAAAAAAAAAAGAAATAATAAACATTATTGCAGCCAAGAGTTTTACCGAAAACCAACACATAACAGGTCAGAGTGATAAAAGAAGAAGAAGAAGAAAAAGAATACGAGACCGTCGCGGCGTTCGTAAAACCACGCGACTGCAAGCCGCAGTGAACGATCGCCGTGATGTCATATCATCGTTATTGCATTTAGATCGTGAAAATCAATTTCACGTAACGCGCGTCATTTGACGACGTCCGCGGGACGCGCGAATAGTTTTCCGTTCCAAAGACTATTACGCCTTTCGTTTGGTTCCGGTCATACCGCGGCGGCATTATCGGCCTGTAGGACGAAAAAACCACAGTAATAAAATATAAAATACTCATTTTTTCCACACGGTACGGTCGCACGCGCACACGTCTCGCGCCTTAGTCGTGTGAGTGTGTGACAACGTACACGCGTAGGGATCAACAGCAGTTTTACGCGTAATCCCGTGCCTCGCCGCATCACTGCAGCCGTACTACACGTCGGAGGCGAACAACAAGTACACTGCGATTTACAGCTATAAATTCCCGGGGCCTGAAAGGCCGCGCGCCGGCGAAACGATTCTGTCGTACAATACGAATTCCAATTTTCGGGGGGAAAAAAAGTATAGAAAAAAAAAAAAAGAAACAAAACAAAATAAACGACGACGACGACGACGACGCCGAAACTCGCGAGTCGGTTATATACGAAAAACCTTTATGGAGAATATCGATTCACGAGATTTTCGGGTCATTGGGGTGAAATGGATTTTTTGACGGTACAGCAGTTTGGAATTTTCGAATTTCGTCCGCGTGAAATATTCGTTTTTCACCCCTTCGGGCCCGCACGCGTGCACTTTAATGGCATAAGGGCGCTCGGAAGAAAGTGATAGATAGACATATATATATATATACGTTTGAGTTTATACAGAGATCGAAAAAGTTCTCGTGTAAATAATTATAATAGTTTAAAATCGTTACGCGTTTCACATAAAAAAAAAAAATCAAAAAAAAAAAAAAGGTCTACACTTACGATGTCCGACGACGTGCGTGAAAAGACGAAACGAAAAAAGCTGGTAAGTGAGATGATGGTGGTACAAGTTCGTCCTTCGTCCCTTCGGTCCTCGGACAAGATATTGGAGATGAATGTATTAAGTTTTAAATAAATGATGACTCATTTTTTTAGTATAAAACGATTCTTAGCAGAGCTTCAGTGTAATATAATGTATTATTATTTAAATACTGTTTACGTATTTTACGGTTATTTGTATAATTTTTGGTGAGTTTTTTTGTAATTAAACCCTTATAAAATATTCAATTAGATATAACTCATTTAAACTTCAATTGTTAAAACAATTATGACTCATTAGAAATAAACTTAAAAGAAATCAGACAATATCAAAAAAAAATCGTATAATAATTTATTAAAGTGTGTATAAAAAAAAATCCTGACTAACGATTTTTGAACGTTTGTTAAGATAATTAGGTAGGTGTATGAGTAAGATTATATTAAATTTTCAGAACTTTTTGTCAAATATTTAAAATTATATTACATAAAAACTTTCAAACAATTTGGTTAAATTAAAAGTTCTATATTTAAGTCAAAAGTACTATAATTGTTCTGAAAATTTTGTCCAATATAAAAAAGTATGTATTTGATATTGGATAAAATTTTCAAGTTTCTAGCTTCAATACTTTTTGATTTATGACTAAATACCTAAAATCTGAACAGTGAAAATCTCGTTTACGGTGGATTTTTACCGATTTTACCGTTTTTACTCAGTTTTTCGATCGTTATTCTTGATTACTGGAAAAACTATGGAGATTTTGGAAAAATGACCTCTCTAAAGTACCATCTCAGTTCAATTTCGAATCTAAAAAGTTGCTGGACGAAACTTTTGGACAAAGATTTCTATACGAAAAAGTATTTACAGAAACAAAAAAAAATAAAAAAAAATAAAAAAAAAAATAAACATCATTGTAAAACCATAAGATCCTTCGCTTCACTCAGAATCTAAAATTTATAATTTTGTGATATTTCTTTTTTTTATTATTATTATTTTAAAAGCATACATCGTATTGTAAGATGATTCGTTAATACTAACCAGATTTTAACCAAACAACGTTGAAATTTTTCACAAATCAATAGTAGAAAAAATATTTCAGTTAACTAGCAAGCGTATATTGTGTATCAATTCATGGTTTTTAAATTTCAAGTATTTAAAGTCAAACATATAAATACATTAATTTTTTTAAGAATGAAAGTTGAACAATAATACGTAATAGTTTTCACGGACACTGTTCTAATTAGATAAAAAATATCTGTGATTTCAGCTTAATGTTAATATTTACCAAAGACAACATTCCAAGGGATCGTTAATTATATTAAATTGTCTCGTGTACTCGTTTGAATGTGTTTTCAATTTGATTTCTAAGATGTCGAGTTTTTTCATTGTTTCTCCGTCAAAGTCGAACAAAATAAATTAGATATTATATTTGTGATGAATGAACCAAATAACTGTCAATATTTAAGTGAACAGAGAAAAAGAGCACAACGGTAATTACTACAAGTAGGTTTTTAAACGAATTACGTTGAAATTTTCCAAAAAAAAAAAAATTAAATTATTTTAAAAATTATTATTTTTCAACATACGTGTATTTTTGTTGTTAGTTTTCAATAATTTTCAGACAAAGTCGTTCGCTTGTTTCCCGATCGAACGAAGTTCAATAATTAGTGTTAACGTTTCAGGTGGATTTATGAGCCAAAGGCGCGGACCCAATGTTGTTGATTACTCGCCCCGGGGCCAAAAATCGTGTGTTCCGGTTCTGGACTCTTCACCTTGTACGCGTATGTGGCGTTATGATGTTCTAGACGAGACGAACGACCACGGGGTACGGGCCGATGCGAAGTAAATCAATTCGTGAGCTCCCGTCTTCCAGCCCTGCGTCCTGCCGTCCCACGTACCACCGAGCCGTCCGTGCACCCGTCGTCGGTGCCATTGAGCAGTTATAAACAGTGTTGGGAAATATCTAGATAAATTTATCTAGATAAGTTATCTAGATAAGTTATCTAGATAAAAATTATTTATCTTTTATCTTATCTAGATAAATTTATTTTCAGTTATCTTTATCTTTATCTAGATAAAATTTTAGTTATCTATGAGTACCTATCTTTATTTAAATGGCCTGAAACAAAACGGAAAATATTTAAAATATATTATTTTATGATTTTTTTTTTTTTTAATTAATTGAAAAGATTACTGAGAAAAACTCGTGTGGAGGCCCAGGAAAGGAGGTTATAATATGTACTATCATGAAAGTAAAGTAGCCATACGCAACAATTTGTTAAAAATGCAAAAATGTTTTATTATTTTAATTTTAAGTCAGAGAATGATTTGTCATCTTTTATGAAGTTTATTTAAAAAAGTACATATATTTTTAAATGTTTTAAATTATGTATTTTTATTTTTTTACCTTATACCTGTAGGATGTAGATCCTGAATATTTTCAAAATTAAACATGAAATTATCTCAAATTTATCTGGATAAAAATGTACTAATTTTTATCTGTATCTAGATAAAAATGTTTATAATCATCTTTATCTTTATCTAGATAAGTTATTAGTTATCTATTCCCAACACTGGTTATAAAGGCGACGCGAGACCGACGGCGGCGGCGGGCGAGACGTAGACGAAGAGATTAGCACGGGAGGCGCGTGAGTGTGCCTGTAAAATATTTGCACGAAAACAAATAAGTGAACTCGACGTCACGAACAAAATCAATGTAAATGTAGACGCGAGCAAATTTACTTGGTTGTATGAAATCGAACACAACAAACTCGCGTCGTCGTAATATCGGGGCAATAATAGGGTTTGACGAAAAATCCGAAATTCGCCCTAAATCGTCGCGAGGGATTTCAACGACCGCGCGAGAATATCGTGCAGATCGATACAGTATTATTGTTTTAACCCTGCGCACGGGCGGGACGAAACGACGGCGTGATCGGTTGCGGTAAAATTCGCCGCGGAGCTTGTTAAACTTGTGAATCTGATAAGTTTGTCTCGGCCACGCGCGTGCTCGGCGGAACACCAGAGCGCTTATAGAAACGCAATAGGTGCAAGAGAATGACATGTGTTTCAGAGCCGTGATTTTTTTTTTTTTTTTTGCAACGAGGCACCTCGATTCAAACCGAAACAATCATGAAAAGCGACCGTCTCCGAAACCCAATTTGGTCAAATATTGACATTTTATATGACATTGATAAGTGATATCAAAAACTTATATATATATATATATATATCAAACAGGATTATAATCAGTGAAAATTAAAAATATTTATTGTTTACATTATTTAAGTTGGACAATGAATTTGCATTATGGCATCAAAAACTTCTCGGAGGGGGGGGGCAAATGCCCCTGTTGCCACCCCCACAGGTACGCCTCTGGTCATACTCGTTTAACGTGTTCGTTACATCGTCGATGCGTACGGGTGGTTTGATAATGAGAATAATAAAAACGGGTATACCGGGCGAACGTAAAATATGTTTGATTAATAATTTCCATCGCAAAAGCACTTTTACCGACGTATTAATTATATCATCTAGGCGTTCGTCGAAACGACAAAAAAATTACGGTGTAGTAGGTGGCGCATGTATAATACATTTGTCGTCGAAACGCGCACAATACGCAATTCAAACACATAATATAACGTATCAAACGCAAATGAGTGTTCTTTAATTACTGTTTTTGCGATTTGATTTTTATTTAATTATGTAGATAACGTTTTTTTTTTGCTTTCATATCAAATGATCATTAGCAACGGGGGAAAAAAAATAAAAATATTTTTCAACTCTCATCACTACTGTCGAGTGTTTTTTCCTGATAATGAATAAAAAAAATTAAAAAAAAAACAATTGTTTTGAAATAACACTGGACAAATATATCGCTATATTATTATAACCGGATTATTTTCATAATATGATCACGGGACGTCGTTCAAATTATTTTTATACGTAAGTGAAAATAAACGAATAAATAAACGTCTCGGCAGATGATCGATTTCGATATTGTTTAAACACCGATATCACTCCTGTACTCTTGCCGTTATCTCGATAAACGCTTTCGCGTCGATGCCGTAAATCAACATCTCTTTTTTTTCAGTAGGTACTTACAAGTTTTTTCAATTCGATTCGATAAATCTCGGATTTTGTGTAGTTGAATCAATACCGTTATTTTATGTCTCATTGGTCAAGTCCTATTTTATCGTCCGTTTCGTGTCGTCCTCACATTATTTTATTATGATCCGTAGATCAGCTTTTTTTTCTTCAAATTTTTCAATAATCGAATTACGTTTCTACAATATAATAATAATAATAATAATAATAATAATAAGTTTATTGCAACGATAATATACATTACATATTTAAACAATATTAAATTAACATAAATCAGTAATTTATAAATTTATAATAATAATATGAAAAAGAATTAAACAATATTTCAGCACTCCCAAAAAGCGTAGCTTGTGTTGGGAGAGTAAGTTTTTAAAACAAAAAATAATTACGATAAAAGTCTATGTAACAACTGATAATTTAAAGTTAGAAAATGCGTTATACAATAGTAAAATAATAATAAATAGGGAACGGACTTAATTGTAATAAAAAAATCAAAATATGTACATAAATATGCAATTATTTTTATAAAAATATGTAAAAAAAAATTTAAAATATGCATATCGAAAAAATGTATTAGTATGTATTGAAAATTACAAAAAATATATATATTTATATATTATATAAATAAAAGTAATACAAACGATGTAGGTACATGAAACTAGTAATATTCCGTAACAAAGCAGTGAGAAATAACATATTGTTGAAGGTTGTAAATGAAAAATTGCGATGGTTTGGTTATTATTAATAAATGTAGAACAAAATCTAAAATAGAGACCAATAAAGGAAATAACTAAAGAATTTAACAAATGAGTAAGATATGAATAAGAATAAATAAAATTAAATACTAAATCTAAATCCAATGTTTTCATATATTTTTTGGAAGTACCTAGTTGAATTATTACATAAGTGTAAGCCGATGCCACATTAAATAACGGTGTAGTGGAGACGTATGAAGCCGAACCGGACGGGGTGCCAGAGAGAGATGAAAAACATTTCGAGTCCGAGTATTTTCCGAGTTGAATATTGAAAACGACTCAGAAAAATTTCGATTGGAAATCGTCCTGAACCGATCGGCGCGGCGTCCGGCTAATCGTGACTCGACCGTGAACTCGTATTATTAACGACGTTGAAACGAAATCGAGTCTTGCACTCAGTCGCATTGTGACAGTTAAAAATAACTATAGGTACGTACAAAGATACAACGTCGTCGGAACGTTTTTATTTGATTTTCTTTTGTCGGAACACGGTGATTTCGGAAACACGAAATACCGTACGAACGCACAAGAGCGAAATAACCGGGGCTTTTATTTTTATTATTATTATTTTTTTTTTTCGTTTTACCGCGCCGTATATTATGTAACGCCGTACGTCGTGTCTGGTGCGCGCGCGTTTCCAGTGATAAATCGCGCGGAGAAACGTCACGCGATAGATTTTCATTAAATCTTTACAATGATATCGCCGCATCAATAACAATAAACGATTTTCTTTTACGTACGACGGGACGCGCTGTCCTCCAATGCACCCCATCTAGCCCGTCGTTCCTCCGCGGTGCCGTGTGAACGATTCCGCCGCGGCGTCAAACACCGTCACCCCGTTTTCGTCGCCTGCAACGAGTGAATTATTTTTTCTTATATTGTACAGGGTGTTAAAAAAACAACGGTGAACAACGTGATATACATCCATGTTCTCGGCACGCCGCCGGACTAAACGACCTTTTTTTTTCTTAAATTATTTTAAATCAAAACTGTGGCTGACCCCACGTGGGTTCAAAAATTTCTATTCGATAATAAAAAGCTAATTTTGAAAAAAAATTTTAAAATTAACTATCATCACCACAGAACTTCACGCTGAAATCTCGTACGGACCGACTGCCATAAGGTCATTTTTACTGGTTTAGCACCTATTACCACGGCGCTAAAGGCGAGTTCCCACGGCGCGGGTTTCGGCGAGCCCAGGCTGGCGTGACTGATTCTTAGCTCGCCGAACCATGCGCTTAGAGCGTTCCCACATCGCGTTGCTCGGAAAGTCACGCGCTACCCGAGCTCACTAGACACTGCCAACGATCATTTCAAAATGTCCATCACTGTAGATCAGTCGCAAATTGCTGCTTGCGCAGCTGCATATTAAGTTATTTTGAATGGTGAGTACTTGTTAAAACTATAGCCAAAAAAGAGAAAGAAAAAAATAAGAAAAAAGAAGATTTTGGATGGACGAAATGTATAAAAGCCGAAACAGGTAAATAAATAACTATAAGTTACCATTTTAACTTTTTATAATATACTCATTAAAAAGTTAAATAAAACTAATTCATTAGATTTTTTAGTTCAATTCATATGATTTATATTTATACTATACTTTTTAGGTACAATGCGACTGATTTATTAGACGATTTTAAGAAAAAATCCATCAAATAAATTTCAAAATTTTTGTCGAATGTCAGCCATTGATTTTGAATATATCATTCAAAAAATTGGCCCAATTATTACCAAACAAGATACTATCATGAGAAAGGCCATTCCTGTTCAAGAAAGATTGGTCGTAACATAAACCTAACCTAACCATATAATCATTTGTCCAGTCCATGTTTTTTTCCATATGTTCGTCCAAATGTAAATACAATTTTAAATAAAATTAAAATATACTACAATCAAGCCTGACGAACCTCGCACTAGTGGGATCGCTGTATAAATGCGTGGTTCGTTTACTTTGGCGCGGGAACAATTTACCGACAATTTTCGGATAACCACGAGTAAGATCGAGTAGTACCGCGCATAGCCGAGCACGAGCGTTCGCACGGCGCGTTTAGTATACCGAGCTTCATTATCAGGTACTAGGCTCGCCGAAACCCGCGCCGTGGGAACCCGCCTTAACAATGCAAAAACGTCAAACCCAATACACCACAATATTTCAGGGTGCGATTTCGATAAGAATATCGTAATACAGATGCTAAGTCTACCCTTAAATTATGTTTCACAAAAGGTTTTTATTTTTTTTTTATTTAAGCTCCGAAAATTTCCACGGATGCCGTAAAATGGCGAGAACCTTGTCGCGATTCTGTGTAAAAATGTTCCGTGATAACACGTGTCGATTCCGGTGCCGTGGCCGTATCGTCCCCCAACAATTAGCTGTATCCAATCGACGTTACCCTCTTACTACCTATTGTCGTCATACTTTTTTTTTTTTTTTTATCCGGCTTGTTATTTTTTCCCGTTTTAGTTATTTATTTATGTTCAGCCTCTCGCGCAAAGTGTGTTTTTCATCAGGTGTTCGCTCGCGTCGTACGACTACGTGATTATTACGGGAGGAAAAAAAATTATTTACACAGATTTAAAAAACGTCAAAGGTTCGCGAACGATTGACGATAATAAAAAATGCATGTTGTTCCCGTCCACTCTAGACGTGTGTTATAAAAATTATCCCCTCTCTCGGCCTCTTCGCGAGTCGGACACCCCTACGATTCGAGCGAACGACATGGCGGGCGGGCCGGACGGGGGGTGAATTCAAATCACGGGATCGCGACGACCGACAGTCTCGTTTGCTGAATACATTACGAGAAGTTCACGACGTGTATACGTTTTCACGATTGGAAAATACGATTATTACTTTTTCCCCCTTCGAGTCGACGACGGCGACGACGACGACGACGTGCCGCGTGTAATTTATAAAAATTACGCCGTTAACAGTTTCCGCGACGTATTATTTATCAAAGAGGAAACGTACATTATTATTGTATATATATACTGTACGTAATAATAACATTATAATATATTATATTATCGACGTGACGCGGTCTTATTGAAATTGTGCATTTTCCTGGGCATTTTCCTGGGCACGCAGTCGCGTTCGGTCTAACGTTTAGCGTACGCACTTACGAAACGAAAATAATTATTACGCCTTTGAGGAAAACATGACTCGTGCCAGGCAGTAAGTGTGTTCCGCGGGGTTTTTTTTTTTTTGTTCAGGTCCGGCGAGACGGCGAAAAAAACGAGACTAACCGTCGCATTTCAACGAGCACGTAATTATCGCAATAATACTCGTCGAACGACCGGAAACAATAGTTATAAAACGGTCGGTATCACATTCGAAAAAACGTTGGAAATTTCGAATTATTGTGATGCTCTTTCGCGTCGTTTTCAGCGCCGCATAAAGAGTATGCGGCTTCATAGGAATTTTTTTTCCTATCATTTTTTTCCACCCAAAAACCTTTAACCGTTTTTTTCATTTTACTCTCGGAAATTTTCGATTTAGAACTGTTTTATCGTTACTCGGGTTATCTTTACGAAATTTCTGTATTACGTTTAGAAAAACCTGTTTTTCGATAAAAATATTATAACACGTTACCGAGTGCGCTCTTCGCCATTTACACTTTTGCTAAATAATAATTATAATTATTGTTATAACGGTAGAATTATCATGTTACTATATATATATATGATTGCTCCACGACAAAAACTTACATTGCCACTGTGTGACTATGCCAATTAAGCAACCTTACTCCTAGTCACACCCTATAAAATATGCGCATTTTCCCCACAATGCCCTACCAGCTTTGGTTTAAGAATTTAAAACATAAAAAGAACACAATAGTCTCTTTCTCGCGCCTGATATTAGGCCACATTCTACTTCCACCTCACTTATCCCTCAACGACTTTCCTCAATGCACTCATCACAACACCGAGGTAATCTGTTACATTCCTCACATTCCCTTTTGCATTGTCCTTCTCTTACTTCTGATCGTAATACCCTATCTGCTTTAATAGTGTCTCATAATGTCCCATTTAAAGTTCAATCCATTTTTCCCTCACACCAATTATGTCCCATTGTCATTTCGAAAATATCATTCATCAACCAAAACTAATTTGAAATGTAATATTCCTTTTTTATGTTTTTTTCACATACTTATATTTATTACCTGTGTGTTATCAACCAATCAATCAACATGTATAATTTATATGATACGATTTCGTGTTGTAACTTTTAAGTAAAACTATTTACAAGTAAATATTTATATTTATACATACAAATTTTGCACCGTTGTGAGTATAAACGTATTATGGATGCATGGATCACATAGTGATCATAATACAATTAAAAAACTGTAAATTGCTCTCAAACCTGGGGTTTTGCATCAATAAATATTTTTTAATCACTAAAATGTACTAAAAAAAGATACCAAATATAGGTCGTAATTCGACTTTAAGCAGTAAACCCCTAAAATGCCTCTTAATGTTGGTTGACAAATACGAAATTTACTTTTAGATTTTTCTGAATAAAGAAACTATTATTATATACATTATAAATATTTATATAATAAAATTGTGTAACAAAATTGTTGAATCTCCCTGTATACACACACACACACACACACACACACACACACACACACACACACACACACACACACACACACACACACACACACACACACACACACACACACACACACACACACACACACACACACACACACACACACACACACACACACACAGATATATATATATATATATATATATATATATATATATATATATATATATATATATATATATATATATATTCAAGCATAATTATACACCATTGTCAGGTTAAAAGTAAAAACAAATTAATTAAAAGTATGTAAATTTGCAAATATTTTCAAGTTGAAATTTTTGGCTACTTGTTCAAACATTTTACAATGGTTTAAATTGCTCTAAGTTAATGAGTGTGTGTACTCAAATGAGTTTTCTTACCATAAATGTTTAGAAAAAACATGAAATAGTAAATCTAAACTTCGCAACTTTATGAATCACCAACAGAAAAAAAAAATAAAAAATTTTTTTTTTTTTTTTTTAATATTTATTAGAATATAAACAATCTATACAAGTAAGTACAATAAGCTTATGTGCTAAGAGAAAACATGGCATGAAAAAATTGTGTAAGAAGCCGCCCACTGACGACACTGACGACACTGACGACACTGACGACACTGACGACACTTTAAAAAAAAATAAAATTTTGTATCGGCGATGTTTATTCCAAATATGTTATTATGAAGTTTAATTATATTATTGAGATTTTTTAAAAATTTAAATTAGGATTAGGTATGTAACATTATATTTTTATATGTTTTATCATAAATGATGAAGACGATTCAAATCACAAATAATTTAATAATTACAATTCCTTGAAATCTATAATAGTTTATTCATTTTTCGTATTTTTTTTTATTATTATTATTATTTTTTTTTTTTTATTGAGCGCATGACGTACGTCATTATTGTGTGGTGAAAATACCGACAAAAATAAATATATTCCTTCCTACCCATCCGTTAGATGTACGTTTTGTGAAGTTCTATGTCCATAGAAATAACAATGATAATTATCGAAAATAATTTTTATTGCAAAGTTTCTAATTAAAAATAATAATACTGATTATTCCACTTACGGTTTTTTCGGAGAAACCGAATTGCTCGTCCCAAAACATACTATATTTTCATTGATACGAAAACGTTATATAAAACTATTCCACGGTTCGTATTTGCCATTTAACGTGTTGTGTCACACCAGACGGAACGACATGAAACAATATCAACACTCTGCTCTGGCCAAACACCGAAACAATGATTTTGAGACGTGAATTTTGAAGAAATTAATATATTATCGAAAGATACGAAATTCCCAAAAAAATCGACCGGTACATATTATGAGTAGACACTGCGGATGCACGTGCATGTTCTATGTTGCTGAAACATTTTGCAAACGTGTCGGAAATATCCGATTAAATAGCTATATGAAAAAGTAACTCCGAGAACGAAATATAGTGACTAGGGCTGTGCGATAGTTTCTTCTAGTGGTCGATAGTCGATTGTGTCAAAATTAACGATTGTATCGATTAATCGATTGTTTTTGATTTACGGATTGTATCGAATAACCGATGTATCGTTACGCCGATAGTATCGTTCAACCGATGTATTGTCACGCCGATAGCATCGATTAACCGATAGTATCGATAGTATCGAATGGCCGATAGCATCGATTAACCGATAGTATCGATTAGCCGATGTATCGATAGTATCGAATGGCCGATAGCATCGATTAACCGATAGTATCGATTAACCGATAGTATCGATAGTATCGATCAACCGATAGTATCGATGTACTCGATACATCGGTTGATTGTGATTAGTGAAAAACATCGATTAATCGATAGTATCGATAGTTAAAAACGATTAATCGATACTATCGCGCAGCCCTAGTACCAATAGTATCGAATGGCCGATAATCCGAAAATAAATAGAAACAATTTTGTTCGTTTTTTCAACCAATAAACCACAATTAATTGTACAATAAACCAATAGTATCGATCAACCGATAGTAACGGTTAATCGATAGTATCGATCAACCGATAGTAACGATTAATCGATAGTATCGATCAACCGATAGTAACGATTAATCGATAGTATCGATCAACCGATAGTAACGATTAATCGATAGTATCGATCAACCGATAGTAACGATTAATCGATAGTATCGATCAACCGATAGTAACGATTAATCGATAGTATCGATCAACCGATAGTAACGATTAATCGATAGTATCGATCAACCGATAGTAATGATTAATCGATAGTATCGATCAACCGACAGTAACGATTAATCGATAGTATCGATCAACCGATAGTATCGATTGTACTCGATACATTGGTTGATTAAGATTAGTAAAAAACACCGATTAATCGATAGTATCGATAGTTAAAAACGATTAATCGATACTATCGCGCAGCCCTAATAGTGACGATTGAAAATCGGCGAAAACTTCTTCGGATCAATGGGGTTCGTTAATTTCTTAATAGCATCGTTAATACGTTTCTTTGGGTTTACGCTGACGTTTCGGAACGATCGCGTGTTCCGTCTGCCGACGATGCACACTCGCACCGTAAACATAATATTGTACCGACGAAACGTCAGCACGAAACTGAAGACACGGATGAGACCGAAAGAGATAACGGGGTAGTGAGTGCAATGATTAATTGTTATTCATAACTACTTATTCACTCGTGTTGATCGTGCGTTGTCGTACTTTGATCACTAGCTACGTACTCTTTATTTCAACGTATCGCGCACCTGTATGATTATTATTATAGTAATGAATCAGATAAAAAAACACACACACACCAAAACCAAATAAAATAACACTGTTGCAACTCTTCCGTGTGCCTAATAATGATATCTCAAAGTACTCGTTACATAACTTTATTTCAGTGTTTTAAATTTTGAGTGCTTTCTGATTGTGCTTGAAAATTACAGTTTCAAAAATAATGAAAGTTATACAGATAATCCCGATAAGTTTCTTATCCGTTTTCAAAATGAACACCTAATGATAATACTAAAGCTGGTAAGTGAGATGATGGTGGTACAAGTTCGTCCTTCGTCCCTTCGTTCCTCGGACAAGATTATTGGTGATGAATGTATTAAGTTTTAAAGAAATGATGACTCATTTCATTAGTATAAAACGATTCTGAGCAAAGCTTCAGTGTAATATAATATATTATTATTTAAATACTGTTTACGCATTTTACGTTTTAACAACAGATTTAAACATGTTGTTACATCTGAATCCAAAATGTCATTATAATAGGATGAACCAATTTTCATATATAAATATTTAAAGTTGAAAATTATTATAAAAACAGTTTATTCTGTAAAAATCGTGATAATAATTTACTTCAATGCTTGGGAAAAAAATCTTGAGTCACGATTATTGATATTTTTTCGGTATTGATAGTTTAGTATAAAAGTAAACTTGTATTAAAATTTCAGAACTTTCTAACAAATACTCAATATTTCATTAGAAATAAACTTAAAAGAAATCAGACAATATCGTAAAAAATCGTATAATAATTTATTAAAGTGTGTATAAAAAAAAATCCAGAGTCACGATTTTTGAATTTTTGTTAGGATAATTAGGTAGCTTTATTAGCAAGATCATATTAAATTTTCAGAACTTTTTGTCAAATATTTAAAATTATATTTCATAAAAACTTTCAAACAATTTGGTAAATTAAAAGTTCTATATTTAAGTCAAAAGTGCTATAATTGTTCTGAAAATGTTGTCCAATATAAAAAAGTATATTGATATTGATATTGATATTGGATAAAATTTTAAAGTTTCTAGATTCAATACTTTTCGATTTATGACTAAATACCTAAAATCTGAACAGTGAAAATCTCGATTACGGCGGATTTTTACCGTATTTACTCAGTTTTTCGATCGTTATTCTTGATTACTGGAAAAACTATGTAGATTTTGGAAAAATGACCTCTTTAAAGTACCATTTCAGTTCAATTTCGAATCTAAAAAGTTGCTGGACGAAACTTTTGGACAAGGATTTCTATACGAAAAAGTGTTAAAAAAAAAAATAAAAAAAATAAACATTATTGTAAAACCATAAGATCCTTCGCTTCACTCAGAATCTAAAACAGTCCAAATAGTGTGTTGTGATTATTATTACCAACATTGTGTTTATTTGATTATAATATAATCGATTCACCTTTCATAAACGCCATGACAACGTCAAGAGTACTATAATTTGTGGTGTCGATGAAATAATAAATTGGTAAACAATATACATATTTAAGGCGTATAATATTATGTATAAGCTATAAACTAATACATCGACGTGATTATCACCGGAGACGGATCAACCGATTATAAATCAACTATGTTTATAAATAATTGTCAAAGACTCCTATTTTTTCCACGGTACAATTTACAAACACGATACACTAAAATTTTAATGCGAATTAATATGGATTATCACGTTATGTTTGTAGACAAGTTCGAGTATGTAAAATTAAGTAATACATGTGCACGATGTGGTTTGGATTTGATTACGGATAACGTGTCGTTTCAATTGATTTATCGTCAGCTATTTGCTTCTTTGTTTTCATCACAATTAATTATTTTATGAACTTGCATAAAATATTTTAAAATCCCTTATCGAATTCATCACCTCTTCAAAATTATTAACCAATATTTAAAACAAAACAATGTATTTATACAATTAAACCTATAATGTAACTATACACTCTAATTACCAATGTAACAATAAATCTTTTCTTGTGAATCCCAATGGCCTATGTTGCTGAGGGTTAGTCCTTATAATAATAATAAATTAAATATAATATATATATATATATTTTTTAAATTGACTTTTTGTGCACCCGACAATTTATAAACCTGGCGCCCACGCCTTTTCGCACTCCACTCTCCACGACATAACTGTATGTATACATTTAACGAATCTGGGACATTTGACACCTGAGACATATGACACCCCATAATAGGACAATTGACACCGTATATAAATGTATCAAGTTACCTTTACAATGCTCTTCCTTTCGTTAAACACAAGTACAGCTAAGTTCATCACCCACTTCTTTTTGAAAAACATCAAATATGTAATCATTAATAATTAAGTTTGTATTGATTATTTCAATTTCATCTGGGACTGAGTTCATATTGAATAACTTTTAAATTAAATTGCTAAAATGGTTGGATAACGAATAGACCATAGAGTACAGGCACTTAATAACAACTGATAACTATAGACCAGGGATGGACAACCCAAATGATCTTGCGGGCCACTTTGTAAATACATAACAATCCTGCGGGCCACATATAGAATTGCCAAAAGAAAAAAAAAGGTCATCAGCCAAAATATTAATATAAATTATAATGACATATATTTATATTTTTTCATTCAAAATTAGGCCACATGTAAAATTATAAACGTATTTAAAAAAAAAATTAAAATATATAAAAGTATTTAATACAAAAAAATGGAGTAAACATTACTATTTAGTGAGATATTTGTTTCTCAACTCGTTCACCAAGCTTTTTTAAATCAATAGAAATGCTTGTTTTTGCACACCGTAATTGATGTTGCAAGTTTTCATCTGTTAGGTAACTTTTGTTGCGATTACGTTGTTAATAATACAGATATCGCGTTGCGCGGACATTCCAGAATATTCTATCGGCACAAAAATAATTTTTTTTTTGTAAATATTTGGTAAATGTCGCGGGCCGCAAAACTTTCCGAGGCGGGCCGCATGCGGACCGCGGGCCGCGGGTTGGCCATCTCTGCTATAGACCATTGATTATAGAATAGTTATTTTATGGATCGGATTTAAAGACAAATATTGGTGTATGATTTCAAAAAGAAGGTTGCGCCGTTAATATTCTATGAGTTTTTTAAGTTTATAAAATATTCAACTATAATATTGTGCCTCATACAATTTTATCACATATTATTGTATACCTCACTAAATTAATAACAAATTGCAATAACAAATTGTAAAATATGCATTTGATTTACCTAAATATGCAAAAATATGCAAAAACAAATTTTTATTATTTCTAGATATATATTTTTATCGTAATTCATAATTTATTATTATTACATTAAATATAAGTTTATATAATTACATTAAATATTAGTTTATATTATTACACGCTACTATGATATGTTGTTTCAAATTTTCAAATATGAACGACCGCCCATTTGAACGTAGAATAGATTTATACTGACTAAAACTCCTTTCCACATCACACGAGGTTATTGGTGCATATTTGAATGACGCGATTTTCCCTGGAGTTAGATTAATATTAATATCTTCTTCTTCATTTTCATATTCACCGTTTATAATTCTATGAATTTTTAATAGTTTTAAATCCCTTATTTTTTTTTTAGTAGAAAATCAATTTTAGTTTTTACCAATTCTGCTGCTCTCCCGTTACATTTATTCAGTTTATCTTTCACATTTAAAATAGTGTTTAAACCTTCGTCAAGGGATAGTGTCCTTTTTTCTAGGTTAGTAATAGCTTGGATGAGAAAACAAAAATTACTTTTTAAATAAGCTAAATCATTTTGTAAATGTTTGTCTTCAAACAATTATTTTGATTATTTAATTGATAAGATAAGATTAGATGGGTAGTATTTATAATATATATTTACAATTCGACGGATAAACCAAAAACTATCGGTATTATGAAATAAACGCCATTTAAAATTAACAATAATTTATAAAAATTTAAAAATTTAAGTTAAAAAAAAAATAAAAAACCTTAAAATCTATAAATATGCAATTATATGCATTGTGTTCAAAATATGTAAAAAAAATTGATTTTATTTAAACAAGAGTAAGCAAAATCGTGGACAAATCTGACAAACAATCGATTTGGACATAAGGGAAAAAACATGCAAATGCATATAAATCCTAGCCCTATTTATCAATATAAATCATGAAAAAATTGAAATAATGCGTTTTGAATGGTATTGCTATTTCATATGATTGTATGATCAAAATATATTTCGGGTTTCACTTCTAGTATAGAGCGTGATTGCTTGACTCCTGCTCAGTCATTGCAATGAAATCAAGTGTAATACATGTACCGGAGATGCGCGCAATAACGGTAAAGTACAAGTCGAGTGAATAAGACGTCGTGTCGGCACGTTGCGGATTACGTATAAATGCCACTTAGTACAATAATAATATATCATCGTGTAGCAACAAAGATAGATTTTAAAACTGTATCCGAGAAAATAAAATGGAAAAGATTCAATAATGTACCTGTAATATGTATTCTCAAGTCCATTAACAAAAAAAAAAAAAAAATTCGCTGTTTTTATTTATCGTTGTCAGTTTAACATTATTAAAAAATGTTTAATACTTACGTAAATTATACTATTAAATTATCTTATTGAAACACGCTATATTTTAGAAACAAGTAGGTACTGTAGATAGAACGTAAGATAAATTCTGATTATGATTAAATTTCAAGTGACGAAAGTCGGTAACTTCTTAATAGGAAATATTTTTCGATATAAAGTCTTATAATTTATAATCAATTGAGTTTATTAAAAAGTACGTACTTCGCCCAATTAAAATGAATTATTTTGAAATTTTTGTAAAATACTTATTAACATAAATATTAGGTGAAAATGTCAACTTTATAGTAACATTCATTTTCGAGTTATGACTAAATAACTATAACCGATTTAGCGAAAAAGTCATTGACAGCAAATTGTACCATTTATACTCGGTTTTTCAACAGTTTTTTTCTTAACCTGGAAAAACTACCGAGAAAATAGAAAAATAATCTAATTAAAGTATCGCTTAGGTCGAATTTCTGATATATTGAGTCGAGTCGCGAAAATACTTTCGACCTATACGAAAACTTTAACGGTTTCTTAAGTTCTAAATGAAACATATAATATTTGTGTGGTTGATGCTTTATGTTTATTAAAAATGTGAGGTAATGACAGCAAAAGTGAATTGTAAAATTGTGCAAAGTACGATGTACACACATCAAACAGACGATCCGAAAAACGTAAGAGATTCAAAACGCATCATGCGTTATTTGAAAAATGGAAATTGAAAAAAAACCAAATCAATGTATCGAGAGTTGAATGAACGAACGCAAATTTACCCGAGACATTTTCACCGGTCAGTTTCATATCTCTTTAAATAATATTTCTAACGCGGACGTCGAGTTTAATTCGTCCGGCTTCGAAAAAATAATCTACTCAGTTTCCACAGAGCGTTACTTTATTTTATCCTTTTAATGCGCAGAGAATATAGGCGTGATAAAATATAGCGACGGCTTAAGGGTTACTTTCGCAACAGTATATAATACTATATTTACTCGTAAGAAAATATATTATTAATGTTTAATAAAAGATACCTAGGTCGAAGATAAAAAGAGAGAGATGGGGAGAGAGATGGGAGAAAGAGGGAGAGAGAGAGAGAAACTTATACAGAGAAAACTGTCTACAGCGGACCCTGAATAAAACGGAAAACTGTCCGATACGGAATTTTCTATGGTCCCGGGCACGTTCCTATTATACGTTATAGACGTTGAACCTCAATAAAATGGAACCTTCATAACGCGGAAACGGAACGATTTTGTAAGTCCCGTGCAGGTAAAAACCATGCATAAACCGGAAAAATGACACGCGCGTGTCAAACCTAAACCAAAAATAAGGTATAAAATATAGATTATATGCCGATATGCGTATGTACAATGTACATCGTTAAATAGTGATAGATAAAGAAGATAAAATTGTTCTATACATTTTTTATTTTTTATTTTTCATTTTTTATTCGTACAATATGTGTACATACAATGCATATTATTGCATCACAAACGATACGAATTATCTTTTTTGTAACTGTGAAACAGTATTACACCAACAGTTACACTAACAGTACGTACACTTTTAATTTTATCTACTGTTCTTCGCGTTAAATATTGAAATGAAAAAAATAGGTGTCTTTCATTGAATGAAAAATATCAGCTGATCGATATGAGTACAAAAGGACATCGAGTAAAACAATAACAAAATGTATTAATTGTGGGAAAACTCAGGTTTACGATATTCTCTTAAAAATCAAAATAGAATATTAAAGAAGAACGGTTAAAAGGTGATTTCATATTTTTATTTATTTTAACGATGTTTATATTATGTACATAACATATTGTGTACGAGTGTGTACGTAATTTATAAACGTAAATATAAATTATTTATATTTTTTTAGGAAACGGTAAAATGATAAAATCCACGAAGCATAATGATAATGAAATTAGATATTAACAACGCAATTTGGGATTGGTTTGTAGCTGTACGAGCCAAATATATTCCTGTTTCGGGACCAATAATACAAGAAAAGAACCCGTGAAATTGTGAAAAATATTCTTCGGTATTTATTATTTATTTGAATTGAATAGTTGGGAATTTTTCCGTTTTATTGAATAAAGTGGAAAACTGCTTAACACGTCGACCGTCACGTGGCCGCCGGCGGTCATCTGACTGATATGGTGATAACATTAGCGATGTGGTAGCCGGCTGCCACGCTACCATATTACTCATACGCCAAGTGACCGTGGGATGTCACATTCCTATATATTTTCAAATAGACTTAGTGGTGCTGGCGCTGAAAGAAATGGTACGTATGATATTACCATTGTATAGAAAAGAAAATTTTACATCGAAAGGTATATTTTTTTACTTCGATTCGATATTTTTAGGGTGTAGAAAGAAATAATTATACAACAGTATTCGATTGCCTAAATTTTTTATTTTAGATTCTGAACGGAGTGAAGAATGTATTGATTTTACAATGATGTGTGTGTTTTTTTTTTTTTTTATTTTTTATTTTTGTGTCTGTCGACACGATTTGGGGCAGTAAAAATGCTTCGATTGCCTTATATAGCAACTTTTCTGAAAGGAAAGTGAATCTAGTTGGTACTTTGGGGGGTCAAAAGTTAAAAATTTTCAATATTTTTTTAACGCGCCGGGAAAAACCCTTAAAAAATGAGGGAAAAACGGTATATTTTACGCAAAACCAGTTTTCGACAAAATCAAATTTTTTATTTTGCTATAACTCAAAAACTAATCGATGTAAATACTTGAAATTTTCACCAAATGTTTAGATTAGCGTTCTCTATACACCGTTAAATTTTCAAAGTATTTTGACTTTTATTGAGCTAATTATAGACAATTGAAATTTTCAATTTTTTTAAGTATTTTTTTTTAAAATAACGATAAAATTTTTTTTTTTTGCCAGAAAATCTTGAAAATTTAATACAAGGTTTCTTATAAGTTGTTCCATAACTGATAATAAAAAATCCAAAATCGTAAGTCACAATTTTTTTTTATAAGTGCTCAAAGTTCCAATTTATACGAAATATGTAAAAATTGCGAAAATTTGAAGTTATTTTGCAGTTGAAAATTCATAAAATTTTAAGTATTCAAAACTAAGAATTGTAAATTCGGTACAAAGTTTGACATATGTTTTCCTTCAATTACCTGTAAAAAAATTTGCACTGGAATAAAATCAAAAATTTTTATGAGTGTTTGAAATTACAATTTTTTCACATAATCGCGTAAAATAACAATTTAGGCATCATTGATTTTTGATATTTGTTCTTATTCAAAAAGTATAGGTCGTAGAAACTTAAAACTTTTACAAAATGTTTAAATAGGCCTTTTCTTTACATAGTTATATTTTCAAAATATTTCGTTTATTTTTTAGCTATTTATAGGCATTTGAATAATTCGATTTTTCTTAGATTTTTTTTTATAAAAGTCGATAACAATTTTTTGGCCCTACCAAATCGCTTGAAAATTTAATAGAAGGTTTTGAATAAGTTGATCTAAGAGTGATTCAAAAATTATTCAAATACATGGGCACAATTTTTTTTATAAGCAGTTGAAGTTCAAAAATCGACAAAATTTGTCAAAATCACGAATATTCGTTCGTAACATCTTCGTTCAGAATCGTTTTTTTTTTTTATAATATAAAATAATTCCAAAATCTATCCAATAATGCCTAATCTAGCAATGCATCTCGTGTATCCCACCCAACTACTGTATCCTGTACTTAACTTACAATGATTTATCATTGCATTCAAATGTAAAGTACCATACAACTAAACTATCGTAAACCAGGTGATCCCATGATAGAAAGTGCTATACACTCCTCACCATTATCTTGTCCGAGGAGCGAAGCGACGAAGGACGAACTTCCACCACCATTATCTTATCGGCTTTTTTTTTTTTTTATTTATTATGTTTAATGGACTTTTTAACAAATTAATACATGTGAAAATCAAAAAATAAAATAAAGTACATGTTTTTCGAATAAAAAATATTGATTTATAATGATTTTAAATTATTAATTTACATGGCGTATATTAAAACGATTTATAAAGGTATAAATTTTACAATAATTTGTACAATATGTTGAAACTTTTTTTACTTCTCTAGCTTTTACAGTCCTCTCGAGCGGAATTTTTCGTTGGTCTCGTGCGATTCCGCTTTAGAAAATTTTCACTGTACCTATAGAAACGCGTTATGAGATAAATATAATTTCACACGAAAATCAGAGAAACCGCGATTTACGCCATGTCCGACAGCACAATGCGTACACGAATAGTTTCGAAAATCTACAGCCAGTCCGATCCGTTCAGTCACATTATATCGTCATGTTATATAATATGCGTATGTGTAATATATGTTGGTATACGAGCACTTACACTCGTTTCATCGACCGAGTCCGTTGAAACGCCCGCGGACCGTTTAATTGAATGTTATTAGTAGAGCAAGGACTTTCGTGCATTTACATATTTTTTTTCTGATTGACTTTATCGTATGCCTGTTAAGTACAAAATACATTTAATAAAGTTTTTGATAAAATACTCAAAGTTTTTAGTGCGTATTTTTGCATATTTGGACATTTTTTTGGTTTAAGGGTCATATGTTTGATTACGAGAGCATAATATTTTAAGCTTTTAGTGCATATTTTGATGGTTTATCGGAAATCAAGCGCTTTGGAGAATATTTTTCACGAATCAAGGTCGACAATTTGTTATAAACTTATTAAGACGATAAAGATACATTTTATCTCGAAATAATGATAACGGTCAGTACTTATTATGTCTATTTTTGTATTTTTATTTAACAAATAGTAGGTAAGCGGTACGTTTTCTGCTATTTGAAATTATCAAAGAAATGTTAATAATTCAGTGCAAATCTAATTTAGGTAAGGTGAAATTTGAGAATAATTCAAAAATTATTTTAAAATAACTTTTTTGTTTTATCAGGAGCGAAATAATAATTCAGAAGAATGGGATCTAACATTTAAAAAATATTCAAAATGAATTAAATAAAATAAATCTAGTTAAAACTTATATAGAATAATAATAAAATAATTTTTTCAAGGGCATATTTAACCGCACATTTTTTATATTTTGACGCGTAAGTGCACATTTTTAAATGCATATTTGATGATTTTTTGGTGCATAAAAGTCATTGTTGCTTTAGTCACTAGCATTTTATTCGCGTCGGTTCCCGGCCGCGTAGTAAACGTTCGGCTTCTCGATAATTCCGCGGAGAGCGTGTGCGCGCCGCCGCGTGGCTCTTCCTCGCACGTGTCTCGACGCGCACACAACTATCCCGCGGTTCCGTGAAGACGCGTCCGATCCAGAGCGTAAATTGTTTCCGAGACGCGCGGCACGACTCGGCGATATGTAAATTTCGACGAAAGTAAATAGTTTATCGATCGCGCGCGACTTGTTTGAAGAAGACTCGCGGAGTGCCGGATCTGTAAATTGTGTTTAACGCACTGTTCGCGTACACACGGCGGCTAAACTGTGTGTGTGTGTGTGTGTGTGTGTGTGTGTGTGTGTGTGTGTGTGTGTGTGTGTGTGTGTGTGTGTGCGTGTGTGTGTGTGTGTATGTACATATCGTGCTATAATCTATCCCAGTGTTTCTCAACCTTTTTACTGTGGCGACCCCTTTTTTAAATTAAAATTTGTTAGCGACCCCTACATATATATGTTTTACATACTCGCTTAGATTATCATTATAAATAATCTAGAGTCTATAGTTACTACAAGTACTGTACACGAGAAATATAAAAGATACATATTAAAATATAATATTTATTTAAAATTTAAAAAAACGTACATTAAATATTTCATTTTGCTATATAAATATATTTTAAAATTAAGATTTTTAATGGCTTGGTTGTTGCTGTTGATGTGATAAAATTTCGTCAATTCTTGGTTTAATTGTAATAGCATGCAACAACGTATTCGTAATAGGTATGTAATATAATAATATTTTATTGATTTTATTTTTTTATTATTTGAGCTTTTAATTTTCACATTGATTTAAATCATTCGATTGCGACCCTAAATAATAAGTTGGCGACCCCCAAAGGGGTCGCGACCCTCAGGTTGAGAAACATTGATCTATCCGACTATTTAGCGCTGACCTATACCCTCCAGCCGTCTTTTGGTGTAGGTGCTTAGTGTTAGTATACGGCGCACTGCAATATTATTGTTGTGCGGTACGACGAGTTCGGGAATTCGGGAAATTCGAATCGTAACGGGGATCGGCGCGATCGACGACTGGAGTTGTTTGATTTGATTACCGATATGAATTCAGCGCTAATAAATGTTATCGGTTAGATTTCCGTACTTATCGCTACGCGTCGAATACGCGTATGTGCGCTTTGAACAAAAAAATGCCTCTTGACGGTGAAACGATTATTAAAGTTAAGTGATGTTTTTTTTTTTTTTTTTTGTTTATTAAATGTTTTAGTAAATCTGTTACAAAAAAGAACAATATTGAGGAAGCAATATAGAGTAGAAAAACAAAAATTAAAATTAAAATTAAATAACAAGATGAAATATAACAGAGCGTAGAATCCTCCCCCAGTGGAGGTAGTACTACATTAACAAAAAAACACGCGTATTCAAATTTAGTCGGTAGGTCTGTACACCATTTGCGCTTTAGCCGTTTGCGAGGATTTCCAGGGATAGACAAGGAAGACATATCGTGCATGAGTGGGTTTCTATGGTTTAAAAGACAGTTATGGAATCTTTTGTAGTGGGTTTTAGCCACGTCTGCAACAAAGGGTATGGAGAGGTCGTGTGTGATTGGGAACGTAATATGGTGCTTTAGTGATTTGTCTCAGAATTTTGGATTGATGGGTTTGTATTATATTGATGTAAGTATGTTTCATATGCGTAATTTTGGGGTGGAAAGGGGTGGAAGTTCCACCCCGGAATTCTCAAACCCAGTATTTAAGGAATAAATAATGAAATAAATAATATTCCGAGAGAGCTTGATGGCGTTCTGGTGCGGAGGGACTGAATACCTCCCGATTCCATCCATCCCCCCCCAATATATCCACTTATGGCTCCTTAACTTTCTGGACCACATGAAGTATAATATGAGTGTAAACATTCGTTTTGCAATTTTTCGTATTTGTCCTTATATGCACTGCAGTGGCGAACCCAGTGGGTTGGACCCCCCCCCCCCTTGGCTTATGTCAAAGTGTTATTTTTAAAAGTTTCCGTGAAATGTTTATCGAAACTTGTCGATTAGATTGATGAATTATTAGTTATTAGATTAAATTTGGACATTAGGTATTTTGTCGATAATACTTCGAACCCGATGCATAAGGTTAGGTTAGGTTATAATAATATGATCAACGATTGTCAATAACATGCTATATCCAACCATGGTTTAAGGTAAAATATAATATACGTATGTCGTATATCTTAAACCGTGTTGCGACACTGTTTTTCTATAATATTTTTATCGTGCAATCATGAACCAATATAATGTATTTATATATTTTTTTGGACCCCTCCCCCCCATTGAATAAATCCTAGTTGCGCCACTGATGCACTGGCATTGGTTTACACTTTTGTAACTTTTAGAGCCAGTGATTTTCGGTGTTGTCTACAGTGAAAAGTAAATAAACCATTAGGCAAACTTATTCCACGAACACGTTATATTATTATCTATTTAAGTAGAGCCCAACCCGTGATATGCCAAATGTGACGCACTAAGATATTTTACGTGGCCCGTTTCGGATTTTTTTAATGAAATTTAATCCGACAACCTTTATTATTTTTTTTTACGTTTATCAAACGTTTTCCAATGAAACTTTCACAATTCAATATAAATGCACTTGAGCCCTATCAAAAGCATGCCGATCAAATTAAATCACTAAAACTTTTATCATTTCAATCTATAAGTATATTTCAATTACCGATCGTTTTTATCATCAGCAAAATATAAGAAAAACGAGTCCGATATAATTATCCGATTTGAATGATAGTGATTACTCGTATTTAAATACTCGGCGGTCTACTCAAAACAATTATTTACTTCTGTGGTCCGTCGAAGAAAAAAGATTAAGCGTCACTGAACTATGTAATACGTATTTGCTATAAGTCATCATCGCTCAAAATTAAAGGATTCGAAGCTCTGAAAAACTACTGGATGTGCAAGCTCTTGTAAAGTATAAATATTTGCATTTCAAAGCCAAACGTATGAATACAAATTTGAAAAATGTCGGATGAATTATGAAAAACTTATTGAGCAAATTTTACTAAAAGCTAATATTTGAAAGAAATAAGTCACTCACTTGCTTTTAAACTTTAACTTTTAAACGAGAATGCTTTCGTCATAAAAAATCATTGGTGAATGCACAATCATAACGATACATAACGGCATTAACGACCATTAAATCGGTCAAAAATAAATCCAAGTACAGTAATAAACCACAGATTTCCACAGCATGAAATATTAATAATAAGAGGATCTACAATCGAATCGAATTTCCCAGGTATATATTGTGTTATTGTGTATTTGCACAAAAAATTAAATTTCATGTTTTGCTTTGTCTCGTCACGAAACGTATATTGTTTTGTTTCTTACTCTGCTATATCCGCAATTATCCGAGACAAATATTATGCAAATATTACCAAATAGTCCTTTGCTCCGTACCCAAAATAGATTAAAACCGTCGGCGACACGACAAAGGTGTAAAACGGGTTATGCGCCGGTACGAAATTTCGAGATTTTCAATTATTGCAATCGCGGATCGCTTTGATCTTGACGACACGACTGAGCAAGGTTATGATTCACTTACGAAATCGTCTACGACGAGCCACGACAACGCAACCAGTGGCGTCATTTGAGGTGGGGCAACTCATACATTTGCCACAGTCTAGTGTTTAGCTGCTCGGTCTCTCAAGTTGGTACTTATGAAAAAATATAAAATATACAAAAAATATAAAAATAATAATTGTTCGAAACTTGCCGCCTTAGCGACTTTTAAATTGAAAACTTCGCGCCACCTTTATTGGTTCTGCCATGAACGTCGCGAACTTTCGAGACGTTTCAGCGGCCCCCTCCCTCGGCATCCACGACCTAATATTGTTATTATTGCAGTTATCTGGCGAGCCATTGTTATTTTGACTTAATCTGAGTAAACGTTGACGTTTTATTAAACCTAAATTAATTTTCCTTTTCAGTGTGATAAATTTTAATAATTAAAAGAAACGAATAAAAATTTAAAAATTATAGAAATTAAATTAAAATTAAATACTACTACTTATAACTAAATACTTACTTAAAACTAAATACTATTAGTATTGTTTACTATTTAAATGCATGCATCTTGAATATTCGACAATACATCGATACACAAACATTGGGCAGTGTTCGACTTTTACGAAGTTTCACTAAAAATGTCGGTCGGTCTGTCCTCCGTAGCCACGGAATGCCCGAATGCATTCACCGCGCACAACGCCCGATGTTTTTGGGGAAAACCTGATCATCATAAGCATAACCATCGGCCGTCGGACACGCTGGGGGTCAGGGAGAATCGAAATTGTAGAAACCCAGAACGTCGCGTTGTCATTGTTAATAGAAAACTTCGCGCCACCGTTATTGGTTCTGCCATGAACGTCGCGAACTTTCGAGACGTTTCAGCGGCCCCCTCCCTCGGCATCCACGACCTTAATCCTCGGCCGATCGCCGCAACCGGTACCACGGTCCACGACGAGTCGGCTTTTGCGTTTTTTTTCCAGCCACCGTCCGTCGTTGGCGTGTTTGGCGTGTGCCGTTTACCGAGCGTTCCTTTTTTTATTATGACGATATTTGGTCGTAGGAGTTGATGGTGTTGTGTGCTTGTTCTCGCCGCCGTTGGATTTCGTGCTGTCGTCATCATCTGTCCGCTGTCGCCGTCCAGGTTTTATTATTATTGTGTATATTTATATTTATATATAAGCCGAATAATCGGAGTCGTCATATTTTCATGACGAATACGAATGACGATTATGAATAATACTTTTTCACCTCTTATGAACATAATTGAATTGCTATATAATACATTTTAGTCGGCAAAAATAAAAATGCAGTCGGCTTATCAGTAAATGGTTGCCCTAGTCTAAAAAAAACTGAAATGACGCCACTGAACGCAACGCTGTCTTATTTCTCGAGTAAAAACACACTCGTCTCGAAAACCGAGTACGCGCTCCGAAGACGTGACGGCTGTGACGACAGACACACATCATCGTTGTGGGAGAGACGTAGAAGTTTACAGGACGGCAGGACAGAGGACAGGACAGAAGTGGGACTTAATTTCTACGCTTTTTTCTATAGACAATGCACCGCTATCGTTTGTCGTGTGTGGAATTCCTCTCGAATATCGTCCGAACGCTATTGACTTTCATGAGCATAATCTAACCACCGAATGCGTCGGCACGGAGAATTTCTCGGGCCAAGTAAACGGGGAAAACTCCGGCGGAAAACGTGCGTGCGAGTCGGGGACGGGGGAACTCTTCCGGACGACGACGGCTCACTCGATCTCTAGAGTATTTTTACGTGTTTGAACAGGTATTATTACTATTCTTATACTTTCTTGATAATTCCACACGGGACGCGGCGCGTCATGACATCGCCACAGCTTACACAGCCGTCAAGCTTAATACAGTTATTAAAATCACGTACGGCATAGTATAAACAGGGTGCGTGCGCACGCGCAAAACACAATAAATGAGTCGTTCAAACGTTTTCACAAAGAATACAAATCGTGTTAAAAAAAACGTAAAAAACGTAAAAAAAAAAAAAAAAAAAAACAATCGATAAATAACGGGACTAAAGTCGCTTATGAATTCTGTAGGAATTACTTTTTTTTGTACGTGTATTTTTCCCTCTGTCCCTCTCTCTCTCTCTCTCTCGCCCAGTCTCTCGTATACACAAAAGATTTTTGTTTTGATAACCTAAAGCGTGTACATTTTATATAAAGTTAAAACTCTTTATAACGAATCTGAAAGCAACGAGATATCTCTTTCGTTATAAAGAGTTTTCTACTTAAAGCTGCCGAATCGATGGGCCTTTAAGGTATCCAAGACAAAACAAAATAATATATGGTCGTCAGTAGACAGAATGAGATGATAGCTGATCTGAGTGATCTACTGCTATAGATACATGTTATGAAGAATCGATTTGTCTTTGAGGCTCGACATAATGATATGACCGACAAAATAACAGGTACCAAAAAATCACGATAAAAAACTTATCAAAATCCGATGCGGTACCGTAAACATAATTTAAATTGATTCTCTCTCTCTCTCTCTCTCTCTCTCTCTCTCTATTTTTCACTCTCTCTTTTTATTTATTGTATTTATACATACATTTAAATAATATTTGTATTATTTACCTATGTATAAAGATAGCCGTACTCTTTTCTCACCGACTGACACAAAAAGCTCTTGTTTTCGGTGTGGGCGCAACGATAATAACCAAAATTGTAACGGAAAAAAGAATAATGTAAGCTTGCTCGTCTTCAACGAAAACGACAACGAGCATCATCACGAAAGATTGCGCACAACACACATAAAATATAATAAAATATAAATATACATTTTTATACACACTGTGATGATGTGGAATTTTCCGAGTCAGCAACAAGTTGCAGTTTGTGTATACACTCACAAATACCCACAACCCACACACACACACATATGTATATAGTATATTATGCGTTACATATACAAACATATACATTTACAAAAGTAAGAAGTGGGAGGCGAGGAAGACGGAGAAAACATCTCATTCGGAAAACTTTTTGAATTGGCCTAACGTCCCGTGAACGGATTGTTGCGACGTGGTGTGGTGTGCGGTTACAGTGACGGCTGTAGTAGTCGGAGTAATGTGTATAGACGACGACGGCGGCGGGAAGCGGCGCCGGCAGACGGACGGCGAGAGGTCACACACAGACGAGATACGACGCACACACCGCAATCCAATACGTAAATTTCCGAAACGGCGTCCCTGTTATTGCGCAAGTTTATGCGGGACGAGAGCGAACGGCATCTGTGTACTTGCAAGCACGCATGCGTGCGTGCGTGCGTGTGTGTGTGTGTGTGTGTGTGTGTGTGTGTGTGTGTGTGTGTGTGTGTGTGTGTGTGTGTGTGTGTTTATGCGCACACATCGGTTTATACCGTTGAAATGTGCAACGAAGCTTTTGCGGCCGACCAAACAACAACTGTACCGATAACCCACTAACACCCCGAGTGTATATCTGTACCGGAGGCGCCACCGATCTCCGTGCCTTTATAACTTTCGGCATCTGTACCGCGTGTGCGTTTGTAGGGGTATGTGTTTGTATGGGTGGGTGTGTGTGTGTGTGTGTGTGTGTGTGTGTGTGTGTGTGTGTGTGTGTGTGTGTGTGTGTGTGTGTGTGTGTGTGTGTGTGTGTGTGTGTGTGTGTGTGTGTGTGTGAAGGGGTAGAAGGGGTAGTAGATATTATATGGTTGTTTGTTATTAACCGGAAACGGTGATCGTCGCCTCCTAAATTTGTTCGTAGAACGTAGTCGGGATAGCAAGAGGGAATCTTGTGTGTACCCTCTGGGTAAACCCTCGCACAGGCACACAAATACGTAAACTATAAATACCGTATAGAAACGTTCGAGACTTACAGTCGGTGTGTGGTGGGACGATGCCGCACGGGCGGAATGGAGAAGAGCACAAAAGTCGAAGATAACAACGCGGCCGCGCCGACCGCCTCGTCCGTGCCCGACGTAATTTATAAGAAACTCCGCGGCGTTTCCATTTAATGTGGGCGGTGATCCAACGATAAGTACAATTTATTAGTGTTGGCCGACGATGTAATTTTTATTGTCGATATAAAATACAAAATCGTTGATATAAAACTGTATTGGAACGCGCGACTTGACGGTGGCGTTTTGGGAAAACACGAACGTCGGTTAGGTTCAAGTGGACGACTGCGAGTGCACTGCAAGACGCGCGTTTATTAATAAATAATAATTATTATCGTACAGAAATAAACAAAATCAAATACGACGTAGAATAACCGTGGAGCGCTCCTTGTTTCCGAGGAACGGTGAGGAAACGTGAAACCGGCAGAAGAAGCGCGCGGTTGGCGTGGCGAAGTCGATTTCGTAATTGAAGGCACCGGTGCAATAACCAGATAAGTCCATTTTCATAAATTGTTCAGGAGATAAAAAAAAAACGTTTACAAATTTGGTAAATTAACCAAACTTTAAAAACGTGGTGTTATTATTTGTGTAAAAATAAGACACACCTAAAACAATAATTTCCTTTGGTGATAATACTTTTTCCAGGAAAATAATTGATAAAAACTAAAAATCGTTTATAAATACATTTTCAACAGTAGCAATAACAAGTTACGTCCAATTATGGTTTTGGACACATCTGGTTATTGCAACCAACTAGAATGCAAATAATCTGGTAGGTATCCATAACATAGTCATAATATAGAAAAAAAAACTTATCTTATTTATCAATATACAATTTTTGTATTATATTATTAGGTATTAATTATGTTATAGTTAAATTTATTTAATAAAATGTATTTTAAAAAAAAAACTATCTTTTTGTACCTGCTTGTTGCACCGGATACAATATCTAAACTCTAATATAATTGTTAGGTGTAATAACCAGTTACGTCCGGACATATTTGGTTTTTGCCCCCAATGAAAAATAAAATTGTATATAATATAATGTTTTTACGGATACGTCCGGAAATACCTGGTTATTACGACCGAAAAAAATTAAAATTGGTTTTATAACTATATCTCTCATAATAATGATCGGACGTATCTGTTTGTTGCGTCTATTGATGCAGAATTTTTTTCTGTAAATTTTTGTATTAAAAACGAGTTTTTGAAAAATCAGGACTTATCTGGTTATTGCACCGGTACCTTGAATTATTATATTATCTGTTGTCGGTTGTTTAGATTCCGAGTTGCAGCGGTAACCCACCCGTAATATTGTCATTATGAATTGCTCGGAAATCCTTCGGCTACGTTCCGAGAAGAACGACGTGACTGGGGCGCGTGCAACGGATCGATCTAACATTGATGCTCTCCGGGCGATTCGTAAACGAGTCGGATCTTCGAATGAGCTGGTCCAGTGGCGTGGTGATCGTAAATTCGAGAGACAGTTGCCCGATTTTTTATTTGTAGTCGGTGGTCTATCTGGTTATTATGTATTTTAGGTACTTTAGTACTTAAGGTATGATGTTAGTTAGATATTAAATATTAACTTCATATGTATTACGTTAAAACGTATAGAAATAGTTGCAATATCGGAACTTGATAAACATTCAATTGATCAATTCTACAGACCACAATGTAGATACACGATGTAGAATTTCAACTGCAAACACGGTAAATTTTGATCTAACTTGATTAATATGTTCTATGTAACGGCAGTATGAATGTAAATGCATTTTTAGATTACTGATATAACACATGGATATTATTATTTACGGTTTTTAACACTGATTCGGGATTTATATGTTTATCATCGGGTAAAATATTAATATTATTATTTATCATGCATTTTGTCGTACTCGTACTCGTATGCTTTCTCTTACAGCCTGCACAGTTTCTAATAGTTTTAACTTATTATTATCAAGGATGAAATTTAATAATAATAGTAAAATCTTTACCTAGGTATATTATTTTACATTGATTATTATTATGTATTTTTTATATTTATAAATAATTAGGTACATTGTTTACCCTTTTGTGTAATTTTATATTTACGAGTATGTTTTCAAAAAATAATGAATATTGAAAGAAAAACTATTTAATACATAATAAGAGATTTAATTATTATGGATGGGGGGTCCTTAGTGAAATATGTTTACCCGAAAAATTGTAACCGCATTTTCTTCATACACACCACACACACACACACACACACACACACACACACACACACACACACACACACACACACACACACACACACACACACACACACACACTCGTTTGAAGTTTTACGATATTCCTCGTGATATTTCCGCGTACTGTGTTCTAGTTGTGATTTAATTTTTGAAACACAGTACTTCGTGCACGTCGACCAAGTCAATTTTCATGATAACTTCCAACAGTGGCGGCGCCAGGAATTTTTCCCAGGGCGGGCCAAAGGGAGGCCAACATATAATAGGGCAGGCACAGTTGTTTGGACGTATGGTTGTATGGTAGTTGAAAAAACGGGGGGGGGTTGACAGGGGCCGGAGTGTCCTTTTTTGGAATTCCAAAAGCCAAGGTATACTAGGTTCCTAACCTAACCTTTGACTCTATATATACTATATAAGTATATTAACTATATATAAGTACAGTAACCTTTATAATAAAAACTGTTAATTTAATCTCTTAAGATCTTTGACCTCCCCCTTTGAAAAATGGTGGTTGAGTCAAAGTATCAGTGACCAGGAGTTTTGGTGAGTGAGTTAGGTTAGTTATTTATCCTTTAAAAGAAAATTAAAATTAAATACATAAAACTACAATCAATTATATTTTCTTTCTTTATAATCGTTTATTGTTCGTTTAGACATTTTGATAACTAATATTTTATGAATAACAAGAATAAAAATAAATAGGAGAGTATGGGACTAACCTAAAATTGTGCGACGACAACAATAAAGGTCACTATAAATTATAATAGATACTGTTCGGTGTTCACTAGTCAGTAGTCTCTAGTTGTTACATGCCCACATGGCCACATAACAGACTCATTGGATTTCGGTGTGTAGGTAACGATGATTGTAATCTTTTTCTTATGACGGTCATAGGTATTTCAGAATTATCTAAAATTAGATTTATACAATAATATTGTCGTAATCCCGTCTAAGCCGTTTCCACGAACAACCACACCAAATATAAAACGTACACAATCTATATAATATCCATTTATAATAATAGCTGTGTGTGACGTGTGTATGATTTTGGAAAACCAGACCACGAAATTACGGGGATATGTTCTATTTACGTAACAATACTTAAAAATTATAATTTCAACTATTAAATTATTTAAATTTAATCAAAATTTTTAGGCGGGCCAACGGGTGGGCCAGAGGTTTCGAAGGTGGGCCATGGCCCGCCCGGGCCCGCCTTTGGCGCCGCCACTGACTTCCAATTTTCGGTCTTATGTGCACAGCTAATTATGATCGACAGTGTCATTGATAAACATAAAACACGTAGGTACCGTTGCGAGTAAGATTGCCCGATGAGTTTGCGAGGAAAACATGAGTCGAATGATTTCCGATCAGTCAGCGGTAAGATTGTTCTCTAGAGGAGAAAAACTACGAAGTATTCGCTCTACCGACGTTGACCACGTCATGTAACTTGTTTGGATTTTCTGTATAATAATAATAATAATACGGATGCTATTCATAATTATCGTTATTAATCAACCGATTAAAATCCAAATGTTCTATGTGCTCCGAACAATATGGCATTAATCTTTTGCACGTCGATGTTTACTTTTATGCTGAACAATTCTACAACGAGCTGTTCAGATGCGCAATAATAATAATAATAATAATTATTATTATTGTTGATAAAGTCGGTAGGTATAACAAACTTTACTTTATACTTACCTCATAGCATATTATATCGTAGACGATTATTCGGTCGGTAAACACACCTACTCGCCAGTCTGTTGAATTGAATCAACATTTTCTTCCTTAAATCACAGACTCGACGATTTACTTGACCTCATTGCTTATTTAGTCTTAAAGTTCACGGTTATAGCGTAATTCACTTTGTATTTGTTTGTTTTTGTATGAATAAACGCGGCCGGTACACTTCAATCGTCGTAATGTCTCTACAATTGAATTAATATTATTTCGAGGCGGCGAGTTAACGTACTATTGAACATAATATTTACATTTAATCACTTAAATGAACTGCAGAAAGCAAGCGCAGTGACGGCTGCATAATGAAATATTCACGGGAATTGTTTTAAAAATAACATCATGAAGTTCAGCATTATACGGGTGATGAAAAACGCACTCTTTCAGCTTGCTCCGACGAGTTGACGTACTTGAATGAAGAAAATCAAAAAAGAAAAAATTATAAACCTTACAGTATTAGATTCGAGACTTTTCATTTTTTCACGTCCCGACAATTCAATACGAATGCACGTCTTGTACTTTGTACATTATAAATAAACACGTTGACAGTAACCAAACGTCAACGGTTTCATAAAAATATAATCGAAAAAAGGCAGACGTTCCACGCCGCGACTTCTCTATTCCTCAGACGAGGTATTGACTGCGGTGGGTTTATTGAACCCAACAGTCTAAAGTAATACCATAGTGAATTGCTTTAGTGAAACGGTTTTGATCAAAGCCTCAGAGTATTGACGATGAATAAAAAACACAAAGAAAACAAAATCTCGTGTTTTTTTAGTATCGTTAAATTATTACTTTACTAAAATCTTGTTCGATTTTCAGATCTGAATATCAAGAAATGAACGTTTTATTATACATAATCGTTCGAAAAACTGGATGTTATTAAAGTTCTTAGATATTTTAAAAGTGTCTTAGTGATTCGAAAGATTTTTTTTTTTAAGTTGATCAAAACAGTTTATGTTCTACGCCAAAACCACCACTCTCTTTGAGTCTCTGTCCGTAGTTATCTCTTTACCTCTATCATGGAAGGCTGTAAGGCAATTTTGGTAAGATCTTTTTGAACTCGGTGCACCCATCGTTGCCTTTGGTGATCTGGCAGGCTTTTGCCCTCCAGTATCCATTGCCCCATCATACTTTCCAGTCCGGCTTATCCGTCTGCTTTTCATTGTTGCCACTATGGATCACTAAGCACACCTCATTACTTTCTGTGTTTTCATGTTCCGTGTTCAGACTTGTGTTGGTGCCTAAAATTTTCTGTACCGCCTTTTTTCTAATTTTCAAAACCTCCTTAATCAATTTTTTTCGTACAGCCCATGTCTCACACGCGTATAGCGCTATCAGGAGCTCTATTTCATCAGCATGCCCATTTGCGAAAATTTTAACATCGAGCCCTAAATTTTGCGAATATTATGCGTATTTTTTTGGACAAATTATCGATTTTTGCAGAGCAATACTTTTTTTGCAACAAAAAAAAACATTTGGCACGCTGATTAATTGTTGCGAAAATCGTAAAATCGTAAAACAACGAACTGCCTTTATTTCAAGTATACCTAAATTTTGCGAACTAGAATCTAGTTACTGATTTTTGCAGAGTATTACTTTTTTCAAATTTTTTTTGTATGTAGAGCAGTGGTTCCTAACCTTTTTTATTCAATGCCCCTTTGTAATTTTTTTAAAATCTCGTGTCCCATTCTATAAATTGAAAAAAATCGATCACCTTTTTTTGTGTTCTTTAAAAATAAACTTTACAATATTTTGAATAACTAATTTTTTATTGATGATAATAATTATAAAATATAAATAATATTAAATAATAAAATGTTACAACTAAAACGTTTTAAAATAAAAATAATTTTATCAATAAAAATTGTATTTCGTAATAATTGTTTGCGCCTCCCCAGCAATGTTTAATGCCTCCCAGTTTGGAATCCAGTGATGCAGTAGAGTAATTGTACCTATATTCTGTTTAAATTTCTCTAAATTAATAAAAATCAACCAACTGTCTTTATGTCTTTGCTATCATTTTTTTCAAAATATATTCTCATCAATCATAAATAATTAAATTTGCTAATTTACCTGTTATTGTTATAATTATTATACTAATTTTTAATAATTGTTAATAATACATAATTTCATTTTTATTTTAGTTTTAGTTTCAGTTTTATTATTCCCTGTGAACAGAATAATTTTCATTAATAAAAAATAACAGGTATAATTTATACATCATTTTTTCATATGCAGAAAAACAAGTAATGTTCCCGAAAAAAATTGAAAACTAGTTCGCAAAATGTAGGTACACTTGAAAATGGGATTATTTTATGCAAAAAAAAAAAAAAAATGTTAATTTTTACATTAGGTATTGTAATATTTCAGCAATACGCATAAATATTTATTTTATTTGAAAAAAAAGTAATGTCCCGCAAAAAACAATAACTAGTCCGCAAAAATACGCATAATGTCCGCAAATGTAGGTATGCTCGATGTTAAAATTTTCGAAAATGGGCACGCTGATGCAATGGAGCTGCTATCAGGCGTATCATTACTTCATATGTTATGAGTGTCTACTTGAATCTGATTGATACACGTTAGGAGATTGTAACTATTAAGAAAAAAAAATACTTATATTAGCTGAATTATTTATGCTCGATGCATATAAAGCTCAAAAGGACTGAATACAAAAACAATTATCAAATCTGGATAAGCATGTCCTTGATTTTAAAGTAAAAATCACTGGTTTCAAGCAGTATTACTTTTGGGGTAATGGCTAAATATCATGAAAATCGATTTCATAAAATCTAAATTCGAACGTTGTTACTCGATTTTTCTTGAATTTCGGAAAAACTTTTGGAAAACAAGAAAAAAAAAAGCTTCTTTAAAACACACGGATAATGTGAATTTTAATCCGCAGAGAAGTGGAACGTAACTTTTAGACAAAGTCTTCTGTTGGAAAAGTCGATAAAAATCGTACGGCCGAACAACGGTTGTCTAGTGCATTGCGTGTGAAACTCAAGACTCGATGTCTGAAGCCGAACGTGTCGCGCGTGGATCTCGGCGAATCTAAGCTATGAAAACGTTTAGTCGACGTGCCGTAAACATTAAATCACGTGAGCATAATATTACAATGACATCATAACCATGTGATCGGGCGTTAAGTTCATGCGCCCGACCGGTGCCGCGTCGCCGTGCAATAAGGTGTCGGCAATTATCAACACCAAATAGTCACAATTCCAATTATAAAATACAACATCTGGAAACTGTAACCGCGACGACGACGACGTTCGAGAGGGCTTTCGGCGAGGAGACCGCGTGTTTCGAACTTGAATTTAACGATTCGAGTTTCCGGAGTTGGGTAGATTTCGCCACTTAAGATCGCATTGAATCGAGACGCTCGCAGAGTAATGGGCTTTGAATCATTCGCCGAGGTCGAATATATTTACACTAGGTGCTCGTATATGTATGTGTATAATGTTATATAAAGTGTACGTAGCACACACGTCTTTTGCACGTGCAGAAACGCAGGCGTAATCGCCGATCGGTAACAATATGGTAACCGGTGGACGGGCAGAGTGTGTTTAACGAAAGCGACGGTTTTTTTGTCGGAATTGATTTATTGTACTTACCGCTACGTTTTGTCGTAGCACATGAAAAAATTCTTTCGTGTCCGTCAAAGAGTCGATAAAAATTGTCGTTTTCGCGTACGTAAACGTCCGAAAGGTTTTCTAATATTAAAAATTCGATCGGTAGACATGCGACGTGCGATTTACTAATAACGTAATAGTCGTGCAGACCATGTCGTTTGTTTGTAGTTTTTATACGAGCACGTATTGTTTAATTCGTATAAAAGAATATAATTATTGTTTATTTTCAGTCAGTAGTACGTATCGCGTACTGCGTCGGCATTAAAAATCTCAGAAAATAATATTATACAGTTTCCCGTCGGAGAACGATTCGAGAAAAACATCTCAGTCTTCAGTGTCAATTCTCAAACGTATAATACAATAATTGACGTTGAAAAATAAAGTATACCAGAAACTCGAAAGCTCCGTGGGTAGTCATTCAATACTAGTTTTCGTGCTGAATTTCAGCTGAAATTTAGTTTGAGTTTGACTTGTGCGTTTGACTAAAACTACATGACTGCAGAATATTCCTCTATGATGTATTATATTATTTAAAACAGTATTTGCCATTTGAACTTTGAGTAACAAGTTAATATTAATAACTAGTGTTCTATATTTTAACAGAATTTCTGTGTTAATATAAAATGCCACATAATAGCTCAAGTGCAAGCACAAGCGCATACTACACACACACACACACACACACACACACACACACACACACACACACACACACACACACACACACACACACACACACACACACACACACACACACACACACACACACACACACACACACACACACACGTATACACGCCCCTGCATGTATTAGATATTTATTGTGTACACGTTCCTTCGATGAATATAATATTAATTTTGCAATTCAGTACAAGGTTGAATTATTTAATCTTCTGATTGATTCAAAAAAATGACCGTAAGCACGATACAATAACCAAACATATTATTTTTACCCGTCGTACAATCAACTACTATATGTGAAGAAAAAAAATATCATTGGTGCAAAATCTAAGTTTCAAAAAAGTATTTCTGTTTTTCACGCAGGGGCAAATACAGACATATTGGTGAGGGGAGGGTTACAAAGTCAGACATACCATATTAGATCAGGTCGATTGTAACTTATGAACACTGACGGAAGATTAAATAAATCTGAATGAGAAAAAAAAATAATTTACTCTAAATACTTGAATAAATATAGAATGACAACTTTTTAGTTAACGTACATAAAAATGTCAACCAATCAGTGGTTTATTTAGATAATTTTTTGCGAAATATTTTTTTTCACCATAAGGCCCGAACGATGCTTTTCGTCGATAATGACGAGTGACGTCGACAGCAACTTAAATTTGTTTTACCGAGGTATACATAAACCGTCATATAATACAGACATAGATAATTAATTAGATTGCTAAAAGCAGTAAACTAATTGAAAAAAAAGGTGTTTCTCAGGATTAGGGGGGGGGGCACCCAATTCGTCCTCCTTAGATCCATCCGTGTCTTCACACACGTCTAATTGCCACACACAGTCGTATTAGATCAGATTTTTTGAGTTGAATTACAAATATAAAATGTAATTGAAGTAAAATATTAAAACGCGTGGGATGACGGTGTTATAAATTACGAAGAAATTAGCCCAGCGACGCAGTCGATCGAAGATCCTGAGCTCAAACAAACACGATTCATTACCGAAAAACGTACGCGAACCGCACAACGACACGGTGGTAGTCGTCGTCCGGTGGTTTTATTTTCCGAAAAATTAAACAATACCCCGACACGACTCGGGCTCGACGTGGCTGTAGTAATGGGTGAACGCCTGAAAATTTCAAAACACCTGTATTATTATTATATTATTATCCTAAACAATTAGTTGGACGCGAGTTAAAAAAAAAAAAAAAGTAAAAGTAAAATAAAAACGGAATACAAAATAAAACAAGGGACACTACACTGCAGCAGGTATAATGTGTGCGCACAATAATAATTATTATCGAGCACGATCCGTCACAAATGGAAACCGTGGTTCTACGCGGAGGGGGGCGCATGATTGTCGCGGGTGAACGAAACGGCTGAAACGTCGGGTTAATTATTTCTTCTTTCTCATGATGCACACACACACACACACACACACACACACACACACACACACACACACACACACACACACACACACACACACACACACACACACACACACACCACACACACGCACACACGTGCGCAGACGATTAATTATTCCGACCAAAGTAAGCAGTGGCGGTGGTGGTGGTATTCGTAGTATTACACATATGCAGCAGCCTATTAAACCGCGGGCCTTTTGTGGATAATTGACAAACAATTAAACGTGCCGTACCTTTAATTAACTTTTGGAGTTAATTCAACATTCGGTCGAAAAACTGCTCTACCGGCAAATCGTATTCCGTATTTCGACCTGGGTATTTCGATTAGACGACGACGTCACGTCGGTGTCGCGATGCCTGTAATCAATAATCTCTACACGATCGTGGCGGCGGTATAGGTATCATAATATTATTATTATAATTATTATTATTATCTCATGAAGTCTTGATGAAATTCAAAACGAAAAAAAAACCAAAATCAATAAGCAACGTAGTCACGTAGCCAACTTATCCAGGTCCTGGATTCCAGGACGTGAGTTGGCAATCTGTAAGAATCGTCGACGATAAAATATAGACAAAACGAAACCAAACAAAAACCTGTCGCTGAACAGTGATTTACTGTTGGTGTGCGAATCGTATACCGTGTGACTAATCTAATATTCTTACGATCTAATCCGGCAGTCGTCGGCTACCTTCTTAAACTCGTGAGCTACGCGCGCGAGTCAAAAAGGATTTACGATCCGGCCAGGAGCGAAAACGCCCAACACTGTTATTGTTTGTTACGAGAAAATAAAAATGATGCTGTATTTATTCTACATATAACCGATTACTGATGAGATACGTACCACGGTCGAGACGATTTTCAAAACCATCGCGAACGGTACACAAATAGTCGAGTTCAATTATTGTGCCTCTGTAAAGTATAACGTACGAAATTAAAATATCGACTGCTGGACTGCTGGACTAACTGACACACACACACGTTTTATTTTCGCACGAGGAATTTCGTAGTGTCGTGTTATGGCATTATGAGACGGAGTGGCCGAGTGGAACTAGGCGACAATGCTGACGCACAATGTCACCGGTTCAAACCTCGGTCACGGGTAGTGATAGGCGAATTCCCGGGAATATATTTTTGGGAAT